>OX424558.1:35516850-36221350 GCA_949152475.1 Terebella lapidaria
TATTCTGAATGTTATCGTGACCTTGAATTGACCTTTGACCTAATTTCAAGGTCACAGGACAAAATGGCTAGTATCACGCTTATTATCGATTTTACAGCTTAGGAATCAATTATGAACATATAGGAAGTGTTATATGCAGATTATTCTCGTGACCTTGAATTTGACCTTTGACCTAAATTTCAAGGTCACAGCACAAAATAACTAATATTTCGCTTATTATCGATTTTACAGCTTAGGAATCAATTGTGAACATATAGAAAATGATATATGCTGAATATTGCCATGACCTTGAATTGGACCTTTGACCTCATTTTCAAGGTCAAAGGACAAAATGGCTAATATATTGCTTCTCTATTGACTCTATAGCTTGGGAACCAATTTGGACGTATAGAAAATGATATACACTAAATATTTTGATGACCTTGAATTTGACCTTGACTTTATGTTCAAGGTCAGAGCATAAAATGGCCAATATCTCGCTTATTATCGACTGTACAGCTTACAAATCAATTTTGGACACCCTAGAAATGATATATGATGAACATTCTTGTGACCTTAAATTGACCAATGACCTTATTTTCAAGGTCACGGGACAAAAGACTAATATCTAAAATATATATTGTCCAGTAACCTTTCTTAGCCCTTGGGCTAATTTTTTTTATTTGCAATTTACTTTTTTATTCAGCAATTTGCACAAAATAATTTCGAATTTAATTTTTCTGTTTATGAATTTACTTTTCTGGAATTACCAACCTTTGGTCCGATAACCTATTGCCATGGCGTTGTGTCCATCGTCCGTCGTCGTCCATCTACATTTTTATCTTTCAAGTTTACGGACGAATCTTTCTGAAATTTTGCACAAAAATGCCTATATATATTTCAAGAGGGAGGTATTCTTCAGTTTTTTTATTCTTGAAATATGCTCAAAATGACAGCCATTTTTGAAGAAAAGCGGCTAATTTTGGACTTTGACGGTCGTTTTCTCAAAAACTGTCTGCTCAGATTTGAGATTTTCGTTTCATAAGATTCCACTCATATACTTTTGTGACATGAATAAGTTTCGTTGCCCTTGTATCGCCTGCCTGCGAGTGGCGGCCATTCTGATTTTTTTCGACGGGTCCCTAAAGGCAATTTCCCATATTAAATTCTCTTATGCTTTATGATGGGACACATTATTGCTTATATCTCGCTTAATATTGGGATCAATATAAAGTGACTAGGAATCAATTGTGGCCATATAGGAAATGATATATGCTGAATATTTTCGTGACCTTGAATTTGACCTTTGACCTCATTTTCAAGGTCATAGAACAAAATGGGTAATATGTCACTTATTATCAACTTTACTGCTTAGGAATCAATTGTGGACATATAGGAAATGATATATGCTGATTATTCTCATGACCTTGAACATGACCTTCGACCTCAGTATCAAGGTCAAAGCACAAAATGGCTAATATCTCACTAATTATCGACTTTACAGCTTGGGAATAAATTGTGCACATATAGGAAATGATGTATGCCGAATATTTTGATGACCTCGAGTTCGACCTCTGACCTCATTTCCAAGGTCAAAGCACGAAATGACTAATATCTCACTCAATATCGACTTTACAGCTTAGGAATCAATTGTGTACATATGGGGAGTGATATGGGCTGAATATTCTCGTGACCTTGAATTTGACCTTTGACCTCATTTTCAAAGTCAAAGCACGAAATGGCCAATATCTCACTTAATGTCGACTTTACAGCTTAGGAATCAATTGTGGACATACAAGGAGTGATATGTGCTGGATATTCTCTTGACTTTGAATTTGACATTTGACATCATTTTCAAAGTCTGAACACAAAATGGCTAATATCTTGCTTATTATCGACTTTACAGCTCAGAAATCAATTGTGAACGTATAGGAAATGATATATACTGAATATTCTCATGATATTGAATTTGACTTTTGACCTTATTTTTTCAATGTCAGAGCTCAAAATGGCCAAGATCTCGCTTTTTATTGACTTTACAGCTTAGAAATCAATTGTGAACCTATAGGAAATGATACTCTAGTACTAGTATCCTGCATATATTTTCGTCACCTTGAATTTGACCTTTGACTGTATTTTCAAGATCTCAAAATAACTAATATTTCGCTTATTATCGACTTTACAGCTTAGGAATCAATTGTGGACATACTATAAATGATATATGCTGAATATTCTCGTGACCTTGAATTGACCAATGACTTTATTTCCCAGGTCACGGGACAGAAGGCTAATATCTAAAATATATATTGTCCGGTAACCTTCCTTAGCCATTGGGCTAATTTTTTAATTTTTAATTTACTTCTTTTTAATTCAACAACTTGGGTTGCCCCTTCATGGTAACTTACGCGATTTTCCCCCGACTTCCATATCAGGTCGAATGCCAATTTTCAGGCTTAATACTATGGGGCATGACAATGACGCCAATACCGACGGTTAATTATCTGGCGTTCTACTGTCGCTCACGTCAATGACGCCAATAGCGATGGTATATTTTGTTGCACGCCAGTGACGCTAATATCAACGGAAAACTCTCTGGCATACTATTGTCGCACACGCCAATGACGCCAATAGCGACCAAGTTCACATAATAACGAACTGGAAATCAGTGGTAGAATCGTATCACTCTTCCCTGAAGCCACAAGAACTCACTACGGTAAACTCCATATATGTCTTCGTTAGCCAGAACTGTCAAGATTCGGGAAAAAACTGAGCAATATCTGTCAAGACTTGTTCTTGTTTACTGATCGTAAAGTTCCTCACAACTATGATGTTAAGAGATTTGTCTAAAACCGAGAATCCACAAAGTGACCTTGGGCGGCGACAACTATATCGTGTGCAGTGATGTGAGAGAAACTGCCCCCAAACCAGACATATACCATTTTTTCATCGCTGTACAGTGTTCATACTTGGATCATGAGTGAGTTCTTCTTTCAGAACATATACACATATGCAGCATTTAATACATGTACACGTTTCGAACCAGTATATCATTACATGTACGATATAATGTCATATAATAAATTATAATTTTAGAAACACGGCTATGTCGCGATCATGCAGAAGAGATGCTCTATAAAATGGACGATTGAATGGACAGGTGATACCAAACACTGCATTAACATTCAAAATTGTTAGGAATCCAGAAAGCATCGTCAATCCATTGTAAAATACTAGTATATGATTCATATACTATTTTTTTAGCATAATTAATTCCACGTATTAATTGTTGCATTGGTAGTGTTAGTTTGTCGATGCGTATGAACCTCCTTAGTTTCGGTATTTTTATACCAAAATACTCTCATATTGTTTTGATGAAAATATACCGGGTACTTCATTTTGGCAAATGTTTTATTTTGGATAAATAAAACATTTCCAAAAACTGGCAGCAGAATATATATCATATGTCGATATTCGTAGGACAATACTATGCCTACATTCCATGACAACAGTTACCGGTACACTAGCACTTTGTACTTGGGATTTCCATTCACAAATTTCATGACCACTTTTGTAAAGGAATATAAATCCACGTTTTTTTTTTAAATTTTCGTTCAAGAGTGATTCAGTTTTGTCTAAAACTGAGAATCCACAAAGTGACCTTGGGCGCCGACAACTATATCGGGTGCAGTGATGTGAGAGAAACTGCCTCCAAACCAGATATATACAATTTTCTCATCGCTGTACAGTGTTCAGACTTGGATCATGAGTTTTTTTCCATACGTATACGTATATGCAGCATTACATGTACACGTTTCGAGTCAGTAGATCATTACATGTACGATAGAATGTCATGTAATAAATTATAATTTTAGAAACACGACGTATCGCATTTGTGCAGAAGAGATGGTTGAATGGGCAGTGAATACCAAACACTGCATTAACATTGATAGGAATCAAGAAAACATCGTCAATCCATTGTAACATACTAGTATATGATTCATATAGTTTTGTTTAACATAATTATTTTCATAATGGGTTTGCTTTTCATTGTTGAACTCTTCGAATCGGCTGTACGGTGATTGTATTACTTGTTGCATCGGTAGGTTACATTGATAGCTGTGTGCACAATCTATTAGTGTAACCACCCCTTTAACGAACAACTAAACTAACGTTGTATTTGGTGAATTGAAATGACCTCGCATTATCTTGAATGAGGTATTTTTGCACACATCTATCGATATGTTTAATTTGACCTGGGATTCATACACGTACAAAACATAATTGTGCACACTGTATGTTACGACCTTGGGATTAACTAGTTGTATCTATAATTGCCATGCAAAATATATGGATACATTGCCTGTCATCAAGGCTAATATGAGGACCTTGTAGGGTCAAATGGGAGCCAACAAAATTAGTCAATGATCTTCCAGTAAGTCTACATGAAGCTTTTGGTCTCCGGAGGCCAATTACAAATCTTCAAAGATTCTCACGAGCTCCTGTACGGTTTAATCATTGGGGTCTCCAGAAGCTAAGCTCTGTCTTCAATTAAAGGACTGACTCTCCAGGGGCCTATTTGTACATTTACCGCATGGGTGGTATCAAGTCGGATCGATCGTTTCCAAGGTCGAAGTACAAAAGCACTTGATTGATGTATCCATATATAGCATTTACAATATGCTTCCATTCTAGTTGACATGACACCGTTGTGTAGCATTTACATATTGAGCCCCACACAATCATTTCCATACTAGTAATCTCCTTTACTTCAAAGCTATAAATATGCTGTATCTTGAATATCCGAAGGAAACAGTCAATATTTAGTACTTAGAGAGAAAAAAAAACAGTATACATCTAGTCTACCCTCATATTGTTTTGATGAAAATATACTTCATTTTGGCAAATATTTTATTTTGAATGAAAGCTATAAGCGATTCCAAAAAACTGGCAGCAGAATATATATGTCGATGTTCGTAGTAATACCATATCCATAGAATACAAATAACAATATATTAACAGTAACAGTATCGCAAGGTGAAAATATAATCACTCAAAATAACGTAAATAAGCAAGCACAAAATATTCACGTGTCCCAATTGTCATCGATTACTTCCTATTAATCTCCACGTTGAGAGGAAGTTTCTCACCGATGTGACTGCCTTCCAACCCATAGAGTTCTTTATTCTCCTGAATCAAGGCGCAGCACGGGCAGAGATAGTGCGCCAAGACGTCGCCCATCATCGAGCCACGGATGTTCTTCTTGCTCCGCGTGCGCCACCGGATGACCGGCCCGAAACCCAGCCCACAGCCGAGCATGTAGAGACCAGCGACCAGTCCGCACTCCTCGCCGAAGTACTCAGCATTGCGCCCCATCGTGTAGCAAGGGCAGCAGAAGGTCGCCAGACAGATTTTCCAGTCGGAGAAGCAACCGAAAAGCTCGTGCGTCCAGAGTTCCTCGCCCTGCACGTTCTTGTTCTCGTTGGTGCTGGCTGCTGTGATTGTGGTCTCTTCGGTAGATGCCATCATCGGTGTCTTCCTCTGGTTCCTGTGGTGTTTTGGTCGATGTATTGGGTCTCGTGTTGTTTGGCGGTTGGAAGCTGAAAATAAGGAGAACGAAGAACGAAATCATTGAACAATATTGATATCAATATTGTGAATATCTGACTAAATTGGCGTAAAACCTTGAAGCTGTAGGCCTAGTAATTGCAGTTTAAAATGTACAATCAAATTGGTTAATTCCTCGATTTCTGGCCTTTTAATTGTACCACTAAATAACCAACCTTTCCCGACTCTCCTCTCAAACACATATATACTAATTGTGGTAATTAGTTGATACCTACATATATCCAAGCTATGTATACAATGTATTGGATTCCAGTATGACTCACCAACCGAACAACACTCAATGACCTGATTTGGCCATACACTCTACATCATGTAACAAGCTGCTGTCAACCATATGGTTATCAGATTTGCGGTTATGTTTTCTGGCACTAGAATGTGATGCAGCATTTTAAAAATTCAAGTGAGGCATCGACTACATCCAATATTGTATGCGGGTAGAATTGTATAAATAACTGGTATGTTGCGTTTTTGTAATACTGAAGCTTATATTGCCAACATAGCGCGAACAGTAGCCTACTTCACAGGTATGTACATAACGTGCCATACAAGGCGTTTAGACGTATTATGTTGGGAAAGCTGGAGGCATTGCACAGACCATAAAACAATACCAAATTGACATATCCAACAACATATTATGTTCAGTTTAGATTCCATGTCAATTTATGAATTCCTATTTGGGTCAGAACATTCAAATCTCAAATTTAGACTACATTTCGAGTTGAGTTGCAATATCTTACAACAAACACGGTTATACTATAGATGGTTTGCTATAGCTCAACTCAACGCCTATTAACAAAAGAATTGACTGGACGGCAACACCTTGAGTGGACGGCAATACAATACTGATCCCGTTCTCAAAACAGGATTATGACGTCATCTGCAAACCATCCATACAGTGTGTTGACACCCTCCTTTGTGAGATAAACGCCCGCTTGTAAACATGCTACATGAATACATGTATATATTATATAACCATCCTCCAGTTCTGCGAGGTAAACGACCGCTTGTAAACAAGCTATATTTTATGACAGAAAACGACCTGTCAGTGTGTCCTGTTTTGTCTCCTCAAGGTCGAAATTGCCGATCCAAATAATATTCCATGAATATAAACAAACATTTGCTTGTTATCTTGCAATGTGGTATCCTTCCGTAATTGCAACGTATTTTGATGGTGAATGTATGGAAAGAAATAAACTGTGAATTAATCCAGTCCGAGCCTGGTTAGAAACAGACCTCATTGAAAGTATCGATAAATGCCATCAAGAATACAGCAATTCTGGTCTGTTTACGCAGCTTCTGCATAAATTATTGGTTTTTGAATGTGACAGATGTCACAGCAGTTGTCTATGTTCCAAATGCCACTGCCTTTCCAAAGGGCTATAGTCGGTGAAATACCGATTGATTCGTGATCTGTTGATCATTTATAGGCATGGAAATGAATATATATATATATTTAGGTTTTCTGGATTGAATTTTGCAATTGATTTAGTAAAATGAACGAAGTAGGTCTACATAAATTATAGGAAACTGTGATTATTCCTGTTGAGGACCTTTTCGAAAATGCAAAATCGTTAAATGAGCATAGTGGATGATGTGTACGTCTCAGGCCTAAACCATATATATTTTCGAGTTCTTTTTCGTCATGCGTCGTAATAGGGCTTGACACCAAGACAACATAGGTATCACACACTGTTATAGAAAAAAAAACCTATTCATGGCTTAACATGATTATGATGTAATATCTGGGATTCGACCGTAGAGTTAATCAAGTGATCGGCCTGTTTCAATTTTGCAGAGAAATGGAAATTAAGATAGCATCAGTCTGTCGCTTTGCCTGCCGGGCATTTTCTTCCACGTGACTACCCGATATTTGTTCGGTGGCTGCCAAAGTGAATGTGGAGGTCTTGGCAGTATACCATGACGTGACAGTAGCGAAACCCTTTACGAGCAGTAGATAAGAAGAAATCATGACGGGTATTGTTAAGTTTTCTTTCACCCAGTTGCGAGTTGCGTGAATATGGACTGTTATGTCCAATGGAGACAAAAGCAGTATTTTATGAAAAAAAGTTGGTACTTCAGGGAAAGTAATACGATTTCACCTCCGATTGCCAGCCAGATATGAGGTCAACAATAGGTTACATGTTTTGAGAAAACAGAAATGTCATGACAATATGACGTGCAGTTGATATTTTATAGATGCAGTTGGGTTGTCTTTTCAAGAGCGACAAACACCTTATGCTTATGCAAGATACGTTTAAGTGCAAAATTTCATTAATCCAGCTTTCCCACTGTGAGTGTCTAAACGTAATTTTCGTCAATTTCAATTTTGATACTGCTTACTAAATTTTGGTTTGATATTTATCATCTTTCCAGATAATTTATGAGACTATCACTCAGACCAAAATATGTTGGTAATGCAGTTCAAAGATACAAATTTAATCTAAATCAACCATAATCACAATATAATAATATATCTGTTATCTTTGAAATTCCCTCTCCCTCTCTTACAAAAGGGTGAAATTACACCTTACTGGGGAAGAAATGGGGTCGTGAAGTTTGTCGAAACCGTTATAAACAGAAGAATTATACCCTTGTACTTGTTATGTAAGGGATCTTTATAATGTCTCGGGTGCCAATGTGTTGACCCTCATTCAAAGGTACAGACGTACCACTCAGACAAGGCAAACAATCAATATAGTATTAGGATGAAAGCAAATATGAATACATTATAATTCAATACATAAAAGGGAAATAGGTTGAGGAAGTTGCAGATAATGTTCACAAGCACATCTATTCGCAAAGCTGGAATACAATTTCAGTATCTTTGGTGGTCTGCCAGGTGCAAATGTCTCTAACATTCAAGGTGTGCCTACATCAACCTTCTCTGCAGTTAGGCTGAATATGTGTAGTGAGAAATTCCTTACCATAGCTTTTATCCCAAAGCTCAACTTCAATAAAACTGCTGTTTGCCTTCCCAACGTTACAAGGAAACACGAGTTTGTTTAGCAGTTGAACAGATGTTACTAAATATGACTCCACACAGATACAATCAACATTATAATACTGTAACATAATTAGCAAATGGATTCAATGGCATCTTTCTTTGGTGAGTATAACTGACATGGAGAAACAAAACCCATGTAGTCTGTGGACAGTGAGGTTTTCAGTTGAGTGAACACGACGGTCACAGTAGTTTAGGCCAAGGCATATATACAACAACAATAATAACAACAAAAACAACAATAACAACATTAATATTGCTGCTATTCAGCCCAACAACAACAACAACAACAACAACAACAACAACATTAATATTGCTGCTATTCAGCCCAAACGCATTATATCCTATTTTGATAGACTGAAATATGATGGGATATATAATGTAACATCACCATAACTAAAATCGCACACACCGAATGAAAAGTTTAATGTTGAATCCATATATCCAATACCTACATATGTCCATGGCATAGTTTCAGGGAACAAAAACTATCACAAACCTTTTGACAGGGATCTCGACTAGTTTCAAATTCACTGTGAATCACTCATCTTTATGTACTGGTTATTCTATGATATAAAGTTGCACTTTATCCACAAATGAATGCACCCGTAATCTATTACTAGCTACTATATGTATTCGGCATGAAATATGATATAATTTACTTGTACCACTTGAATATACACCTACAAATGAGTTGGAAATGTGGCCTCGCTTCTGATTGTCCAAAATGCTTTATACTTTATAGCATATGAAGCATATAGGCGTATAAGCTTTATAGCATATTCTTTATAGCATATGAGCTTTATAGCATACCGGTCAACTTTATAGCATATAAGCTTCATAGCATATAAGCTTTATAGCATATACTTTATAGCATACTTTATAGCAATATGTAAAATATATATATAGGATTTGAGAAACTGATAAAAAATGTTGTTTTACAAGGGAGCGACTTTTTTCGTCAAAGCTTACGAGTCTATACTGTCGATCATGAACTTTACAGCATGACCATGCTGCCTGGCAATCTGGGCCATTGCTTCCATGTCAGTTCACAAGATTCAATTAGTGGCTGCCCATCGGACTACAGATTCACGGAGGACATTTCAAGATAACACTTCTAAACAGTTTTAGGAGTATTAAATAAGAAGTCTCGACGTTTACCGTTCAGTTTTTTCACACACTTCCTTGACGGTTCTGTCTAACGAAGACAAACGACATTATTTGTGAATTTTCGTAATACAATTTTGCCACAAATTTTCGAGCCATTTGTATCAGGTATTATTTAAAGTTATGATTTGATAGAAGTTTTGCCATGATATTCAACATTGTAACACTCTGATACTGAGCAACACCGGTCGTGGAAAATTATATGGCTTAGTGGATGATCAAATAATGCTCATACAAAGGGCAGTATTCTTGTATCAATAATAATTCAAATTGTTCTGTTCAATTTGGGAATGTTTGTTCAAATGGAGAATGAGTATGAAACTCTATTTACACGTTCCCTGGGATCTCTGTTCATATTTAATGTAAGTCATGTTTGATCGATTACTAACCGAGACTACGTTCGGGTTGTGCACATCTATTTGTGTTTACTTTGCTGTTTCCACAATGATATAATCATTGCTACTGATTACGCCCAACTACTATTCGAGTAACTGTAATCTTTACTTCTTCTGAATTACCACTCATATCAGTGGGCACTAATTAACATATTTATCTCACCTAAATCCATACCAATAAGAGTTGCACGTATGATGTGGATGCACTCATGAAATACAAGATACCAATTATAACTTCAGCCAATTTCTCGGCAAGAAGGTAGGATCCTATGTATTATGACGGTTTATAGATCGTCCTCGGTGCTGCACAAGACCACACATGCGCAAATGGGTCACATCCGGTAACACACGATTTTGTAAATAAACAAAAACACGTGGCTTCCGCATGGTCACGGTGATGATACGCTTTGCCAATATCAGTGAGTAATGTATAGTATATGTGTGAATGGACGATGTAAACTTGAAATGTAAGCGATATATTCGTACTGCACTTGAAAAAATGTCCTGTGAGAACTGGCACACGAGGTAGTGGTTGACCAATATATTAGGTAATTTCCAACAAACTGTAGCAAAAAACTGAATCTGTCGATCCATAATGAAATGTACATTTTTTGTTAGGCACATTGGTGGGGCATTTGTGGGATTTTATCGCTAAGCCCCAAGTATCGCAGGGAATGCTGTACATCGTTCATCGTAAGGTAGGTTTAACATGGGGAGTGAATGTAACTCGAAATTGTGTCTTATGGCCTCAATGCAGAAATTTATTTTCCCCATTTTGTACATTTTTAACATAAATATGATTTAGTTTTCAAGGTATAGTAGTTATTTAATGTCTGAGATGAATAATAAATCATTTTACTGTGATCAGGGTGCTAACTTGGGAATATGATTAAACATATATGAAAAGAGCTATAGTTAGCGATGAAATATTTCATTAGGCAATATAGTGTGGTGTTTGCCATCTAAAATATATCAGAATTACTTCATGGATTCATTTTATTATATTTTCATTCAAAATATCACCAAACAAATCAGAATTTCTCCTTTATTGGATGAAAGCTGCAGTGGCAATGTGCTGATTTTTCACGCCTCGTTTGAGTATTGGGTGGTTATTGCAATTAACGACCCTTGATCCTGTCAGTATCCAATCGTCATTGACATCAAATTAGCCAAAAATTACGTTTTTGTTGAAATTCAAATAAATTTTGTGAGTGTTTTCATACATGATCAGACTGTAATTGAATTTGCGTTTTTCAATTATTGATCAATCTTACCTTACATTAATCATACTAAGGTCACTGATCACTGATATATCACTAAATTTAGATGGAATATAATTCAAAAAGGTATTTATAGTCATGTTTATACAGTCAGTTTGAGAAAACAGAAATGTCATAACGATATGGCGTGCAGTTTGATATATAGATGCAGTCAGGCTGTTTTTCAAGGGCAACAAACACATTATGCTTATGCAAGACACGAGTCTGAGTTTTGGAAACTGATTCAGTTTTAGATGCTTATCTATTGAGTCTTCAGAAATCCACTCAGTTAGTAATGTACAACAGCTTCACTGTCGTCTTAACCTGGACGTCAGAACTATTTTGGGAGGTTGACATGATGTCATGGTATTCTTTGAGACGTATTTTGTCACCAGTATTGAACGCTCTATAGCAGATGTTCGTAGACCTCATTCCACACTCATCTACGAAGGAAAATGCAATACAATGAAATTTAGTATTCATAATGTTCATGAAATGAGTGAATCTGTTACTATAATTTATATTTTTACTACCAATGGAATAGATATTACTATTTTCAATTCGTGAAAGGAACAATATGAAAATGGCAAAAACACCGAAGTTTTCTTCTGATATAGTGTAGTGGTAGCCTGCCTGCAAGTCTACTCTTCAGATATCTATGTCATGATTAGTTTTAGAATCAAAGATTTCAAAGTAGTCGGTTGTTGGGGAACTGCAGGTGCAGCGTAGATAATCATACGTGACAGATCAAGGAAGAATCTAAACCAGGTCACATAACGTTCCCAATGTGGGTGTCCGAACGTAATTGTCGTCAATTTCAATCATGGTGCTGCTTACTGAATAGTGGTGTGATATTTGTCATCTTTCCAGTTAGTTTTGAGACTATCACTTAGACGAAAAAAATGTTGGTAATACAGTTCAAAGATACATAATCAATCATAATCAACATTAATCACAATATAATAATATATCTGTTTTCTTTGATATTCAATTTCCTTCTTTCACAATAAAGGGAAATTACACTTTGTTGCGAAAGAAATAGGGCCTTGAAGTTTGTCGAAACTGTTACAATTAGAATAATTATACACCTATACTTGTTATGTAAGGGTTTTTATATTGAAAGTTCTCCGGTGCCAAAGTGTTGACCCTCACTGGACAGGTACAGACGCACCACTTGACACGGCAAACAATCAATATAATAGGATGTAAGCAAATATGAATACATAATACATAAAAGGGAATTAGGTTGATAAAGTTGCAGATAATGTTCATACGCAGTGCACAACTATTCGCAAAGCTGGAATACCATTTCAGTTTTTTTGGTGGTTTGCTAGGTGCAAATGTCTGTAACATTCAAGGTGTGCCTACATTAACCTTCTCTGCAGTTAAGCTGAACTGTGTATTTCTGTAGTTATAAGACAATTACCCAACGACTAATTATCTTGTGATCCAGTTATTCATGTTTCATATATATAGTGACAAATTCTTTACCATAGCTCTTATCCCAAAGTTCACCTTCAATAAAACTGTTATATGCCTTCCAGACGTTACAAGGAAGCACCAGCTTGTTTAACAGTTGAACAGATGTTACTACATATGGCTCCACACAGATATTTCAACATTTTCATACTGTAACATAATTAGCAAATGGATTCAATGCCATTTTTCTTTGGGTGAGTATAACTGACAAGGAGAAACAACAACAACATTAATGTTGCTGCTATTCGTCCCAAACGCATTATATCCTAAATTGATAGACTGGAATATAATGGGACATGTTATGTAACATCACCATAACTAAAATCACACACACCAAATAAAAAGTTCAATCGATATGTACTCGATAAAATCACAATTATTTTATCCATGACGCCTGAGTCTCAGAGGGAAGCCTCGTGGTAGGAATATGGCACGAGCCATTCGCTGTGAAATATATAAATTTCGTATTTTATGTCAGTGACAATCTTTTTGCTGAATCCACGTTATCCAAACAAATACCTACAAATGTCCATGGCATATTTTAAGAGAAATCAACAAAAACTATGAGGAACCTATTGACAGGGATCTCGACTAGTTTCAAATTCAATCAGAATCACCAATCACCCATAACCATACTGGTTATTCTATGATATAATGTTACACTTCACTCAAAAATGAGTGCGCCCGTGATCCATCGACATCTACTGTATGTATTCGTTGTGAAATTTGATATAATTTACTTGTACCACTTGAATATATACCTACCAATGAGTTGGAAATGTGGTCTCGCTTCTGATTGTCCAAAATGCTTAATAGCATATAAAGCATATAGGCTTATGAGCTTTTTAGCATATAATTCATAGCATATAAGCTTTATAGCATTTACTTTATAGCATATAAGCTTTATAATATATACTTTATAGCATACTTCATACTTTACAGTCATATGTGAAACATATATAAACGATTTGGAAAACTGATAAAAAGTGCTGTAACATGAGGGAGTGACTCTTTTCGTCAAAGCTTATGTGTCTATATTCTCGCGAAATGAAGATCATGAATTCTACAGCATGACCATGCTGTCTGGCAATCTGGGCCATTGCTTCCATGCCAGTTCACATGATTCAATAGTGGCCGCCCATCGGACTGCAAATTCACGGAGGATATTTTAAGATAACAGCTCTAAACAGTTTTAAGAGCATTAAATAAGAACGAGTCTGGACGTGTACCGATCTGTTTTTTCCACACACTTCCTTGACTGTTCTGTCTAACGAATTATTTGTGACTTTACGTGATACAATGTTGCCACTAATTTTCAATCCATTTGTATCGTGTATTAAGTTATGATATGATAAAAGTTTCGTCATGATATTCAACATTGTAAGACTCTGATACTGAACAACACTGGTCATGAAAAATTATATGGCTTAATGGATGATCAATTAATGCTCATACAAAGGGCAGTATTCTTGTATCAATATTCATTCAAATCGTTCTGTGTTTCGATGTATTGTTCAATTTGGGAGTGTTTATTAAAATGGAGAATGAGTGTTTGTGAAACTCTACTTGCACGTTCCCTGGGATATCTGTTCATATTTATTGTAAGTCAAGTTTGATCAATTGCTAACCGAGACTACGTTCGGGTTTGTGCACATTTATTTTTGATTACTTTGCCTGTTTCCACGATGATATAATCATTGCTACTGATAATTTCCACACCGGTACGGACATACCTCTTTTTGTCGGTATCCATTTCTACTTTTTCCCCCACCTACTTTTCGAGTAATTGTGATCTTCACTTCTTCCGAATGATCACTCATATCAGTGGGCAATAATTAACATATATATCTCACTTAAATTCGTACCAATAAAAGTTCCACGTATAATGTGAATGCACTCATGAAATACAAGATAAAAATTATAACTTCAGCCAATTTCTCGGCAAGAAAGTAGGAACCTATGTATTATGACGGTTTATAGATCGTCCTTGGTGCTGCACAAGTTATGTAGTGCTTTACTTTAGCTACTCGTGTTACCACCGTGTTGAACTTCTTTGAACAGGTACGAAACCACTAACTACATGTGACTGATGTATAATGAAAGAGAAAACAAATACATCCATTTGATACAAACTTCGAACACGTGTGTTTATTCGTTCCAGGTATTTGCATAAAAAATATACAAGTGGTAAAGTGCAGGTACATGTCATATCAGTACAATTGCGTCAGTTAAAACAAAACGTATACATTGCAGTGTCTGATCTTTTTTTCTACTTTGAAATTACACTGCACTGTAAATTGAACATCGTCAAGGTTCAGGTAGAGTGCAGGAATATTGAAAACAATTGGCAAAACAAACATCACTACCATCTACGAATGGCTTCTGAGAGTGGCCTTACATTGAAGTGCCCTTGGTGCCAACATGTTGACCCGCTTTGAACAGGCCACTGAAGCACACGGCAAAGACAGACTATAACAATACAATCTACATCACATGGTCGTGAGCTGTTATTAAAGGTACAGTGTTGTTAATATAGACATATATGTTGCAACAACTATGATAACCTTGTAGTGTCTCACCATGTAATTGTATCCTGCGTGTGTGTGTCACGTTATCCCGTAATCTCAATTAGTAATCACTTTAGGAGACATCGTTGTGTGACAAAGTGGTATGCGCCCACCACATGACAGTCCATTTGAGGTTGAGTACCTCACTGAAAAATTCTACCAAGTTATGTTCCACCTTCATACAAAATACCTTGATGAAAAATTTCACTGATTCATGTTACACCTTCTTACCAAATTCATTTATATCAAATCCATTCACCCTGTACCTCAAACCTGGTATAAAAGTGACAACGGTGAAACATAGCCACAATATGATTGAAATCACACTTATTAGGAGATCGGTTACAAATTCCAGACATCTATATATTTCATGAGGAGTTGGAGAACATACATCGACTGGCACATGATTTGTAGTTGTAGCATAGGGTGAAGCTATTCCATTTCGTACTTATAGAGCATGCACATAGTGTAGTTTGGTAAATAAATTGTTTCAATTGAGAAAGCTTTGAAAAAGTTATGTCACTTATGTGTACATTCTCTTTGAGAACTGTCTTGAAAATGTATCAAATCACTATCAACAGAAGGAAATTAACAGCAGACCCACTGTGGTGGAGTTCACCTAACCATTCCTAATTTGGTCATTTGACGTCCAATGAAAGTATCTGCAGGACATGAGCGTCGACGTTCATTGGTGGCAAGACCTTGGAACTGATCAAAATCCAGGTCAGTTCCATTGAAGATCCTGATGAAACGAGTGTAAACAACAACCTCGAGGCTGATGGCTTCGAGAATATCCGCTGCATGCTGAGAACGAAATAGTGTCAATTCTCCAGTTAATGAGCAGAGATGCAAAGTGACCAACACAATAGCTTTGAAAGTAACCATGAGTGGAATTCGGATTGATTAAACCTATATTTAATGCATATGATTTGCATTATAGTGATCGTATAGTGTTCATACAGTATTGAGGGATTGTTTGTGGAATATGCATACGAACATAACCATAGATGAGAAGGTACTCATCATATCAATAACATGAACACTTGGTTATATGAGGGACCATGATTCGTTATGTGAGACTAAACACAGAACAGAGGTCATGTAACTCTCCAGCTGTATACCAGCCATCAGAGGAAAGAAAAGGTTGCCGGGTTGTTGAATGAACTTCTGATTGGGTCAGTTGGTTAGAAGCACAAACAAAACATTAAAGTAATAGAATAATCATGAGCTTTTCAAGTAATATAACTACACAAATATCCAAAGTTCATGCACCAGATGAGTCAGTCACTGATGAGGCAGAACTTGTTTGCCCAATATCTCCAAAATGCTCCGAAAACTGACAGAAACATATTGCCTGTTGAAAGGGGCAGTCGTATTCAAATGGCTCATAAGTTGTTGCGATATATCACATATCTCTAGACGCAGACAAGACAAATTTGGTGAATGTAGAAGCACATATACAGTCTTATCTCAAGAAAACAATTTCGAACAGTTTTACGAGCAGTGAATAAGAACCAAACTCGAGTATATATGTTAAGTTTTTCCCTAGTGCACATGCATGACCACCTCAAATTCTCGTTAGCAGTATTTATGGTGACGTTTTGCTCATCTTTGGAGAGAATTTGACGCTTCATGACGTTTCTCCATCTAGACGAGTTGATGCTACAGTCACGTTTAGCATGAAACCTGACATGATTTTAGCCATAACTTTGCTCAGGATAATTTTGAAACTGTATATGTTTCAATTTGGCAGAAAACCATACTTTTCAGCACAATTCGTCTGAAAAAAGTTAGCTGGTCATCAAATCAAGAATCCAGTGTGTGATATTTTCCGTCTTTTTACATGATTCACAACGAAAACCCCATCGAAAAAAGCAGGAAAATTGTATGTGGTTAAAACACAGTGCGGCAGCATATGGAAGAACAACTCGTTGGAACAAACTACTCTTTCCGCACATAAAAAATTGTAGCAGATCTACATGTTGTGTGGTTCAATAAAGCACGCGGTGAGGATGTGGGTGACACATCTGTGAGGATGTATGACTTTAGCATGTCCATCGTTCTGGCTGTACATGATGTAACTAGAATCTAGATGGTACTAGTATGGTCAAATGTACATACAAGTGATTAGTACATATTTACAACTCAATTTATATGTCCGAATCCTAATCCGTAGGTGAAATGTATTTTCTCCACGTCCTCAATTCGCTGCCTTAGCAATGCGATTCGCATTGGGATGTAGAATTACCTCGTAAATTGGCCTTCGTTTGCCTCATAAGCTCTGTCTCCAACTCATGTGATGTACCCATTAACTTTCACTGTAAACATGCATATCTCTTTTCTCCTGCAGCTGAAGAGAATAGTTACATGATCAATGACCAATTGAACACTATATGTAGTATTTCATGTTCACATAGAACCAACTCTGCATTCTGATGTTTACACCAGCTTGATCTCACGTGTACGAATGTCAACAAACTGATACCATAACCAGTGCGTTCGAGTTATTTTACAAGGACACCATGCTAGTAAGTCAACAGCAGTGCTGACATCTACGTGGGATGAACCACCCAGAGATCAAAATCCGGGACTGTGTACGTGACTGTCCTACATAATACAATTGTTGTACATCAACATGGATCATGACATGTGCGTTTACAAATGTGTGGATGATGTGCTTTGTACTATCTTGAAACTGAAATAACTGGCTAATTTTAAATTTCCTGTACTATCAAGAAATAAAAACGGAAACAAACAATGTGGGATGGCATTGTACAAGAAATCATGATGCAATTGGGTCTGTGACAAATCCTAAGACCCGTGGAGTTTTAAATGGTTTATTTTGAATGTCACATTAATTCCATTGGTGGACTGTTGAATACTGATTTTATCTGGTATATAATGGGGAATTTCCTTATGTGCCCTGTTGGTGTTAGTGAGGCTCTGGATATATTTGTTTGTTTGGACTTTGTTTTTTATCCTTTAAGTGTAAGTACCAATCTATTACCACCAATACATCCAAATTTTGATGAAACAAAGCCCAACCAAATACTTTATCAAAAGACATACTGGCGTCATCAGGGGCAGACAGTGTGGTTAATGTAGTTGTTTCTACTGCACACCCGATGGGATTAGTATACAACTGCCCAACAACCTATGAAAATAATTTTGAAATCCGAAACAAACCCAATGGAATAAATATATGACAAGTACATAAGTACCTAATCACAAGCCAAAAGGCTACTGAGTTGATGGTGTCCTCGGGGACAGATTTAGCGTCCACCAGCAGTGACACCGGCTCAGGGGTATGAATGTTAGTATCAATATATTACCACCAATACATCCAAATTTTTATGATTTCATTAACAAACGTAAAATGTAACATTTTGCAATAGAAACAAAACCCAACCAAATTTCATTAACAAACGTAAAATGTAACATTTTGCAATAGAAACAAAACCCAACCAAATACTTTATCAAACGACACACTGGCGTCATCAGGGGCAGGCAGTGTGGTTAATGTAGTTGTTTCTACTGTACACCCGATGGAATTAGTATACAACTGCCCAACAACCTATGAAAATAATTTTGAAATCCGAAACAAACCCAATGGAATAAATATATGACAAGTACATAAGTACCTAATCACAAGCCAGAAGAGAAGTGTTTTGTATTAGGTTTTTTTTATTGACATCATCAACATCTTGGTCATGATGACAGGTCGATTAATGCATAGTCGAAACAAAGTAAAAACATTAATTTGATTTATATTCGTTTTCGATGTGAATGAGAAAAATTGTTTCTGTGCATTTTTATGTGTGCATTGTCATCACTAAAAGCAGAAAGCCATAAGATCTTATGGTTTCTGCTAAAAGGAGGTATACACTTTGCCAACCATAATATATATAACTCTGTATCGGTAATATTCGGGGGAAAGTGCTTTCGCAGTTTAGGTGATAGTGTTGCATCATGTGCAAAGCATCAGCAAGTAAATATTACCGTGTAGCCTCACTTGATTTAACGAACGTAAATATTTTGTGATCAATTGTGCTATCTGAAGTCAAATGTCAATCTCCACAGAACGACACAAGTAAGATTAATGACAGCAAATGGCAGGACCTTGGGAGTGATCATCTGCCTTGTAAATGGAATGTGCTTCGGAGACATGTTTCTGCGACAGCTTTCGAGAAGCCACATCTGAGTAGATGGTGTTGCATACGTGTTGACAAAGAACTTGTATCAGTTGTCCAAGATAATTAACATTGACACAACGCCTACTAGATATATTATTGCAGTCCGATGTGATTGAACATAATTGGTGTCTCATTGACTGCGATGGCGCCTGCTGCGTCACGTCAGAGTTCTGTGGCTACATGGACCATGGTAAAGTATCGAATTTAGAGATAGCATCACGTACTTTAGTGTTTGAAGGTGGTAGTTTTAATACTTTACAAAGATCAGTTGGTGACTTTCAGTAATACCTAGAAAATCAGAGGAGTTTTATGTGTAGTAAAGTCCTTATCTGATTTTTCACCAGTTTCTGAAAAACTGTTTCACGGAACTACATTTGCTATGTCACACCTTCTTCTAAGGTATTGCAAGCAATCTAGGTGTTTGCTGTGGCTGCGACAATTCTATTAACCGACATGTCAGCGGTATTCTGCACATATCTGCACGGTGTCTAATATACAACCAGAAAACTAGATTATACCGTGATCTATGTAAATAACGTCGTAGTCACGCACGCAAACACTAACTGAAAAATTGTGAAATGAACATTGGTCCACTTTTCCGCCAGTGCAGATTATCGAGTTTATTATGTTGACACATATTTCCTATGTAATTAAAATTTTAAGAATCCATTTGTCAACCAAACACCATTACAAAGCATTTTATTGATGGCCTATGATAATAACTGTTGCTACGAGCGGATAGGAAGCCGCACTAGAATGTTTTGGATAAAATTTCCGACCACATCTTTTGGCTATTCAAAACACGAATTACGAAAAACACGTCATGTAGGTATATCAAATATTAATCTTACGAGGTAAGATATAATCCTAGATCATTGTTACGATGCTAGGTGCAACATATGAAAATTTATTTTATGACTGCTGCAATCATGAACAGCTACGCCTGATAAAGTATCTCATGTACTACTCAAAATAACTATTCTAAATCCACAGGAAGTTACACGTGGTTCATGCAGATAATAGTGTTCCAATCCTAGAGTTCAGTATTTAGTGTGTGTGGTGTACCCATTAACTTCCACTGCAAAATCGCATAAATATTTACACCTGTAGCACAAGAGCGCAGTCACCTGATAAAGTGCCCTTTTCGAGCATGTAATCATGTAACCGTGTACTCTTTCATACCCACTCATCACTAAATGGATATTCTTTTCTTTGCTCCAGCTTTAAGCGCACACACGACAATTGTCAAGTTTACAATTGTCAACAAAACGATCATGTAACTAGTGTGTACGAGTTTCTCCACAAGGACACCATATTGATCTGTCAACAACATTGCTGACACCCACGTGCATGCCATGACAACTATGTTGTCATCAACAGTTGACAAATATATCATAGACAATTGGGAAAGCGAACAAACAGCAACGATACATCACATCAAATAGGGTTGGAAAACCATAACCGAGACCTCATAATTATAAAATATATATTCCCAAAATCATAGTGTATATATAATTAATAACAATGTAAATTGTCAGTAGCAACAACATGTCCAGGGTGTTTCAAGGGATTTGGGTGAGGATGATCGCCATGTGGCTCCATGTGATAAAGTCGACCTGTACATTTTAGTGGTCATTTGTGTGACCTGAATCCCAACGCCAATCTCCACAAAGGCAATGCCAGTCAATGGCAGGGCCTTGAGAAAACAGAATCATCTGCCTTGAAAACGAAATCCGGTTGGAGACATGTTTCGATGAGAGGTGTCATTTGTATGCTGGGAAAAAAATTGCCTCAATTGTCAATGATAATAGACAATGGTACACCTACTAGACTCATAAAGTGTCATCCCTAGTCGTTTTCACAAAGTAGCTAAATAATGGAACATAATTACTAAACATTGCAGAATATCTTCAGTGCTAATCAATTTTTCTCAGCAGCAATAGCAGATATTGTTCTATCAACACCAATAGAGAAATATTTATTTTATATATTTTTTTAATACCTAAATATAAAACAGTACGTGGGTTTTCCATATAATGCAGAGGATGACACTTCTTATGTTCGGTGTGTGTACAACGTATTCCAGGTTAAGTAGAAGTGCCAGATCTAGAAAAAGCCTTCGAGTTGTCGAGATGAACATCTTGCGTCGAACAAAGTGCTACAAAGATAACATTTTTTGAGTAATAGATGAGCATCGCGACATATTCTTGTCCTATCACCCTAAAAGTTAAACGTGGTCCTAAATGAGATGCTGTATTCTGTGTTGAGTTACCTTCAAACATGTATACGTATGATACAACTATCTAAACGAACAAGAGTAAAACCTACACCATCACTTCCTTGTCTTGTTTTACACACACGACTCGTGGATATCAAAAAGATTATCATATTTATATTCTTGGCAAAAGTGTGTCAACATTATCGTCTTCCTAGACTCATGCTGTTATTCCTAAGTCTTGTATGTACATGTACATGATGTACCTAATAACCACCACTGGATGTCAGATGATATTACTGTTTCATCGGTAGTATCTAAATAAAATCTTCTCACAAATTATTTATAGTCACCTGCATTATATATTTATAACGAACGATTGGCATTGACCTTCATCTTACACATATGATCAAATGTCAAGCTAGTGTACAAATGTCCCTTCACAAGGACAACGGTGTTATGTTTTTTGCATTGCTAAAACCCACTTAGGACAGATGATACATATAGGCATCCCTTTTGCATGAAGGCTGACACATTTGCAACTACCTCGACACAGGCAAAACATATTTTATCAATCACCAGCTGCCCTACTGGTGTAAACGGCATGAGGTCAACTCCCACACGAAAAAACAAGCATAACTTTTGGGTACAATAAGAGCAACGGCACAGGCGAAAATAAAACAGGAAACATACACAATATATGTAATTTCCATGCTTACTAGAAGTTCCCATTTAGGGAAATTCAGCTGACATTTATATAAATCAAAAACAAATAAGTATTGTACACTACTTACACTCGTAAACTTCACATTTCGAAGCTGAATCCATGACCGAATTTATGAAAAATATAAAAGCTTATAAAAGCTTGAATATATCTGTAGACAAGTTATTTCAGGACATATTGCTGTAAATGTTTCATATTTTGTTTGGTTCATGTATTTTCTACCATTTTAGGACAAGGGCGAAATTCATTTCGAAGCATTATTCCTACTAATTACAACACTTCAATTAGACACATTTTTAGGTTGTTGTAAATGTCTGCATTTGAGCGGAGGTGTTAGTAAAGTAAACGTCAACAAGCAGAAATGAGCAAATGGTTCAGTGAGCAAATGACCAACGCCAATCGGGACAATACACTCATGTCGGCAGTATGACACGATATGCTAATCCTAACTGGAGGAAGATCACTCAGAAACTGGCAAAAACGTTGTCGACTTACCTTTCCACTTACAATGGGTGTACGTAGACGTCACTCAAATTAAGGTAGTCCGCCCCAAACAGTGAGGGGAGGGGGTCAAAGAGTTTTTTAAATAAAAAACTATATCAGCATATTCTAGAGTTTCAAAACGACATATTTCATGAAGTAACTGATCAGCATCCTAAAACTGAAAAGAAAATAGGGGGTCACCGTATCCGTTCGCATGGAAAACACGATGCAAGATGTGAATATGGACAAAAAATGTGCAAAAATGCCATAATTTATGTCATTTTTATGTCATGTTTGTGATTTTGATCGAATATGTCGAAGAAACCAGCACGATGACCCCTTATTTTCTTTTCAGTATTAGGATGCTGATCAGTTACTCTATACAATCGGTCATCTATAGTTTCTTTTAATGGTCATTCTGATGACAAACATGTATATACATTGTTGTGAATTGTTGGGATCTTTTATTTCAAAATCTTGCAAAAAATTTCAATACATGATATCTGAAGAATAATCTGTGATCCGAATTGTTTCTAAACATGAATGAAGAGCAACTAATCACAAGCCTAACGCCACTGAGTTGATGATATCCTCTAAACAGTGACGCCAGCTACTATATGTACCCATTAACTTTCACACCAGTCACGCATGGCACCTATCAGAGGACAATCAACTGACAAATTCACCTGATGATCGCCTTAATTAGGTATTTATGTGGTCTTGCATATCCCACCTGATGGGCGCTAAGTGCACTGGCCTTGATTTTGCACATACGTGTATCTGTCAACATACCACTCATATTACTGGTGCAAAACATTTCTTTTCCAAGTTCACGATATCGAAATGTTCTCTACAGATGTCAAGACATATTTATTGCGTGAAACGACACACATGACTTGCCAGTTGCCTTTTTGTGCAATGAAAATAACCAAAATAAGGCACAAGAAGATATATATATCAGTGAAACTTGACCTGTAAAACAACTCCAACTCATTTATTGGCCATCTCTCACAGTATTATTTTCAGACTGTTATATCTGTTGAACATCCGTGGGAACCTGTTGAACCTCCGTTGGAGGTGTTGATGACTAAAGGTGTAGATCAGACATGCTGAAACAGGATTCGATTAGAAGTGTAATATATTGTCTGCCTCAGAAAAATCAATTGTAACTACTATCTTTTCGATTTATGTATCTTCAATAGAAATGAAAGTCAAAGATTTCAATTAGCATATATAGATTGTTGATTTGTTGACGGGTATATCTATAATCATCATATGTGTTTATGGTTATGTATGTCTCTTCCAACTGGACAATTCCGGTGTTTTGTTACAGTTTCAAATGTCCTTTCTTTATCCAATTGCTTTGTCAATCATAACACTCAAATTAGGATATTTCACTAGAGAAATGCACCATACAAGCTAGGTGCTATTTAGCGAGAGGAAATTGGCATGTAGCTCAGTGTGGCGTGTTTTGCCAAGCATTGTTAATTTTGTCATTTGAAGTCAAATGTCAATCTCCACAAAGGGACATGAGGAAAGTTAATGTCAGTCCTTGAGAGGTGAACACCCGCCTTCTGAAATGACATCTGCTTTGGAGCTATGGACCCAAACCATGCACATAACAGACTGAGGAGACACTATATGTTGGTAGCTCTAGTGTGGTACGTGCATGCTGAGAAAAAATACTCTCGGATTGTCCATGATAATAGACAATGGCACAATACTTTTTTTACTACGGTGACATATAAAAAAAAATATGGGTTATGAAAACAACTGCTGCCCAAATAAATACAAAAAGATTAGACATGTGTGAACAAAAAACTGATATATTTTCAATCAGATATTTGGTATCCAACATATTCATAATTATAGCATATACACTTTCATAAGTAAAATATATTTTTACAAAATGTATTTTTATGTTTTATTACACGACTGACTAACGCTATGTAACTTGTCAGCCAGAAGATTTCATCCAAAACATTTCAAGAGAGAGTACTTTACTAGATGATGATATTACAGCATATCCAAAATATTAGCAGGTGGCCGTTATCTTTAGCCCAACGTGATGTTCTTGACGTGAACATTTTAGTGGTCGACTGTGTGACCTGAAGCCAAATGTCAATCTCTACAGAACGACACAAGTCAGGTTAATGTCATCCAGCGGTATGACCTTGGGAGTGATAATCTGATTGAAAGTGGAATCCGTTTAGAGTCATGTTTCTGTGATAGCTTTCGGTGAGTCACGTCCGTGTAGATGTGTCACTTGCATGCTGAGAAGGAAATTGCCCCAATTGTCTATGATAATCGACAATGACACAACGCTTTCTTGTTGAAGTGAGAGTGGCAGATCTAGAAGTAGGCTTGGACACCTGATACGTCACATCAGTTTTTCATATTCGACGTTTCAGGATAGTAGCTTCCACACCAACTCACAATATTTGGCGAATTTCACAACGGTTGGCGACCGTATTTTTTCCGAAATACCCTTTTCAACAGGATTGCCTTGAGGAGTGTTATGATTAGTATATAGCAACTAGTCTTCACACCAAAATTATAACTCAGACCTAAGAGTATCAATTCAGGAATTTTCATTAAATCTACCAATCGTTTTATGCGTTGTAGAGACGAAAAGAAACACATCTTCATAAAACTGTGTTTACAAATCATATATCAACTTGATGCAAGAATCCCCCTCACAAAAAAAAGAAAGAAAAGAAAAGAGACATTGGAATAGATGGTAATTTATTCTGTGATTAATGTTGCAATCATGCATCGTCTGGATAGTGCATTCAAAAGCAATGGGAAAACTGTGTATATTATTTCGAGTTTATTATGCCAACACATATTTTCTATGCAATTCAAATGACCAGTTTCTAATAACATGAAACTTGATTTTATTGAAACAACCATAGCTATCTACAAAGATGCTTTTTAAGCTTTCAAGAGGTATGCAGCCGCCATCTGATGTTTGATGAGTTGGTTGGAAAACTTTTTTCTATATATTCGGTACAATCCCTAATTCTTTTGGAGTCAGAACATATTCATTTCATTCTCTTTTCACAAATATATTCCCAATATGCTCTAGACATTATGAGTGTGAATTCGATCTGAAGCCAGCCAGCATCTTCTCATATTCATATTCCTAGAAACAATGCATCAAAGAACAAAATATATACTATTCTGATCCTAGACAGATAACACGCATGGCGTGGTTTCCAATGAGTTTGAAGTCTCGTACATATATGATATACAGGACAGAAGTCAGAATGTTTTACCTGCAGCCTTAAGGAAAATCACCCCACAAATTATCTACGAGCACCTGCATGATATATTTGTACCTATAAAAAACAAACTCCTAGCCTTGATCTCACATACGTGTGCAATTTTCAGTAAATGCTCCTGAAGTAAGTGCACAAAGATACCCTCACAAGGACACCATTGCTCCGATAAATTCACTGCTAACACCCAACACTATAGATGACACGAGCATCCTTGTTGCACGGGATTTGACCAACATGCCAAACATGGTATTGTGCCACCAGGTGTCTTTCTGGTTCGAACGGCATGAGGTCAACTGTCACACAAAAACGAATATGGGGTTTGGGTGCAAGCTAACAAGAGCAAGGACGCTGGTGATGGAATAGTGAACACCTGTCATTTTCTTGCTTACTGGAAATGAGTTTCCAAATGGGGCAAAAAAATATTAGAGAAAGGAAATTGAAGAAAGGTGTCGTTTATATAAATTGAAAATATGTTTACATCTGGCCAAATTCACGTTTCAATGTCATCCATGGACTAATGGATAAAATTGATGTAAGTCTGAAAATGTACAGAATCGATGGCTAAGTTATTGGGGAGGGGGGGGGGAACTTTGGGGAGAACGACTATATCAAACGTCTATATTCCATTTTGAGTTTATGTCTTTTAAGTATGAGTTTAAGTATTTTCTATACTGAGAATTAGGTCGGGAAAATGACATATAAAAATGATGATTTTAACCAATTTAATATTGTTTAGTAAGCAAACGGAGTCTCGGTTGGTAATCCTTGATGGCTAACAATCACAAAGGCAAAGTTCCACGTTGATTCGAAGTGTTTAAATTCATGAATTTGTTACCTTTATATTTACATTATAAGTGAATGGACAGTTGGTCAATTCCTGGTACATGATCATTTCATGCAATCGAACCTTAAAGCCTAATTTCCAGGTATAACACTTCATTTAGACACCACCTGGAGTTGTTTCAACCTTGTGAGCGGAGGCGGTAGTCAAGAAAACGCCAACAAAGCAAGTGGTTTGAGGTTGACATGACCAGCTCTAATCCGGACAATTGCACTAAATGTCGGCAGGATGACACTACATCAAAATGATCAAAATCCGCTATCGAAAGACCTAACATGTTCTGCAACTATAACTGCGAGTAGACGTTTCCCATATTAGCATATGAAAGAGCAACCATGAAATTGAAGCACTCACCAGCTAATGTAACCACAAATGGCAGACAAATAAATCTCAACCAGGTTAAATATTGACACCTTTAGGGATGGATGAGCGACATAAAAAAGAGGTGATTGTCCTAGATATTACTTACGATATGATGGGAATATTTGTATACCATCTTGCCATGTGTACCGAATGTTTGGCATTTAGAAACATTTTTGGCATGTGAAAATTCATTCACACATTCTGGTGATGGTCAGTCTGATATGTCATCGTAAACTATGATTTTTGGATATTGCATGAATTACAGTGTGCACGGACATTTGAATACGATATAAAATGAAAAATTCAGAATACAAAATGTAAATTGCTTCTAAGCAATTGTATGACAAGATCATAAGTACCCAATCACGAGCTAGAAGGCTGTCGAGTTAATGGTATCCTCGAAGTCAGATTTACCGTCCACCAGGAGTGACTCTGACAACTATATGTACCCATTAACTTTCACTGCAGTCACGCATGGCACCTATAAGAGGACAATCAACTGACAAATTACACTGATGATCGCCTTAATTAAGTATTTATGTCGTCTTGAATATCCCACCTAATGGGCGCTAAGTGCACTGGCCTTGATCTTGCACACACGTGTAACTGTCTCATATTAGTGCAGAATAACAGTTCTTTCACGAGGTCACCATATCAACTGTCTATATATATGTTGTCTACATGTGACGTATAAACATGTATAAACATTAATATACTTTATACACGATTATTTCAATGTTGTAAAGCAAAGTTACGTTATCTTGTATCGTTTGTGCAAACAAAATGAAAGATTATCAATTTGGCATAAGAATATACATATATCCAAGTATTATTTGAACGGTTAAACATTTGCAATTGAATTAATGACCGTCTTCGCATTATTACTTTCTTAAGAGTGACACTCAAGCGATTTCAACCTGTATTCGCAGAAACACGAATGTCAAGAACTTATTGACATACATATCATCATATGTGTTTTTTTTTTGTAAGGTATGATTATCTTCTAATTAGATTGTTGTATGTAATGTTCTCAAGTATATTTTCTCACTCAAGAGTATGTGCATGTAAGTATCAATCTATTACCATCAATACAGTGAGATTTTAATGATGGCAATAACAAACGAAAAATACAATATTTTGCAATAGAAACATGCAATTTGTTGAGAAAAAAATATCTGTTTGTCAATCATAACATTCTATTCAGGATATTTCAAGAGAGTTGTGTATTATATGATGTATGTTGTATTTAGCGACAGGAAATTAGCATGTGTCCCCTGTGGAGTAGTTGACGTGAACATTTAAAGCCAAATGTCAATCTGCACAAAACAACTAGATTAAAATTAATGCCAGTCAGCAGCTTGACCTTGAGATGTGAGCATCCGCCTCGAGAATTGAAAGCCGCTTCTGAGCTTTTAACGAAAGCTTGCATGATGAGACCCGTCCATGCAGGTGATTTTTAGCGTGTCATTCAAATGTTCTGAAAAAAATGTAACAATTGTCCATGATAGGTTGATAATTACACAAAACCGTCCTCGGTATTTGGAAGTGACAGATCCAGAAATAGACTGGGTAACGAAACTGGTTTGTACCAAGTGTGATATGAGTTATGCTAGCTTCAGATACTTATTCTTGCCACATGCAAGAGTAAATTGATGATTTTATGACAAAAGAAGAAACGTGTTTATCCAGAAATGGGTGCATTCACTTCTTCACGCCATGAAATATGAAACTCGTTCTATGGGTGGAGAAGTGAGTGTAACCATCTCTGGATAAAATTATATCTCTTCATTCAATGAAATGTTTATGGTAGTTGCCAACACATCCATATCTCAGTTAGACCTACATAAAGACACCCAAATATTTACCAATTATAATGAAACAATTATTTCAAGCTCAAACACATGGATAAAGTTTGAAAATTGAAAAATCAACTGATACTTGGGGCCCACATTAGGAGAACAATGGTAGAAGTGCACTTATCCAACATCCATAGTATCGGTTTATTCCTACATCCAATTTGGATATTTTATTTTTTTTACGAACACAAAATAAACCTGCAATAGGACTGGAAAGCGGGAGTATGATCGGTGATAATTCCAATGAAATATTCGTGAATAAGGCGTCGCCGGGGATAAACCTAATTATCGCCCATTTCTAACAACGTCAATAACTGCTGAAATAACATGTCTTGTGTCAAATAACTTTAGCGAAAGTACAAAGCAGGTATACTTGTGTCAAAATTCATTAGAATAACAGGCCGTCTGCCGGCAATTTTGCTAGAGCAAGGCTCTATTCGAAGTGCCGTTTTTTTCAGTGCCTCTTCGAAGCTTGGATATGTTGTGGAATTGGACAATTTTCATCTTTTACAACAGTTTTTGTATATCTTCATCGTGTATGGATACTATAATACACTAAAGACATCGTTTATATACTTAAAAATCACCATATTAAATGCACCCCTATGTTAAAAGATAGGGAGGCGTCAGGTGCTTATCCCCAGTCCGAATAAATTCATTGGGATTTGTCATCGATCAGTACTTCCGCTTTCCAACCCTATAGGGATAATCCACCACACTTCTACATTCACTTGGTGACGTCACAACGTGACACAAATTTCAACGAGAGGAAGTGTGCAGGTGGGGCTGTTCACGTGTTCATTTCTCTTTGGGTCACTTGACACTAAATGTCAGCACACTTACACGACACGTCGTTAATTCCAGTCGTGCGCGGCCTTGACAAATAATGGAAATCCGCTTTGGATAGATTGGCTTGTTGGCAATCCTACAATAAAGACTGCCAACAGCCACTGCAATAAGAGGTCTTTAACAACGGCAGATGCGGTCGAAGAAAAAGTTCAAGATTACGGCAGACATGCAACCTGAAGCACTCTGCCAAGGTAACTGGAGGTGGCAGACAAACAGCTCTCGGATGTCTTTACGATTTCAGGTTGGATACGCACAGTGACGTCAATGGATGATTTCAAGTGGCTGTCTAAGATGTTTTCATATAACATAATAAACGTTAACGGGTCTCTAATATCAGGTTTTTTTTATCATGACATATTCCTTGGTATTGACCACAAAGATATATACAGTCTTATGAGACTGTCAAATGTGTATTATTGTGATTATCTCATCATTCAATTACATTTGTAATAACGGTTGTTACACTGAATAGTGCGCGCTTTGCTTGATGAGACATTCATTTGAGTATTCAACTTTCACCACTAGATTTGGCAATTACATTATTGTCAAATAATTGGCATTATTTCTTCCTAACTACAACATGACATGAAAAAAAAACCTCTGGAAATGGGAAATATATATATATTTCAATGTAGTTGGTTGTATATAACTTGATGCAAGTTTCCATCAACTTATTGATCAGATTCCCTCAAGTGGCATTTGTTAGAGCTAAATTGGCAATAAAATAATCAATGATTTGGAATTCATCCATTCTCGGAGATACGCCCTGATGTGAACAAAGGTTGAACATGCAGGTGGATCTATTACACTATGAATATACAAAACATGTATGACGCTCCATCGAAAAATATCCTCTGAAGTAAACCAGAAAACTGAATAGATTTCCATTGGGAATACACCTATATACTTGGCATTGTCATAATATACAGCTGCGCATTGAAATAACACAAATGAAACGCCTCAGGTCAGATTCCATATGCAAACATGTACGACCAATCATACTGTACATTTCTCTAAAATCATTGCTCCATGCCGTAAAATTGTGTAGTTCCCATACGAATAGGAGAAAGATTATGAGATTTGAGAAACCAAGGAAGAATGCTATAAAGAATAATATTGCATCAGATACCAGTGTACAACAGATATCGATCAATCATCAATCTCTAAGAAAATAATAAAAATGATCTGCACATACCGCAAGAACACAAACAGCACAAGCATCAAAACGCCAGCCCAATGTGCAAATTAGCGCTAAGTGAAAATAACGATCCATCCCCTCTTTCAAAGTAAATATATCGTGAAATATTTGTTCAGGTGACGCAAGCATGTCGCCAATATCCTAACCTTTTGTTTGTTTTACCCAGACTGATGTTTATATCCAAATTACTCCAGTAAATTAGCTGGATATCATGCTTGACGCTAAGAATGAAAAAGGTAATTGATCTATGCATAGTGGAACCAGTACAGACTGATGTCTTTCAACAATGACATAATGACATGGGCTATTGTCCATGAGATATTCCGACTGACATGGCAGATAAAGTGCAGACAATAGAGGAAGTAATATGACATGTAATTTTAGTGCGATTATAAATTTGATGCACATCGATAGACTGGCTGCAAAGAAATCATGGAATCAGAGCCAGAAAATTATATATATTGATAAACAGATGTTTTTTGTCGCAGAATACAGGCATAAAATGTAAATGTTTGAAAATGGAAATTTACTGTATCATAAAATTGAACAGCTAAATATATTTTCCCCTTCTTGTTATTAATACTGTTAATAAGTAGATATCGATCTGGATATGCACTAATGTTTTTGTGATGGAACCCCGCGGAATGGCGGGAAGTAATTTGTAGCTATTCAAAGCCGAGGAACTGCGTGCTAGTTTGTGATCGAAATTTGCATACACTTGTAGATGTATTAAGTAGCAGCTCCCACGGGAGTTTCGCAGTGGTAACATTTCATTACACGTGAGATACCTTCTTGGTTGTGTTGTTTACGTCAATATCTCTACATAGTGATTCGAATGGTCAACACTAACTAACACCATTGGTATGTAGTTACGGATGTAGTAGCATGGATGCCCTGTGTTTTTCGCATGTTGTTTTCTGATAGAAAACATGTCAGACTGTCATGGAACTGAAACAGGTAATTGAATTAAGAAATCAATGGCTTTAATAAAATCCAAACAACTAGCAGGAAAACGTAGTGATCTCTTGGATGCATGCCAAGCACCTATCTGGAAACAATATTTTAAAAACCAGTTAATAAATTGCACTGCGCCCAAGAGAACTTATTGTGAAGCATGCACGGGTTGTGCGTGCGAATGTCCCCCCTGGTTGAGAAAATGATGTATTCCCCGTTCATAAATATTAGCTACGTGTGGCAAACTCTTCACCTCGTTCGAAAAAACTTTTGCTCCATGGAGGGTATACTTGAATTGCTTTGTGACAAAAGTATTTTGCTTCCGAGTAGGAATATAGTACTTCACACAGAATTACACATAATATATGTCTGATCAAATCGATTATAAATGTTTCATTACCATTAGCCACTACTTTATTCATATTGGCGCCTAATATCATTAATCAGACTGGCAATGTACACCTAGTCAACTGATCGCAACACGCGAGAGCGCACGTGCAGACAGTAAATATCAAGAAGACGTGATGAAATATTACGTGCTTGGAGTATGAATGTGAATGTGGAAAAAGACTGTATGAGGAAAGAGACAGACTGTACGATAATTTATAGAAAACTGGGGAGTCTCACTTTTAATGTACAATGAGAATAAGATTCCCCTGGTGACGCTAGTGTGGATTCGGAATTACATGGTTCCTCGGGCTTTCTTTGTAATGCTAAAGTGTTAGATTTATTCGCTTGCATTGATCGAAATCTTGTCATGTGCTAATGGTGAAATATTGACATAATAAAAAAAATACCATTGAAATTTAACCATCTTCAACCATCACTCAGAGTGATGTGGAAAGGTAGATGCTCACACTTTACAGCTTCATCTTGGGTGATAGAATTTTGACTTTGGAAAGTACCATAATGTACCATTAAAAAGAAAACCTTAATATAATGGGGGTACCTGCTAATGCCATGTGCTTTTGGGGCTCTAAAACAGTCTATTTTGCCCAAGAAGTACAGAAAATGTCATGTCCATTGTCTGCATTATGCAAAAACAAACATGACAAAATTTAATTTACCTTTTTGACGTTTCTGTACGTCTTTGGCACAGTAGACTGTTTCTCTGATTTATCTATACCCGAATTACATGGTGGCGATCCTGGTGACAAACAGGAACCCCATTGTTTGGGTGGGAATCCAAACCTCCTGCACTGTGATGGTTATTGCTTCAAGAGCCACCCATCCTATCCACTCGGCCACACAGGCAGTTGTGATGTTGATATTGACGAGTAATGTGTTTCCCGTCACCTTCTATCTTGCGTGGTCCACAAACAAAAGTTGTTTCGTAGACAAGAAATTTCCCCTCCCCGCAAAAAAAAAAACAAAAAAAAAAACAGGCAACATTGTTCTATCCACGAACGCTCGTATCTTTAGCAGGCAGGAAATCTGGACAGTTCTGTTGACAGTTCCACGATCTGTTTACGACCGCTTAATTGATACAGATTGACTGTGAAGAGTTGTGTTTATGTGGTGCCTCTCCTCAGAGTAAACGCATAGATTGGACTAATTGATTGAAAACAGGAAGCGTATGTCTCTGGCTTACCGAGGCCATTGAGCAAGCCCGAGACACTTCAGCTGCAAGACTAGCTTCGGCCCCTTTCCCCAATATTTGTATCCACAAATATATTTGTATTTCTAAAGCATAGACATAGAGAAAGGTACACACATAAGACTGGTACTGGAACTTATCATACAAAAGACCCAAGAACAAAAACGATTCATCACCGAGTCACTCGACTTATGTGTTACTAATTACAAACTAGTGAAATGTTGATACTTGCATCCAACACTAGTAAAGTCCACAAGCAAACTAACGAAAGGTAAACTCTTATTCTATTCTGAACGCAAATGTCATGTTTCAGATAAATAGCAATGATGTGCATTACTGACGAAATCCTGTGATCCAGGTGCAAAATGGGTTCTTGCTCATCCAACAAGTCAGTTCATGAAGTTAATTTAAGTACACTGCAGTCATAGTGAGAAACTGAACGGTACTCTCTGACATGGCACATGACCGCAAATTTAAATGATATCACTTTTGGAGTTCAACGGGATTTTTGCTTGTATTGGCAAATTCTCTTGTAGAATGAACGAAAATAACACTCCGTTTCAGAAATGCTACATCGGGTTGCTTCCGCCAGATTATTACAAATTATATGGATTTATGTAAAAAACATACCCAACTTATGACCAAACAACATGGAGTGATATTACTAGAGAACGACCAGCCATTTATGTTGTTTGTATATGAGATCCAGGAATGAGTTCCTAACGATGTGTATGTTGCAAGTAGAAAATAGAGAGATCGATACTGGGAAAGTCGTCCGCATTGCACGTGTACGAGCGGTTCATAACCAGACAGCAAGGCACGTTCCGATGTGACAAAACCAATCACTAAAAGCAAACTTTTAATTTTTGACATTAGAGCGTTGGGGGCGAAGCCCCCAACTCTCTACATGTCTATGTGCTGACTTTTTCATGGAGGTTTCATACCAACCTATCGACGCCCGTTTTGGCATGTAAACCTTTGTACACCTACTTCAAATAAGGATTTTCTTCGTCCTTGACATAAAATCTCTCAATTTGATGGCAAGCTTTGAATATTCCACAGATATATAATGCATTAATCGATGTGATAGGTTTGAGAAAATTACGCAAAATGGTCAGCTCGTCTGAAAAACGTCAAAATGGCGGAGCCGATGGAAATTCACGTTCCCAGAATGCAAAGCAAATTTTACCGCAATGAAGCGTACTTTGGAACGCACAATTTTCCGTGCAGCATTTTGTGCATGCATGTACATGTAACTTTGCATGTGGCCTTTTTTTGACGTTATGAAGTAAACACAACGATTCGTCTGCGGTACCACGACTACATTTACCGTAATTTGACATTTTTTTATTACATGAGCAGGTGTTCCTTGCTGGGTTGCGAAACCTTTTTATTTTAAACTGGTCTTTCAATTTGCTCAGTATGCATGTGTTATCTATATCATGATATCGGATACAGATATTCCTCATAGTTCCCAATATTTTAAGGAAATTTTATTGAGCTTCAATATCATTCAATCAGGCGTATCTGTTTTATTGAGTTCAAAATAAATGGAATATGATTGAAGTACGATTATGTGTTTCATCATAATATAGGGAATGAATTGGAATCATGTGGGGCATGATATGGTTCAGTTTTCATTTTTTTGCAAGTGGGGGGGGGGGGGGGGAGACGTTGTGTAAGATACAGTCAGCTGTCGTGGTGCTGATGATGTGCTCGAGCTCTAATGTCATCTCCCGCAGTTAGCTGCATTTTCTTGTTGCTAACATTCCAATCCTCTGTTTACGCAATCTGTAGTTCCCGTAATATGTAGATAAACTGTAATTTGTCTCCTTGTGTTTTCGAAGATGTTAAATGTGAACAGCAAGACTTCATGCTATGCAGAGTAAATATTCATCACATGTATTGTTAAGTATTTTTATTATGTAAAATTAATCACATTGTGACACCTGCAACTATGTCAGCATCAGAAAGTGAATTTGTAACTGACCCAGGTTGTAAATGAAAAGGATAGCTAAAATAATTATCATGCTGGTTCAAATTCACCAGTCGGCATTGCGGAATTGTGAAATCTCAGTTGGACGAATGTAATCAGAATCATTCAGATGTGTTGAAGGAGCTGAATATAGATATAAACAAATCTATGATTTCAATCGCTCATATCAAATATCTATGTTGCACAGCACGTATATATAAAATTAAGTGCAATATTAATCTAGTCCTGATGGTAATGAATGGTCTAGAAAATGGCTTCTGTTCACCCAATCATATCACTTTATGAATCTAATTTCCGTACAATTTCGCGATTTCACTGCAATAAGAGGTCTTTAACAACGACAGATGCGTTCCAAGAAATCATTTCAAGATTACGACAGACATGCAACCTGAAGCACTCTGCCAAGGTAACAGGAAGTGTCAGACAAATAGCTCTCGGATGTCTTTACGATTTCAGGTTGGATATGCAAATAGATGATTTTAAGTGGCTGTCTAAGATGTTTTCTTATAACATAATAACCCTTAACCAGTCTCCGATATCAGTTTTTTTATCATGACATATTCCTTGGTATTGACCACAAAGATATATACAGTGTTATGAGACTGTCAAATGTGTATTATTGTGATTATCTTATCATTAAATTACTTACTCGTTCAACATTTGTAATAACGGTTGTTACACTGAAAAGTACACGCTTTGCTCGATGAGACATACATTTGATTATTAAACTTTCACCAGTAGACTTGACAATTACATTATTGTCGAATAATTGGCATTATTTCTTCCTAACTGCAACATGAAATGAAAAGATATACCTCTGGTAATGGGAAATATATATATATTTCAATGTAATTGGTTGCATATAACTCAGAACATTGATGCAAGTTTCCATCAACTTATTGACCAGATTTCCTCAAGTGACATTTGTTAGAGCTCAATTGGCCATAAAATAATCAATGATTTGTAATTCATCCATCCTCGGAGATACGCCCTGATGTGAACAAAGGTTGAACATGCAGGTGGATCCATCGAAAAATATCCTCTGAAGTCAACCAGAAAACTGAATAGCGTTCCATTGGGAATACACCGTATATACTTGGCATTGTCATAATATACAGTTGCGCATTGAAATAACACAAATGAAACGCCTCTGGTTAGATTCCATATGCATACGTTTACGACCAATCATACTGTACATTTCTCTAAAATCATTGCTTAATGCCGTAAAATTGTGTAGTTCCCATACAAAAAGGAGAAAGATTATGCGACTTGAAAAACCAACGAGAAATGCTAGAAAGAATAACATTGCACCAGATACCAGTGTACAACTGATATCGATCAATCATCAATCTTTAAGAAAATCATCAAAAAAAATCTGCACATTCCGCAAGAAAACATACAGCACAGGCATAAATATGCCACGCCAATGAGCAAATCACATTATGTGAAACTAATGAGCCTTTCAAAGTAAATTTATGGTAAAGCATTTGTTCAGGTGATACAAGCATGTCGCTGGTATCCCAATCTTTTGTTTGTTTTACCCATGCTGATGTTTATATCCAAATTACTCCAGTAAATTAGCTGGATATCATGCTTTTGTCATGCCAGTCCTGCTTCAACATGTCAGTTTTATGGTTATATCTACCACACAAAGAATGGAAAGAGATATATGTGGCGTTTCTGGGCAGTAGCTTCCTCATGAGCCCACAACATTCAGTTCGTGACTGTATTGTTTTGGAAATACATTTTTTAACACCTTAGACTCGAGGAGTGTTATGATTAGTATATAAAACAATATCTGGGTTTTTTTCACACTAAAAATATAGCTCACATTTACGAATATAAATTCAGGAATTTTTCACGAAATCTATAAATTGTATTATGCATTGTAAAGACAAAAAGACACACACTTCCATAAAACTGTCTGCACTTCGTACATCGGTTTGGTGCAAGAATTACTACTAGATTTCTACTGCAACTACTGTTGCAGCCATGCAACGTCAAAATTAAAAAAATATATATATTTCGAGTTTATTATGCCAACATATATTTACAATGCAATTCAAATGACCAGTTCGCTAATTAGATGAAACTTAATTTTATTGAGAAGACATTAAATACCTAAACATATGCTTATTAACTTTCAAGATGTATGCAGTCGTCACCTGTTGTTTGATGTGTCACGTGGAAAACTTTGTTCCATATATGTAGTAGATTGCCTAATTGTTTTGGAGTCAGAACATGTATATTTCATTATATTTTCACAAATATGTTTCCAATATGCTCAAGACATTATGAGTGAGAATTGACCCGAAATTGACTTGAAGCCAGCCAGCATTTTCTCCTATTCATAATCCAGGAGACAACGCAATAATGAACAAAATACATACCATTTTTCATCCTAGACGAATAAGACTCATGACGTGGTTTTCAATAAATATGTCTGAAGAATATCATACATACATTGTGTACATGCACAGGAAGTCAGAATGCTCTTTGAGTCCGTGCACAAGGGTTCCTTCACCAGGACACCATTGCTCTGATAGCTGGGCTTTCAACACCCACGAAACACTTCAGATGACACGGGCATATTGTTGCACGGGATTTGACCAACTTGGCAAACATGGTATTGCGCCAATCACCAGGTGCCTTTTTGCTTACAACAGTCACACAAAAACAAATATAAGGTTTGGGTGCAAACTAACAATAAGAAGGACACTGATGATAGAACAGTGGACACCTGTCATTTCCTTGTTCCTGGGAATGAAGTTCCCAAATGGAGAAAGAAAAAGATTAGAGAAAGAATATTGAAGAAAGGTGTCATTTATATAAATCGAAATAATGTATGTTTACATCTGACAACTGGAGAAATTCCCGTTTCAAGGTTAAATGCGTGTACCAAATGAATACGTTTGAAAATGTACAAAATCGGCAGATAAGTCATTGTGGGGGCCCTCATGGGAGAATGCATCTATCGAACATCCATGAAAATTGGACACAAATAATTCCATTTTCAGTTTATGTCTTTCACCTCGATAGACTTTCATTTTAGAGCCTAATTCCTAGTTATGACACTTCATTCAGATACAACACAGGGTGGTTTCAACCTTGTGGACTTGAGCCAACAAAGGGAAATGAGCAAGTGTTTTAAGGTTGACATCACTAGCTACAATCCGGACAATTGCCCTAAATGTCGGCATTTACAATAAATGTAACAAGTCAAGAACTTATTGACATACATATATGTATTTTTGTAATGTCTGATTATCTTCTAATTAGATTGTTGTAGATCTATGTGATGTTCTCAAGAATACTATCTTACCCAAGAGTATGTACATGTACTTTGTAGGACAAAATATATGTCAATCATAACATTCTATTCAGGATATTTCAGGAGAGCTGTGTATTATATGATGTATGTTGTATTTAGAGACAGGAAATTAGCATGTGCCCCTGTGGCGTAGTTGACGCGAACATTTAAAGCCAAATGTCAATCTTCACAGAACAACTAGATTAAAAAGTAATGTCATTCACTAGCTAGACCTTGAGTTGTGAGCATCTGCCTCGAGAAATGAAAGCTTGCACGAAAGACACTGAGGAGGCCCGTCCATGCAGATGGCTTAGCGTGTCATTCAAATGCTACAATTGTCCCTGATAGGTTGATAATTACACAAAACCGTCCTGGAAGTGACAAATCCGGAAATAATCTGGGTAACAAAACCGGTTTGTGCCAAGTGTGGTATGTGTAGAATGACGCATTATGCTAGTTTCAGATACTTCTTCTAGCCACATGCAAGAGTGAATTGAGGATTTTATAGAAAAAAAGACAGATGTTTTTTACTTTCATAATTCATGGGGTGAAGAAGTGAATGTACCTATCTCTGGATTAAATTATATCTCTTTATTCAATGAAATGTTCATTGTACAACACATCCAGAGCTCAGTTAGACCTGAATAAAGACACCATAATATTTACCTATTATAATGAGAATTTTATTTCAAGCCCAAACACATGGACAAAGTTTGAAAATTGGAAAATCAACTTGGGGCCCACATTAGGAGAACAATGGTAGAAGTGCATTTATCCAACATCCATAGTACCGGAACTTTCCTACATCCAATTTGGATATTTTATGTTTTCTACGAACACAAACTAAACCGGCAATAGGGATAATCCACACTTCTACATTCACTTGGTGACATCACAACATGGGAAAAATTTTCAACGAACGGAAGTGTGCAGGTGGGTCTGTTCACGTGGTCATTTCTCTTTGGGTCACTTGACACTAAATGTCAGCACACTTACACGATATGTTGTTGATTTAAGTCGTTTGCGGCCTTGGCAAATAATTGAAATCCGCTTTGGCCAAATGGACATGTTGGCAACCCTACAATAAATACTGCCAACAGCCACTGCAATAAGAGGTCTTTAACAACGACAGATGCCTTCCAAGAAAAAAATTCAAGATTACGGCAGACATGCAACCTCAAGCACTCTGTCAAGGTAACTGGAGGTGGCAGACAAACAGCTCTGGATGTCTTTACGATTTCAGGTTGGATACGCACCGTGACGTCAAATAGATGATTTTAAGTCACTGTCTAAGGTGTTTTCATATAACATAATAGACGTTAACGAGTCTCCGATATAAGTTTCCTATCATGACATACTCCTTGGTATTGACCACAAAGATATATACAGTGTTATGAGACTGTCAAATGTGTATTAATGTGATTATCTTATCATTAAATTACTTACTCGTTCAACATTTGTAATAACAACGGTTGTTACACTGAATAGTACACGCTTTGCTTGATGAGACATACATTTGAGTATTAAACTTCCAACAGTCGACTTGACAATTACATTATTGTCAAATAATTGGCATTATTTCTTCCTAACTACAACATGAAATGAAAAAAGATAAACCTCTGGAAATGGGAAAAATATATATATTTCAATGTAATTGGTTGCATATAACTCAGAACATTGATGCAAGTTTCCATCAACTTATTGACCAGATTAATTCCCTCAAGTGACATTTGTTAGAGCTCAATTGGCCATAAAATAATCAATGATTTGGAATTCAGCCATCCTCGGAGATACGCCCTGATGTGAGCAAAGGTTGAACATGCAGGTGAATCTATCTACGCACTGAAAAAACGAATGAAACGCCCAGGTTAGATTACATATGCATACGTTTACGACTAATTATACTGTATATTTCTCTAAAATCACTGTTTCATGTTGTAAAAGTGTGTAGTTCCCCTACAAAAAAGGAGAAAGATGATAAGACTTGAGAACCCAACGAGGAGTGCTATAAAGAATAATACTGCATCAGATACCAGTGTACAACAAATATCGATCAATCATCAATCTTTAAGAAATTAATAAAATGATCTGCACATTCCGCAAGAAAACAAACAGCACAGGCATCAAAACGCCACCCCAATGTGCAAATCAGCGCTATGTGAAAATAATGATCCATCCCCTCTTTCAAAGTAAATATATCGTGAAATATTTGTTCAGGTGACGCAAGCATGTCGCTAATACCCTAACATTTTGTTTGTTTTACCCAGGATGACGTTTATATCCAAATTACTCCAGTAAATTAGCTGCATATCATGCTTCACACTAAGAATAAAAAAGGTAATTAATCTATTCATACTGGAACCCGTACTGTACTGTTATCTTTCAACAATGACATAATGACATGGGCTATTGTCCATGAGATATTCCGACTGACATGGCAGATAAAGTGCAGACAATAGAGGAAGTAATATGACATGTAATTTTAGTGCGATTATAAATTTGATGCACATCGATAGACTGGCTGCAAAGAAATCATGGAATCAGAGCCAGAAAATTATATATATTGATAAACAGATGTTTTTTGTCGCAGAATACAGGCATAAAATGTAAATGTTTGAAAATGGAAATTTACTGTATCATAAAATTGAACAGCTAAATATATTTTCCCCTTCTTGTTATTAATACTCTTAATATGTAGATATCGATGTGGATATGCACTGATGTTTTTGTGATGGAACCCCGCGGAATGGCGGGAATTAATTTGTAGCTATTCAAAGCCGAGGAATTGCGTGCTAGTTTGTGATTAAAATTTGCATACACTTGCAAATGTATTAAGTAACAGCTCCCACGGGAGTTTCGCAGTGGCAGCATTCCATTACACGTCTCATAGTACTGAACTACCTTCTGGGATGTGTTGTTTACGTCACTGGTCAACACTAACTTACACCACTGGTATCGTAGTTACGCAAGTAGTAGCATGGATGACCGGTGTTTCTCGCATGTTGTTTCCTGATAGCAAACATGTCAGAATGTCATGGAACTGAAACAGGTAATCGAATTAAGAAACGATAATCAATGGCTTTAATAAAATACAAACAACTAGCAGGAAAACGTAGTGATCTCTCGGATGCATGCCAAGCACCTATCTGGAAAAAACTCTTCGCCTCGTTCAAAAAAACTTTTGCTCCATGTAGGGTATACTTGAATTGCTATGTGACAGAAATATTTTGCTTCCGAGTAGAAATATAGTACTTCACACAGAACTACACATAATATATGTATGATTAAATCGATTATAAATGTAGCATTACCATTAGCCACTACTTTAATCATATTGGCGCCTAATATCATTAATCAGACTGGCAATGTACACCTAGCCAACTGATCTCAACACGCGAGAGCGCACGCGCAGACAGTAAATATCAAGGAGACGTGATGAAATATTACGTGCTTGGAGTATGAATGTGAATGTGGAAAAAGACTGTATTTGGAAAGAGACAGACTGTACGTAAATTTATAGGAAACTGGGGAGTCTCACTTTTAATGTACAATGAGAACAAGATTCCCCTGGTGACGCTAGTGTGGATTTGGAATTACATGGTTCCTCGGGCTTTCTTTGTAATGCTAAAGTGTTAGATTTATTCTCTTGCATTGATCGAAATCTTGTCATGTGCTAATGGTGAAATATTGACATAATAAAAACATACCATTGAAATTTAACCATCTTCAACCATCACTCAGAGTGATGTGGAAAGGTAGATGCTCATACTTTACAGCTTCATCTTGGGTGATAGAATTTTGACTTTGGAAAGTACCATTAAAAAGAAAACCTTAATACAGCTGTTTGGGTGGAAATCTAAACCTCATGCACTGTGATGGGTATTGCTTCAAGAGCCACCAATTCTACCCACTCAGCCTCACAGGCAGTTGTGATGTTGATATTGATGAGTATTGTGTTTTCCGTCACCTTCTATCTTGCGTGGCCCACCAACAATAGTTGTTTTGCAGACAAGACACCCCCCCCCCCCCTCCCCACAAAAATACAAATCAGGCAACATTGTTTTATCCACGAACACTCGTATCATTAGAAGGCAGGAAATCTGGACAGTTTTGTTGACAGTTTCGCGGTCTGTTTCCATCCGCCTAATTGATACTGATTGACTGTGAAGAGTTGTTTTTATGTGGTGCCTCTCCTCAGAGTAAACGCATAGATTGCACTAATTGATTGAAGACAGGAAGCGTATGTCTCTGGCTTATGGAGGCCATTAGGCAAGCCCGAGACACTTCAACAGCAAGAATAGCTTCGGCCCCTTTCCCCCACTTTCATTCACTATTTCTAAAGCACAGACATAGAGAAAGGTACACACATACGACATAAGGTACTGGAATGTATCATACAAAAGACACAAGAACAAGAACGATTTATCATCGAGTCACTCGACTTGTGTGTTACTAATTACAAACTAGTGAAATGTTGATACTTGCATCCCACACTAGTAAAGTCCACAAGCGAAGTAACGAAAGGTAAACTCTTACCCTATTCAGAACATGAAGGTTATATTTCATGATCAGATGGATAGAAACGATGTGCATTATTGACGAAGTCCTGTGATCCAGGTACAAAATGGGTTCTTGCTCATCCAACAAGTCAGTTCATGAAGCTAATTTAAGTACACTGCAGTCATAGTGAGAAACTGAACGGTACTCTCTGACATGGTACATAACCACAGAATGATATCACTCTTGGAGTTCAACGGGATTTTTGCTTGCATTGGCAAACTCTCTTGTAGAATGAACGAAAATAACACTCCGTTTCAGAAATGCTACATCGGGTTGCTTCTGCTAGATTATAACAAATTATATGGATTTATGTAAAAAAATATTTATCATTCACATACCCAACTTATGACCAAACAACATGGAGTGATATTACTAGAGAACGACCAGCCATGTTATCATTTATGGTGTTTGTATATGAATTCCAGGAATGAGTACCCGACGATGTGCATGTTGCAAGTAGAAAACAGAAAGACTGATACTGGGAAAGTCATCCGCATTGCACGTGTACGAGCGGTTCATAACCAGACAGCAAGGCACGTTCCGACGTGCCAAAATCCATAACTAAATGCAAACTTTTAATTTTTGCTACATTCCAATTCTCTGTTTAAAAAGTTCCTGCAATCTGTAGATAAACTATAATGCCTCATTTTCATAACCCGATTGCGCAATCGACTCGCGCATGCGCAGAAACTACTACGAGCGTATCCGGTCGGTACAATGTGACAGCTGGAAATGTCAAAAATCGGACAAGTGCGTTGACAAAATATTGATCGAATCCCTGTTCAGCAAATTCGCTGCAGTTGTATGAACAACTGAAAAAGCCGTAGAAACATAAAACAGGTTTGTTTATGACACCTACGAACGTTTTAACAGAATTGTGATGCCTGCAGTCAACCAAAAACGGTGATGAACACGATAGTATCACCGATTATCGCTCACGCATCAGACCCCCCCCCCTCGTGCACGATAGTATCACCGATTATTGCTCACGCATCAGACCCCCCCCCCCCCTCGTGCATGCAAGGTACTGATACCAGATACAAACCGTACTATAAAAAATGGTGAATAGTAATGAAATAGATCTGGACTGTTACCGTATGTAGCCTACATCTAATAAAACATTTGTATGAATGTACAAGATAATGCAGTTGCTGTTTAATGGATGAGCACGATAAGCACTTCATTAGTTCATTTAAAGTGATATTGGCAGGAAAACCATTTTGTTTTAATCAATTACACACTGTATTTATCAAATATTGTATTGCTTCAGTAGCCTAGCACTGTAGTACAAACTGTAGTTCTGACTGTTATGAAACCTGATGAGTCAAAATTTTCAATCTTTAAAGGACGTGGCACAGATGTTGAGTGCCGAAGAGTCTGGTGAAGAACTGCAAACTGTTGAAGACATATTGAGGTGGCCGAAAAATGAGATGTATCAGTGGTTGCAGAAAAATCATCTTCCAAAGAGCGGGCGCAACAAAGACATCCTGGCCAAGCGAATATTCCGTCACATGATGGGCGATGACACTTCAGATGAAGACGAAGAGACACAGGATGCAGAGCAAGCTTGTCACCCAACTCTCCCTGTGTGTCCTGGTGAGATTTTGAAACAATCATTACAACATCCTTTTTTGCAATTAATTACAAATGTAGCATTTGTATCGTTATTTTATCAACATTCCAACAAATACTTCTTTCATTTTTGTACTTGAGTGTAGGAAAGGATGATGAACAGTGGAAAGAATTGACACAACCAGAGCAACTGCCAAATGTCAGAGAAGATGTCATGAATTACTACCTCCATGGCAAAAACCCCATCACTGGTGGACAGAAGAACTGTCGCCGTTATTTGGATAAAGCACGGAGATACAGCAAAGAACCCAAGTACATTGGTGAACTTGGTGTATGTGACATAGACGATTTCACTATTGTCAAGAGTCATGTAAGGCCGTCAATGCGGAAAGGACTCTATTATTGTACTGTGACACTGTACAAAGACACTGGCTTAGTGGCAACTGGATCCTGTGAGTGTAAAGTTGGAGCAACAGGCCTCTGTGCACACATCGGTGGAGTCCTTCTACGCTTGGTGAGGCTGCGTAATCCATGCACTTACCAGCTTTGTGGATGGGGAATGCCAGGTACCAGTATCCGAAAGGCTGTCAACCCTCAGAAGCTTTTCGATATCAATTGGTGGCCAGGGAAATCAGACCCCAAAAAACCATGGCCTTATCAGTACAAAGCTGGACCCTGTGGAGATGATTGCCATGAAAGTTTCCTCCGGGAGGTTTTGGATGGTTTGGAAACCGCTAACCCATCCTGTACTCTGTATGTGCACAAGCGCAAAACACAGTTTGACATAAGTCCATTTGTTGATTCCTTCATGGCGCCCTGTGTGATTGATGATTCTGTTGACCTTCATGAAGCATGGGTGCAAGACTTGCTCAAGGACTATGCCGCTGACCTGAACATGCCTGTTGACCTGGCGGTCATGTTGGAGAAAGCGACCAGAGGACAGGGCTGCAACCCACTTTGGCTCCAAGCTCGTCATCTGATTCTCACCGCATCCAACTTCAGAACCATCGTTAATCGGCGAGAAGACACTGCTCCAGAGAACCTGCTTAGGTATCTCTGTGGATACAAACAGATTCCCAAGACAAAAGCCATGCAGTATGGCACCAGATGTGAGAATAAAGCCCGGAGAAAATATATGAAGCATCATCAACAGTCTTGCAGCCATGGAGAACAGGTTGTGAAGGTTCAGTCGGTCGGTCTGGTTGTGTCAACACAGCATCCCTACCTTGGAGCGAGTTTGGACGGTTATGTCAACTGCCCAAAATGTGGGAAAGGTGGCCTGGAAATCAAGTGCCCTTGGAAATTCAGGTTTGTTTTTTGTCAATTTAGCCTCAGTTCACAATTGCCTACATACATGTATACAAAAGGCTTGTTTGCATATAGAATGGTGTTTGTATTTGTCCACTAATTGGTGTATGTATTTGTAATTGAGTAATACTCTCCTGAATGAATTTACAGATCTTAGTTCTGTAGCCTACATTGGCTAACACAAATTTTCAAAACAAATATGCCGGCAGAGGCTATTACTGGTGGAAATCCTACAGACTCGTCTAATAATTTCGTGTGGCCTACTTAAGTTTGTTGGTCATGTTTGGTTAAATGTTGTTTTGTTTTGGTTTGTTGATACTATAGTGCAAGTACAGATGATCTCGCAGCATGTCCAGTGACAAAGGTTTGTTATTTCCTCACACAACTGTCCCTTATTTTTTAGGACTCTGTTAATAAGTTTTTACTTTCTCAATTAATATAAGATATTTCTACTTGAGAAAATAATAGGTCATTTGCAATGGATTTGTTTAGGTCTCTTTATTTATTGGATTCAGGAGACTGAGACCCTGTGAGATAGGGCAAGAACCAGACGCCTTCTGCACAACCAATGACCAGCAAGCCTTGGAGCTCAAGCCTCACCACAAGTACTGGTTTCAAGTCCAAGGACAAATGGCGGTGACGGGCCTACAGTGGACTGATTTTGTTGTCTTCACTTATAGGTAGACTTTAAGCATAAATAAATGTACAGTTTTTGATTTTTTTCATGGATGTGTAGGTCATATCGGAAAAGTACACAACATTGTAGGCTTTTCGTATTTTAGTATCGAATATCCTTTTAAGTATTCTTGAGTGTCAGTTAATTGTCTTTCAGAGGAATTTCTGTGCAGAGGATCGAGTTTAATGCCAAGGTGTGGGAGGAGAATATGCTGCCGAAGCTGAGAACATTCTTCACAAAGTTCAGAGTGGCTGAATTTTTCACTGGCAGAATCAAGAAAAATTTGAATCTGTACAAATAGGTGCGCTGTTATATTTGGTAAAGTAAAGTATATGGTTTGAGATAGTATTTGGACATATTATCTAGAATGTTTGTATGAAGTTGATCAACGAAGAATATTAAGTGTACATATACATAATGTATTTCACAATGACTTGAAGAAACATTCAGGCAATGTGTATGATGCTAGAATGTGAATATTAAAATTTATATCCATAAACATGATAAATGGCAAAGTAAACACGAGTAAAAAACAAGTATTGACATTGTTGTACCAATGTTATGGTGTCAGTATTGTTGCAAGTCTAGAAAATTCAGTGACCATTAAATAACTTCAACTGGCAGAATAAATCTTGCTTGAATTTCTATTCTTGCAAATGTTGTAATTTGTGAGATTTTTTTCAAAGCATGCACCAAAAAAATGTATGTGTAGGTCAGCGTAGTTGAGAAAATTATAAGGTCTGCATACTTGTGGAAATTGCAAGATCATACATAATTTGTGTATCTGAAGTGGAAAACATAACCTCTATCTAGTGAACCGCTTGTTGATCTATTATTAACAAAATTATATAGATTCAAATCAATATCAATGGGTTGGTCCAGACAGAAACATTACATTCCAAAGCAAAACTTCCCACTCTCATTGACTTGCATATATTACACATAACATTTGTGAGAATTTAATTACAATCACTCCAAAATTTAGTTAAATATGAAATGAAGTGGACTAGGTTGGAAATATGGCAAAATATTGGGACACTCAGATGCTGCTATTATGACCAATGATTCTGTCAGGACCAGTCTGGTTCAGGGAAATGGGACACAATTAGTATTACGAATGTTTTACTTTGCACTACAAATATACATACATGTACACAAATCATGAAAAACATGTATGACAACAATGAATACTGATTAGACTGCATTGTTACAAAAAGCAGGCAAGTCAAGTGGATTATCTGCACTTGTGCCTGGCATGAAAAGTGGAGGTAACAGATTAGTGAAAGCAAAACAGTTTGTTATGATCTGCTGTGCAGTAGGTATTCTGGAGATGGGGAAAGTGGTTTGAAGTAAGCGGTAGTTCTTAGCCTGCTCCATTTTCATTTCAACCACTATACGGGGTTCTGCTATGTCTGTAGTTTTAAAGAAATGATAGTCTGACATCTGTGATTTGGACGGAACCTTTGGTGGGAGAATGATGTCAACATCAGATGGAGCTAGATCTTGCACTTCGAAACCTTTGTCAGCCATGATAGACATGCCAGATGGCGTCAAGTCCAGGACTCGTTCATCCTCCACAATGTGGCGGTCTGATGCTCTCCCTCCCCATGCTGAACTGATATGCATGACATGGCCATCTGGTGTTACACCAATCAGCACTTTGATAGTATTGTGATGCTTGTACTCCGACCATGTCACAGCCTGCGCCTCCAGACCGGACGGTTTTTCTGTGAAGAACTCAGTGCAATCATACACTGCATAACAATTAGCATGATTTATAAAATGATTTGGCATGTTCATCAGCACTTCTTCTTTTGTTGGCAAGTAAACAAATGAAACGGAATGCTGATAAATGAACTGAGTCCAAGTAGTAACGATCCGTGACACTGCAGAAACAGAAACTTTGAACATGTATGACAAATGTTCTTGAAGCAGTCCCAAACGATACCACACCATGGTCATCAGGAATTCTGAAGCCATATCCAGCTGGCGACTCGGACCCGGTCTTGACCCATCTCCTCGGCCCTGTGTGCTGGCACCACCCCAGTACTTTAGCTCGCCGCTTCCGTGTTTCCTCAGCGAGCTCAGAATCACCAAGAAGGTCGTGAATTTTGTGAAGCCAGTGAGGAATCTGGTTTTTTTTGTCGCTGATAGACAAATCCTGCACATTTATATCAGGCATCAGAGTTTGGCATGCAAAATCCTTGGTTTCCGGTTTGGGACAGCGACATGTTCCACATCCAGAGGTTTGGATGCTACTGTCCACCAGGAATGTTGGCTGCTCCAACGTTGAGTCAACCACAACAGAACTGGTCTCTGGTAACTCTGAAGGCGACTGCTCTGGAACATCAGTGTCTGATCCCACTTGACGCTCACGGATAGCCTCACATGGATTGCGCCTTGCTGTTCGCTGTTCTGCAACAGGCTTACTGGGAAAAACTGTGGGGAAAGCCTTTGGATCACTTTTGATAATGTGACAGACAGTGACTATGGCATCATTAAATTAGAAATAAATTGACATTTCAATGACTGAGCAGAGCCGAGAGAATGCAAAATGAATTTAAAAAAAAGCATGAAACCGGTGTACCATATACATGATATATTAATTTCCTACCTGTGGAGGCTCACACCGGTGGTTTGAGAATTGTTGGTACACAAAGGGACACAGCAGTAGGTTCTGTTCTGCGTCACCTTCTTAACTAATGATCTGCAAAGTATATGAAAACAATCGGGTTAGTGCAGTACACAGAGTATGCCTTAGCCACTACTTGGCACATATTGCATAATATATTGCTACTAAGCACATATAATTGTTGCAAGCAATGCCAATTAAGAATACAATACTACATCTGTATGTACAGCGATGTAGCAGGTCAGCAATATTATAAATGATATGTCTATGACAATACAGAGAGTCTTCCATTTTGTATATGTTGATACATACATTTGTAAATTAGTGTAATATAAAACATGTCATTCTAGTGACATACACTTGAGCAAACCACTTGTCATGAAGCCGATTGACAAGGGAATCCTTCCTTCCTGTGCAAGACAAGCCTCTCGCTTTCAGTAACGCATATAGGTCTTCCTTTTTCATTTGGCGCAACTTCTCCTTGCTAGGTTTCTCTAGGTCCTGGACGCAGACCTGTAAAAATAGAAGATGTGTGCTAAATTAAAATATCTATGTCTAGCATTGAATATCTAATAGACATCCATATGAACAGATGCACAATACAATGGCAGCGCCATTCACATTGCTTCTGAACCTCATCGAACCCAATGCATGTAATGCATCAATCAATCATAACAATATATCATCAATATGTATGTCGCAGTGAATTGGCCAAAAGGTAATCTATGATAATTATGGCGAATATGTGATGGTCTTTTATCCGATTTATAACAAGGGAAATTCATTGAAAAACCAGAGGGTCGCGCCTGTAAACGTATTTATGGCTGAATGGTGGGCCGGTAACCTACAGCTCTATTGGTTGCTGCCCGCTTCGAAGTGGGCGATAAAAGGAGTTTCAGGTGATATCCCTGCCCAAAAGCATCATTAAGTTGGCAATTGTTGAGTTATACTATAATATTTTAACAAAAAGTCCTATTTTCTCTCATTTTCACAAGTTTTCGACAAATATATCACACAATTTGTCGTTTACAAACCTGCGAAGCGTATGCGTGATCACTTTCCAAAGTTGTCATGTTGTCATCACTACTGTACATGCCGGATACGGGAAAACGCAGTGGCGCCATCTGGCGAATGCCATTATGAAAATGTGGCATTTGTATCCTTGTCTTTTCGAAGATATTAAATGTGAACAGCAAGACTTCATACTATGCAGAGTATATATTCATCACATGTATTGTTGGTATTTTAATTATGTAAAATTAATCACATTGTGATTCTGCTATATTTTTGCACATCTGCAACTATGTCCCCATCAGAAAACTGAATTTGTAACTGACCCAGGCTGTCAATGAAAAGGATAGCTAAATGAATTATCAGGCTGGTTTATATAATAAATTTAGCAATCAGCATTGTGAAACTGTGAAATCCAGTTGGACAAATGTAATCAAAAGCATCCAGATGTGTTGAATGTGTTTGTACTTCAGATGTGTTGAATGAGTTTGTACTTTGCCATACGAAACAACTGGCCGAAAATCGTTATCAAATATAATATCTAGATAAAAAGCAATCTATGATATCAATCGTCCATATCAACTTTGTATTTTGAAAAAGCACGTCCATATAAAATGAAGTGCAATATTGATCTAGTCGTGCGATCCAGGTGAAACATAGCTGTTGGCCAACCATGCATCGCTTCACGAAGCTAATTTCAGTAGATTGCATCCACAATGTTAAGTTGTACTCATATCTCGTGACACTTAAGGTAGTCCGCTCCAAAAACTGAGGGGAGGGGGTCAACGAGTTTTTTAAAATAAATAACTGTATCAACATAATCTAGAGCTTAAAAATGATGACATATTTTATAGAGTAACTGTTCAGCATCCTAAAACTGAAAAGAAAATAGGGGGTCACCGTATCCGTTCGCGAGGAAAACACGATGCAAGATGTGAATATGGACTAAAAGTGTGCAAAAAAATGTCATTTTAGGTAAATGTGTGTGATTTTGATCGAATATATAGAAGAAACGAGCACGGTGACCTACTATTTTCTTTTCAGTATTGGAATGCTGACTCTATAAACTAGGGCTTACTCTATAAACTAGGGCATTTTGAAGGGATAATATTCAAGAAATGACTTTAAAATTGTGACTCTTCGTTACCTCAATGTTCGTAGCGGACTACGTTAAACACACTGTCGATTGACAAAGTGGGTCGATATTGGGGAACATCCTGGAAGCGAATTTAAGAGAGGTAACCCCAGTTCAGAACATCTGGAATTTACCGTATCATATTATTTTACTGGTAAATGACTCACTTTTCAAATTGAACGAATTAACCATGGTATGACCACAAACAACAAAACAGGTCTCAAACAGCAAATTGTGGCATGACTTGAGTGGTGATATCCACATGTGAGATTCGTGAAATGGGTACATGACATTGCACGCGTATGCACAATCAAGTGCACTAATTGAATGATAGTCGGTGCAAACTTGATTGAAGAAAAACAAAGAAACCACTGCAGATGATATATCTACAGCCAACGTGAACACTGATACTAACACTAAACACATGCGAGACTAATTAAAGGAAGACGAAGAAATTAGTGCCGAAAATTAATTCTATCGACTAATGCAATCACGTCTAGCCAGCAATTTTTGCAACTATTGCCACCATACGCTAACGTATCTAGCAAGTTGGCGGGTTGGAGCCAAAGCCAAACCTGCATCATACTAAACACGTGATGTCGTCAAAACCAACGCGTGGTCATTTTCGTCGAACTCACTTTTAAAAAATCAGAAGTCAAAATCTATTGCCTGTACAACATATGGTCTGGAATAATTCATGTGACAAATGTAAAAGATGTAACATATGAATGTATGGACTGATGACACATTCTTCTTGCTGACATTCCCTTAAAAAGTGACGTTGGTTTCATTATATTCTTTACTCTATTAGAAGCAATTGATATCGAACTGATTTTGAGTAACGATATACTAGTTCCATTGACTTTTTTCTTGGCAAATGAGTGAGTTTACAATTATATATCATAGTAAATAGATTTTACATCTATCGTTACCAAAATCCATTACTTTAATCACATTGACGTCTAATATCATTAGACTGACTGGGAATGTATACATAGTCAACTAAACACAACATGTGAGAGCGCCCGTGAGCCAATGTATAACAGAGAGTGGTAATAAACTATGACGTGCTTGGAGTCATTTATAATGCCTATTATAAATGTGGAAAGAGGTGATTGAAGACAGACTGTACGATAATTTAAACACAATTGGTTTAAGTCTCATTTATTACGAGTGTAATGAAAACAACATCGTATCCACATGGTGAAGTCAGTCTGGTGGCTTTGGAAATACATGTTTTTTTCTGGCTTTCTTTTCGTTCGATTGCTAGGTATTATGTTGCACTAACCAAAATCTTGTCAATAACTGATGGTACGATGTTCTTATACAACATAGTATAATATAATCCACCACACATACATTTGGGATGTTGATATTGATACTTCTGGTGATCCCCGTCACCTTCTATCTATGTCTGTCAGCCATAAAATTTCAGCCAAAAAATGATTATTTCAATAGTTCGTACAATGCGTACATGAACAATTCATTATATTTCACGTAGACCCAATGCCATTGTCCATTGTCCACCAATTATAGTCGAAGATTTATCGAGAAGAAATTTTATTCACGAAGATTCGTATCATTAGAAGGCAGGAAGTCTGAGCAATTTTGCTGACAGTTTCATGATCTGTTTACGGCTGCGTAATTGATATTGACTGTGAGGATTTGTTTTATGTGGTGCACTCCTCAGAGTGAGACCATGGATTGAACGGATTAATTGAAAACGAGAAAAAAAACATATTGGCCTACGCGAACAACGGGTAAGGAAAGTCTTTCTTTATGGGCGAAACCAGATATAAAATGTGTTTTTCTTAAATGCACAACAAAGGCAAGGCCCCTGATAAAGCAATAGACACATTGGGGAATAGGTTTTTCTTGAGACTGGCACTGGAGATTGCAAGAGACAAACGTGCAACCGGTGTCGTACAAAAGAGAAGCTCTGAGAAAAACCTTCGGATCTATCATATAGACGATACCTGATACCTGGTTTGTGCATTAAAATTGTGTTAGTTGATATCTCAAGATTACCTAATGAAAGTAGAGTAAGATAAACTGTAATCTTATCCAGGATATTATTCAGAATGCCCAGGTCGTATTGCATGATTAGATGCAATTGATGTGAATAATTGATGAAGTCCTGATGATCTAGGTACTGAACTAGGTGATCTAATTGATTATCTCGGCACAACTTGGGTTCTTGCTCATCCAGCAAATCAGTTCATGAGGCTAATTTAAGTACACTGCAGTCATAGTAGAAAAGTGCCGTACTCTATAATATGGGACATGAACAAATAGATATATCACGCTGGATTCTTCAACGGGGTTCAGGATTGTAGGAATGTACTAGGATTGTATGGGTTATGTAAATATATTTATCAATATCACCTACAAAACTTATGTCCAATCAACATGGGGTGATATCAGAATTGGAAACGAATCTGCCATGTCATCAGTTGTGTTGCTTGTATGTGAGTTTCAAGAACCAGTATATGGCGATGTGCCCGCTGCAGGGAGATAATTGAAAGATTGATACTTGGAATGTCATCCGCATTTGAACCAGACTGGTTCGAATTTGCCAATCGGCTTTGTGAAATCCCAGTTGGACAAATGTCATCAAAATCATCCTGATGTGTTGAATAGGGCAGGGAGGTCATAGGAGGCCGTCATGGTGTGATTTTCGGTGACAAACAAACATACACCTATTGTTATTTTGAGTAGAACTCCTTTCAAAACTCACATTCACCAGGTAACACAAAAGGTGTGTTAAAAACATGACGTCACGTAACTTGACAGCTCTATGAACGTATACTGTGAATAATAGTTCATTAGCGAAATGTCATCCAACACAACTGACCGAAAATAAGAAAAATAAAGAATAATAAACATAATCCAATTAACGATATCAATCGTTCATATCAACTGTGTATGCCAAACAGTCCGTACAGATAAAAATGACGCTCAATATTGATCTAGTCTTGCGATCCAGGTAGAAAATGGCTTCTGCTCACCCAATCATATCAATTCATGAAGCTAATTTCAGTACTATGCAGTCACGGTGGGAAGTTTGTACTCCAATCATGTGGCATATTAGCACAAGAAATAATCTTCAATGAGATGGAAAGAATTTAGATCGGCAATGTGAGTCGATATTGGGAAACATTCTGAAGGTCAGAGTATGTTTTTTACTTGCTGTAAATTGATTGAATTAGTATTCAATGTAAGTATCAATCTATTACCACCAATATAGCCAAATTTTGATGATTCCGATAGGAAACGTAAAATACAACAATTTGCAATAGAAACAAAGCCCGGCCAAATACCACGAAATAAAGTTGGTGTATTATGGAATATTGCCACTCTGTGGCGTTATATCCCACAAGCGTAGTATACAATCGTATGTTACAAAATTTAGTTGGGTACTGGCGAGTCGCCCCAGTTCTAATGCCCACAAACACGAAACAGATCACTGACCTATATCTCAAGGCAGGAAATCTGGACAGTTCCGTTGACGTGTTCACGATCTGTTTACGGCTGTGTAATTGATACAAATTGACCGTGAAAAGCGGTGGTTTTCTCCCAACATCGCCCAGGAACAAACCACATTGATTGAAAATCTAACAACAGCATGTGTCAGATACAGAAACGATTATAGGGTACGAGAGCAAAGAACGAAGTAAAACTTTCACAAAAGTAGGTAGACACAAATGATTAATCTGTAGGATCAGTAAGATATCACAGCCCTATAGAGAATAATATTCACTCTGTACAGCCATGCCATATTGATGTTTAAATACATGACCATGATGGGAAATGTTGGTTTAGTCGTGTGCTCTAGGTATTGATTCGATCTGTGCTATTTCACAATTAAGTAGTTACCAAATCAAAGTTAAGTAGGGAATCTACGGAGCGTGCATCCGTACATTAATCTTGCCGGTTGCTTATTTGCACGCTCATGGATATGGACGAGGTTAATTTTCTGGATTGAGTGGGAATGGGAGTTGGATTGGCAGCGTTGGTATGGTAAGAACGTTTGGTGAGTAAATGAAACTAATTTGGAAGATTTGGATATGCCACGAAGATGCTTACAGATGATCCACAATGATTAGTCCTTCTTGAAATTTGTCACTATTATACTCTGACAATTTAATGAGATGCCAAGGTCGTACCACTGGATGAACTGACAGTGATGCACAGTTTGAAGTACGATCTCACATATATATCTGAGTCTGATCTGTTAATCAATTATTGATTAGACTGGGATGTCAATGTTTGTGGAATTGTGACATATGCCACACATCGGGCAGAAAAAAATCTTGTCGGGAGAATTTGTTTCACTCCTAGTTTGTATGTGGTCTGTGATGTGGACTTCGGTGTTTCAAATGTCTAATGGTCTTTGCTGTCATGACTGAAATTGTAACCACAAGCGGAGTGCAGTTAGAGGCAAATCTGGAGTATAAAGGTAGAAAAAGAAATACGGTGGAGGGTTATCCGTTCCGAGTCCTCGAGCACCAGACGAACACGCCATATTTAGCACTAGCAATGTTGAATTTTCGCAAAACCAACACTTTGTAAAACTAACGATTGAATCACTACACACTGCCGTTTTACCAGTATTCCAATGTCCCGTTCATGTCTGCCCGAATCTTGCAAAATGGCTTCTGTTATGTTTAAGGAGGAGTAAGATTAGAAGCAAAATTATCGCTGACTGAAGTGTTCTTTCCAGCACTGCAGTGTTGTCTACAAGTACCGTCACAGGCGAGATGAACTGTTTGCAATGGCAATATCTGATACATGGAATGTTATCTATCACTCCTTTGATGATGTATCATTCTGGATTTGACACATAAGGACGTGCCATATCTGCAGAGGCAGAGTGCTTATGGACTGAACAGTTTAACTTTGTTGTCGGTCATGTTAATTTTCCGTTTTGTGGATGGCGTGATGTGTTACATCAGTTTGGCGGGCATTTATTTTCATGAAATGTGTGATGTTTCCATGCGATTTAGAGAAAGAAAACTTAATTGAATTTGCATGGAAAAATATCCAGTTCTCGAACGGGAAGGCAGCCATGGCCGTCTTCTCGTTGTATTCTTCCCTATAGACAATCGCATCTCAGAGGGATTGGTATCGATTGGTGAGGAATTATACTATTAAACCAACGCAGTCATTATATTGAGGTGAATCACATCTTTTATTAATATTACGCCTTCCTAATGACAACAACATAATCGAAAGAACTATGTTGTTGTCATTAATGTGATGCTAACATTAATTGTTAGCATCAATGGCGACTACATGTAAGTTGATAAGTAAAACCAGAATTGTCATCGCAAAAACAGGAAGACTTTCTTAGGTTTATTGAGACAATAATTGCGGGAGTTCAGTGTTTAAGTTCGAATTGTTTGGCGATATTTTGTAGCAAAAAAGCGCCCGTGTTTCCTAATTAAGTTAAGGAAATTCCAACCAGTGTTTGTTTTATTATTTTACTCTATCAATTGTCACACACCAAATAATCACTTCTATTGGATGTAGGAAAGCCGTTTCAAAGTAATTGTCATTTGCTCTAAACATGCTAAAGTGATATATGAATACTGTCGCTCAAGTAATAGTACAAATTCATATGAATCATACTATTGTTTGCCTTCAGATACACTTTACATTGAATGGCTACTCCCTTTTAGCTCTCAATTAGGACAATTATCCAAATAGGACATCGTTCTACTGTCAATTTGCATTCACATTCATGCAATTTACCCTAGTCGTGTTTCATGAAATGCCTTTGTTAGGTGAATATTATCCATACCAGTAATGATATTACTAAATACAAATTCGAAGTTTTTTCTATGGCAGCACAAATTTGCTTACACTGAGTATAACTGTAGTATGAATTCATTCTATGTCTGAATTTCGTTACCAGGCAATGATCATTTAAGACTTTGTTAATACAGCTACATTATTTTCGTTACTGAGGAATGTTCAAGGGAACTGCACATTGGACAATTTACAAGCATATGCAAATTTTGTTAATTAGAACCTGGGATGCCTTTTCAAGCTTGATGAATTTTGTTCGTTCATCAAAATTATAATATGGATATGCGAACAGCATATGTGCTGATCGGGATCATGCTTATTTGATATTAGGTATTATCTTTTCCATGAACCAATTAAGCTCCAAATACAAGAATATATTCAAAATGTCGTCCATTTGGTTCATGTACTAATATGCACATGATGTTATATTTTGTCACTGCAATTATTGCTGTGGCTATATTTGCCAGTCTGGTTTTACGACATCAGTCGACAATGTGACCATATACCAAGACTTTTGATGATAATGCTCATTATCTGATTTCCCATTAACCATTCTGCGTCATATTCACGCTTGATATCATAAATATTCACTGGCAAAAATAACCTAATGCAATACCACAGTATACAATAGCTACAGTAGAAAATGACAATAACATGAATGTTTTATGACGTCCTTGATGACAGTTAGCATGGCAGACAGACTCTATATAATTCAAACATAGCTGGAAGGTCGTACCTTTGATAGCCCCACTGAACAACGCGATGTAAGCCTGCGATCTGCCAGCCAGGTGCTGATTATCATAGCAATGCCGAAAGTCGTCGACCTCTCACTAATACCGCAGAGGAATATGATAAAAAATGTAAATGTACATAGGCCAAACCCACATCCTATCCACGGCCAAACTGGCGTCAGAGTCAGACAATGTGTCAACTGTAGTTTTCAAGTCTGTGGCCCATTCTAATTAGTTTTCAACTGCGCCAAATGGAGCTTGTAACATATAATATATTAACGTTTTGACATTCAATACTCCAGGAATTTAGTCCTCATCATGTGGCGACAGTGGCTTTATATTCCACAAAGATAACTTGTATGAATATTACAAAATATTGAATCTAGCGCTGATTAGTAACCACACTCATTTTGTCCACAAACACGAGCTAATATTTCTGGCTCATATCTCAAGGCATGAAACTGGGTTGATATTTTCACAATCTATTTACGGCTGGGTAATTGATACAAATTGAGCGTGAAAAGCTGATATTTTGTCTGGAGTTTTCCTCCCAACATCGCCTGGTAACAAACTCCATTGATCGAAACATTCAAAAACAGCATGTGCCAGGTACAAAAACTGTTATCAGGTACGAGAGCAAAGCATGAACGAAACGTTTCAATATAAAAAAGCAGGTTTTGTATAAATTATTCCGTGGAATCAGTAAAATCAGCAACAACAACGGATCACAGCCTTATGGAGAACAGTTTTCACTTTGTGTAGTAATGATATATATTGATGGTAAAATGCATGAACATGATGTGAAATATTGGATTATTCGCGTGTGCCGAGTATGGGCTCGATCTTCCCTCCTTCCCAATTAAGGAGTCAACAAATCAAAGTTCAGTTTACCGAGCGTGTATCCATGCATCAATCTTGTCGATTGCTTGAATGTACAGTAATGTACATGGACGAGGTTAATTGTTTTGATTGAGATTGATAAGCAACGCTGTTACGCTCAAAACATCTGGTGAGTGACTGAAACCAGTCCGAAAGATCTGGATATGCCACGAAGTTGCTTATAGACGATTCACAATGTTTAGCCCCATGTCTTTCTTGATATTTGTGACTATTACTTTGACTTCTTAAGTCATCAACGAAAAACTTAGCGTCCTGGAATGTGGACACATGTCAAATAATCACTTAATTTAGATATAGAAAGGCTGTTTCAAAGTTGTTTTTCAATGTCTTTTGCTCAAAATCTCTTATGATTACGCACATTTTATGCACATTTATTGATACTGATTCATGGTAGTATTTAATACTATAATTTTCCTTAAGATACTCATTTCATGGAAAAACTGTTCCCTTTTAGCTCTCAATTAGGACAATTATCCACGCCTCATGTGCACGGCTGTGGGATAAAACACTACAGCATTTCACTGTCAATTTGCATTCGCATTCTTGCAGTTTACTCCAGTCGTACCAATAATAGTATTACTAAAATGAAACCATAAAACAACTCATGTTTTATTGCTAAGCAATGATAAATAAAACCTTGTTAATACGGCTACATTATGTTTTGAGTGACGAATGCTCAAGGGAAAGGCATGTTGGACGATTTACAACATATGCAAATTTAGTCCATTAGATCCTGGGATGTGTTTGCAAGTTGATTTTTGTTCATGTATCAAAATTATGATATGGTAATGCGAACAGCATAGCTTTTTTTTGCGGATTGGGATTATTCTCATTCAATAATAGGTGGTTGTCCTTGTCATGGATGAATCAAGCTCCAATTACAAGAATATTCAATGTCGTCCATTTTGTTCACTAATATGTACATTATATATTATGCCACTGCAATTATTGCTTATGCTCGACCTTTTGCATACTGTGGCTGTATTTATCAGTCTGGGTTTACGACATCAGGCGACAATGTGACCATATGCCATGCCTTTTGGTGATGCTCGTTATCTGATTCGCAGTTAATCAGTCTGCGTCATATTAATGCTTGATATCATAAATCTTCACTGGCAAATATAACCCAATGCAATACACCATATACACTAGCTACAGTGGAAAATGACAATAACATTAAATTTTTATGACGTCCTTGGTGACAGTTAGGGGTGCAAACACACCCTATATAATTCAAGCATAGCTGGAAGGTCGTACTTTTCATAGCCCCATTGAACAAAGCAATGTAAGCCATATCATATTCTTATTATTATTCTATTTTATTCTATTCTATGTAGGCCTGCGATTTTCCAGCCATGTGCTGCTTATCATAGCAATGCTACCGTAACTTTTCGAAATGTATAGCTCAAACCCACATCATATCTGAGGCGAAACTGGCGTCAGAGTCAGACAATGCATCAACTGTACTTCTCAAGACTGTAGCCTATTCTAATTAGTTTTCAACTGCCCCATATGAAGCTTGTGACAACGATTCAACATTTAGTAGTGGAGGATAGGAAAGTTTCTATGATCGTCATTATGTAGCGACATTGGCGTTATATTCCACAAAGGTAACATGTAATAATATTACAAAATATTGAATCTAGCACTGACTACACTGCTTTTGTCCACGAACACGAGCTAATGTTTCTGGCTCATATCTCAAGGCATGGAACTGGTTTGATATTTCCACGATATATTTACGGCTGGGTAATTGATACAAATTTAGTGTGAAAAGCTGATATTTCGTCTGGCGTTTCTTTTCCCAACATCGCCTAGTGATAAACTCCATTGATCGAAATATTTAAAAACAGCATGTGTCAGGTCAAAAACCGTTATTGGGTACGAGAGTAACTTACTTAGAATGAAGTAAACCTTTCAACATACAAAAGCAGGTTTTGTATGAATTAGTCAGTAAAATCAGTAGGATCAGTAGCGACAACGGATCACAGCCTTATGAAGAACTGTATTCACTCTGTGTAGTAATGACATATATCGATGTTCAAATACATGAACATGATGTGAAATATTGGCTTATTCGCGTGCGCCGAGTATGGGTTCGATCTTCGCTCCTCCCCAATTAAAAAGTCAACAAATCAAAGTTCAGTATACCGAGCGTGTAGCCGTGCATCAATCTTGTCGATTGCTTGATTGTACACTAATGCACATAGGTTAATTGATTTGATTGAGATTGATTGGCAACGCTGGTACAGTGGGAACATCTGGTAAGTGAATGAAACTAGTCCGAAAGATCTGGATATGCCACGAAGATGCTTACAGATGATTCACAATGTTTAGCCCCACTGTCCTGCTTGATATTTTTCACTATTACTGTGACTATTTAATGAGCTGCCAAGGTCATACCACTGGATGAATTGACAGTGATGTACCGTTTGAAGTACGATCAAATATATATATCAGGGCTCAATCTCAACTGATTAGACTGGGATGCTTGCACAGTAACGTAGTGTGAGAAGTTCGCAAATTCGCTCAAATCATCATAACCCGTGTGTTTACTTGAGAACAATCTTACAATAATGGTTATAGTCAATGGCAACCAAGTGTGGATACACTAAAACGAGTACTTTCATTGCTCCACAAACATTTGATGAAGAAATAGTGGTGAGTGCCACATATCGGGCAGAGAAAGCGAACTCGTTTTGGAAATATGTTTCACTCCTGGCTTGTATGTGGTCCGTATTGTCTTTGTTGTTGTAATAACTTAGGACTAGTGAAATTCCGTGTTTTAAATGTAATTTTTTGTTTTATTTTTTGTGCCATGTTCAAGTTGTAACCACGAACCGAGTGCAGCTACAACAAACCTCGAGTGAAATAAACATGTTGTGCTATTGTAGTCCTCCGGCACTACTTGAACATACCAAATGTAACACTGGCAATGTTGCCCTTTGTAAAACAATCTTTTTGTGAAAATAACGATGCACTTGCTACAAGCAGCCCATTTTCGTTAACATTCCAAGAGGTAGTTCATGTCTGCCTAATTTTTGCAAATTCTCTACTCGAGGTGTTTTGTTCAAAACGAAATAAAATTAGAAGCACAAACTTCGCTGCTTGAAGAGTTTTTTTCTAGCACTGTCAGAAATTCTACCAGTACTGATATGAGAAATGCAAGTACTGACCTCGCACAGGTGAAATAATTATCGCTGAGACAAAAACTGCAATAATGTGTTTTTTTCATATTGAGCGAGTGTGTGAACAACATTCGGTACAAACCACATGAAAAATATTCATAATCATGATGTTGGGTGTGTGCCTGGGGTTGAAAATACCAGCACGTCCAGTGTCCACCATACACCCGTTCTAGTTTTTATTCCATGATGAATTGCCATATTGATTTGATGCTGTATTCATAAACGAATAGTTAACGTGCTGGGATGTGGACAAATGTCAAATAATCACTTCTTTTGGATATAAGAAAGCCATTTCAAAGTACTGTCATTTGCTCAAAACTCACACATGAATACGTTCATATAATATTGGCTCATATGAATCATACTATTATTTGCCTTCAAAAACCCATTACATTGAATGACTACTCCTTTTTAGCTGTCAATTAGGACAATTATCCACACCTTAAGCACACAGCTGTGCGAAAAAAAACCCCAGCATTTCGCATTCAATTTGTATTCACATTCAGACAATCTACTCCTGTTGTGTTTCATGAGATAGTTTTGGTGGGTGAAGAATATTTTTACCAGTAACAGACAAAATGAAATCGCAGTTTATTTTACGAAAACACAAATTTGTCATGTAATGAGTATAGGTGAAGCGTGAATTCATCCTGTCGGTTCCATGCAATGATAATATCAAAAGACTTAAGTCTTGTTAATACAGTAACATTTTTGTCGTCAGTGACAAATGCTCAAGGGAAAAATGTTTAGACGATTTACAAGCATATGCAAATTTGGTCATTACAACCTGGGGTGCGTTTCCAAGCTTGATTTTTGTTGTTGTATTTATCAAAATCAACAGTGATATGTTTATGCGAACAGCACCGGATGTGCTAATTGGGGATATTCTTATTCACTGTCTTTGCCATGAATCAATCAAGCTCCAAACACCAGGATATTCAAACATTGTCTATTTCGTTGATATAGTTTCATTAATAATAGTTCCAACAATATATGCAGTGTATACATATACTACCACTGCATTAATGTTCAAGCTTGACCTTTCGCATGTTGTGGCTACTTCTAATATCAGTAGTTTGGGTTTATGCTACCAGGCAACAATATGACAAATGCCATGACTTTTGATGATGATACACTCATATCTGATTTCCCATTTATCATGATCATGAAACCACACATCGCAAATCATTCTGAGTCATATAACAACTATATAGTTACAGTAGCAAACAGGAATAACATAACATTTTTGTGAGTCTCTGTTTGGGAGTGCAGACAGACTGTATATGCTTCAAACATAACTGGAAGTTCGTACTGCAGATAATCCCACTGAACAAAGCAATGTGGACCTACGATCTCCCAGTCGGTTGCTAATCACCATAGCAATGCTAAATGTTAAATCGATTTTCCTAACACATCATTGATCGTGAAAGGTTAAAACAGCCATTTCCTCCAAAAACAATTCCTGAAATCTGTTCATTATTCTTATTTCTACTGGATGCATAGGACTTCCTATATGTACTCTTGTGATGTATACAAATTGTATAGCTCCTGAATTAATGGCGGCCATTTCGATTTCTTGATGGGTCGGCATAATTTTATTTCGGTCCATAAAACACATTGAAAAAGTTTCCTGTAACCTGTAACCAATCTTAGCCCTTTTGAAACACATTAACTTAACTTCCACATTAACTTTCGATATTTGAAAGCTTGTCACATTAGCATAATATCCTGCAGATGTTATTCCACTAAAGGTTTATTTGAAAGACAATAACCATTAGATGTCTCCAATACAAAAGCATCATAAACGAAAGCGAAAAGCATAATAAAATTGAGTATTGTGTTTGATGTGCAAAATAGGATGTTATTTAGACTTCAGCATGTTTTTGGAGAATTGCATATTCGAACGTGAAGTAGCATGCATTCAAAGCCTTCTGAATTCTCCAGTTGTTCCTTTTCACAGTATCAGTTGAGGTATCTAATTCCTCACACGGGTCCAATTTAACTGAGTAATGGTATTTCGTACTATTTATGTATGTATATAAAATATAAAAATATTTTATGAAATTTGTTGGATGAATGGATGGATATCAACAATGACACTGAGGTGTTTGGAACGCTGGAATGCATAATATTCTGTTTCTCGGTCAATATTTGTGTTACTGCTGCCAATGTATTTGGTGGGTTTATTCGATCACGTCTGTTGAAGAATTTCTAAGTGCACTGAGTGATACAACAAGTGAAACGTGTGAGGCACACATAGTTAAAAATCACCTTGAAAACACTATTCACTAATCCTATCTCAGTATAAAATATCACTAAATGTTCAGTTCATGCACCCTTTGGGTTTGGTATTTTGTTTAACCAATGTGCCTGCCTCGTAGCGTTTTACATATGTGGCTCTGTGTGTGGTAAATCGTTTGTATTGAAAGCGTATTTTCAGTAGTGGAGAGCTTAGGGAGCGATTATTATTATTAATATTATCTCTCAACAACCCTCCGTTATCGCTCATATCTGTATTGTCTGGAAAACTAAACAATGTGGGATCAGAACTGAGCAACTTCAGAACCATTAGCAGAGAGGGTAGGATCATTATACACACTCAGCCATTAGCTAAGACAATTATTTACCAGCTACCTTCTCACAATAACATAACCAGTATCTTTGCACAATTACGTTCCATGTACATAGTGGTAGGACTAGCATTATTTATTCCGATTTGAAAAGCATCGTAAATATGATCAGATAGTAGTGGGCTCAATATGATTCATAGTGATATATTAAGTCCCAAGAGGCAATTGACATAGATTGATTACTCCCATGATACCATTCAGTTTCTCGTCAAAATATAAGCAGCATGACTATAATAATTAGAGATATGTAATATTGAATAAAGATGCAAATGTGATGTCTGACTTCATGGTATAATTTCATTTTTCTCTCAGAAATGACTTACGTAGCTAAAACCCACGATCTCTCTCTCAGAATTGACTTACGTAGCTAAAACAGACGACAGTGAAAAGTAATCGCTTGATGAGGCAGATTATGAATTTGGAAAATGAATATGCTCATTTTATATGAGGTTCGGAGAGTGGATTCCATCACTGGTTCAGTGAACTTTGTTCGGGGGATACAATTATCCACAACTTAATCTCATGGGTTGAATCCTGTAGACGGAATTATTTTTTATGCTAATCGAAATAAACTCGCTTGCACTTCCGGTTACGTATAAATCATCCACAGCCTATCTGCACTCAGCCCTTGTCACATCTATTAGTGGCTATCATGAACCCTAGTACGGCATACATGACATCCTATAGCGCCAATGCGGAACGCTGTCTGTAACTCGTTTGCATGTATCAATGTTGCATGGTTGTGTTTGGGAGTCTGGATTTATGATGCTACTAACACAAAGAGTCGGTCTGATTCAAAGAAGCTGCTTTCAACAGGGTATACGAAATTCATTCCATCAGTTACAAATTGGTCATTAGCTACACTGAATACTATTAATATTTGAAGAAAAAGTCCTAGACAAAATTGAGATTGTTACCTATGTGGTATTATTGCCTCATGGTTTCTCAGCATAATGTGCTATATTATGCCGGATCATATTTTGTGCTTTATTATGCCAGATAATTATGACATGGTGGAAACCCAGTCTTCCGGATATTTCATTCCCCCCAAATAAAAAAAAAATTGGAATGACATTTCTTTAGCAAGATGTACTTCCAGATGAACAATATTACAGATCTACAATATGTACAATTGTACATCTTAAATGAATTACACAAAGATGTGTAAAGTGAACTCGATGCAACTTATAACAACTGATCACGAATCACAAGTGCCATGTATAATTTACTATCCTCAAAATAATGCTATCATTTTTTTAATTGAATATATCTAATTTGAAGTCATACGAAACATCGATGAACTGTGACTGTTCATCCATGTGATGGTCTGAGTAAAGAATACACAAAGTCATCTCAACTTTCTGTAGTTAATTTGCTTCACGTACAAGATACAGTGTGAGGATATCAATAACTTTGTCCACATTTCCGGTTCACTCGTGATAGAAGTTGGTGGTCAAATATAAAATAACGATGTTTGGCAGATGGTGTTCTGATATATTTCCCACATATTCGTTTGGTGCTATATTGATGACAAAATTATGACATATATATGAGTTGGCGACGATAGTGTACAAGTTATGTTCTCGACCCGTACCTGCTGTTGGAAAATTTAAGTTTATATAATTTAACGTGATTCACATAATCATTCTGTACACAATCAAATGAATTACTTATTATTCCTGCGACACATTATATTTATACATAAATCATCAGCCACGTATTGTCCATTAATGTTTAGAGTATTGATATTATCTAACTGTACATTGGCCAGTCTCAATAATTGCTAATTGTCACCTATATGATATGAATAATTCTATTTAACTTGTATTGTTCGATGACAAGTCTGTTTTTATGACAAATAGTCCCAGTGTAATCACTGCAATAGATTGACAATAATACTGTAATGCATGATTATACAAGCTTGATTTCATTTTTTATTGACAAAAAGTGTAAGCCGGAGCCCACGGTAGATCCTTTGTCACGCAGTATTAGCTCATTCACTATCACATTCATGTTCAGGTCCAGGCATCTGTGTGCTGCAATATCGTACAAAAACATCAAGGCAAATCAATGTTTTATATTTCTATTTCATTATTCCTTTAGCGATCATAAACAAATGTTACTCACATATTGTAGAATGCATATATAACTTAGGAATATTTCACGAGTTATCAATATTTATTCAGTCACAGCTGATGTTTCCTCACAAAAATTAGTAAATTCATTAACTCACAAAAACCTCATATTCAGTATTATTTGATTCTTTAATTCATTGACATGTCGTCATGAAATGAACATGCCATCGTCTTCGTATTAGGGAACACATCCACAATGTATCGGGTTCAAGTTGATTTTAGTATATTTTCAACTAGATCTTCAAAGTGAGAAATTCAAAGTAATCCAAACTTATGAACTAATCAGAGAAACATGAATCTTCATTACAACACACAGATATGAATATTTTTCTAACTTTATCATTAGAAAAGTTAGATTTTGCCCATAAAATGATTAGATCATTAGATTTTGCCCATAAAAACATACCACTTCTGAATGAATACAAACGAGTAACAGAAGAACTACTCAACTCTGTTCAACTCATGAACAGAAGAAGAACGAGCATGATTTGAAAAAAAATATAGAAACTGAAACATACAGTGAATTGACCTTCATAATTATCGCAAATAATTATGATGCTCACTAAGGCGTTTGTTCACATCATTCCAAATGCGAGCATTATTCTGCAAGGTGAAAATAAACAAAATGAACATAACATGTGCTTCCGATTACTCATTCTAATGTAGTTGATTCGAAATTGGTTGATTCACTGCTGACCTTGGGTTAGTGTGTTGCCATTATTTGCATAGACCAGAAGTGTTTCTGGTTTTTTTCACACAAAAGAACAATACAGAAGAGTGAACCAGAAATGAATCATTGATGGACTTTTGTCCAGGAGGGAAATTAATCCCCACGAGAACCCACGCATGTTTTGATATCAATTTCTCCTGAGTGCAATCCAAATAATATAATATTAATGTACGGTATCAAAGATACGGCCTTGGAATATCAGGTGTGATGTTATTGTTCGATAACAAGTCTTTTTTATGACAAATAGTCCTAGTGTAATCACTCCAATAGATTGACAATAATACTGTAATGCATGATAATAGAAGATTGATTTCATTTTTTTTGACAAATAGTGTGACTGCGTAACTGTTTGTCATGACAAACGATGATATGTTTTATGTGTTCATCGTGGACTTCGTGAATATCGAAGCAATAACACATAATCGGGATTAATCAGTGCATGTTTCATGTGGTTTTCATTAATTGTTTTAATAGTTTGGGTTGCTACAAGGTTTCTAGATGTGGATCGTTCGTCTTATTAATAATGTTTTGGCAAGCGAAATCCAGCAGGAACTTCCAGCAGGAATACTTCGTCAATTCCTAGTTTTATTTATAGATGTCAGTATGAAAGAAAAAAAGTATCGAACAATTGAAATAACATGGTTCTCTTCGTTGTCTTGTTTGCAGACTTTGTGTAAATTTGTATTATGATCAAATACTCTTTTGTTCGAAATTGAATGATTCGATGATGGAACCTGGTCTGTGTTTGTTCAAATTACCCCCAGAGAGTCTGGAGTCTGGAGCGATGAGTTGTGAAAATAACTGTTGGAACTTTTTTATGCATGCAAGGCTTCACACACATCATTGTGTTGGGTGCATCAATTTCGCTCGTAGAATGTAGTAATGAAAGCAATGCCCAAGAAATGCGTTTTGAACAGTCGAAATGGTCGTGGCCTTGACAAAAATGTCTTGGGCAGAATAGGCGAACATGGTGATTTTCGGCCTCAGTTTGGGAACGGTGCATCGTTGAGGGATATGGACGTTATTTAGGGACTTGCCGCGCTACGCCCCCCCCCCCCCCCAAAAAAAACAACCCTAAATTAATAGCTTTCCACATCGTTAGCGTACTCAACTGCATATCAGAAACAGAGAGTTTTGATGTCACAGTTGTCAGAGGTATAGTTTTCAGGCGGAATGCCCCATGGCATCTTTAGTCCTCTATGCCTATTTTTTAGACTGGCATGAGTATATGTCTTGTGCATATTATTTGCAAGCTTCGTTATCATCCATTTGAACCATCCATTTTTTTTCAACAATGGTGATGCTGTACATTACCACGAAGTGCAAAACCAACTTTTATATAAAATTAATTAAAGCTGCTGCCTTCGAATGTATGCAATAGTTTTTCAAAACCAATTTTTTGTTAAACACATCTAATGCAATATAACAAAAGGTGTGCTCAATGATTTTGATGATAACAGTCCGTCCGAGTTGTCTTTTCATCCGTTTTAGTGCCCATTTTGTACCGGTTTTGTAAATAAACAAACGAAGTGTATCCATCAAACCCGAATGTAAACAAATGCTCAAATCGCGCTTAAAATCCACATCGAGTACATTTTCCAGTTCGTATGTGCATATATAGTGTAGTTGTGAGGAAATAATCAGTGATATACCATGATGTGCGTGGAATTGTCAGTCTATCTTGCACTTCTATGCTTTGTTTACATCTGCGTGGGATGGATATAGTTCCTGTATTTAAGCGAGAACCGTCTGTTCAAATGAGCAAAATTTCCCTGAGGACTGGTTATTTCCATTACATTTGATGTATGTTTCATTCAGTTAGTTTAGCATGTTTAGTATAAAATGTAGTTTTCCAAAAATATTGACTGGTTTCGAAGGCAGCCGCTTTAAAACTGAAACAAAACAGTGCAAAATGTAATCATGTTCAGCATGTAAACACGTCTCGCCGGTATTCAAACAATCTGCCTATTTTTGCTAACATTGCAGCCATCTGATCTTCCCTGTCTAACTCTCGTAAATTGGTTGCCTGAGAAGTTTCACTTAATGTAGTACTTGGAAGCACAAACTTTGCTGAATGATATATTCATTGCACAGCCATGAATTCTGCCCGCACTAACATGGTGGGTGCAAATGATGATGCTAAATGGAGCAAAGTACAGACGTTTGCCAATATGAATGTTACATAACGATGGAATGAAAAGTGATTTTATGAGCAGAGTCTTTGTTCCGTAATGGAAATACGTCGTGTTTAGAATATTTTTTCATCAAAGTGGAGATAACATGATTGAACTAACCACAACGGTCGCTGTCCCCTCTGCCCATACAATGTGACATCTCTTACTGGGATGTAAGAATCAATGGGAGGGAAGATTGCTGGTACGCAGTGGCTTATTTCAGGATGGTGATGAATCGCTGTATACTACCCCTTATCACGTGAATTTGTTTTGGTAACTTGTGTATCATTCGATTTCGCATCATCATTATTCTTGAGCTAAATAATGACTATGTTGTTTGTCCAAGTGATGCTGAGAAGTGGATACACAACGACACCAACAAATCAATTATGCTCATGATTGAAAAAAAAATGGAACAAAGTATTGTGATAATCACATTGGCCACCCATATCATAATTAGAAATGATATGCAAAGATCACAGTTATAGAAATGTAATACTGTATTTTTTTTTTATAATGCATCCATTCTTTATATGGATAGCATTGTTGTATTGATGGTAATTGATCCATAATACATCATTACCCTCGCCCCGATAGGGCGAGAGAATATTGATTCCACGTCTATTGTATAGAATAGAATCGAAATCATTTTATAAAACAAATCGTTTTCATGATGGATCCAATGTGATATCATAGGAAAGAACATCGAGATTGCCATGCTTATTCGATAGTTCTGGTTTCAGTATGACACCCTGGTCATGGGTTGTCTTGTATCAGGCAGCCCCTATGATATCATAGAAATGGCACACACTCCATTCCAGACACAAACATGTGTCTTGCATGTAAACATATCAGTTGTTTGTAAGGTTCACCATCTTCAAAATAACTTATGTTCATGAAATTAAGTGAAATAAATTAGTGTACTTCACACGAAATAAAGTTAGTTTTGGGCATAATTCAGGAAATGTGTTGGGTATCATGTAAGTCACAAATTCTGAATAGGAAACCAGTAGGATTATTGTGAATAATGTCATGTTGGAGTTGGAGCTCATAGAGCCAGCTATCAGACATAAGAAAAATTTTAATGGTCAAGGGTTGAATGTCTGCAGACAAAATATCACTGCTCTCCTGTGCGGGAAGGTAAACAAGCCTAATACTTCCGGTTTCCTAAAAAACACCCACAAGCCCTCTCCACTCATTCCTCGCCACATGTATCAGTCGCTGTCACTTCTACTACCGCATCGTATATTACCAATGTGGAATATTTTTTTGTCACTCGGTCACATATATTAACATTTGCTTGGTGGCTTTGATAGTCTCGACACATGATATGACTCACGCTAGGAGTCACTCTGATGTGGAGAAATTGCTTCCAACAGGGCATACGAATTTTCTAATACAGAATGGTCAATAGCCAAGATTGCATACCACAAATATCATTGGAAAAATTCCCCAACGAAATGGGAATAACTCTGGTGATATCCACTTTGCAGTATTACCTCATGAGGTTGTTTCCAAGCAGAATTATGATACTCGTGCTTCAAGACGTCAGGACTGATAACTGCCCCATACAGTATTTTATCACATCTACAATGTAAGAATTCTTAATTCTGAGAGACCTGTGAAACATGAATGAACTCATGAAGTTCTTCAGTTATTTTAGTTACCTCGTGCCAGATCTGCTGGTGCATTAAAAACTTTTTCGTTGGAACTGCCACACACACTGGTCTTTGATGTTTCAATCAATGGAGTTTGTGATTTCTGGGCATTGCTCCCGAGCATGAACAATATACGAAAGCATCTCAATTTTTTATTGAAAGATTAATGAAGGACAAAGAAAACACAAATTTGCAGATAATTATAGCTCAACCAGAATGTAAGTAGTATGCAATCAGCAAAAGTGAAGCTTTCTGTCCGTAGAAGAGGTGTTCCGGGAAAATCGAGCAGTGTGTGAAAATTACATCATAATGGTTATGCCACCTGCTTGAAGATTGCCGTGGGGTAACCTTTTGGCACCTCACGGACCTTAGCTTTCTGACATCATCGGATATACTCCCTGTTGGTTTTTCTTTGGTATGACATCTTGTCTGACCTTCACAGCTGATATCATTCAATATCATAATTTCAGTTTCTCCTGGCAGAATGATTACGCAACTGAGTGTTAGCATGTGAATAGTTACCCTCGCCCCCATGGGGTGGGGGGCGAGGTATTGCATTTGTGCATTGGGTCTGTCTGTCTGTTTGTCTGTCTGCACGCATAACTCGGGTGTGATCGATGTGTAATTTATCGGGATGCATCGGTATGGCAGTGGCTCGGTCCTCAATTTTTTTCGAAATCGCATGAAAACGGTTGCCATGACAACGGAGGAAGTGAATAATCACATAATTGGCTTCAACTCCGGGTCTACTTGATAATAATTTCCGACTATTTTTGTATTTTTCTTTGGCCAATTCCCGATGGTACGGTTTACAACAGAGGTCATATGACGAAAACTCTCGATTATCGCCCGATATGGAAACATTGGGGGACCATGATTTCCGTTATTTTTGGCCTGCGACTTTCCAGTGCAAAATTCTGCGTTTATAACTCGAAGACAAACGGTCCAATGGATGTGAAATTTATTGGGCTGAAAGCACTATGGCCAATCATGAATCACGAGTGCCATTGCCCATGTAAATTTTGCTATCCCAAAAAATATTTTTATCGTTTGTTGTATTGGATATATTTAATTTGAACCGTGACTGTAAGTTTGTGCGTTTCACAGTAGTTGCTTTACCAAAACTTCTTCCTGGATACTGCCTAACACTCGTCTTGAACATTTCAGTCCTTGAAGTTTTTGTTTAACTGGGCGTTGTTCTGAACAGAAAAAATACACGAAAACATCTCACGTGTCTCAACTCGCAGTTAATTTGCTTCACTCACACCATGGTTTACGCACTGTGAGGATATCACGACACTTGTCCAGATTTCCGGTTCGCTGGTGATATAATTTTGTGGTCGAAGATGAAATAATGATGTATGTCAGATGGTATTTGGTTTATTTAATACCTATTCGTTTGGTGTTATATCGATGACAAATTTATATATATAAATACGAGTGGTAGACGACGTAGAAGTTGTGTTTTTGACCTGTACCTGTTGTTGGGACAATTAACCTTTTCACTGCTAAATGCTATTTCAGATCTCTTCCATTGCCCATTTATTTGAAAAATTATAAAGTATATTTTCAAATCGCATATTTTCAGTGAATTATTTTCAGGTATGCTAAAATATCAACTGGCTTTGTTCCAAGTACAATATATGCAATTTAAGTTTCAAAATTTCAGTCGTGATACATAAATTTGATAATAATTTCCAGTGTTCCAGTTTGCCTTGACTTCCCCTATTTTCGGTCGACTAAAGTCGTCTCCGGCAGTGAGAGGATTGAGTTTATGTAACGGGATTACCAGGATTCACACAGCCATTCTGCACACAATCTGGTGTGAATGTGGCGTGCGTCATTTATTAATTTTGTGACTTATTATATTTATACATAAATCATCAGCCACTTATGACCCATTTATATTTGCCAAATTGAGATTGTGTATCATCTCTCTGCACATTGGCCGGTCTCAATAATTGGCACACAAAGGATAGTTTTTAGAATGACGTCGCTCTTTGCAAATTATTATGAATAATTCTATTTAGCATTTACTGTTCGATACCAAGTCTGTTTTTATGATAAATGGTCATAGTGTAATCACAGCCATAGCTTTGACAACAATACTATAATGCATGATAATACAAGCTTGATTTCATTTTTTAATGAGAAAAAGTGTAAGCCGGAGCCCACGGTAGATCCTTTGTCATGCAGAGTTAAATCATTCAGTGTCACAATAATTTTCAGGTCCAGGCGTCTTTGTGCATGATAAAAATCCAGATAAATCAATGTTTCATATTTCTAATTCATTATTGCTCTAGCAGTCATACAAAATGATAGTTACACATTGTAGAATGCATATATACGAGACTTATGAATATTTCGAGATATTTATTTAGTCATAGTGATGTTTCCGCACATAAATTTAGTGTATGTTAGTAACCCACAATACTGAATATTCAGTCGTATTTAGTATTATTAGATTAAATAATTTATTAATGTAATAAGCATGAAATGAACACGCCATCATATTCATATTAGGGAACACATCCACAAAATGTCGGATTTCAGTTCATTATTATATATTTCCTCAACTTTTCTACCTAATAATCCAAATCTATCAACGAGTCATTGAAACAAAAATCTTCATTACAAACACGGATTTTGACTATTTTTCTAACTTTACGAAAATATTCCGATTTAGCCCATATTTTGTGTAACAACATATAACTATGCAATATGAATGAGTGACATTCAACTCGTGAACACAAGATAAACGAGCATGGTTTCAATAAATATATAAAGTGAAACATAGACGAAACTTCATAATGTAAGTATCAATCTATTACCACCGATACAGCCAAATTTTGATGATTCCAATAACAAACGTAAAATACAACATTTTGCAATAGAAACAAAGCCCGGCCAAATACTTTATTAAAAGACACACTGGCGTCACCAGGGGCAGACAGTGTGGTAAATGTAGTTGTTTCTACTGTACAACTGGTGGAATTAGTATACAACTGCCCAACAACTTATGAAAATGATTCAGAAATCCGGAACAAACCACTATGGAATAGATATATGACAAGTAAATATTATGTAAGTACCTAATCACAAGCCAAAACGCTACTGAGTTTTTATAATGATAGTTTTTATAATGATTATAATGTAGTTTTTATAATGATTATAATAACAATTATAATGCTCACTCAGGCCTTTGTTCAAATCACCTCCAATGTGAGCAGTTCCTTGTTACTTTTCTCATTTTTTGCAGACTTTGCTTCACAGTCCCCATGACGTATTCTAAGAGGTGTATCCCACCGCCCCTTACATAAAATTACATAAAAATAACATATACTTCCGATTATTTTTTCCACTGACATTGACTTACAATTGGTTGATTCACTACAGACCTCGCGTTTGTGTGTTGCCATTGTGTGTACATACCAGAAGTGTTTGTGTTTTTCAAACAACAGAAAAATGGAGAACAGTGAACCAGGAATGAATCATTGATGGACTTTTGTCGGGGAGGGAAATATATCCTTACATAACCCACGCATGTTTTGATATCAATTTTGAGTGCAATCCAAATGATATAATATTAATGTACTGAATATAGTGCCAAAGAAACGGCCTTGAAACATCAGGTGATAATCAAAAGTTCTAGTGACTGCTTAGCTATTGGATTTCCCCTCTCGGCTGCCAGTATTACAGTTTTTCTCATGACTAGACAAGGATAAGTATTATGTGCTGATCTTGAGCTATTGTGAATGACCAAAAAAACACACATAATCGGAATATAACAGTGCATGTTTTTTGTGTGTTTTCATTGATTGTTTTAGAGGTTTATTTCGCCTCAAGGTTTGTAACTGTGGGTCATGATCTATTGTGAATGACAAAAGAAAAACACATAATCGTATTTTTACAATGTGTGTTTTATGTGTTCAGTTCGATTGTTCTAATGGATTGGGTCGCAACAAGGTTTCTAACTGTGAATGAAATAATGTTTCGGCAAGTGAGTTCCAAGAACCTGTTCTTTCATGATCCTGTTCCTATCCCTATTACTGGAACCTAGTTCTAGTCAAAGACATTAGTGCGAATAAAAAAAAACACTATCCAACAATTGATATAACATAGTGTTGTTTTCATTTTATTTTATGTAGATTTTGTTTGAATAGCATATTATGATTACATATTCTTGTGATCGGAATGGATTGATTCGCTGACGAACCCTAGCCTGTGTTTGTTCGGAATACCCCTTAAGGGATTCAGTTTGGAACAATCAATCATTTTGAACGGTCGTTATTTTCGTGGTCCTTGACAAAGATGTCTTGGGGGCAGATTGGGTTTTATCTTGGTGATTTTCGGCCTCAATGGTGCATCTTTGAAATGGTTATTTAGAGACTGGTCGCCCAAGGCAAACGAGTTGCGAAGACAATAAACCCCTGAGTTACATATAGTTATCATACTCAATTGTATATCAGAAACAGAGTTAGGGTGTTGAAATTGACCTATCACCAAACCAGTTTGTCCGATTCTTTTTACGCCATTTACGGCGCATTCTGGGAAACGTCATTCTTGGGAGTTTGCCGACGTAATTTGTGAATCTCGGACAAATTTTGGGGGCTTTGTCGATAGGTCAATTGTCAGAGGTATAGTTCTCAGGCGTGTATTCAAACCTGTACGCGTAGTTATTAGACTGCTATGAGTATATGCTATGTGCATATTACTCGCAAGCTTCATGATTGGACCAACCATTCTTGGAATCAAACCATATGTACATGCGAAATGCAACAAAGGGGATCCTGCACATTACCACGAAGTGCAAAACCAACATTTGTATAAAACTAATTACACTGAAACAACAAATAGACTGCAAAAGATGTTCAGCATGTAACGCAAACACGTCTTGCCGGTATCTGCATATTTTTGCTAACATTACAACCATCTGTTCTTGCCTCTCTGACTCTCGTAAATTGGCGTCCTGAGACGTTTCACTCAAAGTAGTGCTCGGAGGCACAAACTTTGCTGAATGATATGTGCATTCCACAGCCATGAATTCTGCCCGCACTGACATGGTGGGTGCAAATGACGATGCTAAATGGAACAAAGTATAGACGTTAGGCAATATGGATGTTACATAACGATGGCATAAAAATGTGCTTTTATGTGAGTTTCTGTTGCCTAATGGAAATACGTCGTGTTCAGAATATTTTGATCAAAGTGGAAATGACAGGGTTTAACCAACCACAACGGTCGCTGTCCCCCTGCGATACAATGCGGCATTCCTGACTGAGAGGAAGAAATGCTGGTACAGAGTGGCTAATTCCAGTAATATTGGTCTCTTGGTTGTAAAAATGGTGATGGATTGCTGTATGCTACACCTCATCACATGAATTTGTTCTGGTATTTTTTTTTGTATCATTTAATTCGCATCATCATTATTCTTGAGCTTTTTACGAATATGTTGTTCGCTAAAGTGTGATGCTAAAAAGTGGATACACAACGACACCAACAAATCAATTATGGTAATGATTGAAAAGAAAAAAGGAACAAATTATTGTATTAATCACATTGGCCACTAATATCACAAATGAGAAATGATATTCAAAGATCACAGTTATAGAAATGTAATACTAATGGTGATTGACTGTATTTTTTACAATGTATCGAATTTTTATATGGAAGATATTGTGGTATTTATGGTAAATGGTCCATAATACATCGTTACCCACAAGTCCAGGGCGAGAGAATATTGTAGAGAATTAAAAGAAATCGTTTTCGTGACGGATCCAATGTGAAATCATAGGGAATAACATTAGGATAGCCATGCTTATTCGATAGTTTTGGTTTCAGTATAACACCCTGTATGACATGTACAGCTGCAATTCGATTAGAATCTTCCTTCTAATAGCTTGATCCGACAGCTGGTTGTCAGCATGTGATAATATGTTTTTGGGTCATGGTTTGTCTCTATCAGACATCACGTAGGATATGCATGGAAAATGGCATGCGCTCCATTCCAGACACAAACAGGTGTCTTCCATGTAAACACATCAGTTGCTTGTTAGGTTCACCATCTCCAAAATAACTCATATTCATGAAATTAAGTGAATTAAATTAGTGTAATTCATACAAAATAAAGTCAGTTTTGCAGCAAAATTAAGGAAATGTGTTGGGTACCATTTATAAGTCACAAATACTGAATAGGAAACCAGTAGGATTATTGTGAATAATGACATGTTGGAGTTAAGGCTCATAGAGCCAGCTATCAGACATAGGAAAAATTTTAATGGTCAGGGGTTGAAGGGCTGCAGACAAAATATGACTATTCTCTTGTGCGGAAAGATAAACAAGCTTAACACTTCCGGTTTCGTAAAAAAACACCCACAAGCCCACTGCACTCATTTCTCGCCACATGTATCAGTCGCTATCACTTCTACTACCGCATTGTATTTTACCAATGTGGAACTTTTTTTTTTCACTCGTTTACATGTATTAGCATTGGCTTTGTGGTTTTGATAGTCTCAATACATGATGTGACTCACGCTAGGAGTCACTCTGATGTGGAGAAATCGCTTCCAACAGGGCATACGAATTATCTGATCACCAGCAGCTACAGAATGGTCAATAGACAAATACCACGATTATCAGCAGGAAAATCCCCAACAAAATGTGAATAACTCTCCTGATATCCACTTTGCCGTATATTCAACTTTCCAAAGAGATTTTTTCCAAGTAGAAATATGACGCTTGTGCTTCACGATGTCACACGACCAATTACTGCCCCGTACAGTATTTTATCACATCTGCAATATAAGTTCTCTTCATTTTGAGACATGTGAAACATGAATGAATTCATGAGGTTCTTCAGTTATTTTAGGTACCTCGTGCTAGATCTGCTCGTGCATTAACGTAGTCCACTACAGATAGTGAGGTAACGAAGAGTCAAAATTAAAGTTATTTCTTGAATATTATCTCTTCGAAATGACCTATTTTATAGAGTTAATGATCAGCATCCTAATACTGAAATAACATAGGGGGTCACCGTGCTGGTGACATATTCGATCAAAATCACAAACATTTACCTAAAATGACATAAATTATGGCATTTTTGCACATTTTGTTGTCCATATTCACATCTTGCATCGTGTTTTCCAGTTTTAGGATGCTTATCAGTTACTCTATAAAAGATGTCATTTTGAAGCTCTAAATTACGTTGATACAGTTATTCATATTTAAAAAAATCTTTGACCCCTCGCCTCCTTGTTTGTAGTGGACTACCTTAAAAACTTTTCCGTTGCGTGTGCCACACACTGCTTTTTGATGTTTCAGTCAATGGAGGTTTTGGATTTCTGGGCATTGCTCCCGAGCATGAACAGTACACGAAAACATCTCAAGTTTTCACAGTAAATTTACATCAATCACAGGGTCGTAAACACGCTGCACAATATCAACACAGCTTTCCAGTTTCAATGTTTACTGGTGAGAGAAGTTTGTGGTCGTGGATAAATTAATTATATCGGACAGACGCGTGCCATTGTTCAGTTTTGGAACACAATGGAGTTAATATAGTGTACGTGATTTACTTGTCACATATTATATCTTCGTCATATATCAATCTTTACATAAACCATCAACCACAGATGGTATATTCCTGTTTACAAGAGTATGATCCTTTACTCCATTATCTATACATCGTCGCGCATCATCATTTTACACAATTATGGTAATTTTTCAGCATAGCATCGCATATTGCAAAGTATCATTCATTGATGTCATTTCATACTGTTTTCAGCTTAGTCTTTGTTGGTGAAATATTTTTTATAACAATACTATAATTTATAATCATATAAGACGTATGGATGATATGTCAATAGTAGATTTACAGCAGTGACGGATGTACTAATGTTTCAGGCCGAGGGCACTGGTTGTCCTTGAGGGTCCTTGAGGGCACTGGTTGTCCTTGAGAGTGACCTTGAGGGTTGATTCTTGGTTGGTATGTCAGCTTTCACTCGATTAACAACTTGTAGTTTACGCTGTCACAGAACGTCACGTGATTTTGGCCAAGATTGGGTGTTGGTTGGTCGGTTGGTACGATTCCATTTTCTGGTAACCTGGGATTATCAATTTGCTTGTGCTGGTCATAGTTAGTGAATCGAAAGTGTATCTGTACTAGATCGGGGGGGGGGGGGGGCATCATTTTCTTCTCTGGGTTTGCCGATCTCAAATTTCAACTCATGCATTTGATCAGACATGAGTAGCTGTATGATGTCATGTAGCACTTCGCTTATGGATGGGTCACCGAGGGTTGAGTTGGAAAGATCAGAGAATTTGTGAGCAACATGGCCACGAAGAAAGTGTGAAAACGATTGGTGACATAATTGGTTTCTGTCTTTTCAAAAAAAAATATTGCAAGTATATCTCTATATATTTATACTTATTTTCCATGTGTATTGTAACTATAGAAACATATAGTTGTTTTTGTACTGAAGGCTGGTTGCTTCAACTATATTGTGCTAAAACCTATCAAATAAGTCGGAAAACACACCAACCTTCATCACAAGCACAGACATAAAAAGCACGACTCCACCTTAATATTTCGATCTACACAAATTGTCTGATAATGTTTTTCATGGCATGATTGAGGAACGCGCTTGTATTTGACAATGCCAGTTATATTAAACTTACCTACAACGGGTGAGTATAGTTTCAACGAAGAGGTCGAGTGAATCACAAACAAACCTATAAAACGATCGGGAACAATACTCAGGCTATTCAGGTCATACATTTGGCAAAATGTGAACAGATCGTACACACTACAGAACGCTGTCCAATTAATATACAAAACACCACATCAACAAATGATGCCGATCTAATATTGAGGTATTCAACAAAATTGCTATTGAATGTTGGATATACAGATTTGTTCATTTGGTATCGTAACATAAAAACAAGACAGCAACCCTTCTGCTATGATCTTACACGTGCTCCTCACAACTCATGAATAATGTTTATTTTGAATTGATTGATTCGCTTCTGACCTTGCGTGCATTATTTGCACTGACCAACGATTTTCTTTTCTCCACTCGAGGACACAATTCTCATCTACTGAAAGGAAATCATTGGTGGACTTTCGTTGACGAGGGAAATGTATTCTGAGATTACCCATGCACGCTTTGGTATTAATTTCTTGTGGGTGCAATGTGAATACTATCGATGTACTACTGCAAAGACAATAGTGAAATAGCAAGTGCTTTAATTATTCATTGTTCCAGTGATTGCTCATACATTGATTTTCATTTGATGGCTTGTGTTTCTTTCGTTGGCATTTCGATGTTATTTTAGTGTTACAGTCTTTGGCCTGACAAAAGGACGAGACACGAATATGCTCTATATGTTCATCGTGAATGTACGAAAGCGCATCAGAGCCACAAGGCAAAGCAAGAAATAAAGTTGCCATCTGAAATTATTTCCTCTCAAGTTTTAAAATCTTTATCATAGGGATAATAGAATAGTTAGCATTTTAGAATAGGGATCTGGAATCTAAAACCATCATTATGATTGTGAAAGTTCGTGATAAGGGAATTGAATGAATAATTTTGAAGTACAAGTTCACACGAACTATATTGTTCATTCACGGAACCTGGTTTATGTTTCTTGTGAAGAATGTGTCTTTTGTTGATTTTTCGAACATTCCCATATTTCCAAGTGGATGAAAAGATTTCGTTCAGCAGCATTATAGTTGGCTTAGATCTCAAATAAAGTATTCCTGAGGTATTTTGTCCAGTGCTATCACTCCGAAGATAATAGATTGACCCCGAATAAAAAATGCTATATTCCCTGGTGGTACTCAATCATCAACAAAACGTTTTGCATCTACTGTCTGAATACATTCTGATTTATGACCTGGAAACGAAACGACATTCAACTTGGATTGCATAGTCGACGTGCATACTTTAGTAATTTCCCACCTGATATTTCTGATCATTGATGAAAATGTGCAATGGTACAGGAAACTCATCCTGCATCATTGGACGTTGGCACCTAGTTATTAGACAGGAATGAGTATATGACATGCGCATGTTACTTAGAAGTTTCATAATAAGACCATCCATTCTGACCGTCTCTAGGTGCAAACAAAATGCACCACTGTGTGCGGAAGGTGCAAAACGAACATTGTGCAACTTTTTTTGTAAAACTAATTACACCCAAACAACGTAACGTTGTTGAAACAAATCATTTCAACGTAAACGTAACTGTTTAACGCAAACACGTCTCGCCAGTATTCAAACAATCTGCCTATTTTTGCTAACATTGCAAACATTTGTTTTTGTCTCTCTAGTTCTTGTAAAATGACGTAAACTGTTTGGCAGATGTTTTACTCGAAAGAGCAATGCATAGAAACACAAACTTTGCTGCTTGAATTCCCCACGAAATGAAAGGGTATTTTTTTCCACATGATGAGGGCATGGAAACTCTCGGCGATGTGGTTGACATCAACGAAAAATGAAGGAATACTGTTGTTTATATCAAATATGTTGTTTGTTAAGTGTTCAATATCACGTATCAATATCAAGAAGTCAGTTTTGATTTTAGCAGTTTTACCAAAAACAATGACGTTAATCACCTTGGTGCCAAAATTCATAAAGAGGCAGTTGTAACCAAACAGTTACTTTTCGAATATTAGGTATCAGTAAATAATGCCGTGAATCAAGTTACCATATATGTGGTGAGTGATGAGTCCATGTAGTCAGCCATCGTTCTATAACATCCGGCTAATGGTTGTTGATGATTCATATCGTTTTTTTTTGCATTTATTCTGATTTATTCTACAATAGTGTATATATGATAATAAGTTGATACCGATTGGGAAGAGCTTTGGATGAAATTATAGAGGGGAGGGGGGGGGGGGGGGGTTACGTCAGATATATTCATCATGGGGATTTTCAGACCGGTTTCACTGAATAGTTCATCGAAGAGTGTATATAATATAGGACTAATATAGGACTAGTTCATTGAAAGGTGTATATAATATAGGAATATCTTTGATCTGACAGTATTTTCAACTCCTTTATATGACTTTGTCCTTCTGAACAGAGTCATACATCTGATTATTCCGACGTCAGCCAAAAGCTGTGGAAATTCTGCAGGATGGCTGGTAGTCTGTGGTATGTATTCGCATACACTAATTCTATTTATCTTGTTCACGAAGGCAACTTTATCTCCCTAGCAAACATGAAAAACAAGACAGTTGTAATGATATCTTCACAGTATGCTTACGACTGCGTAGCTGATGTAAATTGACTTAGAAGTTGAGATGTTTTCCTGTAGGATCATTTTTCCAATCGGAGCAACGCCCGAAAATAAAAAAAATCCATTGATTGAGGACCAGTGATTGATTCAAGACCCGTGGTTGGCAGGTGCAAGCTAAAACGTGACACACAAAACTGTGGTAACTAAATCCTCATCTGCAATCACAGTTCATCATTTTGCAACTATTTTGAATTAAAGACCATGTAACGTCGCAAAAGTTTTATCTCCATTCCCTTTTGGAATTGACTAGTATTTTGGCAGTATGTTACGACTCCGTAAAAACTACGTTTCTAACTGATGCAAATTGACTGACAATTTTTCAGTCGGTGTAGCGCACGGAAATAAAAAAAACTCATTGATTGAAACATCCAAGACCGATGTTTGGCAGGCCCAAGCAAAAACATGTAAAAGCATTAGGTAACTGTAAATCCAACCAATGTAAAGATGCACATATTCTACAGCTAACTTCAGTATCGTTTTAAAGTTATTACAATATTGCGACTACTCTTGATGAACTCCCAACAAAAGTATACATGCAGAGGTACATAAAAACAACAATTCGCATGGGTAATAAACAATGCTACAAACTAGCGTACTGGATGTTATGAGAACGATTAACTTGTGTGAAGAGGGTCGAGTGCAGACAGCCTAGGGATGATTTATAGATAACCGGAAGTGTAAGCTTGTTACTTCGATAAGCAAGAACAGCCAAACGCTGCTCTCTGACATCGAACCCACGGCCTCGACTATTACATAATCTGTCCGGCAGATGACTGGCTACGTGAGCGTTTAGATAAAGATAGGACTGACAACTGGAATCATTCACTTCCATTTTATTCAGTAAGGACCTGCTCTTGACCAAAACATACCCACAACAATTCTCAGAAAAGGCTTAAAACTGATATCATTGCGATCATTGTCTCCCCGGAGGGGAGACTTCTTAGACGCTCTCTGAGATTCCCATGGGGGAAATACTCTTCGACTGGGGAAAAAACCTGGTTTCGAAGAGAAAATACTTTGAACGTGTGTTCTACAGAGCTCGACGTAAATAATGCAGTTAATTAATATAATATAACGAATATTTTCGTCGAATGGTGCAATTTTTTCGTCACTATCGCCAATTTACGTGAACATTAGCGTCTCGGCTGGATTTGAGAATAAATACATAACGGTGTGCATTCAGTCAACCGTTTATCACTTTTGTCTCTACTGTCGAATAATCGCTCACTTCTCACGCTTATTCTTTATGTCAGTGCCAAATATTCCTTGTTTTGGAGCAGTAAAACTAGCACATTTGTTACGTTCCATTTTCTGACTGCATCTTCACTTCGAACAATCATACGCATTTATTTGGCGCTGTCCCACAGCGAGCTAATTTTTCGCTCACAGAGTGCGGAAGATTGATTACCGTGGTATTTATCGTTGGCAATGTGTAAAAGTCGGAATGGGTTCCGAGTTCAACACCACCGCCTTCAACATTGATATTTCAGTGCTTATAAATATTCCAACGGTACTCAAATTTATTGGAAACTTCTCATATGACATGTATATTGTCGCATATTTGTACACTATTGACCAAAAACAACTTTACGAATATATTGAATTTTGGGCCAAATAGAAAACGGTGCTGAATATTATGAACACCTTGCTATTTTTTGATGGGCGTACTCGATCAGGGACTCGATTTTTTTATGGGCGCACTCGATCAGTGTTCATACGAACTATACGGTACCAATTGCTTTCACATCGGTATATTCGTCCGGCATGGACATCGTAAGCCTAAATAATATGCGCACGGAATTTGTTTACATTAAATTGATTTGTTTACATTAAATTGAAAACAGTGCTAGAAATGATCGCGCTTTTGACTTCTGTCATCCGGGGAGATAGCAAAGTATCATAAAAGTATTACATAGCCTTATTATAACAAATTTATGTGATTACATAGACGACATCCAACATAGTTTTATGTTTTGAAGACTCGGTGGAATACATGTTGTCTAACACGTATACCAGAAGATAACGAGAGCACGAAATTGGCAACAGCATACTTTGTAATTGCAAGTCATTGCAAGCTAATATTATAAATGTTTTTTGACATTTGAAAGTTGACATTTACTTGTTTTATGCAATGACTGGTTTGTCATCATGTCAATTAGTGCCCACCATAGATATATTTTTGTTATCTACGTGTGGGAAAAATCAGCAGATGTGATGGCTGAACATGCTGAAGGGAAGGGATTTTAGAAATAATCTTTTATCATCGATCACACCATTGAAAATTGTTTCATTGAAAGGGTATGAATCAATTCTATGAGGACCCGTATGTATCAACATAGCCCTCAATATAGGCACTTTAGATGCAAACTGCTACTCCATGCATACGGTCAATTAAATACGTGCTGAAATCCACGATGTTGCTGAATTCTTCACGTCTATACAAATGTCCTGTTTTCAAAATTTGGTGCAGTGTTCTTAGGCTTATAACTGTGTCATTCAGGTGTACCAATGCCTGTAAAATTTCAGTATGGTTCATTCCCAGGGTAAATAAAATTTTACCAGTTCCTTTGTTTCCATAGTGGCTATGGCCCAGTTTTATCTAGCAGCACCCAGTTAGACATTGCAAAAAACTGGCAAATTCGCATATGCGAGTTACTAATTCGAATGTATGAGTTACTAATTCTGTTGTTCATATATTAGACCGTCAAGGAGTCGCAAATCGGAGGAACAACAGCGCAAATACAGCAACCCCGGACCAAACTTCTGCTGGCATGTTGATTGCTTGAAACCTTATGGCGCATGCATCAATGGCGATATAGATGGGTATTCACGTTTAATGGTGTTGGCTGAAGGCATATAGCACTAACAGCGATACGAAAATCATTGCAAGCTATTACACCGAAAACGTGCGAAGTAAAATGGGCTGCCGCGAGCGAAAGAGAGTAGATTTGGGCACTAAAACTGACATATGTGTGAAATGCAAAAAGGGTTGAGATGGGATCATCAGGACATATTTGCCAAGAAGAGTGTCATTTATTGTTCCGGCAATCACAACCAACGAATGGAGAGTTGGTGGTCCTTTTTAAGATATTCTTGCTGACTTTCTGGACAAGTCTGGTACAGTTTGTCTTCATGAATCTGATCCAGACAATTAAATCCAGACAATCAAATATGTGATATGTAAATAGTTCTGTTTGCCAGAACAATAGATATAATTAAAATACTTTATGTCAAAAGGGAAATACTTATTGGTTGAATGTTTTATTTATGTTATTCATGAATCGTGTGCATCACTTTCCGAGAGCCAATTTTCTGGGGGGAGGGGGGATTACTAAATTAACATCCATACACCGATTTTGGTGGAATAATGGGCTGAATTCAGTCATAAGTCATCAGCAGTCAAGTTTGGTGGGAAATGGTTGGCCAAATGGCCCATATTTTATCATTTGCGAGCAGCCAATTTTAGTGAAAGAAGAAGAAAGAAAAAAAATAAAATCGCATTTTTTGGGTCATATCTTTCTTGTGAAATACTATTTGCGACATCTTCAATAGCAGTTGTCAGTTGATAGCGCCCGTAATCCATAGCTTTATTTATTTTAATACTCGAGAGATTGAAAAAAAGGATATCACAGAAATTGAATTCCTCATAAGTATGGTTATAAGCATGACAAATTGGTTACTGTCATATCTCGAGTTACTTGTCTAAGCGCTGGCATGGGTGATGGCCTGAGGTAACGTGGTATATATCATCCGCTCTATATGTTCATTCAATATTTAGCTCGAGGCCATACATAACACGGGCCGCATGCTTCGTATGCGTCTCTTGTCACTCTGAGTCCCAATATGATATTAGGTTTATAACTTTTGTGTTATTTATATGTGATTCTATTTGACTCTGCTCTGTCCTGCTATATAGTGTACATTATGTGACAAACGGTCGTTTTATTGTTTGAGTACACTTGCGTTACTTTTGTTTCTGGAAGCCTTCCCAGTAACTCTGCTGGACAGCACTCCTGCGATCAGACGATCTTCGAATCTGGATGTTTAATCATTCAAGAGAAGAACTGTCGTCCACCACTACGGGCGAAAGGCGTTGTTGTCCTCTATGACCAACTCCGGGACGAAATTGGTTCAAGCGTGTAAATCGTGTTTTTGATAGTGGCTGGAACATGCATACAATATCAGTAGGAACGTTATAGTATCTCGAACGATAATATACATGTACATGTATTCGACCAAAATAAAATTGTGAAATTTGATGTTGAGATATTGTCCGAACCGTCGTGATATCACGTCACTGCATTGAACAAATTATGACGAACAGAACATTTATGTTTCAAAGCTTCACTAGCATTCGTAATTGTTCAAGCTTTCACGTGTCATTTAATTATGCCAGTTACCAATGTCACATTTTTTATCCGACATAGGTTGATTGTTTTCAATATATCACCTGTGTTCCCGAATTACCCATGCACGATTTGATACTATTTTTCTCTTGCATGCAATTTGAATACAATTGATTATCTTCAAAAGTCAATCACTCCACTTCAATTGACAGACTGACCCCGAATCGAAAAAGGCTCTTTCCTGGTGGTATTCAAATGTCAACATACCTACTGCCTGAATACTTTCTGAATGTAGGTATCAATCTATTACCACAAATACCATAGGTTTTGATAATGCCAATAACAAACGTAAAATACAACAAGTATCATCTGGGAACAAAAATGACATTCCATTTGGATCCCATCGCCGACGTGAATATTCTAATTTTAAAGGTATTTTTCCTACCTAATATATTGATTAATGAAAATTTGCAATGATACAAATAGGCAAACTCATCCAACGTTTTTGGGCGTCAGCACCTAGACAGGAAAGAGTATATGTGCATGTTACTTAAAAGTCTCGTAATACATGCAGGATAATCCATTCTGACGGTCTCTAGGTGCGAACAAAATGCGTCACTGTGTGTGGAGGTGAAGAACCAAGATTGTGTAACTTTTGTTTTTGCGTAAAACCATTTACAACCAAACAACATAATTATTCTAACAGTCGTGATGCAAACACGTCTCGTCAGTATTCAAACAATCTGCCTATTTTTGCTAACATTACAAACATTTATTTTCTGTAATTCTTGCAAATTGAGTGCTTGGTAGATATTTTACTCAAAAGAGCATGTCTGGACACACAAACTTTGCTGATTGAATTTCACGGATGTGACAGTACAATTGCTACATTGTGGGTAAAACAAAAGAAAACTTCCGACGAGTTTTCTTTCTCTGATACCAAAGAACATGGTTTGGAGAGCAAGACACTGTTGTTTATTGGAAATATAAAGTGTTTAGAATATTTGCATGAAAAGGGAGGGTTATAGAAATGAACCCACTGAAAGTTGTTGTGAGATTTGTCCCCTTGGATGAAATTAGGTATTATTTCAATGAGAAAGAAATTAAATTTCGTTCCCATAGGCGTCAAGTGCAAAATCAACATTGTATTTTTTACAGTGTTGGTTGGTTGGTAAAACCAATTACAACCAAACAACAAAAACGTCATCATTTCAACGTAAGCGTAATTGTTTAATGAAAACACGTCTCGCCAGTATTCAAACAACATGCCTATTTTTGATAACATTGCGCATGTTTTTGTCTCTCTAATACGGAAGCATATTGCTATCAAGGGTGTAAAAAATATTATCTCGTATGTACGACTTATATCTCGTACGTACGACTTAATAACTCGTACGTACGACTTGTTAACTCGCACGTATGACTTGTTAACCCGTACGTACGACTTAGTATCTCGTACGTACGACTTAGTAACTCATACTTACGACCTATTAACTCCTACGTATGACTTATTAACCCGTACGTACGACTTATTGACTCATACGTACGAGTTAGTAAGTCGTACTTATGAGATACTAAGTCATACGTATGAGTTATTAAGTCGTACATACGAGTTAATAAGTCGTACATACGACTTAATAAGTCGTATGTATGAGATATAACTCATACGTACGAGATAAGAAATTTTACGCACATGATAGCAATACGCTTCCGTAGTGAAACGTATTGCTATCAAGTGTGTACAAAAATGTATCTCGTACGTATGACTTATATCTCGTATGTACGACTTATTAACTCGTACGTACGACTTATTAACTCGTATGTACGACTTAATAACTCGTACGTATGACTTAGTATCTCATAAGTACGACTTACTAACTCGTACGTACGAGTTAGTAAGTCGTACGTACGAGTTAACAAGTCGTACGTACGAGTTAATAAGTCGTACGTATGACTTAGTAAGTCGTACGTATGACTTAATAAGTCGTACGTATGACTTAATAAATCGTACATACGAGTTAATAAGTCAAACGTACGAGTTAGTAAGTCGTACGTACGAGATACAAATTTTTACACACTTGATAGCAATACGCTTCCGTACTCTAATGCTTGCGAAGTAACTGTTTGGCAGAAGTTTTACTCAAAAGCGCAATGTCTGGAAACACAAACTTTGCTGATTGAATTCCACCGAAATGACACGGTAGTTCTAAATAATGATGGCAAGATTAGCACATTGTGACTGAAACAAAGGGAAACTCTCCGCGATGTGGTTGATACCAAGGAAAATGGTTTGAAGAGAAGAAACACTGTTGTTTATCGGAGATATAAGAATATTTGCATCAAAAGTATTAGAATATTTACATCAAAAGGAGGTTAACAGAAAGAATCCCTCAAGAACTTGTTGTAAAACTTGTCCTCTTAGCATGACATTAGGCACTAATTCAACGAGGAAGACATGCTGGGTTACTCCAGTGGCTTATTGAAGAAGTATCCCCTTTAGGTTTCCCATTGGCTTCGTTGGAGTATGGTTGTAGAAATTAGCAAGGGCGATGCACACCAATGTTGTTCGTCACATATCGATATCAAGAAGTCAGTTTTGATTTTAGCAGTACTACCGAAAGCAATGATGTTAATTACTTTGGTGCCTAAGTTCGTCAATCCGAAATGGCAGTTGTAACCAAGCAATCACCGTTTGTTTGTATAAATTTTACGTTAAAAAATGTCGTGAATCAAGCTACCATAGACGTGGTGAGTGATCAGTCCATGCAGTCAGCCATCATTCTTGGAAAAAAAATCACTTCAGTGAACGTCATCCGGCTATTGGATGTTGATGATTCAAATCGTTGCATTTTGTCGCATTCATTCTAATCTATTCCATAGTAGTATATATAATAGGCTGACACCGTTGGAGGAAAGAGTAGTGGATGAAAGTATACGGAGGGTAGGGGTGGGGGGAGGGGGCACCGACAGCAGTCGCAATGATGAATTAACTTAGTGATGAATTTAATGCAATGAACCCGAATATGTGCATATTTACATAGTTTATTGTGTAAGAGTGTGACGACTATTTTAATTCAATACAGTCGCTGTGATTGCATATACCTGTATGTACAATAACATAATGATTTTACATGTTTTCCTTGGACTTCCTCGACATCGGTTTTGAATGTTTCTTTCAATGGAGTTTTTGATATCATGGTGTCGCTCCGATTGAAAAATGGTTGTATATGAAAACATGTCAATTTTTCCAGTCAATTTGCAACAGCTACGCGGTCGTAGTGACACTGCAAAAATACCAGGAAATGGAGAAAAACATTTGTGTGACGACTACTTTAATTTTATTCAGTTGCAAAATAATGAACCGTGATTGCAGATATATGTATTTGCAGTAACGACGGTTTTGCTTGGACACGTTTTTGCTTGGACCTGCCAAACACCGGTCTTGAACGTTTCCATCAATTGAGTTTTTGATTTCTGGGTGTTGCGCCGATTGGGAAAATTGGTCCTACACGAAAACATCTCAACGTTTCACAGTCAATTTGCATCAACTACGCAGTCGTAAGCACACCGTGAAGATACCAGCACAACTACCTAGTTTTCATGTTCGCAGGGGAGGTAAGGTTGCGTTCGCGAACAAGAAAACTACAATTAGTGTATTTGAATACCTACAATAGACCACCGGTCACGTCAGGTCTCCTCGTCACAGAAACCTTCAAACTTGATGTACTGAATAGCTCATCGAAAAAGTTATTTATTAGTATTACATGTGACTTGACTAGTGACCTTGATTTTCAATCCATATGACTGTGTTCCTGAAAAATCTGGAAAAGAATGTTTATATACAACATGTGTTTCCGACTTCAGTCAAAATCTTTTGAAAAGTTGCAGGATACTCCCAACCCAAGTCTACATGCAGAGGAATATAAAAACAACAATTCGCATGGGTAATAAACGATGCTACAAACTAGCGTACTAGATGTTATGAGAACGACTAACTTGTGTGAAGAGGGTCGAGTGCAGACAGCCTAGGGATGATTTATAGATAACCGGAAGTGTCAGCTTGTTTACTTTGATAAGCAAGAACAGCCACACGCTGCTCTCTGACATCGAACCCACGGGCTCGACTATTACATAATCTGTCTGGCGGATAGCTGTCCATAGCTGGCCATGTGAGCCTTTAGATAAAGATAGTACTGAAAACTGGAATCCTTTATTTCCATTTTATTCAGTACGGTCCTGCTCTTTGAACAAAACATACCTACAACAATTCTCAGAGAAGGCTTAAAACTGACATAATCCCCTAGAATCATATATCAAATAAATTGCAATATTTAAACTTCCACCCAGCTGATGGAAGTGATTATAACGCATCAAATTAAAGTAGCAAATTATCATAGAAATAGTACATAGTCTCAATATAACAAATTCATGCATGTGATTACACGAAACACCAACATAGATTCATGTTTCGTGGAAAAACACGTTGTTTAACACGTAAAGTTCGTCTAACACATATACCAGAAGATAACAAGAGCACGACGTTGGCCATAGCAGGCGGATCTCAGGCCCTTGCAGGCTAATATAGCCTTTTCCCTTGACATTTAGACGCTGATATTCTCGTTTCATGGTAATGGCTCGCATGTTATCATGTCCATCATGTTGAAAAGAGATGGCAATGAAATGAACAATACCATGCAGTTTTTTTTTTCAAATTTGTGCAAGCATATGATTTCGTAATTCGCAAGTACATTTAAAAGTAATTCGCAAGTACAAATTAGTAACTCATATACCAATTAGTAACTCATGGTCTTCAGTAGCTTGCGGTCCATGTTATTGTGATATCATTTTGAGGTCATAAGATCTTCGACAGTCACCGCCTCTTTGCCGTGGACCAAAGATAGAACAAATGCTAGTGCTAGTGTGAGGGAGACAACTCGATGATTCTGGTAACATTTCAAGATGATTTGTGATTGCTGTCCACTCTGTGAGACTATAATCTGGTAGTATCAGTACTGGCACTCCGTAGGTCCACTGGGTGGGAGCTTGCCCATGGTCTAATCATCACACCTGGTAGTGGACACTTTCCAGAGCACGGTGTATGTATCACGGGACATACTATGAGCATCACTGCCCAGTTCGCCCATAACTTCTGTCTGGATTGTTTTGTATAGCATGTCTTTCTGGTAGGCGACAGGGAAGCAGTGGAGAGACTGCAGACAAGATACTGACACCGCTCCCTCCGTCAGCAGTGGGAGTCATTGTGATGACGTGTAACCCGAGTGGCGAGGCTGGCTCGAAGCTTGGGCCCTGATAGAGGGAAACATCTGGTTTTGATTCCGGACATTCTCATGGGTTTCGTGGTGTGGTCGTTTCACGATGAATCGAATCTTGAAGCCGAGACTGGGCATCTTCCATCTGGGGAAGGAAGACATTGTTCGGCAAGATATGATGATTCAGTCGGGACATCCAATTCGTTAGTACCATAGAGGTTTCCATTATCGCTGAATACCACATCTGACCCGACGTCTTTTGATTTTGTTGACAAAAATAATCGAATGTACCCAACTGGTTTGGTCTGCTCGTCTCCGGGCATCTCACACTGCATGTAATCCAGTGTGTCGTATACGAAGTCTTCCGCACTGGCTCTCTTGCTTATTCCGTACTGAAACTTTTATTTTTTAACTTTCTTCGATCAAGACTCCTCTTTTTACGCCTTTGTCAATATTCACTTTTCGAGTGCCCCTCCCGTCCTAAACCTGACGAATTTCCTGCAGTATATGCACCAGGTTTTCTTGGAGCTGTTCTAGTTGCCGACCAACCACGTGCTTCGCGAGCTTGTTGTAGATTCTCCGCCTCCATCAGATCCCAACCCCATTTCACCGTAAACAAAGACTGCGTCATCATTTTCTCATCACCCAATAGGGGCCAAGAATAACTTCAATATTGAAAATCAAGTTCAAAAGGCGGGCAATATGTCGTATACACTAGTATTAATTCGTATGTACGAGATCGTATTTCATACTTATGATTTCTTTATGAAGTTATTAATTGGTATGTACGATTTAATAATTCGTATGTACACGTTACTGATCTGTACTTGTGAATTAAGCAATAAAATTGACCATGCTGCCTTAGATCCCCATGATACGCTTCCACAATAAAATATTATAATATTACAAAATAATATTGACACTTACATACATTGAACTGGTAATACTGGGTCAGACATGGTGTGAAGACGTTGACAGTCAAATATATCATGCTGGTGAAGGTATTATGTCATACAAGAAACTACCCGGTGACTGAGATGAATCAGTCTCATGTCGGGTAATGTATGCTTTTTGTCACGCGTGGGTTATTGTGCTTGACAATGGTTTTATACGTTTGTCAATAATTTATGGAGTAAAGCTACTGCTGCTGATAATGTCATTTCACGGATCAATTGTCAATTGGGTGAGGAAGAAAATGCGATGATGATATCGCATCCTTGTCTGGACTTGTTGATGAAACATCGGATAATCATCCGTCTCATGGCAATAAGACGTGGAATTCTCCCGACCAAAGTGTTTTGCTGTTGAATAATAATCAATGTAAGGTAAAACAATTAGGCGTCAATCGATACACTGTCCATATTATGTAAGCGGAAACAATGTAAAATACGAATGTAAAATAACTGGACTAACGTTTTTGTTTCGTTTAGGTTTGAAATGTACACAATATCGAGTTGAGTTTTTAATTAACGAACTGATTGATGACTACACTTTTGTATCATTTTCTATTTACATGTATTTAGCTGAAAAAAAATATTATGATCTCTTTCCACTTGGGTTGAGGAATGAGAGAACCCAAGAGTTCCAGACAATCCCTGACGCATTGGTGCATTGGGTATTCTGGTTAAATTGGAATTTCAATTCGGCGGTGGATATGGGAGGTGAGAAGAGATAATGACGACTTCGAATTGGGTTGTGATAATACGAATAGAGAATATTCGTTGTACCAGGATTCAGCTTCAAAATACCGTATACAGTGTAATATTGAGGTTTGAAGTGCTACAAAGTAGAACATGCCGAAAAAGGGACCACCGATATCAGCGAGACATAATATATCAGGAGGTCCTGCTGATTCCAACACATCAAGTTACCAGTGGCAATAGATCAATGAGTATATTCCTACATTTCTGTCTGTAATTCTTATACATATGCAATCTTTACCTCGATATAGCACCAAATTATTAGACACCAATCAAAGGAACCGAAACTGATCAACAATGAACATCCATCAAACATAATTATTCTGTCAACGAGATCAAACATTATCGTATCAGCGACCAGGAAATCGAGACAGTTCTGCTGATATTTCCCCAGTGTATTTACGACTTGGTAACTGATGCAAATTGACTGTGAAAAGTTGAGATGCATAGTTTTACTCAGAGCAATGCCCGGAATTTAAAAAAAATCCATTGATTGAATCATTCAAAGCCAGTGTGTGGCAGGTTCAGGGAAAACCATGTCAAACAAGAGGCAACTGTAGTTGTTAATTCAGATAGAGGCAATCATAGTACATTAGTTCATACCTTCATTAATTGAAGTGTTCGCCAAACACTGATAAATAGCTCACGACATGGCAACATTAGAAAATTGCGGTGCAAATATACTGTGTGCACAGATAAGCTGCACGAAACAACACATTAAAGCTGCTGCCTTCGAATGTATGCAATTTTTTTTCAAAACTAAATTTTTGTGAAGCACATCTAAGGCAAGATAACAAAAGGTGTGCTCAATGATTTTGACGATAATAGTCCGTCCGAGTTGTCTTTTCATCCGTTTATAATACATATTTTGTACCGGTTTTGTAAATAAACGAACAAAGTGTATCCATTAAACCCGAATATAAACAAATGCCCAAATCGCACTTAAAAGTCCACATCGAGTACATTTTCCGGTTCGTATGTGCATATATAGTGTAGTTATGAGAAAATAATCAGTGATATACCATGATGTACGTGGAATTGTCAGTCTATCTCGCACACCCATGCTTTGTTCACATCTGCGTGTGTACAGTTCCTGTATTTACGCGAGAACTGCCTGTTCAAATGAACAAAATTTCCCAGAGTACTGGTCATAGTCGTTACATTTGATGTGAGTATGTCTCATTCAGATAATTTAGCATGTTTAATATGAAATATAGTTTTCAAAAAATATTGACTGATTTCGAAGGCAGTTGCTTTAATTATTCACGGCATATACATTTTCCAATACCGATGCATACTTCGTTTTAAATAAAAGTCTAGCAACAGAGAAGCAATTGCGTTACAACTATATAAGAGCAGTAATTCGTATTTCAACGAAGTAATTCACCGATCATATTAACTCATTTATATCTGTATTGACCTTGTTACAAAATAAACGACAATTACATCATCCTGGAAGATCGGATTGGGCTAAAAAAATGACATCAATCATGAGAGACACACTCTAAGATAAATTAATAACTTTTGGGCATGGTGAATGAATTATTGCCGAAGTCATGACATGTCTTTATTTTTTTATGTGGACAGGGTGACATAAACTTAGTAGCCTTTTGGCTCGTCATTAATTACTAATGTACTTGTCATACACATATTCCGTGGGTTTGTTTCGAATTTTTCTAGAAAGTTGACGGGAAGTTGTTTACTTATTCCATCTAGTGTACAATAGAAACACCTATATTTCACACACTGTTTGCCTTTGATGGACGCCAGTGGGGCTTTGGCTATAAATCTTAGTCGGGCTTTATTTTTTCCCCCAAACATATAATATTCACATCATCAAAATCTGGCTGTGTTGGAGTTATTAGTTTGATACTTACATTGTAACATTATGGCCATCCCAATATTGTCGATTCCATGCAGATATTTTCTGAAAACATTTTGGTTCAATATGTTAAATTTGGGTAAAAATTTGTCAACATTGCGATAATGAAAAGCAACCAACGCATGCATCCACTAATATATTTGTTGCTGATACAGAGATCATGTCGATGATTTAAACGTGACTGGAAAAATAACGCATGTTCACTTCACCAAGCTGAGCAGCCCCAGACATCCAAACCATGATCTCAACTTTTGAATAATGTGTCTTTCTGATAGCTTGCTACATGGGCATTAAGATGAGAAAATATTTCTTAGAATATATATTTCACTGCTTTTGGCCTTTGTGGAGATTCATGAAGCTCCTTGGAATTTTCCATTTTGCTCGATACTGGACTTTTATAACAATACACAGTACCAACTGATTACGGCAGTAAACATGTCTGAAAAACATGAAACAGTTCTCAAGAGCCTCTGGTATCATTGCATGTAGAGGGAACAAAGAATGACAAATTTTACTGTTAACACTAGGTCAAGTATGGCGTGGGAACGTTGACAGCCAAACCTGGTGCGCTTGTAAATGTTTTGCGTTATGGATGTGGGATGCAAGAAAACTGTCTTGTGACACCAGGCTGAGATGAAATAATCTTATATCGGGTATTGTTTACGCATGTCCTGCGTCCGCCCACACGATGAGGCATTGTTTTTAATAGGGAAGAAATTTTCGCATTCCGATGCTACACCATCAGTTTAAATTTCTCATGAAACACTATTCAATTCAATTAACGTTATTGATAATTTTGGGCTGATTTATGATAATTTTTCATTTGCTTAGCTGAAAAATGACTATTGGTGTTTTTCCACTTGAGCTGAGGATGAGTTCAGAAAGTGGGGAGTTGCCCAGCTAGGCAAGCTTATCATGTACTGTCAGTGAATGTACGACTTGGTTACTGGAGGAATTTGACTTTGAAAAGTTGAGATGTTTTCGTGAATACTTTGCCGGGGAGCAATGCCCGAAATTAAAAGAAAATTCCATTGATTGAAACATTCAAGACCAGTGTGCGGCAGGTCCAGGGAAAACGCTTAAAATACGAGGCAACTGTAGTTAATGTGGATAGAGGCAATCATAGTAGATTAGTTCGTAGCTTTATTAATTGAAGTGGTCGCCAAACACTGATAAGTAGTTCAAGACACAACCACTAACAGGTACTGTCCAAAATGTTGGTTCGCGCAGATGGACTTTACAAAAAAACACTTTAATTATTCACAGCATATATTGTACCACATTTTCTACTGATGATGCATACTTCGTTTTAAATAATAGTCCGGCAGCAAAGAAGTAATTGTCAATATCGTGTTTGAACAAAGTAATTTACCAATCATACTAATTCATTTATATCTGTGAAATATGTTAAGCAGTTCAGTTGTTCATGTTGTACAGTCAAGATATGTCTCTCATTTTTATGTGGACAGGATGACATAATCTCAGTAGCCTTTTGGCTCGTGATTAGGTACTTATGTATGTACTTAAAATATGCCTATTGCATGGGTTTGTTTCGGAATTTTAAATTTTTGTAGTAGGTTGTTGGGCAGTTGTATACTTATTCCATCTAGTGTATACACTGTCTGTCTCTGATGACGCCAGTGTGACTTTGGCTATAATTATTTAGTCCGGCGTTATTTTTATCTCAACAACATGGTGTTTGAGTTTGTTATTCACATCATCAAAATCTGGCTGTGTTGGTGGTAATAGTTTGATACTGACATTGTGACCTATCGCCATCCCAATATTTCCGACTTCATGCAATTGTTCTTAAAGCATCAACGTTTAGAGATGTAATATGTTGAATTTAGGTAAAACATATATTGAGACAATATAAAGCTACCAAGCACATGTATCCGATTAATATAAGTGGTAAAAGCGGATGATTTAAGTGTGACCGGAAATGTAATGACTGTTTATTTCACCAAGCTGAGCGGCCCGAGACATCCAAACATGCTTTTAATAATAAAGTCATGTCTGTCTGATAGGTGGCTACGTGAGCATTAAGATAAGAAAATATTTCTTAAGTATATATTTTACGTTTTTGGTCATTTATGGGGATTCATGAAGTTCCTTGAAAATTCTCAATTTGCTCGATACTAGTCTTTTATTACAATACACAGTACCAACTGAGTACGGAGGTACACATGTCTGAAAGAAAAACAATAAACAGTTCCCAAGAGCCTCCAGTACATGCCATGTAGATTGACATGTCAAAGATTGACACATTGTACCGTTAACACCGGGTCAAGTATGGCATGGGAAGGTTGACAGCCAATCCTGTTGTGCCAGTAAATGTATTGCGTCATGGGTGCAGATTGCAAAAAATCTCTGGTGACACCCAGCTGAGATGAATCAATCTGATATAGGGTATGTATTTTTTTATGGATGTGTCACTAGTGTAGTGCTAAGACATGGTTGAAACATATTTCAATAATGTATAGAGTGAATTGGTTGATTACATTGGTGTATTTACAGATATCAACAGGTGATTTGTGGCTAAAGAGAATCCCGGGTGTTATTCTGATTCACAATTTTCACAATTGCGGGACTGATATTTTGTCAATTTTGTGTGGGATCAAATATGTCTGTGCATTGAGGATGAGTCGGGAAACCTCTATCTCACACGCAAATGGCATGAGATTATTTTCTCACCCATAAATTTGATTTACTAAAGAACAAAAAATGTTTCAGAAATCTTACCAAGAAAATATAACTATATGCGTTATGTCATTTCTGTGCGATGTTCATACGCCAAAGAGCACTAACTATTATATAATAGAGCCTGTAAGTCACGTGATGTCATGGTGTTATTTCCGGTGGCAAACAAACATACACCTTTTGTTTAATATGAGTAGAACTCCATTCAAAATTCAAATTACTCTTTTCTCATCCATTCTGTGATACACATTCTGAACAAGAAATTTAACACATACTGATTCACTTGTATTTAGATTCGTACACTGCAATCAACAAGATGACCAGGGAGGTAACATGATACCAAATGTACGCTATATTACAAATCAAAATGTCAATACATGTAGATGGCTAGCGAATGTAGTTGTGGTTTGAAACAATCCCGGTAATATGTGTGGATTGGTGTGTTTTCCATTCTTGAGGCGTGATTACTTCTCAACGTGTTTCGTGCAGGTGTCAAGGCAGTGAAAAAATGCTGTCAAATACATGTGCACATAATAATGAGAGAAGTGTCCGGTTCTAAAGCTAATGGTTTTATAAACATGACTACAAATGAAATTCTACGATACACAGAACACAGTCTTATACAGTTCTGCAGATTTTACCGTTATCAGGCCAATGGAGTTAGTGGTTTGGGTTTCCCGTCGCTCAGATTCAAATTCCATATCAGTCATTGGAACACTCATTGATCATCCTCGACAAATCACAATCTTGGAACACGAAGCTCGATCCGTTTAGAAATGGAATCTTTGATCACTGCCGCGTCGCACATAGTGTTGTTGACAATACTAAAGAGTGCACTCGTTCAAGACCAATATATGCCCATCCAAATATATGGCACTAATATTGTGCAATTGTTTATTATATGCATGTCGACATATGTCGTTTTGAATAATAATTATGGCAAATAGTGTGTATATTCACCTTGTTATAATATAACAAGGTGAATATACACACTGTTTGTCCATATATGTCCTGCTGTATCAATTTATTATAGGCATGTAGCAAACTTCACAGAATTTCAGTCAGTGTGGCATTCGTATGGTCTAGATAAATGCTCCAGGATTTTGGTTCCTCCTGTTGTTACGACACATTCGTCAGAATAATGATCATAATGCCATCTAACTGATGATATCTCCATAATTTTTCACTTGTCTTCATCTCTAATGGCATTTGTAATCTTTTGTCATACAAATATCCACACACGTTTAATGTTGACATCAAGGTAGGCGGGAATTGATCATATTTTCCTCATACCCTTAACTGTCATTAACTGTGAGAAATCTGGAAAGGCATATTAGGTTCAACAAAATGCATTAAATTTTGCAAATTACTTTTTTGTAATCTGCAACTGAAGATTCCACGGGCATTTATCGGACAGAAGATGATGAACCCCCTTGATACATTCATTTATGAACATCTTCTTTCTTTATATCCATCTGATGAAAAGTTTGCTTTTCAAAAGAAAATTGGTTTCAGTCATAAATCGCAGTCTTAGCGTGGAGAAATCAACTCAAGTTATACAACATTCGTTATTGCTGCAGAAATCCGCCTCCGCGGGATACCTTATTGTGATGTTTCATTGAGATCTAGAGGAATGGAAAGCATATTTCAGATGGAAATAGTTCTAGAATTGGGAAGTCCCATCGAGATATCGTACCAGAGACACAAAGTTGATGTATGTCGAGTCCCTAATAACATGTTGAATATGGAGCAAACCCAAAGGTACACATTTAAGAAATTCCAGGCCTCATTCCCTGAATTTATCCATGTACTTCAAAGAGGTACATAGATGATAGAACATCGGATGAGAAAATCAATAAAAGTGTCAGTGAAACATTTTTCCGTAACAGTAGTAAAATAAGTACCGAATATTGCATCTTGATATGAGTACTTTTATATCTGTTATTCGAACAAAAAAATACATCAAAAGTGTGATATTGCAGTGGCACAGAAAATACTGCCCAACATTTGTTGATATTTATAACCGCCTCTGTGGCCGAGTGGATGGGACCGGTGGCTCTTGAAGCAACGAAGCTCAGAGGCGGTAGGTGACGCGGGTACGATCCCCGTCACCGGCACAAAGTAGGTGGAGTTTTCATCCTGGCAATGCAAAGGTTTCTCCATTCGAATGTGCTTTCCAAATTCTAAATTGTCACCCGACGGGGGATGGGGAAGACAGGCAGAATTGCTTATCATCATGGACCGTCGTTAAACAAATCTGATTATTATTATTATTATTATATTATTTACGATTGAGCTGCCTGTGCTTACTCCTGGTGTGAAAACATGGATAAAGTTAGGAGGATGACGGAATATGCCCTGGAATAAATTACAAGAAAAGAGACAACTAAGATAATCGTATTTGTAGACATAACCTCCCCAACCAGTCAAAATATTCATGGCAGGCGTGTTCGCTGAATGGTTTCCTGTAAGGATGAATATCACTGGCTCCAGAAAAGCAAAAAACCTTTCTTAAGAGCCTCAAGTTACATCACATGTGGATAGGGAACGAAGAATGACAAATTGTGCTGGTAAGACTGAGGAGAGACATGGTGTGGAAACGTTGACAGCCAATTCCGTTGTGTGGATGCAAGATACCTGGTGACATTTGGCTGAGATGAATCAAACTGATATTTTTTCTTAGACATGAGTCACTAGTATTGTGCTAATACATAGATCACGAATTTTGCAATTATGTATGGGGTGAAATGGTAGATTATATCGGTGTATTTAAAGATATTGTCGTGAAAACGTCGTCTGTCAGCATCTGCCACCGGGAATACTCCCCCGCAGCCTGAAGGACCGAAACCATCGGAAGGTGCTGTCACCTAGCGGACATATCCCACAACAAGTCACTAAGGCCGGCGTGCAAGCAGACGAATCGCTGCCACAACACGAAATCCAAATCTCTCCTGCTTCAGGATAAGACGATCGCCTAATGTAGGGTCAAACTTACTACAGTGGTGTCAGAATGGACGAAATCTACGCCTCGGACATCTCAAAGCATTAAAAGTTAAATTCAAGAGCTTTTGTTTTTGACATATCTTTGTTGACAATTTCTATACACAAGCATTGTTTACCTTGATATAGCACCAAATTAACAGACACCAAAGTATAGGAATAATCAAGAACAAACATCAATCAACATCATAATTCCAGCTACGAGAACAAACTTATCTTGGCAGCGACCAGGAAGTCGAGACATTTCTGCTGATATTTTCCCAGTGTATTTATGACTTGGTTACTGAAGCGAACCGACTGTGAAAAGTTGAGATGCTTTCGTGTATATTTTTACTCGGAGCAATGCCCGGAATGAAAGAAACCCCATTGATTGATACATTCAAGACCACTGTGTGGCAAGTCCGGGAAAAAAACGCGTAAAACACGAGGCAACTGTAGTTGTTATTGCGGATAAAGGCAATCATAGTACATTAGTTCGTAGCTTTATTAATTGAAGTGGTCCCCAAACACTGATAAGTAGTTTACAACACGGCAACTATCAGGTGCGGTGGAAAAATATTGTGTGCGCAGATGAACTTTACGAAACAATACATTGATAGACGTGGAATCAATACCCAGTATTAAGTATTCCAAGCAAACAAAACAGGGTCCGTTATCCAATCTCATAGTCCGGGGTCAGAAAGTCATATCAGGCATACGAAGTGAGAGAAAACAAAAAAGACAGGGAAACTCATGAACCCCAAAAAATGGCCATTAGGATAATTCATGGCATATACGCCATATTTCAATGTTGATTCACGTGAAGATTGTCCGACAGCAGAGAAGTAATTGAAGTACAACTAATAGAAGTCAATATCGTGTTTGAACGAACATGGTGAATGAAATATATCATGGCATATCTCGTTTTTTATGTGGACAGGGTGACATAAACGCCGTAGCATTTTGGCTCGTGATCACTAATGTACTTGTCATACACCCATTCCGTGGGTTTGTTTCATATTTCCAAATTTTACTAAAAGTTGTTGGGTAGTTGTACTTATTCCATCTAGTGTACAATAGAAACACCTATACTCCGCACAATGTTTGTCTCTGAAGAGCGCCAGCGTGGCTTTTTCTGTAAACATTTAGTCAGGTTTTATTTTTGTTCCAAAAATATAGCATTTTGATTTGTTTTTCACATCATCGAAATCTGGCTGTGTTGGTGTTGATACTTACATTGTGACCTATGGCCATCCCAATATTGTCGATTTCATACAATTTTGTTTTGAAAACATCCACGTTTCATGACTTGATATGTTAAGAAGTTTGTGTCGTACATAAAATGAGACAATGAAAAGCAACCGAACACATGCATTCGACTAATATACGTGGTAAGAGCTGATACAGAAATCCTGTCGATTATTCAAGCGTGACCGGGAATGTAATGCCTGCTTATTTCCACAAGCTGAGCGGCCCCAGACATCCAAGCCATGACCTCAACTATAAATTATCTGTCTGTCTCATAGCTGGTTACGTGAGAATTAAGTTGAGAGGGCCATTCGTGGAGGGCCATTTTTTGGGCCATTTGTGGAGATTCATGGAGTTCCTTGAAATTTCTCATTTTGCTCGATACTGGACTTCTGTAACAAAACACAGTACCAACTGAGTACGGAGGTACACGTGTCTGAAAAAAAGACAGGAAACAGTTCCCAAGAGCCTTAAGTTACATGACATGTAGATAGGGAACAAAGATTGACAAATTGTACTGTTAACACCAGGTTCGAGTATGGCGTGGGAACGTTGACAGCTAATTCCATGGTGTTTCTAAATGTTTTGCACCATGGATGCAGATTGCAAGAGAACTGTCTGGTGATACCCGGGTGGGATGAATCAAGCTGGTGTCGGGTATGTATTTTTTACGCATGGCCCACTGGTGCAGTACACGGCCTACTCGTGTCCTGCCCCCCACCCTCCCCACCGATGAGGCATTGCTTTTAATAGGAAAGAAATGTTGGCACACTTCGATGCATACAACATCAGTTGAAATTTGTCATGAAACACTATTCAAATCGATTTACGTTATTGATTTTATTGAGCTGATTGATGAAAATTTGTCATGCGCTTAGCTGAAAAATTACTATGGTGTTGAGGATGAGTTAAAAAAAATTGGGGGTTGCCCAGCTAGGCAACTTATCGTGTACTCCCAGTTAATTTACGACTTGGTTACTGAAGCAATTTTTTCAACATTAAATTTCAGTTCAAATCATCTAATACGATATAACAAAACATATACACATTGAGTTTGACGATTACAGCCCGTCTGAGTCGTTTTTCCATCCGTTTTAACACATAATTTATGCCAGGTTTGTATATAAACAAACGAGATGTATCCATCAAGCCTGAATGTAAACAAATGTACAAATTGTAAAGTCCAAATCGAGCCAGTTTGTATCTGCATATATAGTGTAGTTATGAGAAAATAATCAGTGATATACGACGGTGTGCGTGGAATTGTCAGTCCATTTTGCACTTTTATGCTTTGTTTACATCTGCGTGTGATGGACACAGTTCCTGTATTGACGCGTGAACCACCTGCTCAAATGAGCAAAATTCCCCCAAAAGACTGGTTGTAGCCATAACATTTGATGTGAGTACGTCTCATTCAGTTAATTTCATAGGTTTATCATGGAATATAGTTTTCAAAAAAATATTGCCTGTTTTCGAAGTCAAATGCTTTAAATACGAGGCAACTGTAGGTTGTTAATGCGGACAGAGGCAATCATAGTAGACTAAATTCGTAGCTTTATTAATTGATGTGGTCGCCAACCACTGATAAGTAGTTCACGACACAGCCACCAACAGGTACTGTGCAAAACTTTTGTTTGCGCAGATGGACTTTCCGAAACAACACATTAATTATTCACGGCATATACTGTACCACATTCTCCAATGCTGATGCACACTTTGTTTCAACAAATAGTCCGCAACAGAGAAGTAATTGTCAATATCGTGTTTGAACAAAGTAATTTACCGATCATACTAATTCATTTATATCTGTGTAATATGTAAAGCACTTCAGTTGTTCCTGTTGTACAAACACGATATGCCTCTCATTTTTATGTGGACAGGATGACATAAACTGAGTAGCCTTTTGGCTTGCATGGGTTTGTTTCAGATTTCTAAATTTTTTAAGTAGGTTGGTGGGCAGTTGCATACTTATTCCATCTAGTGTATTCACTGTCTCTGATTACGCCAGTCTGACTTTATCTATGATTATTATTTAACCGGGTGTAATTTTTATTCGGAAACATAGAACATGTATTTGACTTTGTTATTCACAACATCAAAGTCTGGCTGTGGTTGGTGGTAATAGGTTGATATTTACATGTAACCTATCGCCATCCCAATATTGCCGATTTGATGCAATTGTTTTTAAGAATCAACGTTTCGTGATTTAAAATGGTTGAATTTAGGTAAAAGTTCGTGTCATACTGTATCGAAACAATGAAAAGCAACCAAGCACATGCATCTGACTGATATATGTGGTAAAAGACTGTTTTTGACGGATTATTTCACCAAGCTGAGCGGCTCCAGACATCCAAATCAAGACTTCAACTAAAAATCATCTGTCTGTCTGATAGCTGGCTACGTGATCATTAAGATGAGAAAATATTTTATAAGTATTTCACCTTTTTGGCCACTTGTGGAGATTCATGAAGTTCCTTGAAATATCCTATTTTGCCTTATATATATTATATTGGACCTTTTTAAATATATAGAATACGAATACCAACTGACTTCGGCAGTACACAAGTCTGAAAAGCACGAAACACTTCTCAAGAACCTTCAGCTACATGACGTGTAAATATAGGGAACAAAGATTGACAAATTGTACTGTTAACACCATGTCAACTATGGCGTGGGAACGTTGACAGCCAATCCCATCGTCCTTGTAAATGTTTCGCGTCTTGAATGCAGATTGGAAGAAAACTGCCTGGTGACACCCACCTGAAATGTATTTTTGCCCACGGGTTACTGGTTCAGTGCTAAGATATGGTTAAAACTATCTTCAATACTGTATGGAGGGGAATGGTTAATTATATTGATGTATTCAAAGATATCAACAGAAGATTTGTGACGTAAGAGAATCCCATATGTTATTTTGAAGTTATATATATATATCACAATTACGGGACTGATATGTCATTTTTGTGTGGAGTAGAGATTTCCCGAAGTGTCGTCTGTGCAATGTGGATGAATCTGGGAATATCTATCGTACACACAGATGGCATAGGATTATTTTTCTCAGCAATAAATTTGTTTCACTATACACCCAAGAATATTGCAGAAATCTTATCAAGAAAATACAACTGTATGCGTCCTTCCATTTTTGTTCAATCTTCATAAGTTATGTTCTGCTGTATCAATTTATCATTCTCATGTAGTAAACTTCGCAGAATTTCAGTCAAGTGGCATTCGTATGCTCTAGGTAGGCTTAAAGCTATAATCACTTTTAGAATTGACAAAATTTATTCATTTTGCGATAGCTTTATTTTGTCTATAGAATGAGAAATCGTACAAATTCGGGTCTGGAAGTGTGTATTACGTGCCTAAATTGAGTTTCCAAGTCAAGATTCAAATCCGGGCCAGTCAATCTCGCATAATTTTTTTCCTCAAAGCGGCCCGCCTTGTGGGCGAGTTCTATGCACAGTCTAATGACGTCATTGGTATTTGTCTAGATATCGTGGCAACTGGCAATGTAGGCAGGCCGATCATTCTCTATCCAGTGTTTTCATGCATGATTAACGGCAACTTTCTGAGTATCTGTTGTCAAACTGTGCATATTTCCTACATATTCGCGACTATCTCGAGATGTACTTTCAGGTTTGCGCGACAAACGAGAATGCTAAATTTGGCTGATTTTAAAATTGATTCCAACTTTAAATGCTTTAGGATTCTGGTTGACTATGTTGTTACGACCTATTCGTCCAAATAATGATCTTAATGCCATCTGACTGCTGATACCTCAACATATTTTCACTTGTTTTCACCTCTACATGGCATTCACACATGTTTTGTTATACAAATATCCACACACATATAACGTTGGCATCAAGCTAGACACGATTCGACCATATTTCCTCATATCCTTAACTGTCATTGCAAGTGAGAAATCTCAAAAGGCATGTTAGGTTCTACAAATCAAATTCTCATGCACTAGCGAATTCCTCTGCATATGCAAACAAAGTTCCCCAGGCATTTATCGAGAGAAGGATGAACCCTTTTGATACACTCAGTTATGAACATCTCCTTTTTTATATCCAGCTGAAAAGTTTTTTTCTCAGAAGAAAATTTGTTTCAGTCGCTCAATCGCAGCTCTAGCGTTGAGGCATATGGGTTATTAAGTCAAGTTATACCACGTTCGTTATTGCTGCACAAATCTGGCTGCTTGGAATACCTTATTGTGAGAAAATACCTTATTATCTCAGAGGAATCGAAGGCATATTCCAGATGAAAATGGTTTAGAATTGGGAAGTCCCATCAAAATATCGTAGTTATATATCTTTCCTGTGGAACGTTGCATAACGAAGCTGAAATGAGAGCTAATCTGTCTCAAGGAGGGAGAAAAAATACCTTGATTTATCTATTTAATTTGGTACACAAACATATACTAGTGCAATGCAGGATAGTTTTGCTGATTTTATGTCCAGTTCTTATCACAACGGAATATTACCTAGAGACACAAAATTCTTGTGGGCCGAATCCAGACAAGTCGGATATGAAGCAAACACAAAGGTACACACAAAATTCCAGGACTCATTTCTTGAATTTATCCATATACATCAAAGAAGAACAAAGATTAAAGAACAAGAGAACACCGGGATGAGAGAGAATAACAGGTGTCAGTGAAACATTTTCGTGGCAGCAGTAAATTAGAAATGAAGATTCAATTAGTGTTCTTGATATTAGTAATTTTATAGCCATTTGCGATGCGAAAATAAAACTGATCAAAAGTGTGATATTGCAGTGGCGCAGGCAATACCGCTCAACATTCGTTGACATTCATGACTGAGTGGCCTCTGCTTACTTGTGGGGTGGTCAAGTTAGATAGACGACATAAAATGCCGGCATAAATTACAGGAAATGGGACAACTAAGATGATCGTATTTGTAGACATGACCTCTTCAATCAGTCCATATATTCATGACACGCGTGCTCGCTGAATAATTTCCTTTAGGGATGAATATCACTGGCTTGAGAATCGCCACGATACACACTTCCAACTGATCACGGCAGTACACGTGTCTGAAAAGCAGAAAATCGAGCATCAAGTTACATCACACATAGACAGGAAACAAAGAATGACAAATGATACTCTTAACACTGGGTCATAGGTGGCGTGGAAACGTTGACAGCTAATTCCATCGTGCTTGTAAGTGTTTTGCGTCATGAATGCAAGATACAAGGAAAAGGCTTAATGACTACTTTTTACGCATATGTTACTAGTTATGTGCTAAGACATGCTTGAAGAATTCTTCAATGATGTAAGGAAGAAGGTGGTCGATAATATTGGCGTGTATCACATTTGTCGGGACTATGAGTATACCGTGTCATTTTCGCGTGGGATAGAGATTTGCAGACGTGTCGTCAGTGCAGGATGAATCAAGAAATCTATATGTTTTGGGATTCTGTCCGTCACCTGTAACTTTATTTCACTACACACTACACATTTTCAAATATGACGGGATTTTCAGTGAAACTATCCTGGGAGTCGAACTACAATACATATACATAATATCAGACATCTCACAACTGTTGCGGTGCCCAATATATTGTTCACAAGCAGGTAGATAATTTACTGCACTCTGCACAAGCCATTATTCATCCAAATATATAACGCCAATATCGTGTAATCGTTCAATAATTGTGTGTTGTGATATTTTTTTTATTAGATAGCTGAATACTGTGTAGATTCACCCACTCAGTATCCTGTTGCCAATTGTATCACACTACAAAGTTCGTTCCATATTAGATTCATAGTTTTGGCATGACAGTTGGACTGTCAACCTTGAATTTATACAACTTTCGTTTTTTCTACAAATCTCCGCCTGCGGGGATTAATATTATCTTGTCTTATTGAGCTCTCGAAAGAATCGAAGATGAAAATAGCTTTAGAATTGAAAAGTCTAAATAATATCCCGTCGTACACCCTCTCCCTGGCATAACGCTTAACGAATATGAGAATTAAATCTGTCTCGAGGAGGAGGAAAATAAGCTTGATTTGTTTGTTTGATTGCTTACACAAACATACTCTAGTGGTAAGCTGGACAGTTTTACTGAAAATCCAATCATGTATGAACGTGTTTGCAAATCGAATGTTTGTTAATCTGCAAATTGTTTGCGGGCGGTTGTTTGCTATTTTGTGGAACTTATCCCAAGGGGATAATGCTCAAGAACACAAGGTGCATTGATTGAAACTCAAAATATGTATAACTGTACACATATGTCGAGTCTAAAGAACTACGTCAGAGCTGGAGGGAACACAAAGGGCAAGGCATACATTAGAAATATTCCACTCTCCATTCCTAGAATTTATATCTGTAGTTCAAAGGGTGGCATACCTGAAAGAACAAGATAACACCAGTATGAGCAAATCAATGAATGTGTCAGTGAGACATTTCCGTAGCAGCAGTAAAATCAGTACTGAATGTTGCGTTCTATGTGTTCTTGACATTAGTACATGTACATTTATAGCCGTTATTGGAAAACTAATCAATTGTGGGATATTGCGGTGATGCAGGCAATACTGCTCAGCATTCTTTGACTCTTACGACTGAGCGGCCTTCGCTTGCTGGTGGGGTGATAAAGTTAGGTGTGCCATATAAAATGCCCCGGATATATGATTGACCAAAAGTCCGCATATTCATGTCACCCTTATTTGCTGAATGATATCCGTTCGATATGAATATTGTCAGCTCTACAATTGTCACTTGCCTCGTCAGTGACGAAATTAGTAGTGAGGCACTTCATATTATAATACTTATCACCAGTTATTCATCTGATTACAATCAGTAGATTACATGAATCTAAATATTGATCGAGTGTGACATGTCCTAGTTTTCAGCCAAAGATAAAGACTTCTTTTCTCCTCTTCTTTCCATTTTCATAGTTTGCAGCACAGAACAAAACAGAATGTCAATGATGACATAAAATATATATAAGGTATAAATGAGACATGACATGTGACCGAAAATAGCAATGAATTTGTCATACTGTAGCATTTGATGAATGGTAAATATTTGCCGTGTATTAGTACTCAACGAAGCCCGGAATAAAACCAGAGAAAAGGAGGCGAATACAGATATCTTATCATAAGGTATATATGATAACCTAGCACAGACAGGAAATGTCTAAACTGCGGATGTATGGCGGAAGTTTACCTAGCGAAGCAATAACTGTGTCTGTGAAACATTTTGTAACCGTTATGAAATTGGTACTGAGGTTCGTGGTCGGATTGCACTCATTCTTTATGTAATAATATCTGGTAAGAGGTGAACCACGATTTTATGCAAATACGCGTGATTGAGTATACTGAATTGTTTGCAATAATTGGAAAACTAACATTTTGTATAATATTTATCATCTGTTCATCAGCATATAACAATGCCAATCTCTCGTGCTTCAGGTGATTCATTATGACATCTCAATACAGTTAATATTTAAAATATATCTCACCAGTCAGTCATTGCTACACATATTATAATTTTAAATTGTTCCTGTTGATATTAGTGGCTTTTATAATACAGCTCTTTAATATTCTATACTTGAAATGTTATAAAAATAACACAGATGATGAGACAAGTACCATTAATTTCTCCAGTTTTTGTTCCACTCACTTTTTAACAACACACAATAACACAGTTCTGGAAACGTGTTTCAAGAAAGAAATATATTGATGGGATTAATAGGTTAGGCGTTCAGAATGAAGATCTTAACCTCCCGCCAATGCTGTCTGGACAAGATAGTAATCTTGAATCAGTATTAATTTACATGATATCCACACAGGCTTTGATATGCATATAGTTGGCAACAAAACATAAATTTTATATCACTGGACTGATATGGATAATAACCTCAATAGGTATTGTTTTGCTGCTCTTGATATACGTCAAGATTAACATACCAATTTCACAGGCATTTTTGTTGCGAACTCGACATGACATTTTGGTGAGATTGAATAAGTATCATAATTGTATGTCAACTCACGTAATCATGAGTGACCAGTATTCACTTAGACTTGAAAAGGACCTTCCCAGTCAGTGTATATTACGTATTACATCTCACCACAGTGTTTGCTGAACGTTTTATTTGGGGTGAACATTAGTGGCAAGGAATTTGCCTTGTGGTTCATTTCGTACTAAAAATTGGTCACAATAATATCTGGCATGAATTCACTCAGGATATCTTGACATGATTTCACTCAGTGTTAATTTACATGGTATTCACACCTGTTTTGATATGCATCTATTCACCCACTGATATATGGGCATTGAATTAGGCACAAAACATTATCTGTATAATTGATTCATGTGGATAATTACCCCAATAAACATATTTCTAATGTAACAATTGCATGTAACGGACACTGCAAACAGAAACAAATGATCGGATTAGAAAGGACGGGAATGCGGTTTAGATTTGACGAACCAAATTTGCATGCATTTACAAATTTTGCAAGACACAGTTCCCTCAGGCATATCTTGATGGAAAGAATAATGACGCCCAATTAGGTTCCTACGATATTGCCATCTGTTTGTTTCAGTGGTAAATTGCAGTTTTAGTATGAAGAGAGATGAGCTAACCTAAAATTAGAACGCTTTTGTGGCGGAGCTCAAGGCATAGGTTGTTGTCTTGTCCTGTTGAGAACAATTCTCAAAGGAATCAAGGAGTTTGATGTGGTAGACGAAAATGTGATGGAATTGGCGAACAACATTATAGTATTAATATTGCTATATAATATATTTTGATGTATTACCCTGGACATGATGTATGATAAACGTAGAGGTAGATATGTTTAGAACATATCAATATATAAAAGGGGCTGCTCAATCAATTACCTAACACAGACATGCCCCAGAGATTTACAGGAAGTCATGGTTGTCTTGCTGAAAGACAATCTTCTATGTGAAAATACTAACCACGTCTTCTATGTGCTTAGAAGAAAAACATAAGCTCTCAAGTTCAAACACCGAGTAGAGTACGTGCTAGGACCACGTGTTCTTATGAGCTAGACTAACCAATGACAATCTAACAATAGGCAGCAGTCATCCTGAAATGAATTGATAGGTCATGGTGAGGCATATTATAATATATATGTGCAGATTGTGTATTATGTTGATGGAGAATAGCCGATTCGTGTGAGCGTGAATGCATGAACAGAAAAGTGTTGTGTGGTGTCGAAAAAGTACCATTGAACAGGCAAAAATACTGTGCGAAAGACCAAAGATTCGATGCAAACGGGGAAAATACCGTATGAACTTGATGAACAGGGAAAATACCCGCGCAAGTATTCATATGCTTTCAGAAATAGAAAATTATAGGAATTTCTCAGATAAATAAATATAGGAAAGAGGCCAAAGAAGGAAGAAATAGGAACTTGGCGCCCTGTTCTTCTCTTCACATTTCAGCACCAGCAGTAAAAGAAATACTGATGATGATATTCTTTATGTTCATGGTATCAGGAATCTCGAAACTGTCCCAATATACAGTGTGTCATGTAAATATTCACAACTTTTTTTTATTAAGATGCTGGAGAAACTACCACTTTTCCATTCCTCTCATTCCTTTCCGAAAACAGATATCAATGGTATCAATTGGGCAAATGTGCGTCTCGTGGCCTTAGTACAGCTACTCGATAGAATATAAGTTAAAATAACCTTTACTTGAGTTATAATGTATATTTTTACACATTAATAAACAGCACAATATTTTTTTTCATCAATACTGGTGATAGAGTTGGACCTTATCACCTTATCAAACATGTATGCTATGCCTAAACTATCCGATACTTGTACCTCAAAATTTAATTACATACTGATGTATTTTTATATATACCCGTTTTCTCAAATGTCATTTTCAATTCATAAAGTTTTTCCTCATCTTCGCACTGAATATACCTGCAAAACAATGAGTGCTTGATTATTATTATTCGGTGGAATGCAATGGATAGGGGTACCGATATTTTGATAGTAGGATTACATATCAATTCCTAAGAAAACAATCAAGTGAGAGTGTGACAAGTGCATTTGAGTTTGCACTGCATCCCGAAATTCGTACCAATTTGCGACCGAAGGCCTCCAATTACTCCTTGGGTGATCAAGTTGAGTGGACGATACATAAATAAAAGATATGACGCATATAGTGCTCCTCTTGTGTCAACAAACAAAGAACCGCCAACTCTGATGGACTTGATTTATGAATATCAATCCATGCACGAAAACCAAAATAAATTGTCCTCCTGATGTAAGTACATAATCTTGCCATGAATCTGGCATTCGAATATGCACAATGTGACTTGTCTGTGAGTAGTGTGTCATAACAAAGTTTTTTCCCAATAGAACTGTGTTTGCTCACTCATATTACACGATCCAAAATGTTCAAGGAGGTACAAGTTGGCCCAGACAATTATGGTAACACGCTAGAAAACTTTTGTAGGTAGGAGTACATACATTCATGTCAGGATATGCATGTCTACATTCATATGCAATACGTTGCAATTATTACAAGAATAATACCTGGTGCAAAGCACCAGATCTCCTCGGCTGAAAGAAGTCAATAGCGCGCTCACTGTTCTCAATTTAATTTCGTGCGCACATTATATGGGTCTACGATGTCCATACAGGACGGATACCGATGTGAAAGCAATTGGTAGTCTGTATGAATAGTAGTCCCTGATCGAGATCGCCCATAAAGAATAGCAAGGTGTTCATGAAATTCAGCACCGTTTTCTGTTTGAATCAAAATTCATTGTATCTAAAAAGTAGACGACAATATAGGCCATATGAGAAGTGTCTACAAAACTTGAGTACCATCAGAATAGTTATAAGCACTGAAGGCGGTGGTGTTGAGCTCGGAACCCATTCCGACTTCTACACATTACCACGGTTCTCAATCTTCCGCATTTTGTGAGCGAATTGGCTCGTTGTGGGACAGTGAAAAATAAATGCGTTGTTGGATTGGTGGTGATAGATTGATACTTACATTGATACTCGGAATGCCAGTTATTTCATCAATGAAATTGTTAAATTAAATTGTATATGTTTTTGACTGAGAGAATACAATCGCTGAGTTGACAACTTCCACCAACCAATTGATCAACTAACATGTGTCGAGGTCACAGAGCATCACAACTGGCCAAAAAAATAATGTCTGCTACACTACAACATTTGAAAGGGGAGAAGCAAATGCGATAAACATATCTTATCATAAGATATATATTTGATAACCTAGTCCAAAGTATCCTCGTAGTATGCAAACAGTTTTGCTGACAGTACTGACGTCTCCTTACCATCCACCAAGACTTATTTTGGGGATCTCTTTCAACGGAGGAATATCGGTGTATGTCATGGAATGTACAGAGGAGGTAAAACAATATACGCCTACAGAATGATCGTCAATCCCTAAATTCTCTTATCAGAACTTAGCAAACAAGTAAACAGGAAACGTTGGGGTAAAAAAGTAATGGGTACCATATGACAGGGGTTTACCAAGCAAATCAAATGATGTATCAGTGAATCATTATACAACCACAAGAAAGAGAGGATAATGGAAGAAGTTACATATTGTTCCACGTGTATTGCCTATGTTCTTGACACTGACGCTCCTTGCTGTTGGCGTCAGCGAGATACAAAATACTCAAAAGAAATCCCAATTATTCATTTGATCATTTATGGCATGATGAGACAAATACCACCAAGTTGTTTCCACTCATTCCTCATCGTTCCTTCTATTTGCCCACGATTAACTGGCAACAAAACACCCGTGAACTCATTCCTGAAAACAATATACTAAATATAGCTATGAGAGAGAGAGAGAGAGAGAGAGAGAGAGAGAGAGATTGCATTGTTGCATGATATTCAGGAGTTTTTCATTGGCACCCCCAATTGAGAGCCTTACTCCTAGAAGTCCTTCTGAACCACACATGACACCCTGCATGGACAGAACCAAAAGAATCAACTGAAGATGAGAAAATCACTGTTACACTATTTTGAAAGAAATCTATAACTGGAAACGAGAAAAGCAGCAAGAATGTTAATGTTCAAGTATTATGGTTCATATTGACATAAACGAGAGTAATAAAACAAGTGCTCTTCGTAAGAAACATTTACCGGTACATGATATATCTCGCCTAAAAACATATAACTTCAGTACTAGGTGAAGCATGGACGCCATATATCTTCCTTATTGGGTGAACAAAGCGATAGCATAGAAGGAACATATCGCTATCAATGAAAGCAATCTTTTATTTCATATTGCGTTGTAGGGTATCTCTGAAGCACTGATTGCTAAATACTGTCCATTTGTAGAATGTGAATCAAGAGGGATACCAATGATACGGTAGTGGGAACGCAAGCTAATATCTAGGAAATACAATCAAGTGAGAAGGTTTATTATTAGTTCATGCAGTGTTGCGGTCAATACTTCCCAATATTCATACACATTCACGAATGGTGAGCGTTTACTTATCCATTGGTTGATGTTTTGTGTCAATGAACGTACTGCCAAGTCTAATGCACAAAAGTTATTAATCTTAATCCAAACAGGAACAAATCAAACTCATGCAGCAATAATACATGTAGTACGAAATCCGATCACGAATCTGGCATTTGTATATGCAATGATGTGGTTGATATATGTGTAGTGTGAAATATGATTGTGTTTGCTCAATGATATTACACGATCCAATCACAGAAGGTTTTCCGGATGTGCCATTCGGCAATGATGCTCTACCTTGAATGATACTCTACGGCTACAAAATAACACACTTATAGCTTTCCGGAGTTCACATGAGTGCATATTACATTCATTTCAGCATATCCAAGTCCACTTACATCTGCAATACAATATGTACTCAAGTCCTGAGCATGATGAAATATCACAAGCGAGATTATAGTTGGGTCCTTTAGTCTTAGATCACCCTGAAAATATCACCTTTCTTCATCATCAAAATAATATACATTATTTCATCTAAATTATCTGTTATTTGTTCTTTCAGTCACTTTCATGTATGTATGCACAAGTAACATCAGAAAATCTAAATGCCGAGTTAGGTAACAATAGAATATTTTAATAATTTCGGTCGAAAAACACCAAATTTGAATGTTTTTTTATTTGCATGGAAAAAAATGATGGGATGTGGATAATATCAATAAGGTGCAATATGGTTGGTAATTGTGTGTTGGTCAGCATCAGTTCCATTGCAATCAGTTATCTCAACGTGGTTCGCCATAATAATAAACATGTTACAATTCTATATTTCTTCAAATGATATGGGTGGAATTTGTCGATCTAACCAAATTAAACATTCTGGTGTTGTTAGGTTACCGGACCTATGGTCCGATAACCTATTGGCATGGCGTTGCGACCGTCGTCGTCGTCGTCGTCGTCGTCGTCCGTCGTCGTCGTCGTCCACATTTTTATCTTTTTTGTTTACTGGCGAATTTTTCTGAAATTTTGCACAAAAATACTTAAAAATAATTCAAGGAGGTATTTTTTAGTTTTTTGATTTTCGCATTTTTTCAAAATGGCGGCCGTTTCCGACAAAAAATGCCTGATTTTGGGCTTTGGCGGCCATTTTCTCAAAATCTGTTCGGTAACGTTTTTTCTTTTTGATACATAAGACTCCTCATATGTACTCCTATGATGTCTATAATTTCATTGCGCTTGAATCGCTCAAAGTGGGCCATTTTGGCCCAAACTCGGCCCAAATGGGACTTTCCCATGTAAAATTCTCCTATGCTTTATAATGGGACACATTATGCCTAATATCTCACTTGATATTGAGATTAGAGACTAGGAATCAATTGTGGACATATAGGAAATGATATATGCTGAATATTGTCGTGACCTTGAATTTGACCTCAGACCTCAGTTTCAAGGTCAGAGCACAAAATGGCTTATATCTCGCTTATTATCGACTCTACAGCTTAGGAATCAATTGTGGACATATAGGAAATAATATATGCTGAATATTCTCGTGACCTTGAATTTGACCTCTGACCTCAGTTTCAAGGTCAGAGCACAAAATGGCTTATATCTCGCTTATTATCGACTCTACAGCTTAGGAATCAATTGTGGACATATAGGAAATGATATATGCTGAATATTCTGATGACCTTGAATTTGACCTTCGACCTCATTTTCAAGGTCACAGGACAAAATGGCTAATATCTCGCTTGTTATCGACTTTACAGCTTAGCAATCAATTATGAACATATAGGAAATTATATATGCAGATTATTGTCATGACCTTGAATTTGACCTTCGACCTCATTTTCAAGGTCACAGGACAAACAGGCTAATATCTCACTTATTATCGATTTTACAGCTTAGGAATCAATTGTGGACATATAGGAAATGATATATGCTGAATATTCTCGTGACCTTGAATTTGACCTCTGACCTCATTTTCAAGGTCCAAGGACAAACTGGCTCATATCTTGCTCCTCTATTGACTGTATGGCTTGGGAATCAATTGTGGACATGATATAGAAAATGATATACATTGAATATTTTGATGACCTTGAATTTGACCTTTGCCCCTTCATTTTCAAGGCCACAGCACAAAATTGCTAATATCTCTCTGATTATTGAATTTACAGCTTAGCAATCAACTGTGGACATGATATATGCTAATGTTATATATGCTGAATATTCTCTTGACCTTGAATTCAACCAGTGACCTGGCTAACATCTAAAATATTAAACATTGTCCGGTAACCTATCTTCGGCCCTTGGCCTAATTGTTTTTGAGATATATGTCTATAAAATACAGGCAGATGGTTCAGCATTATAACCCGCCTGTTACAGACACATGTACGGAAGCGCAGTGCTGCCATATGAGAAAAAAAATTAAGTCGTTTTAGCGAGATATTATCTCGTTGAATCGACTTAATTATCTCGTTGAATCGACTTAATTATCTCGTTAAATCGACTTATTATCTCGTTAAATTGACTTGATATCTCGTTAAATCGACTTAACTATCTCGTTAAATCGACTTATTATCTTGTTAAAACGACTTATTATCTTTCCCCCTGTGGCATCACTGTGCTCCAAGGGAGAAAAATAACATGTCGATTCAACGAGATAATTATCTCGTTGAAACGACTTATTATCTCGTTGAAACGACTTATTTATCTCGTTAAAACGACTTATTAGCTCGTTAAAACGACTTAATTATCTCGTTAAATCAACTTACTATCTCGTTAAATCGACTTATTATCTCGTTAAAACGACTTATTATCTCGTTAAAACGACTTAATTATCTCGTTAAATCGACTTATTATGTCGTTAAATCGACTTATTATCTGGTTAAAACGACTTAATTTTTTTCCCTCATGTGGCAGCACTGCGCTTTCGTACACATGTCTTCTATTGAACTCCTATTATGATGACACTCTCAAGGTGGTCTAATATTTTTGCCCCCATTGTATGTGGCCAAAAATATAATTCTTTTACTACAGCATCCAATGGAGAATGTTTGATATTTATTAGCACTAAACAAAGCCGAAATGAAAACAAGGAAACAAATGTGACACACATATCTTATCGTGCGATTGATGTTAGATATCTTAGTACAGTGTATCTTACAGGAAGTCTGGAAGTTTTGCTGATAATGCCAAGATCTACTCACAGTCTTGGAATAATTGAATATTTCCACGTGCCCCTTTTAACAGAGGAACGCCAAGAAAACTCCACTGATTTATACCATCAAGATCAGGATACAGTAAGTACAATACAACGTGTGTGTCATGGAGTGAACACTCGAGGTAAACATGATGCTCCCAAAGAAACCATCCCCGAAATTCTTCAGTATTAAGCAAACAATTTAAAGAAGATATTTATACAGTAACTATTGTGTGAGGCATATGGCAGTAGTTTACCGAGCAAATCGAAAAACGTGTCAGTGGATCACTTTGCAACCACAGTAGAAAGTGTACTGAGTTTCTTGTTCTGGCTGTTTTAATGGGTAGGTTCATGCCAATCTTAATTAAGAGATATTCATAAAAACAAATATTAAGCCTTGTGCCATACCTCGGGCGCACGGAAAATCACGGATGATGTATGGATGAAATACATTTGCACTACCTCGTATATACTAATTGCCGAAATAGCACTTTGTGCAAAGACGTTTCCCCCACGCAAAATAATGGGGAGGGTATCGTAAGAAGTGTTTTTTGAAAAAGTAACTGATACCAGTTTCACTCAATAACGCTATGCGGAATTTGTTGCGGGGGTCTACACAATACTTGTACCACTTTCAAATTATCTACACGATCTATCCTAATATAAATAGGAACGAAGAGCTTAATATAATTGATGATTTCCCTAACTCATCCAAGTTGTTTCATGCATTTTTTGACATTAAAATTATCCAGAACACAACCCTGGAAGCAGGATGATGAAACAAGATGTTATGAAAGCCAATGGCCGACTGATGTGAACTAATCTGATAATAATCATTGTGCTGGAGTCCATAATGTCCATAACATTATGTTAAGAGTGAAATCTAATGGTGCTGCCTCAGACTAGATACATTTTATGCAAAAATGGTTGTTTGAATAATCCTTCAACTTTCCTTTCAGCTTAGTATAAGTATAAATAGTATTCAGAAGCATAATATACTATTCTGATTATTGAATGCTAATCCAATCAGAAAACATTCACACATGAATCTGAAAATTACATACCGCATAGTGACTATTTTGTGCGAATGCATTAGTCTAATCAGTTCGTGGCTGCAAGCTACAAACGTACTTGTGTCTGTTATTATTTTATCTCTTAGAATATATCAACTGCGCCTACGGGTGTTGTTACAATAGCAACACTATTTTACCATAATTTTCAATCCAACTCTTGATTTTGCACTTGGACAAAGAATATAACAATATTCTTGTGATTCCCTTACTGAAGAGCGGAAAGTCGTTTGCTCATGATGTGGGTCAGTCGGTTATTCGTTTGATGGAAACTTGCAATTCCAAGAGTGCATGCTGTAGTCCAATCACGTTTCCGAAGCGATGTTATCAATATGATATATTTGCAAGCTCCTGGAATGAGTTCAACTGTGTCAACTGATTCTGGTCTCCAAAAGGAGAGCAGCCCACCTCAGGGGTACTGCCCCGGTTCTATCCAGGAAATTATTTTTCAGAATGTCTATGAAAACATAGTCTCTACCTGCAATCACATATAAATATTTCCTTGAAACTTGCTGCATTTCAAAAATGGAAGTATGATGAGATATATTTTTACAAAAGTTTACAAAAAATATCCAAATGTAATGTAAACGAATATATATATATTAAATGGTACTTCGCAGCATGGCTTCTGAGGAGAGTGCATATTGCAATCAAATAATCTTCAAAATATTCAAATCCAAGTCGCTGGTCAAGTGCAGGGTGGGAGTAATAAGAGTTCACAAGCGACAGCTCTATTGGAGAATTTGTCATGTTTCTTAGGGCTGATCGAACGCCACATGCACCCAGATACCAAATAGAGAAAACATGTAGCAGATGATACCGAAGTATCATCTATACTTGCCACCCTTCAGTGACAAATGTTCCCCAAAAACTCAGCCTTACATACATGAAAGTCACTACAGTGTAACAGTCGCGTTTCCTGGGATCGTCCAGCAGTGCACGCCAAGCTTTTTTTGACGCTACCACAAAGGAGTGGGAAAAGGAATCTATGAGTCAAAGAAAAGACTTCACGTGGCGGTCAAATCCGAACATAGCCAGAGCGAGCTTTATGAAATACTCATGCAGATGACACACATGAATGACTTAAATTTCTTAGGGAGCATGTATTAAAGTATGTTGAAATTGTGGCCAATGTGTAGCTATATCTATATGTGTGTTTCAGGGTGTTTCATGAGAAAAGTCTTGCTGTATGACTCAAGCGAGCTTTGGGACGATGGTACAGACGAGAAATCTGTTCAAACATTGGACCGTACACTCGTATATCTATTGGTTTTATTCTATACGTATTTACAGGAATTGACGATGTGATACAGTCTGTGACTCCAATAAGGCAAGCAAAGTGTTCACTTGTTCATATAATTGTTTTTGATCAGTGTAATATATACTAAATGTACGAAACTAAACACTGCTGTAGGTATTGATATCCCAAATGAGGATATCAGACGTGAGAGACACGCTTCCGGATTCCCTGAGTGATACCAAATCTCAAGTTCAGTGGCTGGGAACAGCTACGAGAAATCTCACACGGAGTTTATAGTCTACAGTGTCTCCAGCGAAGATGGCACCCAAGAAGCTATCGTATCTGCCAATAACAGGAGCATACACCAAATAAGTAAACAACTGCAATGGTCGATTGAAGAACGGCGTACCCGCAGTCGCATATGGCAATGATTCAATTTGCAACGCTATAATGCCAATGGTCGAGTGGGCCAATTGTGGCGACAGTGAAAGGGGAACGGATCTTTCTCTGGTGCGCCATAAAGCAAATCGTTCCCACAGACCACTTAACATTTCCCAGCACTTGGATATTGGTAAACCGTCCAAGTCCCAATTACTTTATCAATAGTCGGAAGTCGGCCTGTCTAGTCTTATGAACCAGATGAATGTAAGTATCGATCGATCGATGATTCCAATAACAAACGTACAACATTTTGCAATAGAAACAAAGTCCGACCAATTATTTTATCAAAAGACACACTGGCGTCATCAGGGGCAGACAATATGGTAAATGTCGTTGTTTCTACTGTACACCAGATGGAATTAGTATACAAACCCAATGGATGAAATGCTGATTCAAGTGGTACTGCATATATTTTTTGACCTAATTGTGGTCATCACTTGATAATCCTGATTTTGTTTGTTTTCACGGTTTGTTTTCACGATTACAGATCCTACAGGATGTCCTGCCGCGACAGCACCCCATCTACCTCCATTGTTTTTCGGGGACAGGGAATACAGCCAAGCGGTGGACCTCGGCCTTCCCAAACATCAGGTTCGGCATGAGGAAGACTCTACTACGGGCACGAGAGCCACCATCATTTGCTGTTGGAGAGCAACGTGGGGTACCAGAGCCCAACACCATTCACCTTCAGCGTGTCATACAGTGGATCGCACGAGTCCGGAACTTCTCGCCGACACTGTGATCATTCTCCAGGCTCGTCAGAACGCACTCCGGTTCTTCTGGGGAGGGAGAGTCTCAGAAGTAGATCATTGTGTATGTGTATTGTGTTCCTGAAATTCATTTTATTTTGTTCCTGTAGTGGCTGGAATCTGTCCTGGGATGGCGGTATTTTGCCTCTGCCTGGGATGGAGGGAAGATCGCTACAGAGGTTGAATGTAAAATCAAATTGATTTTCATTACATGTGAAATGTAATCACGCCTTGTGGTCATGCCATAGTCCGTTTGTAGTTTGGTATTTTTATGTGTAAATGCAATTCGTATGCCTGCGGTGTGTATTGGTATTCCAGTTGTCCAGTTACGAGTAGTAACTAGTAAAGTATGTCATGGTGGTAGTTTTTATGGTTTTACACAAACGTAGGGTTTATGTAATCATAGGGTTACGAGTGGTAACAGGCTGAATTGTTTTATCGTGTTATCGAGTATTATTCAGGGTTACGACTTGTAACGGGCTGAATTGATGTATATATTGTTACCATTCAGTATTGCCGCTGTTCAGGATTGTTACTCCTCTGGGTTGGTGGGATATTCCCCCTGATTCTGAGGAGTGCAGAGAGGTTAGGCTAGGTTGCCTGTTTAGTTCACGAATGTTATCACTGAAGTTTTTAGGAGTTTTTATGGGTCACATATTAGTCCGTGTAATCCTCCTTCTCAAGAACGCCCAAAAGTATTTCCTCTAGCTTTCAACAGGATAGTCCGGCATCCTTCAAAACGGGGGAGGATGTTGTGAACGGGGGAGGATGCTGCATCCGTAAATCAGCGAGTCCGAATCCAACTGGCCAATCAGCATCACCACAGCGGGTATGACGTAATCGGGGAAAGCCTTACAGCTGGGGACCGGGAACTGCAAATCAGACGAATATGAACCCTTGGACTGAAAGCACGGAAAATGCTCGCACACCACAGCCTGACTTTACTTGCAGCCGAGGATTCGTCTCATCTGCGACACTTGTCTAAGCAAGGTAATTGTCCACATATATACACCAGTGTTTTACAACATTGGTGTCACAAGTGGGATACAACAACTCCTTGTCATACTAAAATCAAACGAAAATTTCAGAAAGAACGCGAATGCATGTTAAGATTAACGCATTACATTTACATGCATGTAATCGCGATATTCCATGATACAGTGCCCATGTGCTTTCCTCCATACAACAAATATTGACACCCAATTAAGATTCTCTGATACCATTATCTGGCTTTATAATGAGTTTTTGTTCAATGTTTCAGTTTTAAATTGAACTTTTGGCATGAAGACAAATAGGTTGTCAACCTGGAAATACATGAGCCTCGTTTCCGCGCCACAGGTTAGCCAGCAAGGAATATGTTTTTTTTTTTCTCAAAGGAGATTTCAAAGGAGTCTGAGGCGTAGAATTTAGACGGGTAATGTGGATATTTTGTTCACTTCCGGTGGCATGGTGTATAGCGACACTGAAAATATTTTTGGATGCCCACTGAAAAATCAAACTTTTCTCTCTTCTGGTTCCTTCAACTCGTGACATCTATTCGGTATGAAAACACTATTCAAGTATTATGTTACAGACTGATATCAATGAGAGGAATCCTACAAGTGTGCGTTTTATGAAACAAGTACAGGTACATGATATATCTCGGCTATAACATACTCAACACATATAACTTCATTATTAGATGTACCAAGCACGCACCTGGAAGCCATTTAACTCCCTTATCTGGTGAACAAAAGGAAAGCATAGATGGCATATATCACCGTCAATTATCTTTTATTTCATAATGGGGTGTTATGTATCTCCAAAACACTGACTGTTAAATGTCGATCTGTAGAATGCGATGCTGAAGGGATACCAATGATAAGGTAGTCGGAATGCATGCTGAAATCTAGGAAATACAATCAAGTGAGAAAATATATTAGTTGATGCAGTGGTGCTGGCAATGCTTTCCGATATTCCTACACATTCACGAATGGTTAGCGTTTATTTCTTCCTTGAATGATCAAGTTGAGTGTACACCATGAAATGCCTTGGAAAAGATCTGACAGATTAACACATTTCTGTGTCAACGACCATACTGGCAACTCTAGTGCACATGAGTTATTAATCTTAATCCAAACAAATCACACTTGGCGACCATAGTACGAAATCCGATCACGAACTTGGCATTTGGATATGCAATCATGTGACTGGTCTATGTGTAGTGTGAAATATGATTGTGTTTGTTCAATGACATTACAGAATTTAATCACGGAAGGTTTTCGGGATATACAATTCGGCAATGATGCTACGCCGACAATGATACCGACACTCACCGTCAATGACACTTTATGGCTACAAGATAACACACTTTATAGCTTTCTGGAGTTCATATCAGTGCATATTACATTCTTTTCAGTGTATCCCGTTCCATTTCCATCTGGAATACATTATGTACTCAAGTCTCGGGCATGATGGGATATCACAATCAAGAATATATGGCCAAAAATATATTTGTTTTACTATTCTTGATTTTGCACTTGGACAAAGAATATAACAAGAATATAAAGAATTTGCTCATGATGTCGGTCAGTGGGTTATTCGTTTGATGGACACTTGCAATTCCAAGAGTGCATGCTGTAGTCCAATCACGTTTCCGAAGCGATGTTATCCATATGATATATTTGCAAGCTCCTGGAATGAGTTCAACTGTGTCAACTGATTCTGGTCTCCGAAAGGAGAGCAGCCCACCTCAGGGGTAATGTCCCGATTATATCCAGGAAATTATTTTTCAGGATGTCTATAAAAACATAGTCCCTACCTGCGTTGACATATAAATATCTGCTTAAAACTTGTTGTATTTCAAAAAACGGAAGTATAATGAGACATGTTTCTAAAAAAAATAACTAGTCTTACAAAAGTTTAGAAAGAATATCAAATTGTAATGTAAACGAATATATATATACATATTTTAAATGGTACTTTGTAGTATGGCTTCTGAGGAGTGTGCATATTGCAATCAAATATTCTTCAAAATGTTCAAATCCAAGTCGCTGGTCAAGTGCAGGGTGGGAGTAATGAGAGTTCACAAGCGAGAGCTCTATTGGGGAATGTGTCATGTTTCTTAGGGCTGATCGAAAACATTGCGCCACATACACCCAGATACCAAATAGAGGAAACCTGTAGCAGACGATACCAAAGTATCATATATACTTGCCGCCCTTCAGTGACAAATGTTCCCTATTGAAAAAAAACTCAGCCATACATACATAAAAGTCACTACAGTGTAACAGTCGCATTTCCTGGGATCGTCCAGCAGTGCACGCCAAGCTATTTTTGACGCTACCACAATCGAGTGGGAAAAGGAATCTATGAGTCAAAGAAAAGACTTTACGTGGCGGTCAAATCCGAACATAGCCAGAGCGAGCTTTATGAAATACTCATGCAGATGACACACATGAATGAGTTAAATTTCTTAGGGAGCATTTATTAAAGTATGTTGAAATTGTGGCCAATGTGTAGCTATATCTATATCTGTGTTTCAGGGTGTTTCATGAGAAAAGTCTTGCTGTATGACTCAAGCGAGCTTTGGGACGATGGTACGGATGAGAAATCTGTTCAAACATTGGACCGTACACTCGTATATCTGTTGGTTTTATTTTATAATTATTTACAGGAAATGACGATGTGATACAGTTTTTGACTCCAATAAGGCAGGCAAAGTGTTCGCTTGTTCATATAATTGTTTTTGATCAGTGTAATATATACTAAATGGACGAAACTAAACATTGATGTAGGTCTTCATATCCCAAATAAGGATATCAGACGTGAGAGACACGCTTCCGGATTTCCTGAGTGATAGCAAATCTCAAGTTCAGTGGCTGGGAACATAGTCCAGTTGCCAAATGACTATTTTCTTGTGAAGCATGTTTTGGCGTCATTATGAACTTTTTTTGTTGATTCATCATCTCTGAGCATTCCTGAGTCAGAATCAGCCGGGTGCCACCTTGCCACCCTTGGGGAATTTTTTTCAGAGCCGAAAAACAAAATGGCTGCCACCGAATACCGCTTTTTTGACAATATCTCCGCTTCTAGGCCACTTAGAAGCACAAACTTGGTGTCTACTACTAGGTTTTCATGGTCAAGGAATCCAAATATAATACTGTCAAACTTGTATATATAACAGCTTATCCGGTTTTCGAGATTGACGAACCTGATTCTTAAAAAAATTGGTACTGTTCAAGTCATATGCATTTTCCACTTTAATCAACGATATTGGTGTTCACTACTGGGTTAGTGAATCTATAGTACTGACCCAACAAAAGCTGTATGATTTTAACTCATCAACTTTGCATGTGACAACATTGTGCGTCATTTACAGATCATAACTTGATCAGTCATCATTATCGCCTTCCTGAACAGGTTCTTCTTTGTACATTCGTTGCAACAATCTTGGCTTAAAAGACAGCCACGGAACTTTGAACAACGCATCTGTTGTTGAGCAGGGGACTTCCACAAAACTGGCATTCGAGCATGGTGTACATGCCGAGCAAATGCATTTTGTGATGGGGTAATACCTTCAGTTTTGCAGCAGATGTTATCTTTGAGTTAGCCATCTTCACCTTCCGTACAAATGTCGGTAAACATACATTGATCACTTCTCCGTTTGGAACAATAACAGGCAGCATTAAAGGCAGTTGTTGTTTCTTCTGTTCCTAGTTAACCAAGTTAGTTGAGGCGATGTCCTCCCATGTGGGACTTCAATGGTGAGGCGCTCACAAACAGATATCAAGATACAAAATTGCACAGTACGGCCAGCATAATGTTGGTACATGTTGACAGTTGTTTGATATTGTGCGAACTGGCCTGGTCCTTGTCTGAGACAGCGCAGAAGGATGATGATCAATCCATTGGCCATCTTATAGAAACGGGTCAGCGTCATTCTCCTTCTCCACCCCATGAGTGATATCCATCCGAGGTCATTAGGAATAGCTGTAATGCTGTCTGAATGACGATTGTCATAGGGTTCCTTTGCTAGAAATCTGGCCGCAGATCACTGAACCTTTCCAAGCTGGTTTCATAGCTTGGCCTGATGTGGACACCGGACCATACAGCAATATTAATTGAGGTCAGATGAGAGCAAAATTTTTCCTTTGGCTTGGATGACTTGTCACGTCGAATAAGGTTTCTACGAAGGAAGCATAGTGCCCGAGTCGCCGTCGTTTATGGGTTATCATTCTGTACTGTCCTGCCACCTATGGAATATTGATACATGTAGGTAGCAATAGGTTTTGTGGCCAGTGAAATTCTTACAATGTGACAGTTTTCAGTATTGAAATCCATTTGCTTTTTGTGAATTCATGCTACCAGTCTGTCAATGTCATTATGAAGCAGAATGTGATCCTCAGTTAACGAGATTTCATGAAAGATCAAACAAATATCTGCACGCAGCCTGGTGGTTGATGTTAAATTCATCGTGATGTCATCTATGAAGAGTAGAAACAGCAGGTACTAGACATTCGGAGGCCAGATTTCCATCCACGTGGATCTTTTGGGTTCTCTGATCCTTAAATGAACCAATCCAGAGAAGATGTTTGTCTCTGATTCCATAATAGTCCAGTTCTGCTTTTTAGTCTGGAGTGTAGGATCATGTGTCTTGCTGAAGTCTAGTATGTCCATATGTACCTGTTTGCATCTGTTTGGGGAAGTCGGGTCGTGAATCGTAATGATGAGTTGGGACTCATATGGACGTTTAGCTCGGACTCTGCGTTGGCAGTCGACTAGGATATTGTGTTCGTCAAAATGGTCCATCATGTTGCTCACCAGAATATGTTCACATTAGCTTTCCTCCAGCATTCGTCAAACTGCTCGAACACACCGAAGCATAGCAAAATATATGCCAGGTGTACATGTCTCAATGGGGGAGGTGGGTGTGACACTGTGTACTACAGTATCTGTTTGGCATTGGAAAGGCCACAGCATTGAAGACATCCTAGAGGGGAAATCACCTAATCTAACTTGGTCAACCAGAAGCAAATGGAACAAACCTGATGCCAGAAACGACTGCTTCTTTTGCTGCCTATCATGGTTTCAAACTGAGAGATGATATGTTTGTTCACCACCATCCTGTGAAGAACACATTAACCTCGAAACTGAAGGTATTGCCCTTATCACAAGATGACATTGTTCAGCATCAACATCGTACTCAATTACAATTCTTATGTATAAATCCGCTGCTCAATCAGATCCTCCACACTTTGACCCGACCCAATATGGTCGGAATACAGATGGAGACGGCACATGCGTCCAACCCCGCTTCCAACTAGTGTATACACTGTACCTTATGCCATTCTACAAACAGTCGAATATGGATGCCCCACCAGCTGGCCATGTTCCACTGGGAGATGTGACTGTGTAGTGCCACAGGTGTCTTGTTCAAAGTTCTGTGCCTGTTATTCTGGACCAGATTGTTGCAATGAACATATCAAGGAAGAACCTGTTCAGGAAGATGATAATGATGTCGGTTCAAGTTACGAAGAATTGTCAATGACTCGTAATGTTGCCACATGTAACACCTAATTTAATAGTGAAAACATATTGTCACATTTATTGCCATTGATTTATTGAGTCTGAATACATAGTAGTGGACAGCAATAAATGTTGTACTGAGTGGCAAATGCATGAGCATTTACATGATTTAATCACTTGACCAAAACCAGATTTTTGGGTGATTTAATCACTTGACCAAAACCAGATTATCTGGGTGGTTAATCTCGAAAATCTGATGAGCTGTTATATATACAAGTTTGGCATTATTATAAATGGATTCCTTGACCATGAAAACCTAGTAGTAGACACCAAGTTTGTGATTCTAAGTGGCATAGAAGCGGAGATATTGTCAAAGAAGTAAATTTAGCGGTATTCAGTGGCAGCCATTTTGTTTTTCGGCTCTGGAAAAAATTCCCCAAGGGTGCCAAGGTGGCACCCGGCTGATTCTGACTCAGGAATGCTCAGAGATGATGAATCAGCAAAAAAAGTTCATAATGACGCCAAAACATGCTTTTCTGCAGTTCTGCTGGACTAACAGCTACGAGGAATATAAAAGCTACAAGTTTATAGTCTACAGCGTCTACAGCGAAGATGGCACCCAAGAAGCTATCGTATCTGTCAATAACAAGAGCATACACCAAATAAGTAAACAACTGCAATGGTCGATTGAAGAACGTCATACCCGCAGTCGCATTTGGCAATGATTCAATTTGCAACGCTATAATGCCAATGGTGGAGTGGGCCAATTGTGGCGACAGTGAACGGGGAACGGATCCTTCTCGGATGCGCCAAAAAGCAAATCGTTCTCACAGACCACTTAACATTTCCCAGCACTTGGATATTGGCAAACCGCCCAAGTCCTAATTACTTTGTCAATAGTCGGAAGCCCTAATTACTTTGTCAATAGTCGGAAGTCGGCCTGTCTAGTCTTATGAACCAGATGAAATGCTGGTTCAAGTGGTATTGCATCCATTTGTTGACCTAATTGTGGCCATCAATGACCATCACTTAATAATGCTCGTTGTTTGTTTTCAGAGTACAAGGAATTATTGATTTTATGTTATTGTAGTGATAATCAATACCTGAGGGCTGTTGTGATACTATGTGTAATTCACTCCAAAGCAATCGGAATCAAGAACTTGACATTGGGCTTTGTTCCTATTCCAAGCGATTGGATCCTAACGATTCTTTTTTTGAAGTCGATTTGAATACAGGACATACAATGCCCTAAATCAATATAGGGTACATACAAGCACAGCGCACTCAATATCTAATAGAAATGAATTTATTCTTGCTGCAAACATGTACATGAAATTAATGTAGATAGATGGTGATGGAAATATGTTTGATATGGATTCATCATTGAACACGCTTAGATCTATTGTTGGTGCACATCAAGGAAAAACCATTACACCACAATGCATTGAGATAAATTCATGGGAAGAGTAGACTTTAGATGGTGTTGTTATACCATTGTAACAAAGCTTTATTTACTTTTCACTTTCTAGTTGTTATACTCGTTGAATACCAATGCATATCTATCGACTCCGCGACCAGAATATGCTTTAAAAAAGCATATGGGATCTGGGTAATTTAATACCAGTGTTTACTATTCTCGTTCTTCATACAACATTATGCGAATCGTCAAATCTGATGTTTCTGCTTCGGACCATACATTTTAGTCAGGAACGTATGTCAGACAATCGGTAGATTGTAGTAGTCAGTATGGCGGTGCTGGTTACGTGCACATTTGATTCCCATTACATTAGTAGATGATGTGCGAAAGGCTCCTGTCGGTGGGAGATTATTGAAAGTGATAGTTGTCTTATATTTGAAATGGTTATCTGCTAGAACGTTGTTCAAAAAGTGTGTGGGCTGTGTTGCCTGTGATGAAAAGGTTTTGTCCCGGTTTTGTTCGAGATGTAACCAGTCTCGGCCAGCTTTAACTATCCAATCTCAATCAGTCATAACGAGGCATCCCACGGCTGCCACCAACTGTAACCAAGCGAGGAATGCCTTGACCAGACTGGGATTAGAACCAGAGCCTCTCATACATCAGCCAGTCGCTCTACGAAATCAGCTAAAGGGATATTCCTAGTGAGAGTACAATTTCACACATATCAGAAAGGTCAAACAAACTCCTGCACTGCAATTTTACTAAGAAAGTGTACTTAAAAACATATTCAGTTACCATCTATTTCAGTGTTATTCGTTTCAGTTCAAGATAAATCCGAAATCTTTTCTTCACTGTTCTCAACATAGTCAATACTTTCATCGTATCATGCCATGGTATATCGATACACACAAGACTCCATACAGAGATTATCAGTTTCTACTGGCCAGCATTTGGTCCTTACTTTGACGAAAGTTTATAGACATACGTATCATATGCACGAGTTTGTGAGTCATATACAAAGTATAAATCTGAGACACAACACAAGACCATTTGTGTGACTTGATAATACCCGTCAAATGCGCCAATTTACATACTGGCAGCCTAATGTGACCTTAAATCGACCTGGCTACAAACATTTGTCGTTAAGTAACATTGATTAGCGATCAGTAGTGAAACTACTGTCTTTTGAATTACATTTATTTTGGGCCTATATTTCAGATCGTTCGAAAGATTTCTGTAAGTCATGGAAGGTTGTATCATGTATATGCAGTAAGAATATGGATCCAGATAGAGTCAACATTGCGATCGAATAGGTACATATATCATGATTTTACACGTAATGATCGTGCTATCTATGCATTATATCTGAAGTCTCTTTAATATATGCATTGCACAAACAAGTGTTTACAGCCTGACTTACAGAGCGGGTATATTCTAAAATAACGATATGGTGATTATTGCCATGAAAGTTAAGAACAGCGATGAACGATGTGTGGTAACTAATGCCATATATTGTGAAAAGTAATTCAATGTCAGAACCATCATTTCAAATAATAATGCAACCGTTTGCATGTTATCGTGAACGTTACAAATTTGGTAAAAATCGAGACCTACCTTGAACACACCACAACATTGATTGCTCCTCATACACAAAGCTGTTGCAGAGTGGCTAATCAATTCGTTTGCGCTTGAGACGGTCATCATCGGTCATTCGCCATCGAAGGAGGACCAAACACTTCTCGGCCCGCAGGACATCTTACAACCCATTCACGCTCGATGACTGTGTCAATAGAGAAACAGTAGTTTTCACTGGTTCCACGATCCACTAAAAGTGATCATTTAACCGGAAATGGTTCCGGTTTGTTGACCTACTACAGTACTAATGTCGGGGCATAATTTATTGGCGCGAATATATCTCATGAATTCTCAGAACTAACTGACTTGTATTATGAAATTCAAGCAACGTTTGAACAAACCTGTGACCAAAGTTGCTGACGTGAATTCTAAGTTTGTTCTTCACACAGAAGACAACTATTTCAATAAATAAATGGCCTTTTACCATTGTTACAATGACCGGGAAAGCAGACAGTCATAACAGTGGTTGATGCCAATGCAACAGTTCATTAATGTAAAGAAAAATCATCGGTCTGACCAGTGTTGTGCAACGGTCCGAAAAGTAACATGAGATGGTGTTATGCTGTTCAAAAACTGATAATATTTATCAGTTTCATGTCCCCGAATGGCTGAGAGTGTTATATCATAGTGCGAAACTAGGTCAGGGCGAATAAGACAAAAATTATATTTGATTGCATTACATAATCGTTATCGCTAAACAAATGAACATATTCAATGTTCATCACTATATGAATATAAGGATATTGGGTGTCTAATCTTTGACCACCTTTGTGTCGTGCCGGGCTATGCTCACGTCGCTCTGGCCTCTGAGTTGGATTACATTGCTCAGCCCAGTTTGGGACAAGGGGCTGTCCAGACGATGCTATGTAACAGATTTCAGAAAAAATAAAATGTTTGTGCCGGATTGCGCTGTTGATCAATTAAGCAAGATATTATTCATAATAATATTTTTCGACGTACCGCACATAGGCCTATATTCCTTGACACATGAGCCAAAATACACATACCATATAACATGTATGTATACATATAATATCTACGAGCGTAACACGAAGTTGTCATTCAATTTCAGCAACTGTAAGATGCATGATAGGAAATGCCGGCATGTGGCAGCAGGTCTTGGAAACGGCAAAAAATCCAGTAAGGTCCATACTTCGGTTGACTTCAGATTGTGTTGTGGTAGGTAGTCATAACTGTCAGGAAATCTGTGGGTGAAATGTGACAAAAATATAGAAATCCTGGGTTTTATATGGTCAAGACCTATCGTCTTGCAGACAGACGACCAACAACGAAGACAATACCCCACGCCAATATCGTTCATTTGTGATCATTGTATTTTCATTGAGATGGCCCCTATTAAAAATCGGCTATTTCATTGATTTGTCCCAATCACATACAGCATCAAATTGGCAAGCTAGAATTCCCTTGCTAAAACCCCATAAGGATATACATTTTCCTAGATATACCGACGAAAAACGCACAAGACAGAAAAAACAACAATTGTTTAATAATGGTCATAGTGCCGTTTTCAAGTAGTACAATTCAGTAAGTTCCGAGATATGACGAAATATGCTCGCGCCAATGAATTATGATCAGTCACGAGTGATATTATTAGCGTTTAGATCAGATCCATGTGCGTGTCATACATTCTGAGTATGAGATCAGGTGCTCCAGAAGAGTGAGCATAATTCCTGTCTCACATTCTCCTCATAGACTGAACGGGTTTGAATATTAACAATCCAATAGCACATTTGTGTGGATGAAAAATTATTTTTTAGAAAGAAGACTGCTTTAGTTCATATACGTATTATTTTCCTCGTTATTATACGTTTGACAACTCGATACATTTTATGAAACATAACCAATTCACACCTTTCACGAGAGGCAGAACTAGCAGAATTAATAGAACTACTTAAAGCAAATCCCACCGATATATAAACATATTTAGATAATTCTGGAAATCAATAACTGCATAAGAAGTCAGGCGTATTCATATTTGGAGTATCGGGGAATTAACCAAGTTGATGGGAGGAACATTGCCCCTTTGAATGAATGGTATATTACAAGTGATTATCGACTGGAGACGTCAATAAATCAGCTGGACACTTCTTTGAAGGACAGGCAGTTATGTACAATGATCGGGAGGCAGCATTGTTTAAACTGTGTGAACTCGTCATGGGCTTCGCTTAACTTGATGAATATAAAGGCCAGCATTCATTCAACCATGAACTCGACAGCCCATTATGGTATTCACTGTACGATGCATGATGGCCTGAAAGCCTACAATACAACGGCATTGTCATGATAATTTATTAAGGCCTCCTGGTTTGACCTTCATGGACTACTGAACTGGAACAAGTACCGGTAATACACTTTTATAATGCATGCATGGTGAATGAATTTGTACCAGGTTTGTAAGGTTTTATTGGCAGCACTAAGGTTGGAATATCGTTCTAGAAGGATTAAATGGAAATGGTATCATGTGGAATAAGGATTAGTGGTTTGTGAACGAGTATTATCAAAACGTGCGTTTGAATGTACATGTGCTCGCACATTGTACCTGTTCAACAGAATTAGTTCTGAAACCACACACAAATTTATATTCAATTGCAATATCTAGGTTCGTGGTTAACAGTTGGTACCGTTTTACTTAGATGAAAATGCAATTAGACATAGTTGCCGCTATCTTGATTGTTTTTATTTCAGTGAAAATCATTACCAATCGTCATATTGCCATATTTTACCTGCATATCACACAAAACCCTAATACATGTTATCATTGTAAATATTTCACATTGTGTCCTTTTGGTGTGTGTGTGGGTTTTTTTTTTTTTTTTTTTTTTTTTTTTCCTGGTCACCAGCTTGATGAGTTTACTCCTCTGGTGCCCAGCATGTGTATTCTGTGTGCTTTCTCATTGTTATGTTACGTTTTACACATGCAAAATAAACTTCTATTCTATTCTATCAAGTGAAGTGAAGATATCTCGAAAACTCTCCCTTTTAGAGAGTTTTGATCTACATGGCTGAGTTCGGCACAAAATCTCGTTTCTTAGATTTTGGCGAAAATCATTATTAGCAATCCTCATATTACCATATTATGTCTGCACGTCAAGTTTCATGAACATATCTCGAAACTCTTAGAGGGTGTAAAGCTTGATGGCTGACGCCTGACGGGAATCACACCGTAACTATATGTGCCCGTAAGGGGACACACTTATACAAGTACTTCTTTTTACAAATTATACCCATGGGACACAAGGACACTTCATAAGCGTCCCTTGATCACAGTAGCAAATCAACAATTATAGAATATTCATAGAATAAAATACATTACTTGTACGAGGTTGTTAAGCATAGGTAATACATGCATGAAATTATCATCCAAATCACTGAATCGTTGGTAGTGTAGTAGTCTATTTGGTCACAATGCAGTGTGTCTAGTTCCAAAACTTGATCTAGTCTGTAAATTCTGAATTTTACAGCACGAAATAGAAGTCTGATCGACTGAGGATCCCTCTTTCATAGTTTCCAAGACACGGTGGTACGTTTACTGGTAGAAATCAGTCTACACCTAGTTCCAAAATAAGAACATCGAAATCCCATGAATATTACTACAGAACAAAATATCTCCACTGAAGTCTTTCCATATGTACAATACACAATATTACACATAGTATAACAAAGTTGAAATACACCATTTACAATAAATGACACACCGTTTCAGCCAGGATAGCTGCAGCTCACGACACATTAAACACCGAGTGCTACTTTAGGTCCTGGAATGACATGCCGTAGGCAATAGTTCAAATTAGCCACCCACACTCCTGTTCTTTTCCAAGTTTTAAATGCCAAGGTAGTCAACCGAACGATATTCTGGTAAATGTATACGCCTGCAGCGACACCACGCAATGCGGAGGAATTCTGGCTGGGGGATGTTCTTCTTGAAACTCAGACGCTGACGTTGCAATGCACGGTGTGGATGCATTACTGAGTCGAATCTACTTAATATACCCAACTAATTTTACTTAGATTTTTTTCCCCATGAACTTCCCTCATGTGTTCATTGGTCGTCAACACGTTGCTTGACAAATGCATATATGCAACTGATATTGCAAAATGGCGATATCATGCTGTGAACGAATAAACATGTATTGCCTTAAAGTGACAGTCGGTATCGAAATATCGTATTCATCCAAGGAAACCACATTCGTCCCTGTCGAAATACATGTAGCATTCCGAAGTGGGACTGCGTAATTTTGTCTTGAATGGAAGCATATATCGTATAAATATCCACAGTTACACATGTATATATCTGCAATTGGTGTAATTTCTGCCTTGAATGCCGTTACATTGATTATATTTGACGTAGTAATCGTCAATTAGTTCGAACAGCTAAAAATAATTAAATTTTGAAATGTTCGAATTATTAGATTCACGATAAAATCGTCCGTCAAAACGGAAAAAAAACGCAAACCCAGATTTATCATACGCGAGTTGACAGATACCGTTCATCATGGTGGTTGGAACTAAGGCTTGTACTGTACGATTGATAGGTTAACCGCAGACAACTAGCATTTTTAGAAAACTCGAATAACTTCCTGCTAAATCGCCTGGTAACTGTTGTTTATAATCTCACATTGATACTAAATTCTAGTCATATTGCATGTGCATTCGAGTCACTCGAATCGGAAAAACTTCGCAAACCGCCTGGCACTCTGAGGTCCGCGCTTTCAATATTTCTGGGCATAACATAGAGGTACATTATGAGCCCGTCATAATGTACCTCTATGACTTTGCAAACACTGCCACATGGCGAATATATCGCTGATTACTCATTTCGTAGTGCTGCCGCCTGGTGAGTTGTCAGTTTTGGCATCTGACAAGTTGATTTCGTTCGTTGTTTCAATCGAAATTTTGATCGTAAATTTGCCTGTTCGAACTAAACGAGTCAATTTGAAAATTATTGTCTTCAATAACTTTTGGTGTTCGAATTATTAGAGTGTTCGAACTAATTGAATAAATACGGTATATATCGCCAACCAACACATGATTGAATAATATGGAATTTATGTCCATAATGAACCATTTGCATATTAATCGATTTGATTAAGTTTCGGTGATAGAACCGTACGATATATTTCCCATGGTGTTCATGACAAACACGGTGATCGCACAACAATCGCTGTGATGATCATAGGGATGACCATATCGTATGTCCAGAGAAACCCAACTGGAATAGCCTGCGTGGTAAATGCATGCCCGTATAGAACCAGAGGTTTGAATGGTATGAAGACTATACTTTGATTTTTCTAACCCATTTACACTGTGTTTCACTGATATTTTTGCGATCTTGAATGGAATCGTTCTGTACAGCTGTGTCGTTTCAGCCAGAATAATTGCATTTCTTTACTGACTAAATTTGTTGGAGTTAGATCATATATGTCAGGGACGTGGGTGTCTAATCCCTACGCCTATTGATCCGCCAATTACTAGGCTCATCATTGGATGTGACTACATATATTCTAATGGTTCAGGTTCCTTATGCAGTAATGTTTAAAGGGTGATATATTGATCAGTACTCTGGTCAAATCATGATGATATTTTGGTATCTTAGTATCGACAGTTGATAGTCACCTGCGAATATACGTACAAATATCAACCCTGTAACATAAAAGAGTCAAACCAAGTTGTGTGCTGTTAGCGGATACTCGTTACATGTAGAGTATCAATGAGAAATGAATCATCATTCAATATATTTGCTGATAATTACCTAATCCTTCAAAACAGTCGATACGCAACGCAGTTCGTGTATTTGAAGAAAGCACATATTGCACATATATGGAACACATTTTACCAGTGCCAACCTGTCTGAGCTTGGTCAGCGGCTGATGAGAGAATAGTATACAGCGGATCAGATAAAATGCTTTGCCGTCACGGTTTTGATCATTGAAAATATAAACGGTCAAATTCACTATTGGAATTGTCACAAAGACTTCTCATCTGGACGTCTTTTTTGACGTGCCAACACAGCAACTCTAATTTTGGAGCGCGAATATCTAAGCTCTCTCTTGAAGCATATTATGTGTATTTATGCATACAGCTGGTACAATCAAGTACATTGATAATGACAATTTCTAACAAATGCCTAACAAAAATGTCAAAAGGTAGCAAAGTTGTTTTGCCAGGTAAAAAAAAATCACTGTGCCATCCAGAAGAAACAAAACGGGCGCCAGAACAGCGATTCAAGAGCTACTGAACAGTTTGAGGAAATGTTTGTTTTAATAAAAATCGCCGTTTCTCTTTAAGGTCAAACTCACGGTCATCCACATATGACTCCCAATTTGAATGTGCCACTACATAAGCTCTTTGATCCAGCACGCTGTACACGTCACGAAGATCAAGCATTCTGGGACTATTGATTATGAAGAGTTTGAAAATGGCTACTATTTCGACAAAACAAAAAACAAGTAAACCAAAAAAAAAAACACTTACTCTCGGTACCTTACTCTCGATTTATTTTCAGCTCTTTCTGTGCCAGATTTCAGAAGAAATAAAACCTACCATGAACGCCTAAGATAAGAATGGTGACATAGGATGATGGCGACAGACGAAGGACAAACACCACGCCAATAGGTTATCGGACCATTGTGGGTCCGCAGCCTACCTATGAGCGCAAAGTAGCATTCGTGATATATTATATCGTGATAATTGATTTCTCTTATCTTAGCTGGAATCATAGATGCGTGATGGTACGATACGAGATAACAAGCATATGCTTTCGAAAGTTGAGAGCACCTTGCCTATTAACCGGTCGCGACGAAGGATACCCTTTAAACCTTTCACTGCCAGACGTTTCTTCAGTCTCCCATTGCCAAGCTATTTTGAAAGAAAAATATAAAGTATATATTGAATATTGAATAGCATATTGATTACATTGGGTATGTTTTATGTAGTACACACACAATTCAAGTTTGAAAATTTCACTAGTGAAACATAAACTCATTATAATTTTCCCGTATTTCAGTTTGTCCGGATATACCCTATTTTTGGTAGATTGAATACGCCTCCGGCAGTGACCCCCCCCCCCCCTCCACGTCTCATGTAGTAAAAGGGTTGAGTAATATTCTCTTTGTTTTCAATCCTTGTGTTTTCACATTGTAAAAAGGTTGAAAAAAAATATTGGTTCTTGTCGGCACCAAACACAATGGAGTCCAGGGCAATCATCACTGATACTGCACCAAATTTTTCTCGGAAAGGCTCCTGCCGGTGGGAGATTATTGAAAGTGATGGTTGTCTTATATTTGAAATGGCTATCTGCTAGAACGTTGTCCAAAAAGTGTGTGGACTGTGTTACCTGCGATAAAAAGGTTTTGTCCCGGTTTTTTTCGAGATGTAACCAGTCTCGACCAGATTGGGATTCCAAACCTCGTCTCAAGGTGTGGAGCTTTAACTATTAAATCTCAATCAGTCATAACAAGGCATCCCACGGCTGCCATCAACTGTAACCAAGCGAGGAATGCCTTGACCAGACTGGGACTCGAACCGGAGCCTCTCATACATCATCCAATCGCTCACGAATTCAGCTAAAGGGATATTCCTAGTTGGAGTACAATTTCACACATATCAGAAAGGTCAAACAAACTTCTGCACTGCAATTTTACTAACAAAGTGTACCTGAAAACATTACCATCTATTTCAGTGTTATTCGATTCAGTTCAAGATAAATCCGAAATCTTTTCTTCACTATTCTCAACACAGTCAATACTTTCATCGTATCATGCCATGGTATATCGATACACACAAGACTCCAGACAGAGATTATCAATTTCTACTGGCCAGCATTTGGTCATTACTTTGACGAAAATTTATAGACACACATATCATATGCATGAGTTTGTGAGTCATATACAAAGTTTTAAGACACAACACAAGACCATTTGTGTGACTTGATTATACCCCTCAAATGCGCCAATTTACATACTGGCAGCCTAATGTGACCTTGAATCGACCTGGCTACAAACATTTGTCGTTAAGTAACATTGATTAGGGATCAGTCGTGAAACTACTGTCTTTTGAATTACATTTATTTTGGGCCTATATTTCAGATCGTTCGAAAGATTTCTGTAAGTCATGGAAGGTTGTATCATGTATATGCAGTAAGAATATGGATCCAGATAGAGTCAACATTGCGATCGAATAGGTACATATATCATGATTTTACACGTAAAGATCGTGCTATCTGTGCAATATATCTGAAGCTTTAAGTCTCTTTAATATATGCATTGCACAAACAAGCGTTTACAGCCCGACTTACAAAGCGTGTATATACTAAGATAACGATATCGTGATTATTGCCATAAAACTTGACAACAGCGATGAAGGATGTGTGGTAAATAATGCCATATATAATGCCATAAGTAATTCAATGTCAGGTCCATCATTTCAAATAATAATGCAGCCGTTGAATGTTATCGTGAACGTCACAAATTTGGTAAAAATCGAGACCTACCTTGAACACATCCCAACATTGATTGCTCCTCATACACAAAGCTGTTGCAGAGTGGCTTGTTTGTGCTTGAGACGGTCATCATCGGTCATTCGCCATTGAAGGAGGAACAAACACTTCTCGGCCCCGCAGGACATCGTACAACCCATCCACGCTCGATGACTGTGTCAATAGAGAAACAGTTGTTTTCACTGGTCCCACGATCCACTAAAAGTGATCATTTAACCGGAAATGGTTCTATTTGTTGATCTGCTACAGTGCTGATATAGGGGCACAATTTATTGGCGCGAATATATCTCATGAGTTCTCAGAGCTAACTGACTTATATTATGAAATTCAAGCAACGTTTGAACAAACCTGTGACCAAAGTTGCTGACGTGAATTCGAAGTTTGTTCGTCACACAGAAGACAACAATTTCAATAAATACGATTCTAAATTACCTTTCACCATTGTAACAATGAGCAAGAAAGCAGACAGTCAAAACAGTAGTGAATACCAATGCAACCGCTCATTAATGTAAATAAAAATCATCGGTCTGACCATGTTGTGCACAGGTCCAAAAAGTAACACGAGTTGGCGTTATGCTGTTCAAAAACTGATAATGTTCATCAGTTTCATGTCCTGGAATGGCGGAGAGTGTTATTGTATATTGTGAAATTCCATGTCAGGGCGAATAGGACAAATTATGTTTAATTGCAATACATGATCCTTATCGCTGAACAAATGAACATATTCAATATTCCTCAATATATGAATATAAGGATTTTGGGTGTCTAATCTTTAACCACCTTTTTGTCGTGCGGGGCTATTATACACACGTTGCTCTGGCCTCTGATTTGAATTACCTTGCTCAGCCCAGTTCGGGATAAGGGGCTGTCTAAAAGATGCTATGTAACAGATTTCAGATAAAATAAAATGTTTGTGCCGGATTGCGCTGTTGATCAATTAAGCAAAATATTGTTCATAATAATATTTTTCAACGTACCGCACATAGGTTTATATTCCTTGACACATGAGCCAAATTACACGTACCCTATAACACGCATGTATACATATAATATTTACGAGCGTTGCATGAAATTGTGGTTCAACTTCAGTAATTGTAAGATGCATGATATAACATGCCGGCATGTTGCAGAAGGTCTTGGAAACGGCAACAAATTCAGTAAGGTCCATACTTCGGTTTACTTTAGATCCTGTTGTGGTAGGTAGTCATAACTGTCAGGACATTTCTGGGTGAAATGTGACAAAAATATAGAAATCCTGGGTTCCACATGGTCAAGACATATCGACTGGTAGACAGATGACCAACAACGGAGACAAATACCCCGCGCCAATATCGTTCATTTGTGATCATTGTACTTTCATTGAGATGGCTCCAATCAAAAATCGGCTATTCCAATAATTTGTTTCAATCCCATACAGCATCAAACTGGCAAGCTAGAATTCCCATGCTAAAACCCTATAAGGATATACATTTTCCTAGATACACCGACGAGAAACACACAAGACAGAAACACAACCATGCGGTTTGTTTCGGATTTCTAAATTATTTTCATAGGTTGTTGGACAGTTGTATACTAATTCCATCAGGTGTACAGTAGAAACAACTACATGTACCACACTGTCTGCCCCTGATGAAGCCAGTGTGTTTTTTGATAAAGTAATTGGTCGAGCTTTGTTTCTATTGCAAAATGTTGTATGTTTGTTATTGGAATCATCACAATTTGGCTGTATTGGTGGTAATAGATCGATACTTACATTGTATCATATGGTCATAGTGCCGTTTTCACTTTGTCTAAATTTCAAGTGATACAAGTCAGTAAGTTCCGAGATATGACGAAATATCTTCGCGCCAATAAATTATGATCAGTCACAAGTGATATTATTAGCGTTAAGATCAGATCCCAGTCCATATCACATACATTCTGAGTGTGAGATCAGGTGCTCCAGAAGTATGAGCATAATTCCTGTCTCACATTCTCCTCAAGGACTGAACAGGTTTGAATATCAAAATCCAATAACACATTTGTGTGGATGAAAAAATTATTATTAGAAAGAATGCTTTAGTTTATATACGTATTATTTTCCTCGTTAGTATACGTTTGGCAACTCTATACATTTTATGAAACATAACCCATTCACGAGAGGCAGAATTAGCAGAATTGCTTAAAGATATGAAATCAAATCCCACCGATATATAAACACATTTAGATAGTTCTGGAAATCAATCACCTCATAGAAGTCAGGCGTATTCATCTTTTGAGTATCGAGGGATGAGCCAAGTTGATGGAAGGGACATTGCCATTTTGAATGAATGGTATATTACAAGTATTTATTGAGGATATCGACTAAAGATGTCAATAAATCAGCTGGACACTTCTTTGAAGGAAAGGCAGTTATGTACAATGGTCGGGAGGCAGCATTGTTTAAACTGTGTGAACTTGTCATGGGCTTCGCTTAACTTGATGAATATAAAGGCCAGCGTCCATTCAACCATGAACTTGACAGCCCATTATGGTATTCACTGTACGATGCATGATGTGCCTGAAAGCCTACAATACAACGGCATTGTCATGATAATTTATTAAGGCCTCCTGGTTTGACCTTCATGGACTACTGAACTGGAACAAGTACCGGTAATACACTTTTATAATGCATGCATGGTGAATGAATTTGTACCAGGTTTGTAAGGTTTTATTGGCAGCACTAAGGTTGGAATATCGTTCTATCGTTCTAGAAAGATTACATGGAAATGGTATCATCTTGCATAATGATTAGTGATTTTTGAACGAGTGTAATAAAAACGTTCGTTTGAATGTACATGTTCTCGCACATTAAACTTGTTTAACAGAATTAGTTCTGAAACCACACACAAATTTATATTCAATTGCAATATCTAGGTTCGTGGTTAACAGTTGGTACCGTTTTACTTAGATGAAAATGCAATTAGACATAGTTGCCGCTATCTTGATTGTTTTTATTTCAGTGAAAATCGTTACCAATCGTCATATTGCCATATTTTACCTGCATATCAAGTGAAGTGAAGATATCTCGAAAACTCTCCCTTTTAGAGTTTTGATCTACATGGCTGAGTTCGGCACAAAATCTCGTTTCTTAGATTTTGGCGAAAATCATTATTAGCAATCCTCATATTACCATATTATGTCTGCACGTCAAGTTTCATGAACATATCTCGAAACTCTTAGAGGGTGTAAAGCTTGATGGCTGACGCCTGACGGGAATCACACCGTAACTATATGTGCCCGTAAGGGGACACACTTATACAAGTACTTCTTTTTACAAATTATACCCATGGGACACAAGGACACTTCATAAGCGTCCCTTGATCACAGTAGCAAATCAACAATTATAGAATATTCATAGAATAAAATACATTACTTGTACGAGGTTGTTAGCATAGGTAACACATGCATGAAATTATCATCCAAATCACTGAATCGTTGGTAGTGTAGTAGTCTATTTGGTCACAATGCAGTGTGTCTAGTTCCAAAACTTGATCTAGTCTGTAAATTCTGAATTTTACAGCACGAAACAGAAGTCTGATCGACTGAGGATCCCTCTTTCATAGTTTCCAAAACACGGTGGTACGTTTACTGGTAGAAATCAGTCTACACCTAGTTCCAAAATAAGAACATCGAAATCCCATGAATATTACTACAGAACAGAGTATCTCCACTGAAGTCTTTCCACATGTACAATACACAATATTACACATAGTATAACAAAGTTGAAATACACCATTTACAATAAATGACACACCGTTTCAGCCAGGATAGCTGCAGCTCACGACACATTAAACACCGAGTGCTACTTTAGATCCTGGAATGACATGCCGCAGGCAATAGTTCAAATTAGCCACCCACACTCCTGTTCTTTTCCAAGTTTTAAATGCCAAGGTAGTCAACCGAAAGATATTCTGGTAAATGTATACGCCTGCAGCGACACCACGCAATGCGGAGGAATTCTGGCTGGGGGATGTTCTTCTCGTAACTCAGACGCTGACGTTGCAATGTACGGTGTGGATGCATTACTGAGTCGAATCTACTTAATATACCCAACTAATTTTACTTAGATTTTTTTCCCCGTGAACTTCCCTCATGTGTTCATTGATCGTCAACACGTTGCTTGACAAATGCATATATGCAACTGATATTGCAAAATGGCGATATCATGCTGTGAACGAATAAACATGTATTGCCTTAAAGTGACAGTCGGTATCGAAATATCGTATTCATCCAAGGAAACCACATTCGTCCCTGTCGAAATACATGTAGCATTCCGAAGTGGGACTGCGTAATTTTGTCTTGAATGGAAGCAAATATCGTATAAATATCCACAGTTACACATGTATATATCTGCAATTGGTGTAATTTCTGCCTTGAATGCAGTTACATTGATTTTATTTGACGTAGTAATCGTCTATATATCGCCAACCAACACATGGTTGAAAAATACGGAATTTATGTCCATAATGAACCATTTGCATATTAATCGATTTGATTAAGTTTCGGTGATAGAACCGTACGATATATTTCCCATGGTGTTCATGACAAACACGGTGATCGCATAACAATCGTTGTGATGATCGTAGGGATGATCATATCGTATGTCCAGAGAAACCCAACTGGAATAGCCTGCGTGGTAAATGCATGCCCGTATAGAACCAGAGGTTTGAATGGTATGAAGACTATACTTTGATTTTTCTAACCCATTTACACTGTGTTTCACTGATATTTTTGCGATCTTGAATGGAATCGTTCTGTACAGCTGTGTCGTTTCAGCCAGAATAATTGCATTTCTTGACTGACTAAATTTGTTGGAGTTAGATCATATATGTCAGGGACGTGGGTGTCTAATCCCTACGCCTATTGATCCGCCAATTACTAGGCTCATCATTGGATGTGACTACATATATTCTAATGGTTCATGTTCCTTATGCAGTAATGTTTAAAGGGTGATATATTGATCAGTACTCTGGTCAAATCATGATGATATTTTGGTATCTTAGTATCGACAGTTGATCGTCACCTGCGAATATACGTACAAATATCAACCCTGTAACATAAAAGAGTCAAACCAAGTTGTGTGCTGTTAGCGGATACTCGTTACATGTAGAGTATCAATGAGAAATGAATCATTATTCAATATATTTGCTGTTAATTACCTAATCCTTCAAAACAGTCGATACGCAACGCAGTTCGTGTATTTGAAGAAAGCACATATTGCACATATATGGAACACATTTTACCAGTGCCAACCTGTCTGGGCTTGGTCAGCGGCTGATGAGAGAATAGTATACAGCGGATCAGATAAAATGCTTTGTCGTCACGGTTTTGATCATTGAAAATATAAACGGTCAAATTCACTATTGGAATTGTCACAAAGATTTCTCATCTGGACGTCTTTTTTGACGTGCCAACACAGCAACTCTAATTTTGGAGCGCGAATATCTAAGCTATCTCTTGAAGCATATTATGTGTATTTATGCATACAGCTGGTACAATCAAGTACATTGATAATGACAATTTCTAACAAATGCCTAACAAAAATGTCAAAAGGTAGCAAAGTTGTTTTGCCAGGTAAAAAAAAAATCACTGTGCCATCCAGAAGAAACAAAACGGGCGTCAGAACAGCGATTCAAGAGCTACTGAACAGTTTGAGGAAATGTTTGTTTTAATAAAAATCGCCGTTTCTCTTTAAGGTCAAACTCACGGTCATCCACATATGACTCCCATTTTGAATGTGCCACTACATAAGCTCTTTGATCCAGCACGCTGTACACGTCACGAAGATCAAGCATTCTGGGACTATTGATTATGAAGAGTTTATTAGAAACAAAATTCCTAAGGGGGAAACATGTTCCTTTTAGGCTAGAAATGGCTCGAAATACGTAGTGAACCTGGCGGGGGGAGGGGGGGGGGGGTGGTGCTTTGAAAATGGCCACTATTTCGTCAAAACAAAAAACAAGTAAACCAAAAAAAACACTTACTCTCGGTACCTTACTCTCGATTTATTTTCAGCTCTTTCTGTGCCAAATTTCAGAAGAAATAAAACCTACCATGAACTTCTAAGATAAGAATGGTGACATACGGTGATGGCGACAGATGAAGGACAAACACCACGCCAATAGGTTATCGGACCATTGTAGGTCCGCCACCTATGAGCGCAAAGTAGCATTCGTGATATATTATATCGTGATAATTGATTTCTCTTATCTTAGCTGGAATCATAGATGTGTGATGGTACGATACGAGACAACAAGCATATGCTTTCGAAAGTTGAGAACACTTTGCCCATCAACCGTTCGAGACGAAGTGTACCCTTTAAACCTTTCACTGCCAGACTTTTCTTCAGTCTCCCATTGCCAAGCTATTTTGAAAGAAAAATATAAAGTATATATTGAATAGCATATTGATTATAAAACATTGGGTATGTTTTATGTAGTACACATACAATTCAAGTTTGAGAATTTCACTAGTGAAACATAAATTCATTATAATTTTCCCGTATTTCAGTTTGCCCGGATATCCCCTATTTTTGGTCGACTAACGTCGCCTCCGGCAATGACCCCCCTCCACCCAAGTCTCAGGTAGTGAAAGGGTTAAGTAATATTTTCTTCGTTTCAATCCTTGTGTGTTAACATTGTAAAAAATATTGAAAAAAATATTGGTACTTGTCGGCACCAAACACAATGGAGTCCAGGGCAATCATTACTGATACTGCACCAAATTTTTCTCAGTTAAGATTACAAAATGAAAGTTTTGTTGTCGTTCTACATCGTTTGTTTTCTGAACTATTATCATTCCCATACAATTTTGATGATGGAAATATGATATTGATGGTGAGGATAGTGATAGGTATTTGGCAAACACAAAAAAGAAATATGTCCCGAATGCATCCGCAAATTTTCTTGACAATAAGATATTGTGTACCAATATGCCATAGACATGCACATCAATAATATATTACAACACTGCTGTTCTCTACTTGATTAGGCACAGGAGAGTCAGACAAGTGAGTAGCTTTGCATTATTTACGTCTGCTTCACCAGGCAAATGTGCTTCCTACACTCGTTTCAAAGTGATTTCTTTTCAAACTCTACAGTGTGGAATAGGATGCTGGATCATTCCGTTCGATAAAACTTCAAGCCCGTTTATTTAAGCTGAAAAGCACGATTTCACATTCAGTTAGTATTATATTTCCAGTCTCATAATGTCCTATTGCAGCGTATAATATGTCCATTGTAGCGTATAACATGTGAGGTTTACACCAATGGCTCAGTTTATTATAGTTGCATGGAATACAGGTTAAATGTCATTCTTGTTCGTGAATTATGATGAATGTTGAGAGCATGCAGACTCGGCTGTGTTATTGAGCGTGTAAGAGAATACCAAAACGGATGCATGCATTTGGATGGATATTACATACCAAGCCATTACCGTGCCCAAACAGGATATCTGATCAAATCATTTGTCTGTATTGCATTCGTTTGGTATTACTACCTCATGTAAAGATTCTAATCTACCGAACTTATATTGGATCCCAAAATTGCACAAAAATCCACACAAACAAAGATATATTTCAGATTCAGCATCATGTTCTACCAAAGCCCTTTCTGAAATATTAACTATTATATTGTCTAAAATTAAACAGGGTCTCCAAAAGTACCCTGAAACCATCTATTCTAGAAGTGGTATAAACCAAATGTGGATATTAAAAAATTCCAAATCTTTATTGGAATATCTACATGCTCACACACTTTCAAAAGTAACGTCTATCAAAACATTTGATTTCTCCACTTTGTACACAACTATACCTCATTCTGAACTGAAGTCTCAGCTTAAAAAACTAATCAATAATTCATTTTCCTCTGAAAAGGGACAACGTCGGTACCACTATATTGTAGTTAAATATAATACCGCTTATTTTGTTAGAGGCGACTCTGATGCCCCATACAAATATACTGAAATAGATGTGGTAAATATGGTTAATTTTCTGATTGGTAATATTTTTGTGGAATTTGGTGGTCGAATATTTCAACAAACTATCAGTGCCATGGGTACAAACTGTGCACCATTATTGGCAGACTTGTTTTTATACTCATATGAATCAGATTTTATCCAACATTTACAAAGAGGAGGTTCTAAGAAACTAACATGTAATTTTAATTTCACTTTCCGATACATAGATGATGTATTGTCGCTAAATAATCCCAAGTTTGGTGATTATTTGGATGTCATTTATCCTAAGGAACTTGAAATTAAGGATACTACAGAATCCGCTAATTTTTCCAACTATCTAGACCTGAGGTTGGAGATTGATAATGATTCTAACCTGTCAACTAGATTGTATGACAAACGTGATGATTTCAATTTTTCCATAGTCAATTTCCCTTTTCTAAGCAGCAACATTCCTATGTCACCGGCATATGGTGTGTTTGTTTTTCAACTTATACGCTATTCCAGAGCTAGTTGCAAATATGAGGACTTTGTCTATCGAAGTGCCCAGCTAGTCTCTAAACTGCTACGACAAGGATATGTTTTACCAAGACTTATAGCTGCGTTCAAGAAATTCTATGGACGTCATCATGATCTGGTTGATAAATACAGCAAATCCATGTCTGCCATGCAACTAGATCTATTTTCATGTTAATTTTGGGGAATTCATGACGGGTGCCACTAGTGGGGCAGGAAATGCTCTTCCGGAACACCTGATTTCACCTCCTAATGGCCATTTACGGGGGTTCATGAGTTTCCCTGTCATTTTTGTTTTCTCTCACTTCGTATGCCAGATATGACATTCTGTCCCCGGACTATGAGATTGGATAACGGACCCTGTTTTGTTTGCTCGGAATACTTAATACTGGGTATTGATTCCAACTCTATTTAAATATTGTAATTAACAAGGCTCAGCTGATGCTAGGATTGTAAACTAAGATAAAACAATAATGTTCGAAACCACATCGAAAGCAAGCTGTGGACAGTGACAGTGTAAATATTTGTAGCTATAGTATGAATATAAGACATTGAGAATACAATATACAACTAAATGTATGTTAATACCATAAGTACTGTTTGTCCTAATCCATTTCATCTGCTTGGCAATCTGGTTGAATTCACATATTTATCACAAAAAAACAAATTTTGACAAATAACTGTTCAATATCAAGCTGAAAAAGCAACCAGATCATAGTCGGCACTATGAATATTCATGAATATCGCCGATGAAGGTATTCACTAAACCACGACTATTTAGTGATATGATATCATAGAAATATATTTTTTTTGTTTTTAGGTAAAATTAAATGTACTCGTTATTCGTTCACAACTTCGTGTCATGCTTTTTGGGTGGTCTCGGTTTTATGAGTTTTCATTCGTTTTCAAATGTAGTATAGTAGATACTACATTCCAAATGTTAGAAACACAACTGAACAGTGTATTAAGCATAACAATATGATTCTATTAACATGCAATACGCACAGCAGAATAGCTTAGAAGCATAACATCAATAATGAATGAATCATAGCGTCCCAGCGAGAATAATTGCAGTGTCAACCCGATAAACAGAAATGTTACGTGAGGTGCTGGACTGACATGCCAAGGACAATATGTCAAACTATGCATCCGTTATATTTTTTCCAGGCATTAAATGCCAAGGCAGTCAACCAAACAGTATATTGGTGAACGTTTATGCCCTGTAGCACCACCGCAGCTCTGTCTAGGACGTTTTCAGCTTCGACGCACAGTTGCATGAAATTGCAGAGAATGTTGTGGATGCATTATTCAGTTGAAGCTACAGCTGTAGTTTCTTACCATGTGATTTTACTTTTGATTCCATCCCATAAATTTCTCCCACAAGTGTTCATTTGTCTTGTCAACAACACTGTGTGACAAATTTTACTTCGCAGAAACGAATCAAGAAGCCTACGTGAAATGCAATTGTTGTAACATGTGCTAATTGCTATTACCTTGGATGCAAGCGAGTAAATAATCCACAAGGAAAGACCGTCACATTGTAGTTATTTATGGAAGCGTTGATTGATCATTCACTTAACCACATAATTTTTCACGACCTGCCTTGTTGAAATGACGTCTTTTCGTTGACCACCACGAATATCTACTGCTATTGGATTGCAAAGAAACTGAACCTTAGTAATCATGCATAGTCGTGATTCGGTAACATGAAGATTATGGCGGATGGTGGCGGATTATATTATATATATATATTATGTTTCTGGCGGACGTTAAATCTGTCCCCGAGGATACCATCAACACAGTAGCCTTCTGGCTTGTGATAGGGTACTTTTGTACTTGTCATGTATCTGTTCCATGGGGTTAGTTTCGGATTTCTAAATTATTTTCATAGGTTGTTGGGCAGTTGTATACTAATTCCATCAGGTATTCCATCAGACGTTTCTTCAGTCTCCCATTGCCAAGCTATTTTGAAAGAAAAATATAAAGTACATATTGAATAGCATATTGATTATAAAACATTGGGTGTTTTATATAGTACACATACAATTCAAGTTTGAAAATTTTAAAATTTCACTAGTGAAACATAAATTCATTATCATTTTCCCGTATTTCAGTTTGCCCGGATATCCCTTATTTTTGGTCGACTAAAGTCGCCTCCGGCAGTGACCACCCCTCCGGCCCCCCCCCCCCTCCCCCACGTCTCAGGTAGTGAAAGGGTTAAGTAATACATGTATTCTCTTTGTTTTTAATCCTTGTGTTTTAACATTGTAATAATATTGAAACGTATATTGGTCCTTGTCGGCACCAAGCACAATGGAGTCCAGGGCATCATCACTGATATTGCACCGAATTTTTCTCAGTTAAGATTACAAAATGAAAGTTTTGTTGTCGTTCGACATCGTTTGTTTCTCTGAACTGTTATCATACCCCTACAATTTTGATGATGGATATATGATATTGATGGTGAGGATAGTGATAGATCTATGGCAAACACCAAAAAAAAAATGCTCGAATGCATCCGCAAATTTTCTTGACAATAAGATATTGTGTACCAATATGCCATAGACATGCACATCAATAATGTATTCCAACACTGCTGTTCTTCACTTGGTTAGACACACGAGGGTCAGACAAGTGAGTAGCTTTGCTATATTTACGTCTGCTTCACCAGGCAAATGTGCTTCCTACACTCGTTTCTTTTCTTTTCAAACTCCACAGTGTGGAATAGGATGCTGGATCATTCCGTTCGATAAAACTTCAAACCCGTTTATTTGAGCTGAAAAGCACGATTTCACATTCAGTTAGTATTATATTTCCAGTCTTATTATGTCATATTGCAGCGTATAATATGTCCATTGTAGCGTATAACATGTGAGGTTTACACCAATGGCTCAGTTTATTATAGTTGCATGGAATACAGGTTAAATGTCATTATTGTCCGTGAATTATGATGAATGTTGAGAGCATGCAGACTCGGGTGTGTTATTGAGCGTGTAAGAGAATACCAAAACGGATGCATGCATTTGGATGGATATTTAAATATTGTAATTAACAAGGCTTAGCTGATGCTAGGATTGTAAACTAAGATAAAACAATAATGTTCGAAACCACATCGAAACCAAGTTGTGGACAGTGACAGTGTAAATATTTGTAGCTATAGTATGAATATAAGACATTGAGAATACAATATACAACTAGATGTATGTTAATACTATAAGTATTGTTTGTCTTAATCCATTTTATCTGCTGGGCAATCTGGTTGAATTCCCATATTTTTCACAAACACAAATTTTGACAAATAAATGTTCGATATCAAGCTGAAAAGGCACAAATCGATGCCGACAAACAAGACAGATTCATATTCTAAGACCAAAACCATAGAGATAGTTTACAAATTCACTGTGGTCAGATCCGAGCGATAATTTCCATGTGGATATCACAGTCAAGCAGCCAGCTGAACGTGAGACCACTCCTGATGGTAGGTGGGATGATGATGTGAAATCGGATGATACCATCACATATGTGACTGGCTTAGTCTAACCTTTAACCAGATCATAGTGCCGACTATGAATTTTCATGAATATCGCCGATGAAGGTATTCACCAAACTAGGATTATTTAGTGATATGATATCATAGATATACTTTTCTTTGTTTTTAGGTAAAATTGAAATTGAATGCACTCGTTATTCGTTCACAACTTCGTGTCATGCTTTTTGGGTGGTCTCGGTTTTATGAGTTTTCATGCGTTTTTCAAATGTAGTATAGTAGATACTGCATTCCAAATGTTAGAAACACAACTGAACAGTGTATTAAGCATAACAATATGATCCTATTAACATGCAATACGCACAGCAGAATAGCTTAGAAGCATAATATGAGTCTATTAATATGCAATACGCACAGCAGAATAGCTTAGAAGCATAATATGAGTCTATTAATATGCAATACGCACAGCAGAATAGCTTAGAAGCATAATATGAGTCTATTAATATGCAATACGCACAGCAGAATAGCTTAGAAGTATAACATCAATAATGAATGAATCATACCATCCCAGCGAGAATAATTGCAGTGTCAACCCGATAAACAGAAATGTTACGTGAGGTGCTGGACTGACATGCCAAGGACAATATGTCAAATTATGCATCCGTTCATATTTTATCCAGGCATTAAATGCCAAGGCAGTCAACCAAACAGTATAATATTGGTGAACGTGTATGCCCTGTAGCACCACCGCAGCCCTGTCTAGGACGTTTTCAGCTTCGACGCACAGTCGCATGAAATTGCATGAGAATGTTGTGGATGCATTATTCAGTTGAAGCTACAGCTGTAGTTTCTTACCATGTAATTTGACTTTTGATTCCATCCCATAAATTTCTCCCACAAGTGTTCATTTGTCTTGTCAACAACACTTTATGTGACAAACTTTACTTCGCAGAAATGAATCAAGAAGCCTGTGTTGTTCTAACGTAAAATGCAATTGTTGAAACATGTGCTAATTGCTATTACCTTGGATGCAAGCGAGTACATAATCCACAAGGACAGACAGTCACATAATAGTTATTTATGGAAGCGTTAATTGATCATTCACTTAACCACATAATTTTTCACGACCTGCCTTGTTGAATTGACGTCTTTTCGTTGACCACCACGAATATCTACTGCTATTGGATTGCACAGAATCTGAACCTTAGTAATCATGCATAGTCGTGATTCGGTAACATGAAGATTATGGCGGATGGTGGCGGATATTTTCTTTAAATATATTATGTATTCAATGTTGGTGGCGGTGTGCTTATTGAGCCATTGCAATATGCCCTGTTGATTAATCAAAAAAATATTGTTTATAAAAAAAGATTATGTCGATAGTGATCAATGTGTATGTCAATATTACATTACGCTTATAGTTTCCAATGCATAGCGCCCATATGAACACGGCGACAAAAACTGACAACGAAGCATGTACACACCCTACCAAATGGCATAGAGCGTTGACCGACCTAGTTCTTTTGTTTAGGGGTCAGGTCAATTTTGATTATGTATTTCATCATTATTTGTGATCTACAAAAGCTCGTCATACTGCTGGACAATTTTTACTCGATGTCTTTATTCATCCCCAAAATGGTCATGCTGACTCACTTATCAGTGTTGCTGGATTACGATGTGGCAGAAAATATCGTTGTAGAATCGATGGAGTTCTCTTCAGAGGGAAGTGTGATAGGTAACTAATATGTTCTTTCAATGTATGGATTTTTATGGATGATATAAACATACTTGAGATTCAAGAACGCACTGGGATATATAGGTAAAACGATGAAACATTGAAAGAAAAAAGATGGATATGTATCAAATACTGAGAGGACAATTTACGATTGATAATCAATAATGACATTATGAATGCAGGATAGGATAGGGATATAAAGACTTTAACAAATCAGCGTTCTGTATCATTAAATTACTCTTACTGTATTGAACTATCTTTGATGTAAATTGATATGAAATGCCCTATTCAGGTTTGGTCGTTCACAACAACGAACATGTGTAGTTCTGGTTGAAATGTCATTTGGGGAACGAGAAAAACGAATCTTCCTTTTTCGGAACATAAAATAAATAGTTGATAATTTGCCATGTATTATAGATTTTGTGTAGCATGGGTGTTTGGTCCCCCCCCCCCCCCAGTGGAAAATGACTGATGCCTGATGCTCTACTGATCGACACAGGCATGGAAATTATCATCCATCTCAGTTCTAAATCTAAACAGTTTACATTGTGAGGGTTAGAACACTTGACCACCGCTCTGCACTAAACCAGTATTCTCATTTCGGTTCTTTCCAGGGTTCTGTAGCCGCGTTCGTGAACATATCCCCATAATGGCACCTTTCAGTGTTGAGTAACTGTTGTGTTGAAAAATACATGCCATCGTTGTTGTATGTCACATCATATTATTGTATCCCCCGAACAAAGTTCGGCGGATACTATGGATTTGGCTTCGTCGTCCGCGTCCGCAGAAGTTTCTTGTGAACGCGCTATAGGCCGCAATTCTCACCCGATCATCATTATGTTTTGCAGGCACATGGTAAGATCCCGACACCAATCGATTTTGGTTGCCGTGGCAACTGAATTGGTCATTTGGGGACACATTTTGCATTGAAAACAGCCTGTTTGAGACACATGGCTTGTGAACGCTCTACAGATGGCAGTTTTTGACGAATCTCAATAATATTTGGAAGTGTTGTTGGGAAGGGCTGTCACACGAAACCAATTGTTTTTGAGAATGATCATATATATATTAATATGTTATCAGCCTAACTTATTACAGAATTGTGAAATATCCATTTTGACATGTATGATCATTCCATTAGCCTGTATTATGGAAGGTAATGACACTAGTTTCTTGTTCAGAATGGAGAACTGATGTTTTCAGCGAAAACAGGACAATATTACTGAATAAGTTAACATTAGTTTTACTAGTTAAGTCGATTATTGTCCACAATAAAAATAGTTAAGATGAGAGACGTTTATTATTAAGCTCAACAAGGTAAAGGTTTTGTCCAGCACAAATTTCATGGGTGTAACTGAATAAGTTAACATTATTTCCAATAGTTAAGTCTATTAATGACCACAATAAAAATAGTTAAGACAAGAAATATTTATTATTAACCTAAACAAGGTAAAGGTTTTGTCCAGTACAAATTTCATTGGTGTAACCGAATAAGTAAACATTATTTTCACTAGTTAAGTCTATTATTGGCCACAATAAAAATAGTTAAGTCTATTATTGACCACAACAAAAATAGTTAAGATGAGAAATATTTATTATTAAGCTCAACAAGGTGAAAGTATGTCCAGTACAGATTTCATGGCGTGTACTGAATAAGTTAACATTATTTTTACTAGTTTAGTCTGTTATTGACCACAATAAAAGTAGTTAAGACAAGAAATATTTATTATTGGGCTCAACAAGGTAAAGATTCTGTCCAGTAGACATTTTATGTCTGTAACCAAACAAGTTAACTTTTTTTTTGCTAGTTAAGTCTTTTGACCTCAATAAAAATAGTTAAGATGAGAAATAATTATTATTGAGCTCAACAAGGTTAAGGTTTTGTCCGGTAGAAATTTCTGGGTGTAACCGAAAAAGTTAACATTATTTTTACATGTTAAGTCTATTATTGACCACAATGAAAATAGTTAAGACAAGAAATATTTACTATTGGGCTCACCAAGGTGAAGGCTTTGTCCAGTAGAGATTCTATGGCTGTGACCAAATAAGTTAACATTATTTCTTGGTTGTTAAGTCTATCATTGATCGCAATAGCTTTTTATGAAAACATTGATCAACTTTTACTTTGAATTTCAACCAGAGACCATGTTTGGCACAAATTATGAGTTAAAATATAACTTGTGGCGAGAAGTTTGATCTAGCTCCAATTTCGTCATCTTGAAATGGAGTTTTAGTCAACATTTACTTTGAACTTCAACTTGAAACCATGTTTGGCACATATTATGAGTTAAAATATAACTTGTGGCGAAAAGATCGATCTGGCTCCAATTTCGTCATCTTGAAATGCAGTTTTGTCAACTTTTACTTTGAATTTCAACTTGAAACCAAGTGGGGCAGGTATTATGAGTTAAAATATAACTTATGACGAAGAGTTCGATCTGGCTCCAATTTTGTCATCTTGAAATGCAGTTTTGGTCAACTTTTACTTTGAATTTCAACTTGAAACCATGTTTGGCACATACATGTATTATGAGTCGAAATATAACTTATGGTGAGAAGTTCGATCTGGCTCCAATTTCGTCATCTTGAAATGCAGTTTTGGTCAACTTTTACTTTGAATTTCAACTTGGAACCAAGTTTGTGAAATATTCTGAGTTGCAGGTGAAAAGATTGATCTATCTGTATTTTCATTATTTTATCAAACATGTCGAAAATTAATGGAAATTAATATAAAGAGATTTCAGTGGTGATTTTGAATTCGACCTTCAATAACCTCGGAAGATCAGTGCAGCAATTTTGGTGGGGAAAAGAAAAAAGTTGTGACTTGGGATTTAACATTTCTCTGGTAATCTTCTTTAGCCCTTGCTCTAGTTTTTCACACTTAACAGTGATATATTTGGGGCAACAGAGATGATAGGGCTACGGGGGATACACCCAAGCGGTCGTAGGCGACCGGAAGCGTCTACTATTATTCTGGTTTGTTTTGATAATCCATAAAACGTTACTGAGTATGATAGCCATATACCAAATAGACCCAAGTTCACTCTCAGTATCATTTTATGGAACCATTGATGACATGCGTGCATCAACGGCTCAGTCGATGAACATCAGCCTCGTGAAATAACGATACGAGTTCCAGTCTAGGATTAAATTGGTATAGGCTATTGGTGTAATCTGCATCTACTGCGCATCTGTATGTAAGAACATCGTACCAAGTGACTGGTGTGTGACATGTATAAACCCCAGATGAAAGATGAGAATTGAAACGAATGGGTAAATACTTAGTGTGTTCACTGCCCAACAACAGTGTGAGCCAGTTGTTTTGCAACATACGCAACCCGGGAATGTTGCTATGGGATGCAATGCACATTACAGAAACTTTTACCGAAGCGTGAATGACAAATTACCAGCTGTCATTGCTTCTTGTTCTGCCAAGTGGTTTGCTGAATGATATCTTACATACCCAGTTTAAACTGCAACTGCATCATGTAAGAGTGACAGTGAAGAAAATACTAAACAACCGTATATGTCACTGCACGAAAGAATAGAAATATGAAATGTCTTCCTGAGATTTAGAATTCAAGGTTATATTGACTTACGTTACGTCATTCCCCAACTATATTTATCACTGGTGTAGCATGATATATTACCATATGACGATTAAAATGTTTTTTTTTTCATGTAAGCTATTATCAAGCTTTCAAAATTGGCTAACAATTTAGTATGACAATTGACTATTATTGAAATATAACAATAGGATAAGTCGACATAAAACAATACACACATCTACCAAATACAGAACGTCATCATTATTTGCAATGGGTATTGACAAAACTTCGTCATCCGGATGCGACGTGTCTGACTCGGAAGTTTGCATTACTTCCCAAAATATCCATTCTGACCCTTTTTTCAGCGTTGACATAACAATGGAGGTAGAGTTATTGTTATGGAACCGGTAGGGTTTTCCTTTGAAGGAAATTGTGAGGAGTTAATAACCAGACATTCATTTTCATATAATGTATGTTTTTTTATAATGAAAAGAGATGAGATTCAATAACGCACTGAACGTCTGAGATTCAACAACGTACTCAAATAGCTGGAATGATGGAACAACAAATGGAGAATAATGATTTCGCCCTAAATTTCGAAAGCACAATATACGATTGATAATCAATAAAGTAATTACGAATGCAGGATAAAATAGGGAGAATATGACTAAGAATGATTTCAACAAATCTACTCTCGGTATCATTCAAAAACTCCCACTGTATTGAATTATTTCTGATGGAAATTAATATGCCATATATAATAATGTCATATTCAGTGATTGCCATTCACAGCGATGAACAGCTCAACGAACATGCGCAGTTCCGGTTAGATGGTCATTTCTATCGGGTGGGGAATCAGCATACGGAAATTAATCTGAAAGACGGAAATTGATACGAAATGCACTATTCAGTGTTTGTCATTCACAGCAAGGAACAGCTGTAGTTCCGGTTCTAATCTTCTTTTCTCGAGACATTAATTGAAAAGTGGATGCTTTCCGAAATTGTGTGTGTAGCACGTACAGCCGAGATGTCTTTGTTTTCGCCCCAGTGGTGAACGGTCGAGGAATTGCTCTACTGATCCACACAGGCATGGAAATTAACATCCATTTCAGTTTTTAGGTGACCGGACCTATGGTCCGATAACCTATTGGCATGGCGTTGCGTCCGTAGTTGTCGTCCACATTTTTATCTTTTTTGCTTACGAGCGATTTTTTTCTGAAATTTTGCACAAAAATTTTTAAAAATAATTCAAGGAGGTATTATTTAGATTTTTTATTCTCGCATTTTTTTCAAGATGGCGGCCGTTTTCGATGATAAATACCTGATTTTGGATTTTGGCGGCCATTTTCTCAAAATCTGTTCAGTAACTTTTTCTCTTTTTGATATATAACACTCCACATAATATGTACTTCTATGATATCTATGAATTTCGTTGCCCTTGAATCACTCGAAGTGGGCCATTTTGGCCCAAACTCGGCCCAAATGGGACTTTCCCATGTTAAATTCTCCTATGCATTATAAAGGGACACATTATGCCTAATATCACTTATTATCGATTTTACAGCTTAGGGGAAATGATATATGCTGAATATTCTCGTGACCTTGAATTTGACCTCTAACCTCATTTTCAAGGTCAAGCGCAAAAATGGCTAATATCTCGCTTATTATCGACTTTACAGCTCAGGAATCAATTATGAACATATAGGAAATGTTTTAATCTGAATATTGTCATGACCTTGAATTTGACCTTTGACCTCATTTCCAAGGTCACAGGACAAAATGGCTAATATCTCGCTTCTAATCGACTTTACAACTTAGGAATCAATTATGAACATATAGGAAATTATACATACATACTATTCTCATGACCTTCAATTTGACCTTTGACCTAAATTTCAAGGGCACAGGACAAAATGACTAATGTCTGCCTTATTCGATTTTACGGCTTAGGAATCAATTGTGAGAATATAGAAAATGATATATGCTGAATATTGCCATGACCTTGAATTCGACCTTTGACCTCATTTTCAAAGTCAAAGGACAAAATGGCTAATATCTTGCTCATCTATTGACTTTATGGCTTGGGAACCAATTGTGGACATATAGAAAATGATATACACTGAATATTTTGATGACCTTGAATTTTACCTTGAACTTATTTTAAAGGTCAGAGCACAAAATGGCTAATATCTCGCTTATTATCGACTTTACAGCTTAGGATTCGATAGTGAACATATAGGGAAAGATATACGATGAATATTTTGGTGACCTTGAATTCGACCTTTAACCTCATTTTCCAGGTCAGAGAACAAAATGGCTTATATCTCGTTTGTTATCGACTTTACAGATTAGGAATCAACTGCTAACAGGAAATGATATATGCCGAATATCTCATGACCTTTAACTTGATTTTTGACCTCTTATTTCAAGGTCAGATCACAAATGGCTAATATCTCACTTATTATCAACTTTACGGCTTAGGATTCAATTGTGGTCAAACTCCGAATGATATATGCTGAATATTCTCGTGACCTCGCCTTGACCAATGTCTTTATTTTCGAGTTTCCTTTGACCTGATTTCCACGGTGACAGGACAAAATGGCTAATATCTCCCTTATTGACTTCATAGTGTGGGAATCAATGAAGGACATATAGGAAATGTTATACGACAAATATTCTGATGACCTTGAATTTGACCTTTGTCTTCATTTTCAAGGCCACAGGACAAAATTGCTAATATCTCTCTGAATATTGAATTTACAGTTTAGCAATCAACTGTGGACATGATTTATGTTTATGTTGGATATTCTCTTGACTTTGGACTTAACCAGTAACCTGGCTAACATCTAAAATATTAAACATATATTGTGCGGTAACCTATTTTTGGCCCTTGGCCTGATTTTTTGGTTACCGAACCTATGGTCCGATAACCTATTGGCATGGCGTTGCGTCCGTCGTCCGTCTGTCGTCCGTTCACATTTTTATCTTTAAAGTTTACGATGGAATATTTCTGAAATTTTGCACAAAAATACCAAAAAATATTTCCAGGAAATTTTTTCTTAGTTTTTTGATTTTCGCATTTTAGGTTACCGGACCTATGGTCCGTAACCTATTGGCATGGCGATGCGTCCGGCGGCGTCGTCGTCGTCGTCCGTCAACAATTTTATCTTTAAAGTTTACGATCGAATTTTTCTGAAATTTTGCACAAAAATGCCTAAAAATATTTCGAGAGGGAAGTATTTTTTAGTTTTTTTATTTTCGCATTTTTTTCAAAATGGCGGCCGTTTTCGACGAAAAATGCCTGATTTTGGACTTTGGCGGCCATTTTCTCAAAATCTGTTCAGTAACTTTTTTTTATTGATGCATAACACTCCTCATATGTACCCCTGTGACATGTATAAATTTCGTTGCGCTTGAATCGCTCGAAGTGGGCCATTTTTGGCCCAAACTCGGCCCAAATGGGACTTTCCCATGTTAAATTCTCCTATGCTTTATAATGGGACACATTAAAGCCTAATATCTCACTTAATATTGAGATTAGAGACTAGGAATCAATTGTGGACATATAGGAAATGATATATGCTGAATATTGTCGTGACCTTGAATTTGACCTCTGACCTTGGTTTCAAGGTCAGAGCGGCCGTTTTCGTCGAAAAATGGCCAATTTTGGACTTCGACGGTCGTTTTCTCAAAATCTGTTCAGTAACTTTTTTTTCTTATTGATGAAAAACACTCCTCATATGTACCCCTGTGACATGTATAAATTTCGTTGCGCTTGAATCGCTTGAAGTGGGCCATTTTGGGCCCAAACTCGGCCCAAATGTGACTTTCCCATGTTAAATTTTCCTATGCTTTATAATGGCACACATTAAGCCTAATATCTCACTTAATATTGAAATTAGAGACTAGGAATGAATTGTGGACATATAGGAAATGATATATGCTGAATATTCTCGTGACCTTGAATTTGACTTTTGACCTCATTTTCAAGGTCACAGGACAAAATGGCTAATATCTCGCTTATTATCGACTTTACAGCTTAGGAATCAGTTGTGAACATATAGGAAATGATATATGCTGAATATTGTTGTGACCTTGAATTTGACCTTTGGCCTCATTTTCAAGGTCACATGACAAAATGGCTAATATCTCGCTTATTATCGACTTTACAGTGTAGGAATCAATTGTGAACATATAGGAAATGATATATGCTGAATATTTTCGTGACCTTGAATTTGACCTTTGACCTCATTTCCAAGGTCGCAGGACAAAATTGCTAATATCTTGCTTATTATCGACTTTACAGCTTAGGAATCAATTGTGAACACATAGGAAATGATATATGCTGAATATTCTCGTGGCCTTGAATTTGAGCTTTGACCTCATTTTCAAGGTCACAGGACAAAATGGCCAATATCTTCCTTATTAGCGACTTTACAGCTTAGGAATCGATTGTGAACATATAGGAAATGATATATGCTGAAAATTCTCGTGACCTTGAATTTGACCTTTGACCTCATTTTCAAGGTCACAGGACAAAACGGCCAATATCTTGCTTATTAGCGACTTTACAGCTTAGGAATCAATTGTGAACATATAGGAAATGATATATGCTGAAAATTCTCATGACCTTGAATTTGACCTTTGACCTCATTTTCAAGGTCACATGACAAAATGGCTAATATCTCGCTTATTATCGACTTTACAGCTTAGGAATCAATTGTGAACATATAGGAAATGATATATGCTGAATATTCTCATGACCTTGAATTTGACCTTTGACCTCATTTCCAAGGTCACAGGACAAAATTGCTAATATCTCGCTTATTATCGACTTTACAGCTTAGGAATCAATTGTGAACATATAGGAAATGATATATGCTGAATATTCTCATGACCTTGAATTTGACCTTTGACCTCATTTTCAAGGTCACAGGACAAAATGGCCAATATCTTGCTGATTAGCGCCTTTACAGCTTAGAAATCAATTGTGAACATATAGGAAATGATATATGCTGAATATTCTAGTGACCTTGAATTTGACTTTTGACCTCATTTTTAAGGTCAACAGGACAAAATGGCTAATATCTCGCTTATTATCGACTTTACAGCTTAGGAATCAATTGTGAACATATAGGAAATGATATATTCTGAATATTTTAATGATATTGAATTTGACCTTAGACCTAAATTTCAAGGTCAGTCATTTTATTTTCAAAGTCAGATTACACAATGGCTTATATCTCGCTTATTATCAAATTTACAGCTTAGGGGTCCATAGTGAACATATAGGAAATGATGTATGCTGAATAGTTTGGTGATCTAGAATTTAACCTTTGATCCCATTTTCAAGGTTAGAGATATGGCGATTTCAGTGGTCACCTTGAATTTGACCTTCAACTTTCTCGGCTTAACTCTGTATATTTCTCCGGTAACCTTTCTAGCCCATTGGGCTAATTTTTTTCAAGATGGCGGTTGTTTACGTCGAAAAATGGCCAATTTTGGACTTTGATGGTCGTTTTCTCAAAATCTGTTCAGTAACTTTTTTTCTTATTGATGCACAACACTCCTCATATGTTCCCCTGTGACATGTATAAATTTCGTTGCCCCTGAATCGCTCGAAGTGGGCCATTTTGGGCCCAAACTCAGCCCAGATGGGACTTTTCCATGTTAAGTCCTCCTATGCTTTATAATGGGACACATTAAGCCTAATATCTCACTTAATATTAAGATTACAGACTAGGAACCAATTGTAGACATATAGGAAATGATATATGCTGAATATTCTCGTGACCTTGAATTTGACCTTGACCTTGGTTTCAAGGTCAGAGCGGCCGTTTTCGTAAAAAAATGGCCAATTTTGAACTTTGACGGTCGTTTTCTCAAAATCTGTTCAGTAACTTTTCTTCTTATTGTTGCATAAACCTCCCCATATATACCCCTGTTACGTGTGTGAGTTTCGTTGCCTTTGAATTGCTCGAGGTGGGCCATTTTGGGCCCAAACTCGGCCCAAATGGGACTTTCCCTTGTTAAATTCTCCTATGCTTTATAATGGGACACATTATGCCTAATATCTCACTTAATATTGAGATTAGAGACTAGGAATCAATTATGGACATATAGGAAATGATATATGCTGAATATTCTTGTGACCTTGAGATTGACCTCTGACCTCGGTTTCAAGGTCAAAGCACAAAATGTCTAATATCTCGCTTATTATCGACTTTACAGCTTAGGAATCAATTGTGGACATATAGGAAATGATATATGCCGAATATTCTGATAACCTTGAATTTGACCTTTGACCTCATTTTCAAGGTCACAGGACAAAATGACTAATATCTCACTCATTATCGATTTTACAGCTTAGGGATCAATTGCTGACATGAAGGAAATGATATATGCCGAATATTCTGATAACCTTGATTTTGACCTTTGACCTCATTTTCAAGGTCACGGGACAAAATACTAATATCTAAAATATTTATTGTCCGGTAACCTTTCTTAGCCCTTGGGCTAATTTTTTTTTCTTACCTGTTTCTTTTGTGGGAGGGGGGGGGGGAGGGGGTCGACCATCGCTCCGCACTGAATCAGTATCCAAGGTTGTGTTCGATTCAGTTTTCTGTATCCGCGGTCGTGAATATTTCATCATAATCATGATAATGGTACCTTTCATTGTTGAGTAAGTGTTAATATTGTTGTTCAACAAAAAATACGTGCCATCGGTTTTAAACCTCTTATCAACTCTGATATGTTTGATAATAACAGAGTTCCACTAAGAGCCACGATTTAACTTGCATTTAGTATTATATTAAAGTCGAACAGCATTAACCACATGAAAAAAAGTAGAGCCAGTATGATTTAAGTCTACCATTTATATCTGATGTAGCATATTACCGTGATAATATTATTCATGTGAGTCCATTTGTAATTTCACATAATAATGCAATATGCGGAGTTAAACACGAATACATTTTCTTTTCACAGATAAACTACTATCAAGCTTTCAGTATTGACTAATATATGGCTTGTGGATAAGTTGACATAACAGCAAAGACCATATCTACCAAATTCTGATTACAAATGTCGTCATTAGATGCGATGGATATTGAACAAAAACTTATCATCCTGGTGACAAAATTCTGACTTGATGTTTGCATTATTTCCGAAAATATCCCTCCTGATCCACTTATCAGTGCTGATGGAAGTTGGTGTGGCATAAGAATATTTCTAGAGTGTCATTGATGTGAAGCCTGTGGAGATATCTTCATGGAGCAAGAACCGCCTGACAGTCACTTTCATATAAAATATGGATTTTTAACAAAACTTCACCGATATTAAACACAACTGAGATAGGTGGAATAATGATGAAAAATTACATGAAGAAAGACAGTATTAGCGTCAAAAATTGAGAGGACACTATGTAAGCTGTCACCATTAAACTTACTTACGAATTGGATAGAAGTGTAGGCATAATATAACTACAATGGCAATAATTTCAAGAGGTCAGCATTCGCTTTAAATCCATGAACATCCCTGTGTTCCTTTTTATCACATGGGAAGTATCGTTCGGTGACCATAGTTCGGGATAGCCCCAAGTGACTGATGCGTGATTTTGCGTGAGGTTTTGACGGCATTACTGTCTGTTTACATGTTGTTGTCGACACATGATTCAAGTTCCATGAAAAACGATGAAAAGCTAAACTGTAAACATACAACACACAATACGCAGTGTGTACACCAGTAGCGTCTGCTGGGAAACTCCCGTCACACATAGCTGATACAAATACCTCCTCCCCCCACTCCAGCCTCACCCCATTCAGTGTTGGTCATTTTTAAGCAAAGAATAGGTCAACGACCAGATGCAGTTCCGGTTGAATGATCACTTTTAGTGGTTCGGCCGAACAAGCAAAACAATTCTTTCTATCTTGGCATACTAAGTAAAATACATCATGTATAGTGGATGCTTACGAGAGTTGTTTGTTTTCCTCCCAGTGGTGAACCACCAAATGTTACTCTACTGCTCCCGAAGGCATGGGATTTATCACCTTTTCCAGTGTTAGATCTTTATGAGGGAGAAACACTTGGGCATCATTCTACAGTAAATCTGTTTCCTCGATTGGTTTCGGTAGCCGCATTTCTGAATATATCAATCTATAATACACCAACATTATAATGGTACCATTCAATGTTGAGTTTCAATACCGTTTTTTTAACAAACATAAATGCCATCCATTGTGCACATCACAAAAAAGTTTCAATTCAATTAATATACATGTAAGAGAAAGTAAAATAAATAATAAATAAAATTATCACGAATAAACAAGAAATATTGATGATATTTGTGGTTGTGATAAGGTGATATATTATATATATTTATAGGTTGATATACACAGCGATATTTTAGTGGCATGGGAGAGGAGGTATGATATCAATGGAGGAACGTGACGATATGTGTGAACGTCACGGACTACATGTGAACAATTTCAACAGGATTTCTGTACGGCTCTATCAGGTGAGGCATCGTCGTATGGTCTGGAAACTGGGACCCACACGTTTGCATACATATTCATACGATTATCAGGCACATATCACAAGTTGTATGCACGATTATTCAAATACATGTAGTACACCAGGCAAAAACCAATGTATGCAATGTTGTAACGATGCAACGATGTACCAAAACCGATGTATGCAATTAAAGGATCTGTGATATTGCCAATAACCAAGTATAGGATAATCGGTAAAGTGGAGCGACTCTGGAAAATAATCGACGAGCCGAAGCCGAGTCTATTATTTTCCAGAGACGCGACACTGAACCGACAAGTAAACGTCAGGGATCCAGAGCAGCAAAAGTGGTCGCCGCATGAAACAAATGCGTTGGCCAAAATTCTTGCTGTGAGATCGTCAGTCAAATAAACTGATAAAATTGAATGATGTTTGTGCTAGAATATCAGTTCGTGCGCTGAGCGGCAGGTGGAAAAAGGTGCACTGTGCTAAGCGGCACCGGAAGTTAAAGTAACTTTGTATTTGATATAGGCCGCCGCTGATGCGGCGACCAATTATCCGACTTAGTTCTCGGTTCCCCCTCAACTCAACTAAATCTCCGCCGGCATATGCACCTGCGAGTAGTAATCTGCGTGTACAACTATACCGTCACACTTCAACAGTGTTAGGAAACAGAGGGCGACACTGGTGAACTTTGTCACCATTATTATATCATGAGAATAGAAGTACATGTCCACTTGCTGTTCTCGTAATTTTCAACGATATACAACGCGGTATTTACCAAATTTTGCTAACTGATGTCTGCATCTAATGAATGGTTTGCATGATAATGATGAATATATATCCCGGATTATGAATGAATCATGAATACAAATAGGGCTTTAGATTCATGACCAGATTCATGACCATAGGTTTCGGCAATGATGAAAACATCTTGCTAGTACGCAAACAAACGCGTCTTATTTGAGCAGATGCAGTTGTATACTGGTGGTGGTTGTCGTTGTTGGCACACGCAGTAGATTATATTGCATTGGATTATTGGAAAGAATAATCTACTGCAATACTCCACTGGGAACCGTCTCCCAGTAGATTCTGAAAAATAATCTACTGCAAAGAACAATAGAACCGTGGACTAATCTATAATGATGAACTTAGCATACAAAATAGGCCGATAAACAGATCATGTTTCAAACAACACAGTTCTAATCAGTGGCAGACATTCTAATGCACATCTGATTGATGTTTTGGAATTAAATACTTGGAACGATTGGCACCAAACTTAGTATATGTCTGTTGTCCAACTTCAGTTTGAGCCATTTCAAACAAGCATAGATATTGTACCACACACAATTTAGGAGTCTTGTTATACTTATAATATATTTTACATTTAAAGTAGAAAAAGACCTTGACCTTCCAAGAACCAAATACCAAACTTTGAATAACAAATTGCTCACTGCAGGCTTGCATTCCTGCGAAATGGCTTGCTGAATGATTTCGCACACTGCTGTTTTTACGGCTCTGGAGCATCATTCCTCATGGCCGTCTGCACTGTGTAAATGTCACGGCGAAACAAAAAACACTCCAGTATATTATTTGATTCCACTGTATGAAACATTATATAGTGTGATGGCTAGCTTGAATCCCGAGACATTTTATATGTGTTATGGACATTAAAATCACACAGTGATTCATACATACTACATGTATACTTAGACTAATGTACATTGTATTATCGTCTTAGGAACGCGTATTCCTCCAATCCATGTGTGATTTTGACTTTTTAAAACCATCCACTGATATACAACTATAACAATATGATTCTATTGAACTACTTACATGCATGTATTATTGACATCAGACCATAACATATAATAATGGCAACCGAACTGTCAACAAGCTTCATATCCACATAATTATCGTCATCTAGCAAAAATATATATTTACCACGCCATGGTGTATGACATATCACGAGGTAAATACACCATTTAACCATGTAAATTCGAGGGGGAGGATGCAAAGGAAGTCAAGGTCAGGTTATGCAAGTTATCTGTGGCACTTATGTTACGTCTGCGGTGTTTACGCGTTTAACAATTGTCAGAGTATCACAAATATTTCCATAGAATCCAGTCCCTAACAGGGCGGTTCCCAGAAAATTAGAAGTGTCTTAAGGGACATAGATACTCTAAGATATATTATGTTTATCTGGAAAGGATCGAGGGGTCTACTACCACAATATAAGATCATTTGCAAGTCTGAAGCAATAGTTCGGTATATATAATTAACAATGAAACTACCAAGCAATCCAGCCATTCACAGCCCGAGTTCGGTATGCCACCTCGTTAATATTACATAAAGTCGGGACAAACTCTTTTCTGTGGGACAAACGAGTCTATAGTGGATATTATTCAGTTATTGCCTCTCGTTTTTGGAAGAGTGATATATATATAAAAAAATAAGAACAAATAAAGTTGATATGTTCATTCGAACCCCATATTTCAATCTATCGCTAAGTTGGGATTAGTCAAAAGATGATTCATAGAATCTGCAAATATAGATAAAATCTCTATAATAATGATAACGATGGGATTTGCGTTCGAATTAATGACACGAGCTTCAAAATTCTGATGGGTTTTATTTTGACAAAAAATGTGCGAACTTCATGACTTAGTGCGTGCATTATGTTCTGAAATCACTAATTTATCAGTGTTGATGGGTTGTCCTGTGGCATAACAACAGGGGTAATGCTATGTGGCATAACAGTAGGGGTAGTGAAACGAATTAAATTCGCGTCGTGGGAATAATGTGATGAGTTAACACCATACATTTATTTTCATAAAATTTTGGATATTGATAAGTAAACGATATTAATTATAAACACACCTGATATTGATCATCACAGAGTCAGGATCACGGAATTAGCCATCTCAGTCATCTCTGGATCCGATATCATTATGCACACTTGTGAGGTGTACTCTCTGTAAATCTGGCAAATGGACAAATGTTTAATGTACATGTATATTCCACGTTCTTCAAAGAAACTGTGGATAACCCGAGTTGTTATATGTTTTTTTCAAATTCAATTCAAATCAGTTCATTCAAGATTCAACACTCATAACAGTGCAGTACAATACAATGATAATACGTTTGAATGATGAGAGGGGAATCGTTTGAAGCTCAAAGCTTATTAAGTAACAACTCTCCAATTCCCACCCAGAGTATTACATACCAAATAAAGATATTAATATTACAACAAGCATAAACAATATTGTTAAAATGACAAATAATATATCTAGAAAATATAAATATAATTTAAATAAAACTGATTTAGTACTCGTACATGGAGTGGTTAGATGATTTGGCTGTTCTGAGCAAAGCTGTCATTTTCAAGCATAGATCTCTTAACAAGTTTTTTGATAGTGACAACATCGTGAATATTTGTAACATTAAATCCAAGATTGTTACAGTGTTTGACACCTGTTATGCTTATACACATAGAATTTGCAGCTGTTTTACACTTTTGACAAAACAAAACTATGCTCGTGTTTTATAATTGTGGGTTTTGGCAGTTTCGACAAATAGTTATTGAATATTTGTTGGTAGCGTATATGATTTTGCTCTATAAATAACAAATAAAGTTTTTAGATCTATTATATTATATAAGTTCGAGACCCTTATGTTTCTGCAAAATAGAACCAGTATGAGCTCGGTAGTGAGCACCATCTATTACACACATTGCTCGTTTCTGTAATATGTAGATATTATTTAATTTTGTTTCGTAATTATTGCCCCAGATTTCACATGCATATTATAGATATGGGAGGACTAACGAAGTTAATGTTTGCAATAACAATATAATGTATGCAAACTCTTACAGTCAAGCAAGTATTTAACTTTTCACAAAATGGCAACATTTCTTGATAAAATACGATGAATAGCATTTATCTGAGTATTCCAAGTTAGATTTTCATAAACCATTACACCTCATGTACACCGAGAAACTTGTTCAACATTGAAACCATCTATTTTGATAGTACCCTCAGTATTTTTTTCCTCAGTGATTAAAAGATATAGTCATATAAAGATATTTTATTCAAAATATATGATGCCAGTGGTCGATACATACATTATTGATCAGGATGAATCATTATCCTCATAATTCTAAACATTTTTGTCCCTTTACAAAGCACATCTATAAATACTGGCTGAGTATAATTGATTGAACACAGGCAGCGTCATGGGAGGGTTAAGGGTTGGGTGAATGCATTTGCGCTGAAAGAACGCTGAATGATTGATGATAAATTATACAGGATAGAATAGAAGAAAAAAAAAACAAGTTGCTTCAATAAAATGTCTTTACGGTACATTACTTCTGATGGGTTTTGTTAATATGAGATATGGTATCTGTTGGGATTATTTTTATTACAAGATACCCTGTCTTTATCGTCAATTATCTCTAATAAAACAAATTTACTACGAGAAACAATATTTAATGCAGAGGGAGAGCTGCAGTTAGATGGGCACTTCTAACTGTATTCGCAGGAACAAGTGTTTTCCATTGAAACAGTGATTAGGATGTGGATGGTTTGCGATATTGTTTTTGTTTGTGTTAGTTTTTCGCGAAGAAGCGTTTGTTGTCCTCACAGCGGCGAACGACCGCCAATGCTCTACTAGATCACCCACTTCAGTATTAGATCTAGTTAGTTTGCTATCGAAAGCAAACTTTGTGAAGGGAGGAAAACTTGAGCATAAAAAAGTAGCCTCAATAGGATTGCTCCTGGATTCTTTATCCGCACATGTGTTCATTCAAGCCATAGCATCCAGAATGAAGCCTTTATGTTCTTGCCACTCTTGTATCACGAAACTTGACAGTAAAAGCCAGCAGGCAAAACAAACAGAGGAGTTAAATGTGTTCATGTCATTTGTGTTGGATTTTTTTTGTACCATGAAAGTATGACGGTTGAGATATAAACATTCATAGATACAGAATAAAATAAGGGTACATTTTCAGGACAGGATTGGACTAATAATCAAACAGGTTGGTATTCGTGGGTAGATCTCATATACTGCCAATGTTTATTGATTCGACTGATTTAATGGGGGTATATTTGATATACATATGATATGCTGACTTGGGCACTAACACACTGACTCAGTAGGGTTTTCAGTCTTGCGAGGCATATTGCTGGAAAAATATCGAACACATACTGGAATTCCCCCTACTATGGGGAGATACCGATCCGTAAAATACAAGCATGTGAAATGAGCGTATATTCATTTGTTTACATGTGATTCAGAATAATAATTCAACTATTCTTCGTCAACAAATACCATGTGTGAGGCGTTGATAAACGTTCGAAAAACGCCCTGAAGGGAGTATATACCTACATATACCTACATTCCAGGGCTAACCATCATAAAAAAAAACAATCCAAACCGAACACACAAATTCCGGTTAGTTCGTGGTCAGCTGCGAGCAACTCTGTTGTCTGAGATTGTAGCCTGTTAAACCACTGAGGAAATTCCTTTCTAGTGGAATTTTCGGCTGGAACAAGTATAAATAATCTGAAGATCTTCAACAACATTTCATATTGGAGTATGTCAAGTGGCAATTAAGTCGTCGAGATCATTTAAATCTATATCAATTGACATCAACTGAATGGAGTAAATGATGTGATTTTTCATGAATCAAAGTTGATGCAAGTTTTAAATGAATAATTTATCGACCTTGACACACATAGCAAAGCACTGCATATCTCAGGAACTAATATCTGATAATGGGGTGCGATAACCAAATACCAAGATCATATTTGGAACACACTTATGATAATATCCAACAGTATTTCCAATCTAAAAAACAATTAAACATGAAATATTCAGTCATTAACCCTACACTTAGCCTTAATTATACGTCAGAGTTGTTCTCATCAACTACAAACTCCAAAAACATGAGTTTTGAAGGTGAACATTCCCAACATTATGCACTTAATGTGTACATGTATGGTGTGAATGTTAAAATTAATGAATTTAAATAATTGAATTGAAACCCCCACCGAACCCCCCAGACCAGAGATGATAGCTCGATCGCACCAGTTACACCACCTATGTCTCTCGAGCTGGTCCATTGCACCACAGCATAATTCTCATTTTCGTACACACAAGTCCTTAAGGATACCATTAGTAACGAGGTTACTAGGATTCTTGTACTTGTCTTGAACCTATTTGAGGGGCTTTGGTTCTGCAATTTGACTAATTTGTTGTTGGGCAGTTGTTTTCTAATACCATGGGGTGTACGTCAAAATCACATTTTGTTAGCCATCGAAGGGTGTTGAGATAATTATGCTCCGTCATATTTCTTTCCATAAGCTTCTTCTGTACTAGTATTGATAGTTTGATGCTTTCTGACTTATTTACCTACACAACAATTCGCGATATGTTGGCTATTCTGCATTCAATTTGGAAATTTTTCAGGAGTCACAGACGTTTGAACAAGAACAGTGTGTAAAATTACTTATAATACATTTATAATATCATACCATCTGCACGAGAGTGAGAGAGAGGCATACACACAGATAGGGAGGGAGGGAGACAGGCAGACAGAGATAAATGACCTATATGTACTAATGTTGATTACATTGTGAGTTTGCAGTTAATACAGTGGAAGTGACAACTTTGACATCAAAACTAATTGGAAGCCCCGAATAGTGGACGTCCTCCCCCTCATTTGGAACAGACACAGAGCGAGATTCGTCTGAAAGCATATTCCCATTACAAATCATTGCTCAAAACAGAATGAATACTGAGCGCCCGATTCATTCCAGATTGACATCAGTGTTATGATGGGAGTTATAAGTTATTACTCCCACTTTTATTTGCTACAACAAGCATTATTTTAATATCTATCCACATTCGCATTTCACAATCAAATCATAAGTAGCTGTATATTCGGATTTTTCCCTAAACCATTGCAAGAGCAGTGAGTTCTCGTTTGTCTCAGGATACAAGTAAAGTTCTGTACAATTTCTCTGCGTTCTGCCAACACTAACAATAATATGCATAATGCTCTTATCAATGAATCTCCATGTGCGATCCACGTGTATGTATAAAAATCAGTGTAGATACTTTCTAACTCACAAATCTTAGCATGATAAAATCCTTCTGAGCCAAACAGGAAAACTCAATTATTTGGGTCAGTGGGAAACCGAAGCGACTTCTGTTACGATATTAATTTCAGTTTTTAAATGAACTGGGAAAAACAATTTTCATTACGACAAAATTTGTATGTCACATTTTGGACAATAAAACAACAACCATAAAACCCCAACAATCAAGTCCCAAGAACTCAATATACCTGGTACAATATGAGGCAATCGGCAATAAGGAAAAAAAACATATTAAAGGCAATATTGGGCATCATCAATCCTTCGCATCTCGTTTTTGGTGAAATGCTGTTTGGTGATGTTTTCCAACGATGTTCATAGCTACATTTCGAACTATTAACACATCAATATCAGGCAGGATAATGTCAAATGCTAAAACGTAATATTGGAAATGTCGGCTAATTAGTAGTGTCTCAAAAATTTTCATGCCAGACATCAATTTCCATATAATTAGGGATCTTGATATGTAGTTAACCATATAAAATATGCCCGATATTCAAGAATGTAATCAGATCAAACGTCAGTCAGCGTTGTATTCTTTCTCAACAGCACATCCGTGCAAATCTGGCGGATGTATGAACATTTATGACATGTATATCCCCGTCTGACAATATTGTGATAATCTTATCATAATCATTAGGTGTGCCATTGATATAACAGTGTAGATTATCAGTCATACAGTTGTATATACATGAAGTGAAAGTAAATAAAGTACTGGAATCTTACCTAGACAATTGCGACGTCGCGTCCGTATCGCACGGGCTTCTACAGGCAATTACCTGGTTGTTGTGGTCAGCTGACATGCGGCGTGGAAGGCATTATAGCGAGCTCTCAACAAGCGCCGCGCCGCATACAAGTCAGGTGACCACAACAACCATTTAGTTGCCTGTAGAAGTCCGTGCGATACGGAAGCATCGTCGCAATAATCAAAGTAAGTTTCCAGTACTATTTTATTTACTCTCACTGTACATTGTGTCACTGGTAACGGGTCGATATCTACATCGTTGATGTAATTCATAATTCCATTTTCGTCCCATACAAATTGAAATGATTTAAGCAGCCCATTTGAAGACGAATATCTTTATTGGACAAGTGTGTGTATTCCTCTCTGTGATGAACGACCAATATGTAATTGACCAATGTTGCTCTACTGATCCACAAAGAGATGGAATTTATCACCCTTTTTACTGCTCTTCAACCGCAAACATTATGCACGGAAAGAACAATGAAGCATCACAGTAAGACAATATCGTGAGTTGGTTTGTTTCTGGATTTTGTACTGACATAGAGTTATTCATACTAGCTATCTCTGGTCAATCACAACCTTCGGTTTTTTGGTAATCAATTACATGAAATTACATTGGTACGTGACTGGAATCATAGAGGAGTTGCATGTCCATATGACATTGTGTTAAAATGCTCTGGTAATTCCGTGGAAGCGTCCGTGATATCCGTCCGAAAACTTATTGGAATGTATCACCACATTGGAGTCATTCATGGATTACAATATTTGATTGTTCATATTATGAAACCCCTATTCCAGGACACGATTATCAGTTTCACGCTTTTGCATGAGTGACAGCAGATTTATCAGTATTATATGTGCTGGATATGGGTTTTCAGGAACAAAGCAGAACAAAGTTTGCCAATTAATAACACAAATGTTGAGAAAAGTGAGAACTAAATTGAATGCCATCTATTCCGAAAAGTATAGGAGTACATCAAAAGAGCGACACGACACGACCTAGCTATCAGTGGGTTGTTTAGAATTCTGAAAGTTTCAAATTGTGTATGAGCAGGTGCATCTCAATTACATAGTATTTTTTACATAGTATTTTTTGCGCCTGAACAGTGCTGAAGATACCAGCTTAATTTCGGATATAAATGCTTGCTCGGGCTTCTTTTGGGTCATCACCGAACTCTCATCACAGAATCACTCTTATCACCAAAGGATATATTAGTTTAAGATGATAATACTTATTACTGCCTAGGAATTCGCATCATGTTCTCCATAAATGTAAATGTTGTGCATAAAATTTTAACATTGTTCCTAAAACACTCACATAATACCTCATGATCACCATCCACCATGAAATATGAGTAGCAAACAAGAGATAATGAGAAAGAGGGAGGTGTTGAGGAGTAGACTCTATATGACCTACTTTTGCCTGCGTACATTACATCGCGTTGGACGGTTTAGCTAGTATAGTGGAACTGACAGCAAGGATGTAAAAACTAATTGGAGGCCCCAGAAAATTGGCCTACCATTCGAGACGGAGACATAACGAGATTTGTCTGAAAGCATGTTCCTATTAAAAACCATTACTCTTGTTTTACAAGACAAGATAGGAATGAAGGATGCAGACTGCCGGATATATTCCAGAGTGACGTCATTATATGATGATTTTCAGGTGTTTCAATGTGGATCTAGGTTTAGAAGTAATCACTACCAATTTGCTCTCCTAGAATCCAATCGTACGTATTCCGGTTCGCACAATTGCATTGCATGAGTTGGGTGTTATGGGTAGGTCATGGAATATAAGTAATCTGTTTGGAAATCATCACAAATCTGCATGGTCCCTAATCGGATGATGTATACATTTGAATCCCCATATGCTAAACAACGACGCCAATATCTCTTTGAAGGTTCAGTGACACATTGTTTTCATTCCAAAAATATTGCAATGAAATGTTCTATCGTCATCATAAAAATCCAGTAGTACTGTTTCGGGACATGCTGACAAATATATTTCTTGTGTTCCTCAATAGAAAGTATGATATAGGAGGTACGGTATACTAATATATGTGTGGCCCACAAAGTATGTATAAAAAATATGAATACATGTGTACTCCCAAACCTCATCACAATGAAAAGAATCCAAGATAGACAGCTAAATGTGAAACAAAAAAATCCGATTCAATGGATAAGTGATAAAACATAGAGGCTATTCGTAACAACTGCCTCCGGTAATCCATGAACATGTTCTATGCAGACATTTTCCAGAGAATCATTATGTTCGTTTTAAAATCACTTTCATGAATAAGTATTGAATATTCGGGATATTGAATGTATTTAGTTATCAAAACATTACAAACTACAAATCATGGCAAGAAATTATTTTCTCAGACAGTCGACAGTATGAAAACACACTCGACAAAATGATATGCGCAGCAACGAGCAATCTTAATTTTTTTGCTTCCTAATGGGTGGCTTTCAAGAAACAGAACCTCCCAACTCATTCCACCCCTTTATTCTGGATTCTTAACATGCTTCAAAAAATTATATTCGATATGATAACAGAACAGCAACACATCATCCATCAAATAGGGCTATGCTTGAAGTATTCACATTATATTCACACATATTTCGAACTATTAAAGATTGAAATCAGCCAGGGTAATATGAAATGCCAAGGCGTAATACTTGAAACATCAGCTAAATAATAGTGTATCAGACATTAATTTTGATATAATTTAGGATTTGAAACAAAGTATAAACCATATAAACCGTATAAACCATATAAAAACCGTATAAACCATATATTAACAGATAGTCAAGGATGTAATCAGATAGAACGATAACTGAATAAGTTTGATTAGTTCAACATTAGTGTCACTAGCTAAGTTTACATATTGGCTATGCAACATTTATTATTGAGCTCACCAAGGGTAAAGGTTGTGTCCAGAAGTGATTTGATGGCTGCAGTACCAATGATATCCCTAATAAGTTCACATCAATTTTATCATCACACCTACTTCGACATCAAATGAAGTTTCAGTTGGAATCTCGTAATCGAACCTAGTTTGGAACATTCAGGGAGAAAATAGAGGCTGATAGGAACTTCGATTAGGCTCCAATATCATCTACTTGAAAAGCATTTTTGGTCAACATCTGGTTGGAATTTAAATCACTTTGAATTTGGACATTTTGAAAATGAAAATAGAACTTTTGATGAAAAGTTGATTTTTAGGGAATAGTTTGATCTGACTATAATTTCGTCATCTTATCGAGCATGTTACAATGGAAATTCATATATATATTGAATATATAAATTTGACCTTTTATTTGACTTTTATTGACCTTGAAAGGTCAAATCAGCAACTTTGGTGAAAACAAACAGTTGTGGCTCAACACTTTACATTTCTCTGATAATGTTTTTTAGCCATTGCTCTAATTTTTCACGCTTATCGTTAATGTTTTCGGGGTGACAGAGATAATGGGACTATGGTAAATACACCCGAGCGGTCCTAAGCGACAGGAAAACGTCTAGTTGATTTAAGCAGCCAGGTGTTGAAGAACCATATCTTCATAGGACAAGCGTTTGTTTTCCTCTCAGTGGTGAACGATCTATGTTGCCTCATTGATCCACAATGGAGTAATGGAGAGATGAGATTTATCCAGAGATTTATCATCCATTTCACTGTTCAATAATGCCTCGTATGTAGTTATGTATCCCCCGTCCGGCAAAAATATTGTATTATACTATCATAATAATTATCTTATGCCTTTGGTAACGGGTCGATATCTAAATTGTTGATGAGAATTTATTCATTTTCGTCTCATGTAACTTGAATTGATTTGAACAACCTAGCGTTGAAGAACCATATCTTTATGGGACACGTATGTGTACTTGTCCAACTGTTGAACGACCGATATTGCTCTACTTATCCAGAGAGATGAAATTTATCACCAAATTTACTGTTCTCCGACCGCAAACATCAGGCAGAGAACGAACAATGAAGCATCACAGTAAGACAATATCGTTAGTTGACTTATTTCTGAATTTTGTAGGCCTGTATAGTTATTCATACCAGCTATCTCTGGTCCAACACAACGTTCGGGTTTTTGGTAATCAACTACATAAAATTACACTGTTACGTGACTGGAATCATAAAGGAGTTGCATGTCTACATGACGTTTTGTTCAAGTACTCTGGCAACATCATGGAAGTGATGGTGATATTGACGAGAAAACTTTTTGAAATGTGTCACATTGGAACCATTCAAGGATTACTTCCTATTCCAGGACAGGATTAACGGTTTAATGTTTTAACATGAGTGACAGCAGACTATCAGTATTATTTGTGCTAGCTACGAGTTTTCACGCAGCAATCAAGTAGGTTGGTTTCCAGCAGTCGATTACATGGAAACTGCGATACATATAAAGGGAAACTCGCCAATCAATACTCGCTTTTAATTTGGACAATTTGACTAGAATTGCATAGTTGGTCTATACATTTACACTGCACTGACTTGGAATAAGAAATATGACAAAAAAAGTTTTTTTGCCCAACACAACTTGTGAAAAAAAAGTGAAAACTAATAGGAATGCCAACTATTCTGAAGAGATACAAGCATGTCATCTGAACGTAAATGTCAACGTATATTTCTTTATGTATGATTTAAGTTGATTATTTGTCCATCACTGTCAGTGGAGTGCACCTATAAATACTGTCAATGTGCCTGAGGAAATTTATTCCGACTAGTATTTTCCAAAGAAACAACTAAAGATAATCGGCATAGAGCCTCCAAACACGTGATATATACATGTATTTCTTTTCTTTCTATATTTGTCAAAATACATACTTAAACTGAAGTGAGCAAACACTTGAATACGCAATAATACGTTGTAATAAAAATAGTAATAATCATTTTAACATGAGTGACAGCAGACTATCAGTATTATTTGTGCTAGCTACGAGTTTTCACGCAGCAATCAAGTAGGTTGGTTTCCAGCAGTCGATTACATGGAAACTGCGATACATATAAAGGGAAACTCGCCAATCAATACTCGCTTTTAATTTGGACAATTTGACTAGAATTGCATAGTTGGTCTATACATTTACACTGCACTGACTTGGAATAAGAAATATGACAAAAAAAGTTTTTTTGCCCAACACAACTTGTGAAAAAAAAGTGAAAACTAATAGGAATGCCAACTATTCTGAAGAGATACAAGCATGTCATCTGAACGTAAATGTCAACGTATATTTCTTTATGTATGATTTAAGTTGATTATTTGTCCATCACTGTCAGTGGAGTGCACCTATAAATACTGTCAATGTGCCTGAGGAAATTTATTCCGACTAGTATTTTCCAAAGAAACAACTAAAGATAATCGGCATAGAGCCTCCAAACACGTGATATATACATGTATTTCTTTTCTTTCTATATTTGTCAAAATACATACTTAAACTGAAGTGAGCAAACACTTGAATACGCAATAATACGTTGTAATAAAAATAGTAATAATCATGGCGTAATAATCCGCGTTCCTTGGGTTGCTAGCTTTCGAACATTATTTCATTCCAAAACATTTGTCTAAAGCTATTGGTGTTTCAGGCGCTAGGCCGAATAAGTGAATCAATAAAAAAAACATGAAGCATGCCATTCGTAAGTTCGAACCCGAGTGTCTCTGACATCGTGATATTGGATTTTGAAGGGTCATCACCGAACTCTTGTTTTATGTATTACGATACGTCAAAATGTTCACCAACCGCATAGAAATTCCCAGCATATTCTCCAAACATTTGAATATTGTGCGTGAAACATTTACTGTATTATTATACTTCATGATTACCAGCCACCATGAAATATCAGTAGTACGTGACCTTAACGAGAGACAATGAGAAAGGGAAGGGGGTTTTGTAGAACCTACTCGTGCCATTGTACAATTACATCGAGTTGGACGGTTTATGTTGTAGTTGGGGAATCTTGTTTATTGACATAATCGTAATCGTTTTCTCCACTCTTGTATATACGTAAAACTGAAATACAAAAATAAAGCCCTATGAATATGTGGTCATACTTATATGCGTGCTACAACAAACAACGTATTTTCTCTACGACCAACCTATGACTGTGCCTATACTATGGCGAGTACGGTACCGAACGATAAAACAGATCTAGATTCAACTGTTACTTCACAACAACTACAAAACACATATCATCTACAGGTTACCAAGTTTATAAAACAATATTCATCCACAATAACATACCTCTGTGATGTACGTGTATCTTAAAAGAATACAAATCATTTTGCGACAAAAACTTTGACCTATTTTGCCGAAACGTAAACAATGTGCGAATCTGCGGACTGTAGTTTTTTCGTAGGCCCTTACATGGCTCCCCTGAATTGTGAATACATGAACAATTCACCAAATTACATCAACAAAAACAATAATCATCTTTCAAGATATCAAAAACGTTCAAAGTGTCTTTCACATGCTTCAACAGTTGGCTCCTTGACGGGGACCCGGTCTATACAGTAGAATCAACTTTTGCACGGGTCGATCGAGTTGTGACGTGCTTGTCTTTACAGTGACCTTGCGAACAAGTCCATCGTTACTTGGAAATGTGGAGATGATCCTCCCAAGTGGCCACTGAGCTCTAGGTAGGTTGTCGTCGATGAGAATCACTACGTCTCCAATCTCCAGATTTTCTTTAGGTCTGTTCCACTTATTTCTGGTTTGGAGGGTAGTCAGGAATTCTTTTCGCCAGCGTGTCCAGAACTCGTTCGCGAGAAACTGGACTCTTCTCCAATGTTTGCGCAGGTACAAATCCTCCCTCACAAAGTCTCCAGGCGGAGGCATGACTACTTTTGCTTTCATGGTCAACAACTGACTTGGGCTCAACGGTTCTGGAGAATCTTGAGAAGTTACATCAACATATGTCAATGGTCGGCTGTTCATAACTGATTCCACTTCAACGAAGAAGGTCTGTAGAGAATCATCACTGAGACAGTCGCCATGATCAAGAAGTAGTGTGGTGAGGATAGCCCTGGCTGATCTTATCAATCTTTCCCAAGATCCAGCCATGTGGCTCGCATGAGGTACGTTGAACTTGAACTTTGGTACATCTGGCAACCAATCACAGTTGTCCTTCAACAACATCTGGTGAATTCTTTTGTGGTTGAATTTCTCCAAGGCCGACTCCAGTTCTCCTTTCGCACCAACAAAATTGGTTCCCTGGTCTGATCGTAATTGTCGAACATGACCTCGTCTACCAACGAAACGTCGATAGCCGTTCAGAAAAGCATCGGTTGATAAGGAAGGGACTACTTCAAAGTGGACCGCTCTTGAAGCCAGACACACAAAGATGACTCCCCATCGTTTCTTCATTGACCGTCCTTCTTTAATGAAGAATGGACCGAAACAGTCGACAGCTGAATATGTCAATGGCGCTGTTTCTTGCAACCTATCTTCTGGCAGGTTGGCCATTTTTTGTTGTACAGAAGATCCTCTCAGTCTTTTGCATCGCACACATGTGTGTAGATAAGAAGCTACCGATGCTCTTCCTCTGATGATCCAGTATCCTGAGGCACGAAGTTCGTTGAGAGTTGTGCTTCGTCCTGCATGTTTTGTTTGTCTGTGATAGTGGTCTATCAACAAAGTTGTGAGTTTGCTCTTGGAGGGAATTATCACTGGATGTGCCAAATCTCTTGGAACATTGGCTCGTTGAATTCTGCCCCCAACTCGAATGAGACCATTTTCGTCTAAATACGGATCTAGTCGGTAGAGACTACTCGTCTGTTTAAGGTGTCGTTTCTTTGCTTTGTCAGTACTTCTGTCATCACCTTGCGGGACCTTGCTGGAGAGCAATACTGTCTTCTCATCTTTGAATGCTTGTCCCTGAATCAACTGCAGAATGGCGACCTCAGCATCCACCATCTCTTGTACACTCAGTGAACTACATTCAGGTTTGGAAACTCGATGAACCTTCTTCGGTTTCTTCACTTTGCGTTCCATCAATCTGCGCTTCAAACGTAGACAGAGTGCTATCGCTCTCTTTGCTCTATACCATGTAGAGAAGTAAGTCAATCTTGACAGCATATTGCTGAATTGGCTCTCTGTTGTGGTTGCATGAACCGTCACCTTCTTCACTTCCGAATCACCTTCTAAAAGAGGGAACCTCTCATCTGTCAAAGGGAGTGGATCACTGACTCTGAGAAACTCTGGACCATTCCACCATAGTGAACTCTCAACCAGAGCATCAACAGAACTTCCACGAGATGAAATATCGGCTGGGTTTTCTTTAGATCCAATGTGGTTCCACTGATCAGCTGTTGTAGAATCTTTGATTTGTTGAACACGATTCGCTACATACACATGGAATTTCTTCGACTCATTTGCGATATAGCCTAAGACCACTCTGCTGTCTGTCCAGAAGAAGTTGTTTATCTGACTGTAGCAGAGTTCTCGTTGGAGGAAATTGCTCACTTTCACTGAAGTTAGGGCTGCAGTTAGCTCTAATCTGGGCATAGTAATAGACTTCGTGGGTGCCACTCTGGACTTCGCCATAGCCAATCGGCAGGATATGTGGTTCTTTATGTCAAACAGTCTCAAGTAGCTACACTGTCCGTACCCACGTTGACTCGCATCCGAAAAGTGATGGATCTCTACTTGAACAACTTCTCCCATTTCTGGATCTTTGTAGCATCTAGGCACTTGAAGCTTGGCCAGTTTAGGTAAGTCATTTCTCCATTTTTCCCATCTCATTCGTGTGTCATCCGGTAGAGGATCATCCCACCCTTGGCCATCCTTGCAGAGATCTTGCAAGATCCCCTTCCCAATCAGGATGAAAGGGCTAACGAGTCCCAGTGGATCGAATACAGAAGCCACTGTTGACATTATACTTCTACGTGTCAAAGGCTTGTCTTGAACTTCAACTCTGAAGAGGAATGAGTCACTCTCTAGGCACCATCTGATACCCACTGCACTTCCCATGGGCAATCTTTGTGAAGGTTCGATTTCTTTGATTTGTGTGGCTCTACTCTCATTATCTAGGACATTCAAAACTTCTCTTGAATTTGAGGAAAACTTGTGGAGCTTGAATCCAAATTTCCCACACAGACGTTTGGTGGTGTCGATCAGTTCTATCGCCTCATCTGGGCTATTCACCGATGCCAATCCATCATCTACATAAAAGTTATTCCTGACGAACTGAGCTGCAGCAGTTCCAAACTCTTCTTCACCTCTGTTGGCTGCTGTTCTTAGTGCATATATTGCACATGCCGGCGATGAGGTGGCGCCGAATAGGTGAACTGTGAATCTGTATTCTGTGACTTTGTCATTCTTCCACCACAGGAATCTGAGGTAGTCTCTGTATGGTTCACTCACACCCACTTGGTGGAACATACCTTCAATATCGCATGTTACACCGACGTGATTCTGTCTAAATCTACAGATTATACCAATAAGGTTCTTGATCTGATCAGGACCACTCAGCAAGTTGTTGTTGAGGCACTGACCCCTGTATTCTATACTACAGTTGTAAACGATCCTCAGTTTGCCGGGCTTCTGAGGGTGGTACACCCCATGGTGTGGGATGTACCACACACTATCATCTAGGGCGTCAGCAGCGGGAACTTCTTCTACATAACCCTTCTCTATCATTGTCTCCATTGCTACATGGTAGTCTTCTTGATACTGTGTTTCTCGGCTGAACTTTCTCTGTAATTGTTCCAATCGTTTCTCTGCAACTACTCTATTGTTCTGTAACTTGAGTGGCTTGTTTCTGAGTGGCAAGGGAAGTTCTATATGTCCATCTCTTCTGATGTGCATCCCTTGGTCCATGATTTGCAGGAACTTCCTATCTTCAGCTGATAGTCTTTCATCAGACGGCTGTTCCGCAAAGTCCATCTCAAACATTTGTTTCACTGCTAGCGGACAGACTTCTTTAGTTTGAGTACGAAATGAAAAGTGGCACTGGCGTTCAGGTCTTGTTCTCACTAGCTGACAAGAACTGTGGTAATTCTCTGTCTCTGTCGTACACTTCATCATACCTATGATACCCCATCCTAGGTTGGTATGCACTGCATAAGGATCGTCTTCTTTTCCAGCCACTATAGTTCTAGGACGTATGGCACGGGGACAATTCATGCCAATCAACAACCCCACTTCTGTGTCCGGTATACAAGGATGTATCTTCCTTGCTACTTCTTTGAGATGTGGCCACTGCTCTGCAGTTTCTCTTCTGGGGATCTGGTTAAGTTTGGCTGGGATAGCACTTCGGCTGTACACACTTGGCAAATTCACTTCCACGTCCTCTTGTAAACCTTTCACCACCAGGTCGTTTACCTTCATACAGTCAATCACATCCTCTGCCAAAACAGTGGACAATTTCAAACGTACTGTTTCTCCTGTCATTGATAGTTTCTCGAGCACTGAGTCAGTGATGAAGCTGGCATCAGACTGATCATCGAGTAGAGCATATACTACCACTTTTTTCTCTGGTGAATCCTTGTGATATATCATGACTGGTAGTATCAGTGAGTGGGAACAGTTATTTTCTGAGTGTCCATCGACATCAACACAATATGATGATACGTTTTGATGTTGCTGACTGTCATCTGGAATAGCTGAAGTGTCAGGTTTCTTTGTGTAGGCATAGTCATGCAAGATTGTTGGATGGTGGAGTTGACAGATTTTACACTGTTTTTTGTGTTTGCATTCCAGGCGCCGGTGACCCCAACGGAGACACCCGAAACACAGTGCATTCTTCCTGATGAACTCCTGTCTGTTCGTGAGAGTCATTGCCTTGAATTTACTACAGTCTTCTAGTGGATGTGCATCCTTGCACAGACGACATTTCTGTTTATTATGATCTGGAGATGTTGTCTTCTCGACTGTGGTCTTGTCAGTTGCGTTCTTAGATTCTCTGGCATTGGAGGCAAAACTCCTGGCACTGTTTGCCTTTCCACTTGATGGTTTCTTGTCATCTGCGATGGTAATATTCAATGGACTGCTCATTATTCTTGCTTGTTTGCTAATGAATTCACAGAGTTTAGAGAATGGCGGGTATGTTTCTTCTCTTCCTGACTCATATATCCATGAGTCAACCAGACTCAACCATTTATCCTGGACTCGTTTAGGCAACTTGCCCAAAATCTTTCTGTGCTCAGTTGGGTCATTCAACACTTCGAGCTGGCCCAGGGTAAGCATAGCAGTCTCACATTGATTCAGAAAGTCAGAGAGATCACGCATCGTTTTGCCATCACCAGATTTCACTTGTGGCCACTTGTCTAGTTTTTCTCTGTAAGCTGTGGTTAGTAACAACTTATCACCATACCTTCGTTGCAATGTTTCCTTAGCTTTGTTGTAGGCAGTTTCATTATTCAGAGCCAGAAGACCCTTTATGCATTTCTTAGCTTCTCCGTCGGTGTACCTGCCTAGGTAGTACACTCTATCTGTGACCCTCGGGTAATACTCTTCTACTAAAACATTGTAAGTGTTCAGCCATATTGGAAAATCGAAGATATCTCCCTTGAACACTTCAGGTTCCTTCCTGGGTAGCCGCGTCTCCTCTCTATTCACCAGAGCATCTGCTAAGGAGGATATAGCTGAAGGCCAACTCATGTTGTTTCTGGAATCTGCAAAAACTGGGCTTAATCCTGCTGACTTCACTTCATCACCTTTAGGAGGCCCGGCGGGAGTTGATGTGTACTGTGGAATTTCAAATGGCTTCATATTGGCTGTTGCTTGCTTCTCTTCATCATTATTATTCTTTGTGTCAGTCTTGACAGTCATACTTTGTCTCATATAATCGATAACATCATTTTGTTCAGTGTTCTCTGATGGTTGAGAATTGTTTTCAAAGTTGTCTATGACCTCCATTCTAGCTTTGGTGGCTTGGAGTTCTGTCTGTAATTTTAACATTTCCTCTTCTCTTCTCAACTTCGACATTGACACTCTCAACTCTTCTTCTAGCCTTCTATTTTCTGTTTCTATTTTGTACATAGATTCTTCTATCTCATGTTGTTTTTGGAGTGCTCCTGCACGTGCCTCCAATTCCGCTTTTTTCTGCTCTTCTTCAAGTCTCATCATTCTGGCTTTTGTCTGTGAACTTAGTGATGTACGAGTCCGCCGACTGTAGTGAGAGGCTGTATCACACTTTTGACCTACCAGAAAATCTTCTACTTTCGCCTTGAATGTCATCATCTTTTGTTTGTTCTCTTCTAGCTTGATCACATCTTCTTCTTCTAACACAGACCGTAACTGGACGTCAGCATGTATAAATTCTTCATACTTGGTCAACCAGTATCTGTAATGTTCCTGCACCAACCTGGGAGATTCTACTTCTATATGGCCTTGTATTATTTCTTCTTCCTCTTTTAGCTGTTTCAGGCACTTTCTGTAGGATTCTACCCTTCTTTCTGTCATCCATTCTAGGCCTCTTTCAGACAGCTTCACATCTCGACCACTCGCAGTTTGCATTTTACAATCGTCACTGGTCGTATCTTGGTCGGGAAATACACACGCATAGAGTTTTACTGTTGTAGTTGGGGAATCTTGTTTATTGACATAATCGTAATCGTTTTCTCCACTCTTGTATATACGTAAAACTGAAATACAAAAATAAAGCCCTATGAATATGTGGTCATACTTATATGCGTGCTACAACAAACAACGTACTTTCTCTACGACCAACCTATGACTGTGCCTATACTATGGCGAGTACGGTACCGAACGATAAAACAGATCTAGATTCAACTGTTACTTCACAACAACTACAAAACACATATCATCTACAGGTTACCAAGTTTATAAAACAATATTCATCCACAATAACATACCTCTGTGATGTACGTGTATCTTAAAAGAATACAAATCATTTTGCGACAAAAACTTTGACCTATTTTGCCGAAACGTAAACAATGTGCGAATCTGTGGACTGTAGTTTTTTCGTAGGCCCTTACAGTTTAGCTAATACATTGAAGTGACAGCAAGGATGTGACATCTAATTGGAAGCCTCTAAAAGTAGACCTACCGTTCGAGTAGACATAAGGAAATTTGTCTGAAAGCATTTTCCTAGTACAAATCGTTGCTCCTGTAACAAGACAAGATAGGAATGAAGTACGCTAAATACCGGATACAGCTCAGTGATGTCACTGCATGATGATTAATATGTGTTTTGATGTGGATTCGTACTGAGTTGCGAGATATTAGTAACCTGATTCGAAAGTATCACAAAAATGCATGGTCCTGAAATTAGATGATGTAAACATTTGATTCCCCATTTGCAAAACAATGCCAGCCATTGATGACGACAATGTGTGTTTAATTTTCAGTGGTAAATTGTTGTCATTCCAAAAAATGTTTCATTTAAAAGTTTCTATCCTCATAAAAATCCAGTTTTACTGATGGGTCTGAGCTGATAAACATTTTTTATGGGTTCCTCAATAGAAAGAATGATATAGGAGCTACAGTATATCAATATGTGTGACCTACAAAGTATATATAGATACAGTGTGAATACATGTGTACTCCCAAAACTTATCAGGATGAAAACAATCTAAGCCAGACAGGAAATCCAACTAAACCAGACAGCAAGAAGTAAAACAAAAATCCAACTCAACGGATCAGTGAGAAATTAAAGTGACTACTTATAACGACAATTGGCGCCAGTAATTTATGAACTAGTTCTATGCAAAAACAAGACAATCAGAGATTGCAGACCCTCGCCCCAGAGATTAAGTCAATTTTGCAGGTTGAACACATTTTTAACGCAGCATTCTATTAACGAGTTCCCAGACATTTTTTTTCATTTTGTTACTGACCAGGGAATAGGAAGTTTCAATGTTCATGACATCATTGTAACGTCACTGTTTGTCGTAAAGCCAAACATGAGATATATCCGAAATCTGGGTCTCAATACCTTCGTCACAATGCGAGTCGAAGGTATACATCTCACCTTGGCTTTCTTGGCAAGCATTGGTCATTTATATGGAGACGGAGGACTTCTCTCACTGCCCCTGATATCTATGCCGTTAACACTGCTCAGAAAATGCTCCAAGGCAAACAGTATTCCAGGGGGGGGGGGGGGGGGCCGAGGAATCAAGCTTGTCCATGAAGCTATGTTCCGTTGTTCTTATCGTCAGTGGAAAGCTGGCTGACATCACAAGCCAGAACCATACAATCAGTGCACGTGATCAGAACAGACAGTTTTAGAACAAACAGTGAATCGAGATGGGAAAGCGAGGGTTCAGTGAATCTTTGGAAGAGTGCTGTGAAGAGATGGCTGAAAGAAGGCGCATCAACCAATGTCTCATTCAAGAAACCAAATCGAAAAGTTTCTGGGATCCCCAATCACGCTCTAATTTTGATTTGAAACCTTTGCGGAAAGTTTGGTAACCTTTCCGCCGGAAACCCCTGACACCTTCCAAGGAAAAGCTTGCTGTATATCCTGAAGTCCTGTTCTTCAGAATGCTGGTCGTTTTCAAGGTGAGGGATGAGAGTCTGGAAACTGTTCTAGAACATGAGCTTACATCAGTAACTCCGTCGATATTCCAAGATGATGGAATGATGAGGAAATCAACCAACTCAGTCATGGAAAAAGCACGAGAAACAGTGAATTCGTGAACGAATTCATTGTTTCGAGTGTTTTATCCGACATAAAATATTGCTCTTACAACCACAATGCGACCGACGGATTACTCGTACACATGTATGTTGTTTCTGTTAGATCTATTGCAAGTCAAGCATGACATAGATGTATTCGTAAATAACCGGCAACCGAGTGAATTCAGATTGCTCAACTCAACATGATTTCCGGCCCAAATACTATATATCGCGCTTCCTCTATATATTCAATAAGGATTAAAAAGGTGGCACGCGGATTAAATGCATTCATGTAATGAGCGAGTAGTATTAAGGAGCAGAGTTTGATACTTTTAACGTTTTTCAGTGGACATCTCCATTGGATGATGGTGAGTTTTAATATATTGTACTCAAAAGACAGCGAAACAGTACGGAAGCCCAGATAGGACATTTGCCCCGATAGTTTATCTCGCCTCGGCGAACTGCTAACTCGCCTCGGCGAACTGTTATCTCGCCTCGGCGAACTGCTAACTCGCCTCGGCGAACTGTTATCTCGCCTCGGCGAACTGCTAACTCGCCTCGGCGAACTGTTATCTCGCCTCGGCGAAGTGCTAACTCGCCTCGGCGAACTGTTATCTCGCCTCGGCGAACTGTTATCTCGCCTCGGCGAACTGCTAACTCGCCTCGGCGAACTGCTAACTCGCCTCGGCGAATTGTGGCTGCCGTTTGTAAGGATTACATAACTGGCAACTTAGTAGTTGGCCTCGGCGAACTGTTAACTCGCCTCGGCGAACTGTTAATTCGCCTCGGCGAACTGCTAACTCGCCTCGGCGAACTGCTAACTCGCCTCGGCGAACTGTGATTGCCATTTAGGTGTGTTACACAACTGGCATTTTAGTAGTTGGCCGAGGCGAGTTAGCAGTTGGCCGAGGCGAGTTAACAGTTCGATGAGGCGAGAAAACAGTTCGCCGAGGCGAGATAACAGTTCGCCGAGGCGAGAAAGCAATTGGCCGAGGCGAGATAACAGTTCGCCGAGGCGAGATAACAGTTCGCCGAGGCGAGATAACAGTTCGCCGAGGCGAGATAACAGTTCGCCGAGGCGAGTTAACAGTTGGTTGATAAGAGACCAGTTAGTAGTTCGCCGAGGCGAGTTAGCAGTTCGCCGAGGCGAGTTAGTAGTTCGCCGAGGCGAGTTAGCAGTTCGCCGAGGCGAGTTAGCAGTTCGCCGAGGCGAGTTAGTAGTTCGCCGAGGCGAACTTAACTTATGGGGCAAATGTCCTATCTGGGCTTCCGTAAAACAGTGACCTATACCACACACATTCTCGCATTTTTGTTACCATGGTTACTGGACATCGACTTGTTGACATTAAATTTCAACATGGCAGATAATTTGGACACATTTTCAAATGCAACCGTGGATAGTATGGTGTCATTTAATGCTGCAAACATTCTGAACGATGTTGGAAATTCAACATTAGATGATCTTGAGATTACTGATTATGAACTTGCGCAAGCTTCCCAGATTGCAGAACAGAGTCGTGAATCTGACGAAAATTGTATTTCTGATGTACACGGGAATTGGCAAAAGATACATGACATTACATGCATCAGTGAACCGATGAATTCGTATGGGGCAAACGGTGGATTCGTGCGGACGAATCCACTGTTCAGACAATTGTGTGACGTCACAACAATATTTTAAAGACCGGGTAAAGAAGCTGGAGTCCACATGTAAGAAGGTGCACACTCTCACCACTGATCCCAAAACAGACTGTGTAAGCTATGCGATGGCACTCCTCCAAACCTTGAGTGACAACTCATTCACAACATTTTATGACTTGGGCAATCTGGTATTGCACAACATACAGTCTTTGTTGCTGCAAAGCTTGGAGTGGAGTCCGTCACGATAGTATTCGACAGATATGACAATGAGCAATCAGTCAAATAAGCAGAACGCCATAGACGTGGAATGGAGACAGCCTTGCACCTTGTATGTAATCAAAGGCAGTCGAGCAGTTCCAAAGTACAGAAAGTTGCGCGAATGTTGCTCCATGCTTTTCACCTGTCTTCAGCATGCGAGCGAATCATATTGAGGTGTGATGACACGGATGTATTAGTACTGCTCCTCTTCTACGCCAGCAATGGAATGCTGAGGTTAAACGTGTATATGCATGCTGGGCACAACACACAAAGGATGGATCGAAGACAGTACATCTCTATTTGCAACATATTTGATGAAGTCGGCAAGGATTTTTGCCAGAATCCACCAGCGGGCCTTAACAGGTTGTGATACTACGTGTAGTTTCTTCAAGATCAGCAAACACACAGCTTACTCGAAAAAACTACCAGAGCACATAAAAAATCTCCTGATGCACTGAAGAATTTTGGGTTGTCCGATGACCCAGATGATTGTCAAAACGCGACATTGGCAACGGATTCAGAAAGTGATGAAAACGATGATAAGTAGACCCAGAGACATGCCGGAAACTTACAGAATGTTGTATTTTACATAACACTAGCAAGGCATCAGGAGTCCTTTTCACCATAAAAATCACATTTATTTTGATTCCATGGAATTTTCAATTGACACATCACACAAAAAAATCATAGAATTTCATATTCGATGAAGTTTTTCAGACCATTGATTAGATTTACCTATGGCATATGATAGAACAAGCTTTCATTTGATGTTACTTACATGGTTATATCTTGATTATTGAGCGAGATATGGCTAAAAATACATGTTCAGTCCCCACACTCAATTTCAGGAGGGTTATCATAAAAACAGGCCATTTTATGTGGGTTCGGAATACTATATTTCCACATCATTATTTTTCTCATAGGTGGGATGGATAATAAAAAATAGGTCCCGCTTTCTTTTACCTCCGCTTGGGGCTACTCCTATTTTTAGCCTTTTTTCGAAATGCTGCTGGGCTAATAGAAATTCCGGCATGTTCTCCAAATATTTAAATATTGTGCATGAAATTTTATCATATGTTTATCATTGTCCATAAAATACTAATAGATATATATACTTTATAATCACCAGCATGAAATATCAGTAGCAATATCATGAAATAACAGTAGCACTGGACCTTAACGAGAGATAATGAAAAAGTGAAAGGTGTGAGGGAGGATGTATAGAACCTATTTGCCTGTGTACATTACATCGCGATCGCAGTGTTTAGCTAATACAATGGAAGTGACAGCAAGGATGTGAAAACCAATCGGAAGCCCCAGAAAATAGGCATACCATTTGAGACCGCGACATAACGAGATTTGTCTGGAAGCATATTCCTATTACAAACTATCGCTCCAGTTACAAGACCAGATAGGAATGAAGGATGAAGACTGTCCGATACAGTAATAAAATACTACTACTACTATACATTTCACAGTGACATCAGTGTATGATGACTTACAGGTGTTTTGATGTGTATCTAGGCTTAGAAGTTATTATACCACTTTGCGAAGTTTGCTCTCCTTGAATCCAATCATCTGTAATTACATATTCCGATTGGCACAACCCATTGCACTGCAAGAATTGGACGTCTTCAGGTGGTCATGGAATATGAACAACCTGATTCAATATCATCTCCAAAATTTGAAATAATCGCATTGTATCCAATATCAAATGATGTATACATATAATTTCACATGTGTTTCAAATGATAACTGTCAAAACCAAGTAAGCCATTGATGACGCCAATGTGGCTGTGAATATTCATATAGCTTTGTGTTATGCCTGCAAGGTTTTCTATCTCCATCATAACATTTCATTTGCACTGGTGGGAGAGAATGAGATGGCACATTTCTCGTGTATGAAGAATAGCTACGAAAGTACACTTTATTTATGATTCCTCGAGTGTGGCCAACAAGGTATGTCTAAACAATAGCAGGTGAATACATGTGTACTCCCAAACCTTATCAAGATGAAAACAATCTACGCCAGACAGAAAACCCATTCAAACCAGACAGCAAAAAACAGAATAAAAACATACTTCAACGGATTATTGAGAAAACAAAGTGACTACTCGTAACGACAATTAGCTCCAGTTATCTATGAACAAGTACTGTTGAAGCATTTCCCAGAGAAACAGTATGTTCCTTCTACATTCACTCTTACAAACAAGCACTGAATCTTTGGGATGTTGAGGGTATCTGATCATTAAATCATTGCAAATTACAAATCACTGCAAGAAATTATTTTATCAGAACATTTATTGCCACTTCAAAAAACACTAGACAAAATGATATCTGGGGCAACAAACACATCATCGTTTTGCTCCCCAATGGATGGCTTTCTAAACGCAGAATTCCACTGATCTGATTCCACTGATTTTTTTCTGGATTCTACGAAATACCTAAAAAATTCAACATATTTGTTCTAATTGAAAATCTCCAACGACAACATGCAATATGTACATAAATCACACAGAAGCAATATATCACGTATGGAATGAGTCTATGCAGATGAAACACTACTATATTGATTACATTAGGTAATCAAATTGGATATGACAATACCGTCTATATTCTAAAGTATTCGTAGAGCTATCATATATGAATCACAATATGTACAACAGTCTACCTAGCATAGGAAGATTATATCTCCATATGCCCAATATGACGTTCCATAACAACCTTGATTCTACCTCTTGGAACAAATGTGTCTTTTAGAAGGAAATTTCATTCTGTACTTCCATATAGTGTTAAGTATAATCATTCCATGTGCTCGATAAATCAATATAATATTATAATAACTGCTTGATAAATAATTTATTTCGCAGAAAGATGTTCCGGCGAAGATCCCATGCAAAGTCCGTATGTACAAGTTACAAATTTATTCTAACATATTCCCATAACACAGTGACAAAACAAAATAACTTTCTGGTTTCAATACCTGAAATTTTTACAAAAATGTGAGAAGTTCCATTATTCACAAGGATTTCATGACCACAGTTTTCTCACCTGGTAATGGGAGGCGGGACTACTATACTTCCAGTTAGGTAAACCATGCTAGATCACACCTCAACAGTCAGAGCAGACAAACATGTCAAATTCACCGGGTGTACACTTTCCATAATGTCATATTACTTAATAATGGAATAAGACGATGTATTTATAGGCGTTTCCCGTGGTATTTCAATCCGAAGGTGTTACTGCGGCGTTGTATTATGTCTGGCGTGGATATTGGTTTTTGTTTCATAGGAATGAAACAAGTCCCTCTTTGTCAATCAGATGGGGTAGCATGTTTTGAAATTGTGATCTCGACCATTGTCTTGAACGCTTAACATTAGATACATCAAATTTAACGAATATCTACTTATTGATATTTTCTGATTGTGATACTACTAGTTATAACCGCTGTAAACATTTATATATTTGTGAACAATCATGATGCACCATGTCCATGAAACACGTGATGTTTGCTAGTGTTGACAAGATAAATGAAAAAAAACCGATATGTCTGGTGAATCAATGATGAACCCAGTTAGGCCAGATGAGCAGTACCAGTCCATATTTGTTATCTACACAATGGCATGGGGTTTGTTGTATTTCAGGTTTACTATTGATGCCATCAAAATCTGATTGTATTAGTGGTAATATGCTGAATCATACATTTCTATAATATTCCACCATCCATACTTCAAAAGTACAAGCAAACATCTCCATGATGATTGAGTATCATGTGTTATCCCAAACCTTATCACGATGAAAAAATTATCACGATAAAAACAATCTGATTCATACTGGAATTCCATCCAAGCCCGGCAGCTTAAAGTGAAGTGAGAAACAAAGTGACTTCGCGTAACAACAGTTGGCTCCAGTTTTCTATGAACAAGTTCTCTGCAAGAATTTCCCAGAGACACAATACGTTTTTTTCTACAAATCACTTTCATGAATAAGTTCTGAATATTCCGGATCTTGAGCAGATTTATTTATTAAACTATTACAAATTACAAACCATTGCAAGAAAAAATATATTCTTGGACTGTCGACAGTTGGAATACACACTAGACAATATGATGTGACGAGCAACGAGCACACTTTGGTTTTACTTCCTGAAGGATGGCTTCCAAGAAATAGACCCCCATCTTATTCACCTCTTTATTCTGGATTTTAAATATGCCTAAAAAAATTGTATTCGAACTGAATAATCCAATTGGAAACAAAACTATGCAAAATTTAGATAACAGAAAAGCCATGTACCATGCATTAAATGAATGCATTGTATTCCCATATATTCCGAACTATTACCAGATTTAAATCAAGCAGTATACCATGAGATGTCACAACTTAATACTCGGAATTTAAGCTAGTTAATGGTGTATCAGACATTGATTTCAATATAATCAAGGATCTTGATACAAAGTAGACCATATGGGAAAAACCGGATATTCAAGATTGTAATTAGATCAAACATCAGTCATCGCTGTATTCTTTCTCAAAAGCACATCAGCATAGGTGTGCTGTGTAAATCTGGCAGATCTGCGAATATTTATTACATGTGTACCATCTTCATTGGATATGTATAGCCGTATAAGTCTATGTAGTGATATAACGAAAACTTGGTAACACCATTTAGGACTTATCAATGGTTTATGGAATCACAAGCTTAAACCATTGATAAGTCTTAAATGTTGTTACAAAATTTTGGTTACATGTCTATCATGTATTGTGATAATACTATCATAATCATTATGCCATTGGTAACGGGTCGATATCTACATTGTTGATGATGATTATAATTCCATTTCGTCCCGTGATTCAAGCAGCCCAGTGTCAAAGAATCACATGTTTATGGGACAAGTGTTCATATTCATTCCAGTGAACGACCGACGTTGCTCCACTGATCCACAAAGATATAGAATTTATCACCCGCTTCACTGTTCTTTAACTGCAAACATTATGCAGGGAAGGAACAATGAAGCATCACACAAAGACAATATTTTGACCTGAATTGTTTCTGGTTTCTGTACTGCGAAAAGTTATTCATACCAACTATCTCTGCTCCACTACAACGTTCGATGTTTGGCAAATAACTAAAATATGGGACTGGAATCATAGTATACGAGTTGGATATTTACATGACATTTAGTTCAAGTACTTTGGCAATACCATGGAAATTACAGCGATAGTCGCGTGAAAATTATTGGAACGTATCACCACATTGAAATCAATCACGGATGACAATATTTGCTTGTTTTTATGAAGCCCCTATTGCAGGACACGATTACCAGTTTAAAGTCAGATATTACTTTTGACAGACGATAGAGTAAAGCTCATGGATTATTATAATTTTTTACAATATGCCAATATCTCGATTATTTATGAAGATATGGTGGTTTAAGTGGAAATTTTGGGCAAATTTATTTTGTTACATCATTATAAGCAAGGTAATGAAGCTGATGAAACTCCTAATTTTAACTATATATGATGATATGTGCTTTGTTTGGCAGGAGATATAATCAGTGGGTAATTACCGAAATAGGTTGTCAAGGTAACTATTCTTGAGATATATCCCATAGCAACCCTGGTTGCTAGGGACCCAACGCCAATGAATATTGAATGAGATGTCACAAAACTGGTGAAAATGCGGATGAGGCCCTTTTCTGAACCCCATTCCATGAATTTAAACATCTTCTTGCATATTCGGATTAGCACAACCCATATTGCGTCGCAAGAATTGGAAGTCTTCATGTGGTCATGGAGTATGAACAACCTGATTCAAGACAATCTCCAAAATTTGAAATAATCGTAATGTATCCATTATCAAATGACGTATACACTGTATTTCCCATGCGTTTCAAATAATAACTTTCAAACAGTGTCAGCCATTGATGACGCCAATGTGGCTGTGAATGTTCAGTGGAGCTTTGTGTTATGCGTGCAAGGTTTTCTATCGCCATCATGAACAATTTATTTGCACTGGTGGGAGAGAATGGGATGGCACAACATTTCTCGTGTATGAAGAATAGAAGGGAAGGTACACTTCTTTATGAATCCTCAAGTGTGGCCAAGAAGGTATGTCTAAACAATAGTAGGTGAATACAAGTGTACTCCCAAACCTTATCAAGATGAAAGCATACTACGCCAGACGGAAAACCCATTCAAACCAGACAGCAAAATGTAGAATAAAAACCTACTTTAGAGGATTATTGAGAAAACAAAGTGACTACTCGTAGCGACAATTAGCTCCAGTTATCTATGAACAAGTACTGTAGAAGCATTTCCCAGAGAAACAGTATGTTCCTTCTACATTCACTCTTACAAACAAGCACTGAATCTTTGGGATGTTGAGGGTATCTGATAATTGAATCATTGCAAATTACAAATCACTGCAAGAAATTATTTTATCAGACTATTTATTGCCACTTCAAATAACACTAGACAAAATGATATCTGGGGCAACAAACACATAATCTTTTTGCTTTTGCTTCCCAATGGATGGCTTTCAAAACGCAGAATAACCGATCTCATTCCACTGATTTTTTCTTTCTAAGGAATGCCTAAAATTTTTTATTCAACATATTTGTTCTAATTGAAAATCCCCAACGACAACCATGCAATATGTACCTAAATCACATAGGAGCAATATATCACGTATGGGATAAGTCTATGCAGATGAAACACTAGTATATTGATTATATTAGGTAATCAAATTGGATATGACAATATCGTCTATATTCTAAAGTATTCGTAGAGCTATCATATATGAATCACAATATGTACAACAGTCTACCTAGCATAGGAAGATTATATCTCCATATGCCCAATATGACGTTCCATAAAAACCTTGATTCTACCTCTTGGAACAAATGTGTCTTTTAGAAGGAAATTTCATTCTGTACTTCCATATAGTGTTAAGTATAATCATTCCATGTGCTCGATAAATCAATATAATATTATAATAACTGCTTGATAAATAATTTATTTCGCAGAAAGATGTTCCGGCGAAGATCCCATGCAAAGTCCGTATGTACAAGTTACAAATTTATTCTAACATATTCCCATAACACAGTGACAAAACAAAATAACTTTCTGGTTTCAATACCTGAAATTTTTATGAAAATGTGAGAAGTTCCATTATTCACAAGGATTTCATGACCACAGTTTTCTCACCTGGTAATGGGAGGCGGGACTACTATACTTCCAGTTAGGTAAACCATGCTAGATCACACCTCAACAGTCAGAGCAGACAAACATGTCAAATTCACCGGGTGTACACTTTCCATAATGTCATATTACTTAATAATGGAATAAGAGGATGTATTTATAGGCGTTTCCCGTGGTATTTCAATCCGAAGGTGTTACGGCGGCGTTGTATTATGTCTGGCGTGGAGATTGGTTTTTGTTTCATAGGAATGAAACAAGTCCCTCTTTGTCAATCAGATGGGGTAGCATGTTTTGAAATTGTGATCTCGACCATTGTCTTGAACGCTTAACATTAGATACATCAAATTTAACGAGTATCTACTTATTGATATTTTCTGATTGTGATACTACTAGTTATAACCGCTGTAAACATTTATATATTTGTGAACAGTCATGATGCACCATGCACACAAGGTAAAGTTCTGACTCAACAACACTGATTATTTCCATCCTATTTTGTCCACCCACCAGCGTTATAATGCGCCGTATCCGTGCCAGTGGTTTGTAGTTTAGGATATTCGTGCTCAGTTTAGGTTTTTCATTTAGATGTTCATGAAAGGTGTGATGGTTCAGTTGGTGACAATTATGTCCATGAAACGCGTGATATTTGCTAGTGTTGACAAGATAAATGAAAAAAAAAAACGATATGTCTGGTGAATCAATGATGAACCCAGTTAGGCCAGATGAGCAGTACCAGTCCATATTTGTTATCTACACAATGGCATGGGGTTTGTTGTATTTCAGGTTTACTATTGATGTCATCAAAATCTGATTGTATTAGTGGTAATATGCTGAATCATACATTTCTATAATATTCCACCATCCATACTTCAAAAGTACAAGCAAACATCTCCATGATGATTGAGTATCATGTGTTATCCCAAACCTTATCACGATGGAAAAATTATCACGATAAAAACAATCTGATTCATACTGGAATTCCATCCAAGCCCGACAGCTTAAAGTGAAGTGAGAAACAAAGTGACTTCTCGTAACAACAGTTGGCTCCAGTTTTCTATGAACAAGTTCTCTGCAAGAATTTCCCAGAGACACAATACGTTTTTTTCTACAAATCACTTTCATGAATAAGTTCTGAATATTCCGGATCTTGAGCAGATTTATTTATTAAACTATTACAAATTACAAACCATTGCAAGAAAAAGTATATTCTTGGACTGTCGACAGTTGGAATACACACTAGACAATATGATGTGAGGAGCAACGAGCACACTTTGGTTTTACTTCCTGAAGGATGGCTTCCAAGAAATAGACCCCCATCTTATTCACCTCTTTATTCTGGATTTTAAATATGCCTAAAAAATTGTATTCGAACTGAATAATCCAATTGGAAACAAAACTATGCAAAATTTAGATAACAGAAAAGCCATGTAAAATGCATTAAATGAATGCATTGTATTCCCATATATTCCGAACTATTACCAGATTTAAATCAAGCAGTATACCATGAGATGTCACAACTTAATACTCGGAATTTAAGCTAGCTAATGGTGTATCAGACATTGATTTCAATATAATCAAGGATCTTGATACAAAGTAGACCATATGGGAAAAACCGGATATTCAAGATTGTAATTAGATCAAACATCAGTCATCGCTGTATTCTTTCTCAAAAGCACATCAGCATAGGTGTGCTGTGTAAATCTGGCAGATCTGCGAATATTTATTACATGTGTACCATCTTCATTGGATATGTATAGCCGTATAAGTCTATGTAGTGATATAACGAAAACTTGGTAACACCATTTAGGACTTATCAATGGTTTATGGAATCACAAGCTTAAACCATTGATAAGTCTTAAATGTTGTTACAAAATTTTGGTTACATGTCTATCATGTATTGTGATAATACTATCATAATCATTATGCCATTGGTAACGGGTCAATATCTACATTGTTGATGATGATTATAATTCCATTTCGTCCCGTGATTCAAGCAGCCCAGTGTCAAAGAATCACATGTTTATGGGACAAGTGTTCATATTCATTCCAGTGAACGACCGACGTTGCTCCACTGATCCACAAAGATATAGAATTTATCACCCGCTTCACTGTTCTTTAACTGCAAACATTATGCAGGGAAGGAACAATGAAGCATCACACAAAGACAATATTTTGACCTGAATTGTTTCTGGTTTCTGTACTGCGAAAAGTTATTCATACCAACTATCTCTGCTCCACTACAACGTTCGATGTTTGGCAAATAACTAAAATATGGGACTGGAATCATAGTATACGAGTTGGATATTTACATGACATTTAGTTCAAGTACTTTGGCAATACCATGGAAATTACAGCGATAGTCGCGTGAAAATTATTGGAACGTATCACCACATTGAAATCAATCACGGATGACAATATTTGCTTGTTTTTATGAAGCCCCTATTGCAGGACACGATTACCAGTTTAAAGTCAGATATTACTTTTGACAGACGATAGAGTAAAGCTCATGGATTATTATAATTTTTTACAATATGCCAATATCTCGATTATTTATGAAGATATGGTGGTTTAAGTGGAAATTTTGGGCAAATTTATTTTGTTACATCATTATAAGCAAGGTAATGAAGCTGATGAAACTCCTAATTTTAACTATATATGATGATATGTGCTTTGTTTGGCAGGAGATATAATCAGTGGGTAATTACCGAAATAGGTTGTCAAGGTAACTATTCTTGAGATATATCCCATAGCAACTGTGGTTGCTAGGGACCCAACGCCAATGAATATTGAATGAGATGTCACAAAACTGGTGAAAATGCGGATGAGGCCTTTTTCTGAACCCCATTCCATGAATTTAAACATCTTCTTGCATATTCGGATTAGCACAACCCATATTGCGTCGCAAGAATTGGAAGTCTTCATGTGGTCATGGAGTATGAACAACCTGATTCAAGACAATCTCCAATATTTGAAATAATCGTAATGTATCCATTATCAAATGACGTATACACTGTATTTCCCATGCGTTTCAAATAATAACTTTCAAACAGTGTCAGCCATTGATGACGCCAATGTGGCTGTGAATGTTCAGTGGAGCTTTGTGTTATGCGTGCAAGGTTTTCTATCGCCATCATGAACAATTTATTTGCACTGGTGGGAGAGAATGGGATGGCACAACATTTCTCGTGTATGAAGAATAGAACGGAAGGTACACTTCTTTATGAATCCTCAAGTGTGGCCAAGAAGGTATGTCTAAACAATAGTAGGTGAATACATGTGTACTCCCAAACCCTATCAAGATGAAAACAATCTACGCCAGACAGAAAACCCATTCAAACCAGACAGCAAAACGTAAAATAAAAACCTACTTCAGCGGATTATTGAGAAAACAAAGTGACTACTCGTAACGACAATTAGCTCCAGTTATCTATGAACAAGTACTGTAGAAGCATTTCCCAGAAAACAGTATGTTCCTTCTACATTCATTTTTACAAACAAGCAATGAATATTTGGGATGTTGAGGGTATCTGATAATCAAATCATTACAATTCACTGCAAGAAATTATTTTATCAGACTACTGCCACTTCAAATAACACTAGACAAATTGATAACTGGGGCAACAAACACATAATCGTTTTGCTCCCCAATAGATGGTTTTCAAAACGCAGAATACCCGACCTGATCCACTGATTTTCTCTGGATTCTAAGGAATGCCTAAAAAAATTATTCAACATAATTGTTCTAATTGAAAATCCCCAACGACAACTATGCAATATGTACATAAATCACATAGAAGCAATATATCCGTATGGAAAAATCTATGCAGATGAAACACTAATATATTGATTATATTAAGTAATCAAATTGGATATGACAGTACCGTCTACATTCTGAGGTATTCGTTGAGCTATCATATATGAATCACAATATGTACAACAGTCTACCTAGCATAGGAAGATTATATCTCCATATGCCCAATATGACGTTCCATAACAACCTTGATTCTACCTCTTGGAACAAATGTGTCTTATAGAGGGAAATTTCATTCTGCACTTCCATATAGTGTTAAGTATAATCATTTGATGTGCTCCATAAATCAATTTACTATTATAATAACTGCTTGATAAATAATGTATTTCGCAGAAAGAGGTCCCGGCGAAGATCCCATGCAAAGTCCGTATGTGCAAGTTAAAAATTTATTCTATCATATTCCCATAACACAGTGACAAAACAAAATAACTTTCTGGTTTCAATACTTGAAATTTCTATGAAAATGTGAGAAGTTCCATTAGTCACAAGGATTTCATGACCACAGTTTTCTCACCTGGTAATGGGAGGCGGGACAACTATACTTCCAGTTAGTTAATCCATGCTAGATCACACCTCAGCAGTCAGAGCAGACAAACATGTCAGAGTCACCGGGTGTACGCTTTCCATAATGTCATATTACGTATTATTGGAATGAGACGTTGTATTTATAGGCGTTTCCCATGGTATTTCAATCCGAAAGTGTTACAGCGGCGTTGTATTATGTCTGGCGTGGAGATTGGTTTTTGTTTCATAAGAATGAAACAAGGCCCTCTTTGTCAATCAGATGGGGTAGCATATTTTGAAATTGTGATCTCGACCATTGTCTTGAACGCTCAACATTAGATACATCAGATTTAACGAATATCTACTTATTGATATTTTCTGATTGTGACACTACTAGTTAAACCGCTGTAAACATTGATGTATTCGTGAACAGTCATAATGCACCATGCACACAAGGTAAAGTTCTGACTCAAAAACGATGATTATTTCCATCCTATTTTGTCCATCCACCAGCGTTATAATGCACCGTATCAGTGCCAGTGGTTTGTACTTGAGGATATTTGTGCTCAGTTTAGATTATTCATTTAGATGTACATGGAAGGTGTGATGGTTCAGTTGGTGACAATTATGTCCATGAAACGCCTGTTGTTTGCGAGTGCTGACAAAACAAATGAAGAAACAAATGTCTGGCGAATCAATGATGAACCCAGTTAGGCGAGATGAACAGTACCAGTCCATATTCGTTATCTACACAAATCACTTTCATAAATAAGTACTGAATATTCCGGATCTTGAGTGGATATAATCATCAATCTATTACAAATTACAAATCAGTGCAAGAAAGTATTTTCTTGGACAAATTACAAATCATTGCAAGAAAGTATTTTCTCGCCAGTTAGAATACACACTAGACAATATGATGTGTGGAGCAACGAGCACACTTTGTTTTTGCTTCCTGAAGGATGACTTTAAAAAAATAGACCCCCACCCCCCATCTTATTCACTTCTTTTTCCTGGATTTTAGATATGCCTAAAAAATTGTATTCGAACTGAATGTTCCATTGAAACGAAAACTATGCAAAATTTATATAGATAACAGAAAAGGAATGTATCATGCATTAAACGAATACTTTGTATTCACATATATTCTGAACGTTTACCAGATTAAATCAAGCAGGATACTATGAAATGTCAAAACTTAAGCTAGTTAACAGTCTATTAGACATTCAATATAATCAAGGATCTTGATACAAAGTAGACCATATAAAATAAACCGGATATTCAAGAATGTAATCAGATCAAACATCAGTCATCGCTGTATTCTTTCTCAACAGCACATCTGCATAGGTGTGTTGTGCAAATCTGGCAGATATGCGAATATTGCGGCAATAATATTGTGATAATAGTATCATAATCATTATGCCATTAGTAACGGGTCGATATATACATTTTTGATGATGATTTATAATACCATTTCGTTCCATGATTCAAGCAGCCCAGTGTCAAAGAATCACATGTATATGGGACAAGTGTTCGTATTCATCCCAGCGGCGAACGACCGACGTTGCTCCACTGATCCACAAAGATATAGAATTTATCACCCGCTTCACTGTTCTTTAACTGCAAACATTATGCAGGGAAGGAACAATGAAGCATCACAGTAATACAATATTGTGACTTGAATTGTTTGTGGTTTCTGTACTGCGAACTATCTCTGCTCCACTACAACGTTCGATGTTCGGCAAATAAATAACTAAAATATGGGACTGGAATCATAGTATTCGAGTTGGATATTTACATGACATTTAGTTCAAGTACTTTGGCAATACCATGGAAGTTACAGCGATAGTGGCGTGAAAATTATTGGAACGTATCACCACATTAAAATCAATATTTACAATATTTGCTTGTTTTTATGAAGCCACTATTCCAGGACACGATTACCAGTTTAAAGTCCAACTAAAGTCAGGATATTATTTTGACAGACGATAGAGTAAAGCTCATGGATTTTTTTAATTTATACCACATGTCAATATCTCGATTATTTATGAAGATATGGCGGTTTAGGTGGAAATTTTTGGCAAATATATTTTGTTACCTTATTATATGCAAGGTTATTAAGCTGATGAAACTCCTAATTTTAACTATGTATGATGATAATATGTGCTTTGTTTGGCAGAATATATAATCAGTGGGTAACTACCGAAATAGGTTGTCAAGGTAACTACTCTTGAGATATATCCCATAGCAACCGTGGTTGCTAGGGACCCAACGCCGATGAATATTGAATGAGGTGCCACATAATTGGTGAAAATGTGGATGAGAGCCTTTTCTGAACCCCATTCCATAAATTTAAACATCATTTCGCTTACCAGTCCCGAATTAAAGCCCATAGCAACTACGTTGTTATGGGCCGTATATAAAGTATGGTCGCCATGGTGACCATAAATGTCTTATGGGTGTGATATATTTTCTATTATTATGCTTCTATCCATATTATTCAGCAACACTATGTACGAGTTCAAGAGAACGTTCTGGAAGTATCTAATTAAAGCAACTTACTCGTGTGATGTCATGAATAATCATTATGATAGTTAATAAAGCTTCATAATTCCAGTACAAATTTTGAGAAAAAAAATGGACATAAAGTTGCTGATATCTCGAGTTCGGTTGAAGATATTAAGGTTTTGTAAAAGCAAGCACGTTAGTTTTTGCAGTTTCTATCTCATAATACACGATAAATTGAAATTCACTTGACTTGAGTTAGACTTCAAAGATTAGCCTGAGTAGTACTCTATGTGCTGGATATGAGTTTTCTTGAAGCAATCAAATAGGTTGGTCTCCAAGAGTCGATTAGATGGAAATTGAAGGAAGTTTGTCAATTATTATGTATTTTGTTTGGCAGGAGATATAATCAGTGGGCAATTACCGAAATTGGTTGTCAAGGTAACTATTCTTGAGATATATCCCATAGCAACCGTGGTTGCTAGGGACCTAACGCCAAGGAATATTAAATGAGGTGTCACAAAACTGGTGAAAATGCGGATGATAACCTTTTCTGCACCCCATTCCATAAATTTAAACATCATTTTGCTTACCAGTCCCGAATTTAAGCCCCTAGCAACCACATTGATATGGGCCGTATGTAGAGTATGGTCGCCATGATGACTACAAACTGCATATGGGTGTGATATGTTTTCTACTATTATGCTTCTATAAGTATCATTTAGTGACACTATGCACCCGTTCAAGAAAAGGCTCTAGAAGTATCTAATTAAAGCAGCTCACTCGTGTGACGTCATGAATAATCATTATCATACTTAATAAGCCTCATAATTCCAGTACAAATTTTAAAAAAAATGACATAAAATTGCTAATTTCTCGAGATCGGTTGAAGATATTAAGGTTTTGTAAAAGCCAGCACATTAGTTTTTGCATTTTCTATCTCATAAAACACGATAAATTGAAATTCAATTAGACTTGAGTTAGACTTTTACGCTTAGCATGAGTACTATATGTGCTGGATATGAGTTTTCTTGAAATTTGCCAATAAATATTAATTGTTGATTCGGGTGATTTAACTTGAAATGCAATGTTTGATCTATACATTTAAATTGCACTGATTAGGAATACGAATACTGACAAAATTGTGAGGACTATTTGCATAACACAACGTTGAGATAAGTGAGAAATATTTGGAATGTTAACTCTGAAGAGAACTTACATCAACTTACATTTCTTTATGTATGATTCAGATTAATTATTTGATCATCGCTCTGAATGGAGTGCACCGATAAATACTGGTTAAACCTTACCATAATAAACAATCCAAGCCAAACAACTTGAACTCTGATTAGCATGTGATAAACTTCTGATATCTTGCTATTATCTTAGATTGTACTGTGTTGAATCACGAGGAAATTTAATCTGACTGGCATTTTGCGAAGAAACAATTGACAATAATCTGGATATAGTTCCCAAGCAAATGATAAATAACTGTGTTTGTTTTTTTCTATAATAAACAAAACGTAGACCTCAATTGGCGTGAGTAAACACTTGAATACGTTTTTATCCTAACAAAAATTAATTAATTAATGTAATGATATGTTCATGGGAATAAGGTAGTTATCCGGAAATCAGTGGATCATAATAAGTATGTCAATCCGTTTAATATGTCAACAAACACAACACCGCTTACAATCATGTCTCACAGTGTATGTATGGTAATCACCGCATAGACACTTTCATGATATGACACATTATGTTACATCCCCCTTTTTATCAAGACAAGAAAATCATATTGCTTACGGATTATTACATATTACATACAATGTTCATTACACACACAGCACATGCACAAAGTTATACATCATCTCGGAAGCGGACTGGTGGTTTCACTGTACGAGCAGACCGAGTGCGGTATCCACCTGTTCCATCTGTGTCATTCCTTTCATTCTCGATTCCTCCAGGTGTGGCAGGTGCTACTTCACTTTGTACATGTGTATCAGCATGATCAGGCGCTACCAATGCAGGTGTATCAGCAGAAGGATGTGTGTCCAGTCCTGTGTTGGTCTGAATGTCAGGCATTTCTCTCAACTGCACACGGTTACGACGGATCCTTCTTCCGCCTTCAGTCTCAATCATATACGATCTATCGTTCTCTGGATCCTGCGACAAGACTTTACCTTAGAACCACACTTTTCTCTCTTTGTCGAGGACTCGCACATTCTGTCCTGAGATCAGAGGTGGGAGATCTCTTGTGTGTCTGTCAGCATATTGTTTCTCCTTCTGAACCTTTGCACTGATCCTTTCATGGTACTCCTCATTTTGCACTGTAGCACAGCGTGATGGCAACATTGTGGATATCGCCCTTCCAAACAACAACTCAGCCGGACTTGGCATGTGGCTGTCTAAGGGGGTTGCTCTGACGTTGAGCAAAGCAGTTGCTATATCTGTCTTTGCTTTCAGACATTTCCGGATTATTGGTTTTATGTAACGAATCTGGCGCTCGATGAAGCCATTGCCTTGGGGATGACGTGGACTACTAGTCTTGTGTTCAATTCCCCACTCATCACAGAAGTTATTGTAGTCATTTCGGAACTGCGGCCCATTGTCTGATATAATTTCTCGAGGAACTCCAAACATACTGATAGTGTCTTTGGTAGCAGCTATCACGGCGTGTGCAGATGTGGACGACAGTTCTTTCACAACTGGGTAACGACTGAAATAGCCTGATATTATGACGTAGTCCCTGTTGCCAATTGAGAAGAGATCCGTTCCAAGCTTAGTCCATGGCGTTGATGGTCGTTCGTGCATCACCATTGACTCTCTTGGCTGTTGAACTTGCAACTCTTGACATACATCTGATTCACATCTCTTGCACATGGTTTCAACATCCTTACTGATGCGGGGCCAGAAGACACTTTCACGGGCCAGTCTTCTAGTTTTCTCTATGCCCTGATGTCCAGCATGTAGCTGTTTCATGATGTTCTCATGTAGAGGTGGTGGTATGAGGATCTGTTTCCCTTTGAATATGATTCCACTCTCAACTGCCAATTCATCTCTGTACGTCCAGAAATCTCGAAGGACACTTGGTAATTCCTGGATTCTTGCTGGCCAGCCTGAGAAGATTACCTTGGCAAGACCACTTAATGTATCGTCTCTTTGTGTTTCTTGACGGATTTCAGTTTGCTTCACAGGAGAGAAGTGCAGTAAGTCTAGCTCTATACTGTCCACTTCACTGAGCTGAATCTCGTCTACATGATGATCCAACTCGACATCTTCCTTTTTGTCAGTGTTCGGTAGTCTGGAAAGGGTATCTGCTAGGACCAACTTTGGCCCAGGTTTATAAATCACGTGAAAGTCATACCCTTGGATTTTGGTGAGCATACGTTGCAGACGTGGTGGCGCTGAATGTAGTGGCTTCTGAAGGATCATTTCCAGTGGCTTATGATCTGACATCACTGTGAACGGTCGGCCAAAGAGATAATGGTGAAATCTCTGTATACCGTAGACGATCGCCAGACACTCCCGCTCTATGTTACTGTAGCGAGATTGGGTGTCGTTGAGTGTCTTGCTTGCAAAAGCAACAGGTGTCTTGTTTTGTAGTAGCACGGCACCAAGACCTTTGGTAGATGCGTCAACTTCCAGAGTTACCTCCAGTAGAGGATCGTAGTACTGCAAACCATTACTCTGTGCAACTTCATGTTTGATTCGTTCAAAAGCAGTTTGATGGTCCTCACTCCACTCGAAAGGTATGTTTTCCTTGAGCAGGTCTCTCAGGATAATGGTGTGTTCTGAGAGGTTTGGAATGTGTGGCGAAAGGTATGTTATCATTCCAAGGAATTTCTGGAGAAGCTGTTTGTCCTGAGGTGTGGCTATTTTCTGGATGTCTTCCACTTTCTCCGGATCAGGGAATACTCCTGTGTCTGTGTATAGACGACCAAAGAAGGCAATCTTGTTTGTCTTCACAACACACTTCGACGAGTTAAGCACAAGTCCTGCCTTCTGTGCTACTTGGAAGAACTTGATGAGCCTCGCATTGTGTTGTTGTTCATCCTGACCACATATGACGATGTCATCACTTATTCCGACACAGCCCTCACACTGCTCAATGATCTGGTCCATGTGTTGCTGAAACACATCTTGGCTGATGCACAGTCCAAATGGCAAGCGTAAGAAGCAGTATCGGCCAAATGGAGTCCGGAAAGTTGTCAGCTCCTGTGACTTGGGAGCAATCTTGACACTCCAGTAGCCGGCTTTTGCATCTAATTTGGTGAAGTACTTGGCGTTTGCGAATGCATGATTGATCTCTTCCACGGTTGGAATCTTATGTGGGCATCGTTTTAGTGCATCATTGAGTCTCCTTGGATCCAGGCAAACTCGTAGACTTCCGTCTTTCTTGGTTGCATAAGTGAGCGATGAACACCAGTCAGTGTGATGATTGACCTTGCGTATGATGCCTTGTGTTTCCATGGAATCCAGTTCGCTCTTAATTTTGGTTTTCAGGTGAATGGGACAACGCCTTGGTGGGTCGATGTGAGGTGTGCTACCTGCTTTGAGATGCAGTTCAACATCTCCGTCCAGACATCCAATCCTGTCAAAACAGTCTGGAAACCACCATTGTAGGTCACTGAGAGAACTGATCTTGGCTCCAGGTGGAGGTCCTGTGTGTTGGGACTGGGTATTCTCAGAAATCTCTGCAATGCTGTTCTGGGTGAGCAAGTTCCTGTTGACAACAGATTTATCAAGGCTGATAAGATCCAGAGCTTTACTTGCGTGAAGACCCAAAATGGCTGGACCAGGTACATCAACCACATAGAACTTGTGCTCTTGGTAAGGCATTTGTGTGTGTTTCTTTAGTGATAGCATCAGTGATCCACAGCAGCGAATGGGGTGTCCACTGTACGATGTACATTTGTTTGTATGTCCTGAGCGGGAGTGTATTGCCTCCGGACCCTGTGTCAACTTTCAGTTGAAGTGATCCTTGTACATTGGGGTGGCTGTGTGATACTTGTAGAGTGACAAATGCTTCCTCCCTCTGGTTGATTGGACACAGTACCAAGTCGCTCATAGTGATAGCATAGAATGCTTTTGTGTATGTGGTGTCATCTTCAGACACGTCAATTTCATTCTGTGATTTGTGACCACGATCACCAGATTTGTCTCTAGGTTTTCTGAATTTGTCCCGTGATTTAGAGCGCCAGTTGCGTGACCTGTGTGATCGATTGTTCCTGTTTTGTGACTGGGGCCCACGACTCTGTCTTTTTGTTTTCCGGCAGTAGTCTCTCCAGTGCCCCTTTGCTCCACATGCACCACATTCATCGTAGTATGCAGGACAGGTTGCATAGGCATGGCTGAGGCCACAGTTGCCACATGTACGGGACTTGCGTACTGCATTCACAGTGGCTGTTTGTGTTTGTGATTGTGACCGCATGGTACTCAGGGAAGCCTGAGAGGCGAGTATGGCTTCATACTCTCTAGCTCGTTCTAGCACTGTCTTGATGGGATGGCCTTTTGGTTTTGTTAAAAGCTCTTTCCTGAATTCTTCAAATGGTGTGTGCAAGATAATCATTTCTATGAGTCTTTCATTGAGTTCATCGTCACCGAATTCACATTTTGTCGCCTTTTCACGCAGGCGTGACACAAACTCTGCAGTAGTTTCATTTTCTTTTGGGCGAATGTTACTCAGTTCAAGTCTGTGAACTCGGAAATTGATTTTGACAGATGCGTCGACTTGACCCTCTAATAGAGTCCAAATTTGCAATGGGTCACTCTGTTGTGCATCATTAAGCTCTGATGACAGTATCCGACGCATACCCTCATCACCAAGTGCAATTTTTATTTTGGTAGCTTTTTTGGCATCATCAGTCACATCATTATCTTCCAGGAATAGCAACATGCGGGCTTTAAATGCTTTGAAAGAGTCTGCCAATGGTTCATACTTCCAGTCCATAGAGGGCATTTTACTCGCCATGATGATGTAGGTAGGTATAATCACGACAATGTCAATTTGTATAACGTTAATGATGTCTATGCACTACCGTAGTTGCGGGGTGAGGCTGTGAAACGGTATTGGCGTGATTGACTGTTCGTGTGAGATGTGCATGCGCTACCGTAGGTACTAGCAGGAAAGCGGCTTTACGAGATAAGTTCGTAGTTGAGCACTCACAAGGTGAACAGAAATGGCCTATGATTGATACCAGTATTTACCGCTGCCACCATGTAATGATATGTTCATGGGAATAAGGTAGTTATCCGGAAATCAGTGGATCATAATAAGTATGTCAATCCGTTTAATGTGTCAACAAACACAACACCGCTTACAATCATGTCTCACAGTGTATGTATGGTAATCACCGCATAGACACTTTCATGATATGACACATTATGTTACAATTAATTAGTTAAATTAGTCTATGTTAATGTGCATGTCTGTGAAACCGAGTTACCATATACTGTCATTGATATACATATATTCTAAATAGTCACACGTTAGGCCATTTCACTCAAGCTGTATTTAACATCCTGCATAAAATACATGAAATTGATATACTATACTATATCCCTTTATGATCGCCATCCACCATAAAATATCAATAGCATTTGACCTGAACGAGAGAGACTGAGAGGTGGAGGCGGTACAGAACCTGCTTTTGTTTGTGCACATTACATCATGTTGGAGGGTTCAGCTATTACATTGGAAGTGACAGCAAGGATGTAAAAACTAATTGGAAGCCCCAGGAAAAAAAGGCCTACCATTCGGGATGGAGACATAACGAGAATTGTCCGAAGGCATATCCCTATTAAAAACCATTACTCCTGTTACAAGACAAGATAGGAATAAAAGATATGTGCGGGGTAATTTCAGAGTGTCATAATTGTATGCTGATTTACAGGTGTTTTGATGTGAATTTAAATCTATTATTATTATTATAAATGAATTATATTATTACTGCCCCTTTGCTGAGTTTGCTCTGCTCGAATCCAATCATCTGTAATTACATATCCCGATTGGCACAACTCATTGCATCGCAAGGATTTGACATCTTCAGGTGGTCATCGGTTACAAATAACCTGATTCAAGATCATCTCCAAAATTTGAAATAATTACAATGTTAATCGAATGATGTAATTCCCATGTGTTTCGAACAATAACTGTCAAACAATGTCAGCCATTGATGACGCCGATTTCGCTGTGATTGTTCAGTGGGGCTATGTGCTATGCATGCGAGGTTTTCTATAGAACTGCATTTGTCCTGGTGGGAGAGGAGAGAAAGAGATGACACAACATTTCTCGTGTATGGAGAATAACAATGGGGGTACAACTTATCTGGGAATCCTCAAGTATAGACAAAAAGGTATGTCTAAACAAAACTGAATACATCTGTACTCCCGAACGGTAATCGACGGTAATCGGGGTATCTACAGTGATCATAGAACTTCATTTGTACTGGTGGGAAAGAAAGAGATGGCACATAGCAGGGAAGGTACACCTTATCTGTGAATCCTCAAGTGTGGCCAACAAGCTACTGTATGTCTAAAAAATAGTAGGTGAATACATGAGTACTCCCTTAGCTTATAACGATGAAAACAATCTAGGCCAGACAAGAAATCCATTCAAGCCAGAAAGCTGAAAAGTAGAAAAGAAACCTACTCCAGCAGATTACCCTTACAAACAAGCATTGAATATTTTTGATGTTCACGGTATCTTATCGTCAAATCAAAAATCACTGTAAGAAATTATAGTCATCAGACTATCGGCACTTCATATACACACTAGACGAAACGGTATCTGTGGCAACATCATGTTTTTGCTTCCCCAAGGGATGGCTGTCAAAACACAGTATTCACCGATGTCATTCCACTGATTATTTGTGGATTCTAGGGAATCCCTAAAAATTTTTTATTCAACATATTTGTTCTAATTGAAAATCCCAAAGGACAAAAATGCAACATGTACATAAATCTTATAGAAGCAATATATCATGTATAGAATAAGTCCATGGAGATGAAACACTAATATATTGATATAGTAAGTATTAAAATTATTGGATATGACAATATCGTCTATATTCTAAAGTATTTGTAGAGCTATCACAATATGAATCACAATATCATGAATATGTACAACAGTTGATGCCTGGGTCACAGGTACAGGTCGCCGGCCGACGTGGGGATATTGGTGGTATTTACCGCCGGTGATAGTTTGTCAGGTATCTTTCCCATATCGTTCGAGTGGTCATGAAACCACCAGGAATTATCCACCGGTGACCGCTACACCCTGCAACATATCTTAAAGCGGTGACTGACCTATTTCTTTTGTCTAGGGGTCAGGTCATGTTATTGTCACCGACTTCAGCTCAGATTTTTTGGACGAAACCGCGACACTCTGTAAGAAAAATTCAATTTCTGCAATATGAGGCACACATACAGTAACTGAGGGGGATGCTACGATGTCCGAGATACAATTGCCCACTTACGTAATTCACAAATGTTAGTAGCAATTGATATTCCCCAGAAATAAGGTTTCTTCCGCCGATATTTGCTCCAATTTTGACATGGTGATCACAATCATCGTCATTTTCAAAAACTTCCGGACATTGTATTTCAATAATCTCCACACGGGGGTTAGTTACGATAATCATCTCAGGTTCCACACATCCGATGCATTTGCACAAAGGTATTGTAATTTTCCAGTTATTCCTAAATTAATCCACATGTTTGTCGTGTCACAGATACGTCACCGACTTAAGATATGTTGCAGGGTGGCTATAGTCACCTACGATCGCGAGTCTTCACCATGTCCGTTCAAGAAAAGAAAGACTGACCAACCCACGATGCCCTACCGGAGACCGCATGGCACCCTACTGATGCCTGCTCGGTGAACGTCTGATATGTACAAATCGGCCGATTATCTGAAGGGCATCTTCCGTACATTCATCGGCGCCCTGCAGGATACCATGCGGTGATCGCCTGGTGAGCTACTCACATTGGTCGGCCGAAAAATTTGGTCGATTCCCTCGGCACCTGGTGGGCATGTGAAGGGGCAGTGGCCGGTTGGCAGCAGACGTGCTAGTGATTCACTACCGATGTAATTTTTTCCACCGGTCGCAGCATTTTCTCCAGATGCCTAATGCCTAAGTCATATTTGCACAGGCGTTCGGCCAATGTCGGGACATCGGTGGTAATTACCGATGTTCCAGCCGCCGGTGATAGTTTGACAGGCATCTTTCCCTTATCTTTCGAGTGGTCATGAAACCACCAGACATTGTCCACCGATCACCACTATATTCATCTATGATCACGTGTCTACAGCGTGTCCCTTCAAATTCGAAGAATTTCAAGAAAAACTGACCAACCAACTATGTGCTACTGGAGACCGCATGATACTCTACTGATACCTGCTCGGTAAACGTCTGATATGTACAAATCGGCCGATTATCTGAAGGGCACCTTCCGGACATTCATCAGCGCCCAGCAGGATACCCCGTGGTGATCGTCTGGTGAGCTACTCACATTGATCGAACGAAAAAATTGGTCGATCCCCCTTGGGATCTGTTGGGCATCTGAAGGGGCTCTGGCCGGTTGCCGGCAGGCATGCTAGCGATTCACTACCGATGTCATATTTTCCTCCAGTCGCCGCGAGAAAATAACTCTAACGTTGTTTTCTTCCGATGCCTCCAACGACGTGTCTACGATGCCCAATTGTTGCCCAATGGCCACGGATGATCTGCCCGCGCTCGGTGGGTGACCGGCCGACATGGCCAAATTTCAGCCTTTTTGGGAATCGTATCCTAATCGGCGTAGGCATCGGTGTAAATATGACTGATGCCTAGGTCACATTTGCACAGGTCGCCGGCCGATGTGGAGACATCGGTGGTATTTACCGATGTTCCGGCCGCCGGTGATAATTTGTCAGGCATCTTTCCCATATCTTTCGAGTGGTCATGAAACCACCAGGCATTGTCCACCGGTGACCGCTATATTCACCTACGATCGCTCGTCTTCACCATGTCCGTTCAAATTTCAAGAAAGACTGACCGACCAGCGATGCCCTACCGGAGACCGCATGATACCCTACTGATACCTGCTCGGTGACCGTCTGATATATACATATCGGCTGATAATCTGAAGGACGCCTTCTGGACATTCATCGGCGCCCGGCAGGATGCCCTGCAGTGATCGCCTGGTGAGCTACCCACATTGGTCGGCCGAAAAATTAGGTCGATCCCCTCGGCACTTGATGGGCATCTGAAGGGGCTCTGCCTGGTCGCCGGGACACGTGCTAGCGATTCACTACCGATGTCATTCTTTCCACCGGTCGCCGCAAGAAAATAACTCTGCGTTATTTTCTTCCGATGCCTCCACCGACGTGTCTACGATGTCCGATTGTTGCTAGATGGCCACAGATGATCTTCCCGCGCTCGATAGGTGTCCGGCCGAAATAGCCAAATTTCAGCCATTTCGAGCATCGTATCCTCATCGGCGTAGGCATCGGTGCAAATGTGACCTAGGCATTAGACATCAACCGACATGTTTCCGATGTACGATTGTTATGCGATGGTCATGGAAGATCCTCAAGCGCTTGGTGGGTGACCGGCTGAAATGGCCAAATTTCAGCCTTTTCGGGCATCGTATCCTCATCGGCGTAGGCATCGGTGCAAATGTGACTCAGGCATTACCTAGCATGGGAAAATTATATCTCCATATGCCCAATATGACGTTACATAACAACATTAATTCTACCTCTTGGAACGAAAGAATCTTCTAGAGGGAAATTTCATTTTATACTTCCATATAGTGTTAAGTATAATCATTCGATGTGTTTGATAAATCAATTTGATATATTAACTGCTTGATAAATAATGTATTTCGCAGAAAGAGGTCCCGGCGAAGATCCCATGCAAAGTCCGTACGTGCAAGTTAAAAATTTATTCTAACATATTCCCATAACCCAGTTACAAAACAAAATAACTTTCTGGTTTCAATACTTGAAATTTTTATGAAAATGTGAGAAGTTCCATTAGTCACAATGATTTCATGACCACAGTTTTCTCACCTGGTAATGGGAGGCGGGACAACTATACTTCCAGTTAGTTAAACCATGCTAGATCACACCTCAGCAGTCAGAGCAGACAAACATGTCAGAGTCACCGGGTGTACGCTTCCCATAATGTCATTTTACTCAATAATGGAATGATACGTTGTATTTATAGACGTTTCCCATGGTATTTCAATCCGGAGGTGTTACAGCGGCGTTGTATTATGTCTGGCGTGGAGATTGGACTTTGTTTCATAGGAATGAAACAAGGCCCTAAGTAAAATGATGAAAAGCTTTATCTTTGTCAATCAGATAGGGTAGCATATTTTGAAACTGTGGTCTCGACCATTGTCATGAACGCTTAACATTAGATACATCAAATTTAACGAATACCTACTGATTGATATTTTCTGATTGTGACACCACTAACCGCTGTAAACATTCATATATTTGTGAACAGTCATGATGCACCATGCAATAAAAGGTAAAGTTCTGACTCAATAACGCTGATTATTTCCATCCTATTTTGTCCACCCACCAGCGTTATAATGCGCCGTATCAGTGCCAGTGGTATATTTGTGTTCAGTTTAGGTTATTGGCTAGCGCCTTGCGCTGGTCTTCAAAGTTTGGGTCTTCAAAGTTTGGGTAAAACCAGACCCACGGAGGGTAGGTATGAGTGGGCCTGGTCCTGCTATCCTTTGTTAAATATAGTAATCTCAACAAAAGGATCATAGCACTTTCAAAAATAATATTTCTGATTGTTCCCATGAGGTTTTACATTTTAATCTTGTGAATGAACGCAAATTCTGTGAGAGCTTTGCGATATTTGTTGATTTACCGTAATACATACGCATATAGTAGCGGAACGAAAATATCGAGTTAACTTTCTGATGTTGGCAGAACAATTACGAAAGGTTGCCAACTTTTATAGTTTACGATAAAAAAAGTAATAAAATATGATGACAAATAATTTTTCACATCAAAATAGACGCATAGACTATCAATTTGATCCAAAACATTGGGCAACATTAAAACCATTGAATGTCTGTGCTCGGATATACATCTATAGATATGTTCTTTGTTTATCATATGGAGAATAATGAACAATTTAATCCAATAAATTAAGGTTAGTAATCACATAAACTTTCCCATCCCAACATATTTCCGCTGGCCACAAAAACTTTCCACTGTAGGTTACTTGTTCATTTAGATGTACATGAAATGTGTGATGGTTCAGTTGGTGACAAGTATATCCATAAAATGCGTTATGTTGGAGAATGCCACAAGACAAATATTCAATGATTAATGATGAACCCAGTTAGGGAAGATGAAAAGTACCAGTCCATGTTATCTACAGAAGGGCATGGTGTTTGTAGTATTTCAGGTTTGCTATTTACATCATCAAAATCTTGTTTTATTATTGGTAATAGGCTCGTACGTACATATAATATTCCACCATCCATACTTCAAAAGTACAAGCGAACATCTCCATGATGATTTCGAGCAGTTTAAAGTGATATTGGCAGAAAGTTATGGATTTTGCCATACCTTTCTGATCGAACGAAAAAAACTTAATAGTTATATATCTGCACTTGTATGCCCGAACAGATGCCCATTGAGTTCGTTGCGAGTTTCTGGTGGAGATAGTTTGATTTTGTTTGCATTACCGCCATTCTTGGTGCCTTGTATCCCTTGATGCAATGTGATTTCAGTTTACTCGTGTATGTTCGAGCCAATCGAGCGTGAACTAGGCCAGGTCAGAGGTAAGTCTGAGTGGCATACAAAAAAGCGGCTGCTAGTACTGTAATATGCTTGCTTTATCCATCTGATCAAGCATACTTTGTTTTGTAAACTATTTTTCTGAGACCACAGGCATATATGTAATTGATTTGGAAACAATAATTGTTCTGCCAATATCACTTTAGATAGACTGATCATTTCTATAGCATTTGCTTATTATTCGACAGATTGCAGTGTTGCTTCGGGTGACACAAACATGCTTCGGGGTGCCTACATACATACAAACTTAGTGGTTGATACCTGATACGAGTAACCGTACATTGATTATGGATCTAACAACAGAACGTACATTATATATATGTAACAGGAATGAATATATTACACAATGATTGTATAGCAGAGGTACATAACATACCAGGTATGTTCCATGTATATGAGTACATACATTGCTTTTACATGGGCGAGAAATACATGCCATGTTTTATAGACACACTATTCACAAAGTAGGCGGTTTTGAGATGTCCTACAAGGAGTTATAAGTTCCACTCGTTTTTTTATCACGTACATGTAGGTGGGCAATGTGTGTTGTCCTAAATGACCGGCAATGATTTGTCTATTAATCCGCGTAGCCGGGCATCTATCTCAATATGTCGAGACGAAATGATACTTCGCCTACACGAAATATTAATTCGCCCAGGCGAAATACATGTACTAATTCGTCTGGACGATCTACTAATTCGCTATGACGAAATGAGACTTGCTCGAAGATATCATATCGTCAATAAACACGGATGTGGCAAATAAATGATCGTAATATACAAGTATTCTGGATTGAGGAATATGGTATGATTCTTTGCGAACACATACTAAACAATATAGTAATGCACTAAGTCTATGGTATAATTAGTTGATTTTTTGACCTGATTTTCAACGTGTGTACGTGCTTCAATTGTTCACTAGATGAAGAAAAATGGTGCATATGACTCAGAATGTTGCATATGACTCGGATATCCAGAAGAAACTGGCACCGGTTATATATTGTACATCAAAAAGTGAATTTATATTACGTAGTAATTGATAGCTATAACACTGTGTGTTTCATTGTTTATTAATACTCATCTCAGTCACATTAATATTATACTTTGATTTTATTAATTTTTTAGCGAAATTATGCTCTAATCAAAACATCAAGAAAGATACCATGTATTTAATGTTGCAGGCGGACACACATAGTTTATGTACAAGGTGTCTGCATAATGAGGCTCATTCTGTTGACGTTATCAACAACTCACACTAGTGGTGCTTCGGTCGATAAACACGTTCGTTTTATTATTCTTTCGCTGAAGTAATTGTCATATGATGGCTAACTTGACTAGTTGTTCTGCATCAAAATATATGAATAACCATTATCCATGGTCACTCGCGCAATAATTGACTTAAAGTTATCCGTCCATTGTCGACATTCAGACTTAATGAAACCAACATGTGTAGGACATTATAAGATAATGTCACGATAACCCTCACAATGGTTTTGATTGACCTTATAGCTATAATTTGGTAAGTTGTACATGTTGTATAATATATTTTCATCATGTATCGGTTATATCGTATTATGTTGCACTACAAGCAATGCCAAAAAGCATTATGGGATAAACGCATTGTTTATGTAGCACATTCTTACGGTCAACACGTCTCTGTTTCCAGTAGAGACGTGATCGACAGAATCGAGCTGTGAATAAAATGTCATATATTTTGAACTACGTGAGATGAGATTTTCCTCTTAAGATTTGCGCACAGCAGAGTAGATCAATCTAGATACACGAATGATAACAGTACATTTCAATAATTTCTGAAATCACTGTCGTTGTTGGTAATATAGCGGAACATGCCCTCTATGAATCTGTAGCATGCAGTTACAACGTTATTTTCCATGAATTCAGGGTGATCCGTCACACTTCATATCCATGAAATGGTGCTCCAGGGCATACAGTTTCGAGATGGTCCAATAACAAACGCTGTTGTCCCTACTCTTATCGTTAAATTTGAGATTTCGAACAGAAATGCTTCGAAAATGGTTCGAGAACCATTTATTTTTAGTCATTGAAGGTATTTTTAGTTTCGGATTTTCATACAGATGTGTCGAATGGCAGCCTTTTCCGAATAAATTTCATTTTGACTATTTTTTCGGGAAAATGCTGTGCAGATCTTAGGCCTGTACTAGTGGAAGTCCTTCTATATCTAAACCTGAGTCCCCATCATCAAACAGAATAGGAAAAGAACTTACCTATGACCTCGGCCACAGGTGTCATTTCCAAGAGCGACGGTGTGCAATCGCTGAAAGGCGCGTTCATCAAGCGTCATTGACATGGATACGAATGCTGCGTTTAGGGCCACTTTTCGCGAATATGTTTCAATGATTCATATGATATTCGTAAATTGGTTGATATTAACCAATTGGCTGAGAACTCAAGGTATTTTTGCGTTCGCAAAACAATAACACACGTTTTTCGTAATAATTAGGAAAGTTGCATATGGAGTTTCATCACGTTTCCATTAAATGTATATACCGAGAGAGGAACTGGAAGTGTTTAATAAATAATAGTCCCTTTTCGCTTCAGTTTAAAATTTTCCTTCTATGACTTCCAACTTGGGATTCGCCGCTAATCACTTGATAATATTCAGCGGCTGAGTTAGATATGGAATGTTACTGATTCGCTTCTATTCCGAATTGTTGTATTTTACGTTTGCTATTGTCATCTTTGAAATTTTGTTGTATCGGTGATAATAGGTTGATATTTACAACCTATTATTTACATTCTTGTTTACATTTATTATTTTCAACCTACTAATTACATTCTTGGTTTTGAGAAAGTCACGTTTTGAAAACTCTGGATAACTGGTATTATTAATTGGCCTACTTCCAAAATATTTGTTTCAATCAAGGCAAAAACAATATCGTCCGTTTGTTTCTATGTAGTGTACGGAATACAAACAGTTCACGAATTCAAGGGAAGGGCATGCGATGTGTTTTATCTCGTATTCGCTGAAATGTCTGACATGAAGTGGTCTACGTGACTATTTGCTGTAAATGTAGAATAATCAGCAACTATCGTCACGCTGGCAATACTTCACTTATAGTTTTTTTTCTATTATTACCAATCAAAGCAAAAGGGAATGGGTACCAACATTTGTAACCACGGATACATGAATGAGGTAGAGATTCTCTCGAAAAGAACCATTTAGTAGCTAGTAGTTTTCATCAAGGATCAGAGTGGAAAAGAAATGCTCATGAATGAGACTGTATACGTTATTTTGTGCTGACGACAATCTATTTTGATCCAACTGAGATATTCAAGTAAACCACTGGAGTAACAAACATGTACAGGGCAATTCAGAGAAAAAAAACACAAATCGTATGTTTATGATTGAACATGTATACCTGTATACATGTCCCAACGTTTAGGACAGGTTAACCACTGGAGTAACTACAGTAGCTGATAAGTGACATTGTAAAACAAGTTATTTATTTATCGAAGTAATCCTGACTGATACATAATCAACATAATCTACGCGTGAATAATGTTATTTGCGCGTAAATAAAGTTATTTTTGCGTAAATAAAGTTATTTACGCAGAAATAATGTTATTTACGTGGAAAAAACATTATTTACTTCTGCCGTGTATGAGATACTAACCAAATACTGCCTACACGTGCTTTTATCTTTCTCTTGGTCGATGGGGTAAATAATGTTATTTATGTGTAAGTAAAGTTATTTATGCATAAATAAAGTTATTTACGCATAAGTAACGTTTTTTTCCGCGTAAGTAACGTATTTTCTGCGTAAATAAAGTTTTTCACGCAGAAATAACGTTATTCACACGGAAATAATCTATTTACGCAGAAAAAACACTATTTACTTCTGCCGTGTGTGATATACTAACCCAATACTGCCTGCATGTGCATTTATTTTTCCCTTTGTCGATGGGATAAATAACGTTATTTCTGCGTAAAAAACTGTATTTATGCGGAAAAAACGTTACTTACGCGTACATAACTTCATTTATGTGTAAATAACATTATTTACGGGGAAATAAACAGGTCAAGATTACTCCGAAAAATAAATAAGTATTTTTTCGCAGTGTCACTTATCAGCCACTGTAAGTAACAAACATGTGCAGGGCAATTCAGAGAAAAAAAACACCAATTGTATGTTTATGATTGAACATGTATACCTGTATACATGTCCCAACGTTTTAGGACAGGTTCATCACGTTGCCAATCAGACTGAAGGCGCAGTTCCATTCTGCAATATTTACACTATTAAGAGATATTGCTGAGTTAATGACATCTTCTTGACCAAACAATTGTCTCATGCAATATTGTACCCCTGATATTATCAGTAGAAAATGTGTCGAAATTGTCTTGAGTAATATCCGGAAATGTTTTGTCAATCAACCATAACATAATCATTGGTGTAGTACTATGTCGAAATTATTGTGAAAAAACATTTGACATTATGTGCAACTGACTTTGTATGATGTAAATGTGATTCGTAAATAAATGTCAATAACGTCACTGCCAAATTCGGTGAAGTTTTTTTTTTGTGTGTGAATCACCCAGTGAATCACGTCTACAATTGTTAGTGAATAATTATCATTTCCATTCATGGACAAAATACAGTTTCATAGAATCACTGCGAGTATCGATATGTTAGATAAAAATCCAAAATATATGGTTTGACTATCAGATTATTTTATCAAATCAAATCATGTTTTTTTATCTAATCAAAATCTATTTCCTGGCGTGTGTGAGTTGCAGTTTTAAGTGCAGAATAAATGTGTGGCCACAGCGGGAAATGTTTTCTATTGCCAGGAATTGTTTACACGTCAACGTTGGATGGAACATGTTCATACATCTTGCAGCTATATGCGGCAAACTCTTGAACAGGAATAAACGTATTTGTTATCATCACTTTGACAGGCGAGTTTTTCTACATGTATAATCGATGGAGTCTGAAGGGCCGGTGATGTGCGTATTGAAGCACTTTGTCATTAGTTTGCTATGGTTACATAGTGTAAAAATTGTGAATAAATAGTTCATGTTTTCTATTGCCATCGTCAGAATCGGTTTGTACTGATAGTGATAGGTTGTAGAATTCCGTGTTCTAAAATACCGAAAATAATACAAAGTATATACAATTACACTGTGAATACATTTCCACTCTTCTCAAAACCCTATCATGATAGAACTCGTTAAAACCAGACACCAAAAAGTTATCAAAAGTAATAGATAATTTAATGCCTACTGGTAACGGCAATTTGTCTCAGTTATATTAATCTTCGACGAGGTTTTGTCGAAAAGCATTTCCCAGAAGACCAAAACTGTTTAGCGACAACCACTTTCACAAATAAGCACTAAATATTTGATGTAGAACGACCTTTCATGTAGAACAGGAAAGATGTAAAAGCTGAACTTAAGTGTAATGTTTGCACTATTATATAATGTCGCCTCCATGTGGCTCTGAGATATTGGGATTAATGACCACTGTCATCACCACTCCGGGAATTATGAATGATTGTAATGCTGTGAATATTAACATAAGCACAATATATGAAGAGCTTGATAATGAACTTGACTCACAAGGTGACATTCATGACCTAATATTTCCAAATCTTTCAATTTCCATACACTCATTGTCGTTGACCGATCGTGACGTGTCATATCGGTGGGCGTGTTGTGCATTGTACGTGCTTTCTGTACAGTTGTGCACACTTAGATTAACAGAAACTGCCCAGCAAATCCAGCAAATTTCTTCAGAGCCTAGAAAAATTACGCCAGCTTATTGGTATGCGAGTGCGATATGTGACGTCATTGACAGCTGGCTTTTTAATGAGGCGTTTTAACATGTAACAATTAAGGGTTTTATGTTCATATTTGGTCACTAACACCCATCACATATATTTTTCAGTAGGAAGAGTAGAGTGAGTGTATGTCAATTTTGGTTGCCGTGACAACCAATAGGCTGATTTGGCCCTTAGCAACCACAAATAGCCACGGCTGCTAAGGGCAGTATTCAAATTGGAACACTATATAAATGTATCCAACCAATTCAGATAACATAATAGTGTCAATATCTTGTGGAATTGATCTACAAAATCTTCAAAAACATTCCTTAGCAACCGATACAGGCCTGAAAAAATCACCAACCTTGGAGAAGCCCTTGGAGATGAATAGATGCCAATACCACTAGCTTCCAATGACTGTATTGGTTGCTAAGGGATGATTTCAAACATTTTGCTGATATAATACGCAATATATTGTTATTACTCTATTGTCTGAAAGCGTTTAATTCATGTGTATCTTGTTTTTAATTAGATATTGACCTTAGCAACCGTAGCTAAGGGCCTAACTGGCTATTGGTTGCTATGGCAATCACGAGTTTTATGAAATCACTGACTATTCCAACTCAAAACATGAAAAGTGGGGTTTGTAAACAGATATGAATACGAACGGTTTCATTATTCCATTTCAATGCAAACAGTGCTTTTACATACATGACAAGAACTAATACATAATTTTTCGTGACATGTACACTCTTCCATACTCCAGTAATATGAGCAGACATCTTCATAACCAGTATAATGTTTAGATCTATCCGACTACAAAAATAAAGTTTAAACCTACATCTCAATATTGATGAATATTTGGCGATGTTGCTGCGAGGATGAGTCACAATGTACTCGATTAAGGACACAACGAAATGCACAAAGCTTAGTAGATTTTTGTTTCGAACATATCTCCGTAAACATCAACTGAAATTATTGTTGATCATTCCCAATGTATCAAATGTACCGCCAACGATCAGGTGCAATTTCAAGTGGATGAGCACACCCATTGCTTCATGTGTACCAGTAAAACATGCCCTCATTTATCGACAGAGTAAACAGTATGCGGCCAGTATGCGGTATGCGGTTTCCAGTTCTATCCGTGTCCTGTATAATATTATATGTACCACACGATATGCTTGTTTCATGGTGTATGTGGGATGGTTGTTTGCCCTTTCAACATAAAAGAACGACGATGAATTGTCTACTCATCCATATATGCCAGGATTTTATCAACTATCAGCTCATCACAGTAACGGTTTTGTGTAGGAGGAACATTTGAGGATCGTTTCGCAATAGGACCGTTACCTCGGTAATAAATGTAGAACAACACAGAGTGCTGGTTAATGAAGCTAAAACACAAGCAATGATATTACGAATGCAGTGAAATTCACCATTTGGTAATTTTACACACATAAAATACATCATCAAGTACACTGGCTGCACATATTTTTTGAAAGATGAATCGGACGGCCCATATGAATATAAACAACAGGTGTTTGTTCATAACTGTTTTCAATTAATAATAACTTGATAATAATCCAATTGAATTGTGCTCGCATATTACAACAAATTATTGATTTTCCTATGAGTGCAAATTCTGCACCATTATTGGCACACCTGTTTGTGTACATAATATAAATAAGATTTCATCCAATTTCTAAGAAACACACTAGTACCGTAGCTCCAATTTCACTTCCAGATACATAGATGACGTATCTAAGTAAGGTGATTAATTGGATTCAATATATCATAAAAAAACTTAAAATATACATATTACAGGGTCCCTTAATTTTCCTATCCATTTAGATCTAAGGTTGGTGATTGATAAAGATTCTAACCGGTCAACTATTGTAGATGACAAACGTGATGATAAACAATTTCCCTTTTCTAAGCAGCATTCCTATGTCGTCAGCATTATGGTATGTTTGTCTCACAACGCATGCGCTATTTCAGAGCTAGTTGTAGATATGAGGACTTTGTGTTGATGAAGAAGAGGCTCCACCTGGCGATTGTGTCATGTTTGAAACTCTTCAAAAAGGGTTCAATAAATTTTAAAATCCTCATATCACTCTCACAACAAAATTCATGAATACCCATTGATGAAAATCCAAATGTACTTCATGTAAATAATGTATTGAATATATTGGCACTTTCAGAATGACCACAGAAAAGCCAAAAAACCAGTGCTAAAAGACTGACCTGGGGATTCCACAAATGCCCAGTGCATTTTATGTGCATCAGCCAATAAATATATCCAAAGTTATCTATAAACAGTATACAACAATGTACCACTGTGTATTTATGTCCATACTTCCTCATACTCCGTGCATAAGGGCCCAAAAATGGCACTGTTTGGCCAAGAACTGAAATAAAAAATCAATATGGCCGACTATAATTTGATTGGAACTACTTTTGCTGCTGGGAATTAACCCTTTGCTTGTTATAATATTGGGGCTTATTGAGGGAGAACTAATTTTCTGAAGAAGACAAGAAATATGAACATGGCAAGGTGAAAGGTAAATATTTTATTTTGTCAACACTTCATGAAAAGAAGATCAATATAATAATGCGTAACATCAATATATGAGAAAGTCAATAACAAGAATAACAGTGATGTAAGGTTGAAAGCATAATAGTTGTATATGGGAGGAAATAAAATAGAAATCATGAAAATCACTTAATAACATATCATGATCAATAATGACTGAAGATATGACATGCGTTGAAAATCATAACGTGTACATTTTCATGGAAGTTACATGTATCTGTGAAATCAACTTCTACATACAATAAATCACAGCAAGCTGGTGAGAGGTATTGTTTCCCTAAACACATGTACAATAGATAAATTCTAAAATTGTGTAACCATGGTAACACTCGCAGGTAAATCAGTTGCATTTGAAGGTTAATAATATCCAAATTACCGAAGAATTTTATATGAAGTCTGCAAAGTGTGCATACTGCAGGTGGGTTGATTATATGTTTTATGGTGGTTAACATATCACAAATCAATATATATCCTGGCTGAAGTGAGCACAGATCATGGATCAATATAACCTGCAGTGAAATGGAATACCAATTTGACATTGTGAGGTCTCTATACAATGAAGCCATGATGTGGAAGGGAAATATTTCCCATTATTCACCCGAACCACCACATTGGAATGAGGCATGTGCATTTATAACAGTAATATTTCGAATCAGCATACATAGTCGTCTTATCTCTCCCCTAACAAATAAAATACATGTACAGGTTGTGATGAATGTACACATTTCATATCATTATTACACATAATATATCGTGGAAGCTGTGTTGGAGACGCTCACTGAGTGTTGGAGAACAGTTCGAGACAGATGTCTTGGAGATGTTCACCGAGTGTTCGAGAACAGTTCGAGTGTGCTGTCTTTGAGATGTTCACTGAGTGTTGGAGAACAGTTCGACAGAGATGTCTTGGAGATGTTCACCGAGTGTTGGAGACCAGTTTCAGTGTGATGTCTTTGAGATGTTCACTGAGTGTTGAAAGAACAGTTCGACAGAGATGTGTTGGAGATGTTCACCGAGTGTTGGAGTACAGTTCGAGTGTGCTGTCTTTGAGATGTTCACCGAGTGTTGGAGAACAGTTCGAGTGTGCTGGCTCGGAGATGTTCACCGAGTGTTGAAAAACAGTTGGAGTGAGCTGTGTTGGAGATGTTCACCGAGTGTTGAAAAATAGTTGAAAAAAAAAAAACGAAACTGAAGAAGTCTGAAAAAAGCCATAAAAATATATGTTACATGCATAGATATATTTATATGACAAAAACAACAAGAGAAATTGAAACATTGGAAATTCATAATAAAATAGCCTTCATGAAAACATACCTTGTTTGAGGTTATGTAGTATGGTGCTGGGGATGTTCCTGTGCATTGTGCATGTCTGGCCTCGTATGGTGCAATGGTGACAAACTGTAAAATAGAGTAAGAGTAGAATACCTGAAATGTCATTGGCAGGTGTTGTGTTTCCCACAACAAAACCAAGATAAATGACAACATGGAGACTGTATTTTTTGTCAACATGATTATAGTTAATATCATCATACTATTATGAGGATATACTCAGCACAAAGGATGCTACTCACATTAAACTCAAATCAGTTGAACATCCCCAGCGTGGAAGTCCTCCACAAGATGAGTGACATCACAGATCTCGGACTCGGATCCACTCCCGTCATACTCCACCCGATAAACAGCAGAAGTGGTGCCCGCTCTTCCTTTAAGGAGTTTGAGAACTTTCCCTGTAAAAATATATATAAATGGAATAGAGAAATGGAGAATGCTGATTACTCCGAAAATATAGGGTGTAAAGGTCAAAAGAGAAGGTCAGTTGAGATTCACAGTGTACATACGAGTGCTCAGTGCTTACCGGTGTACCACTTCTGCTGGCCCGGCTCGTCGAGAATCCAGCGGTGCTTGATGTGCTTCCCGACGAGCTTCGGAACCTTCCTTCGGGTGGATCTTTTCTGGGAGTGGACAGCAACCTGTGTCTGGAGCCTCGAGATCTGTGACGGTGGAGGACTCCCAGGTGCAGTGGCTTTCCTATCGATACAAACATTATACAGACTCAATATTCATATTTCAACATTAGAAAGCACTACAAAGACAATGTTTATTTAAGACATTTGTGTTATTTTTTATATGATGATAAATCCTCACCTTTTGGTAGCATGGGCAGAAGCACAGGCCTCAGAGATCTGCTGAATTGGTTCCACCTGTAATGGAGGAATCACAAAGATAAATCATAGGTATACAGGTATTGGCTATACACATCAGGTTAATCTGGCACTGATACATGCAATATGTGGTTTGTGATAATTGTTATTCATGTTGCATTCATGATACACATCATACATGTACTTACAGATTCCCTGATGCCTGGGTATTTCCCTTTCCGAGGCACTGCCAACTCAGGTAAATAAGAGCCGAAATAGAATTTGGATAACTTGGGTAACATAACAGTGTTCCAAAAGCTATCATCCCTTGGAATGCGCTCAATGTACACGTCATGGGGATTTATACGCCTTATCATGAGATCGCACCACTTGCAGTCATACGCCTGCATCTGACCCTGTACTTGATGGAAGAAAGCATGGTCTTTCTTGAGTTGGAGCTGCCCTTCAGGACTGACAGCCAGACAAAATTGTTTTTTTGTCTTGGCTGCCTCGGTCAACATTTGGGCAGACCCCGTAGTCAAGACATGCTTGATCTCAAGAAGACCATGCTCCCCATTCTCTTTCACCAGTCGGTCAGTGCTAGCCGCAAGGAAAGGGTACTGCTTGACAACGGCTAGGCCAGCAGTCTGCAGTTTTACCACCTTTCCCCCTGACTGCCGGGCGAGATACTCACGAGCCGCGTACTCTTCCTGTCTCAGTCCTAACCTGGTCAACCTCGTGCCATTGAACCGGCTGTAAAGCAACTGGTCTACCAACGGTGCAGCTGCTGTACTTGTTCGGCGTTTGACTATTTTGGCAAAATTGGAGGCAGAAAGGCGGAGTCGCCTTTGCTGGAACCAAAAAGCACAACTGCTTTGACCAGTGGTCTTCTGCAAAATAGTCTTACGCTGAACATCTGTGACAACAACCTCCCGCTGATAGAAATCAGTTTGCTGCTGAGCCAGCTCAGCACTTGAAATGTCAGGTTCCACCTGCACACTCTGGGGGCCATATGACCTTTTCGCTTTAACACTAGATGCCTGGGTCTGCCTAAGGCGTTTGCGCTTCTGGGCACGGGCTCGAACTTCAGGACGACCCGCACTGCGTGCAGCACGGGCCAGCTTCAGAAGTACTTTCCGCCCATGATCCCAGAAGGCAGAGGAAGCTTGTGAATGGGTCACCTGCTCCCATACCTTGGGCGACCACTGAGGCCCTAGGTTCTTACGTAGGCCAGCCCCAAAACAACGAGCATGCCAGGCGCCCCTCTGACACCGGTTAACCAGTTTCCCACCATCAAACTTGCCCCGGATGGCCATCCAAGACTCCGCCAGATTAGTGGTTTGATTGCCAATCAAGCTCGACGCCTTGATAGCAAGACGTTCGAGCAAGATTTTGACACCTGCCACCAAACTGGCATCAACATCTGATTGACCATCAGGACAATCCCCACGAGCTTCTTCCTGCTCAGCCTCAGTGGAGCCCTCGAGCCACACCTGCAGCTCGGAAGCAGCCACGTCATCAGCATTATCACATTCCGAAGGTGAGGAGGACGTTGTCGGCTGGATAACGGACTGTTTGACGGTGGGAACAGACTGAACAGGAGGAGCTGACAAAGGTGCCGTATCGCATGCCACACCAGAATCAGCTTGGCGTACTCTACAGAAGTCCACAGAGCAATTGGTGTGGACTCCGAATACATGCCAAATGCTGTTCCGAATGTCACATGCTAACAGCTTAGCAGCATCTGTTTTGTTCTGAAGTTTAGACCGCATTCGAATAGCACATCTAACTCCAGAAACCAAACGGATACGCTGCTGCTTTGTCAGTTTACCACGACCTTTGAAATCTGGATTATCCTGCACAAGCCGCTCGAGGCTGTCACGCAGGCACTTAGTGGCATGGTTAGCACACTCAAGCTTCCTAACATGACGACACCAAGCGGGGCCACGATCCAAAAGTGTAGCCATCACTGAACTGTCACCGTCTGCAATCAGGCGCATGAAGCGAACACCATACTTGCTCTCACAGGTGGAGAACGCCTCCAAAATTATGTCCGACTCCATGGCCTGACTGCTGGCTGTCCAGTTGCAAAAACACTTATGTGGTTTTGGCTTACACTGGATGCCATCGGCAACAGTACAGATTTGGCACAGTTTGTTTCGTACACCAATGTGCAAGATTTTATCAGTTTCAGCCCCAACAATGATGGCCACACCACCAAGGGCGTTGTAGGTGTGCTTGTGACTACGCTTGCTCCAACCACCATCTGCAACAACAGTTATAGCCGGAACATCTTCATGAAAATCCCCCCGCTCTATCGCCAACCTCTTCTCCTCCTCAGCAGCCCTCCTCATTTCCTGCTCTAGAGTGTCATGCCACCATGAACCAATCTCCTGCTCTAAGCTACAAAACATCCCCCCACGCATACCCGGAACACCTAGAGTACCCATAACCTCACTGAGTCTGGCATGACCTCCGCCAGTTGTCATCTGGCCCCAAACTGCTCTAAGATTAATATCATAGAAATTTTGCCCACCAATATCCAATTTGGAAGATCCCGGAATTTTGAATTCTTTTTGACAACCCAAGCAAACGACGCTCAGGATTGATGCGAGGCCCCGATGCGACACTTCTCCCAAAAATTTGACAGGCAGCCCCCCACAATCAAGCAAAGAATGTGCCGCCTCGCATCTCATGCAGTGAACGGTAATGTTCACAACATGTACTCCCAGCTGTTCTAAATTCAAAAACCGATAGCCCTGCTTATCAGCTAAAGGTGCTGGTTTGGCCTGTTTCACAAACTGCACCTTCAGTCCCTCCCCAATCCTAGCACTATAGGAGCCGTAGTCACCAGCACCCACAACAGGTCGTGGGGGCGAGCGCAAATCCCCATGAGACGCTACATCAGAAACACATTCCAAGGAATGACGGATACGCGCCACCAACCTCTTACCTTTAACTTTCCTAAAGTGCTTACCACCAGCACGTCCAAACTTAGATGGCGCTTTACCCTTGGGTTTCCCCATAGTTTTTGAAACAAAGTTATGTTAACCGTAATTTGGAAAAGTTAAAATTTGGAATAAAAGGAGGTATTCAGAAAAATTGTATTTAATAGTTATTGCAATTACAGAATATGTGATATTACTAGCCAAACAATTAAAAAAGAATTTTGAAGTTGAACAATGCCTCAGAAAATATTGCCCAAAATTGGGGAAAGCCAACTGCACATAGCAGTGTAATTTGGAAGAATGACGGTTGCAATAATTGTATTCCAGTACTACTGCATGTATGTACCGACCAATCCCTCCAGTAAATACTCATATACACCATGTACATAGCGAGTCATATCTCTTTGTACATGTACAAGACAAGGCCAACTTATATTGAAAATTTTGTGTTCAAAAATGAATTTCACATGACCACATAATAATGAAAGTTACATCTATATCTTACAAAATATTAAAGATATTTGATGTCACTTTCCAAAAATATCTATGATGTATAATCCTTTTTTTGTAAATTTATATTATGAAGTCCATTTGTATGACATACATCATGTCCAATCATCCATGTGTCACACACATGTAACATCTTTTGCTTGGCCTATCTGCACTTTGAATTTGTTTTCTGTCAATCAGGCATAACATTTATCTCGTGAAACATACACTGCTCATGAAATTACAACACAATGTTTACAATGTGTAGCCATGTAAGACACAACACAGACAGTAATGTTGACCATCCCACATGTGGATTGCCATGGACAGCAAATGATACGGAACCAACCGTCTGAGCAGTGAGAAAAATAACTCTTACCAATGCATGATGATAGGCTGGTGGTGGTGAGTCCTGCTACACTACCGCTCACGAATCCGTTGGCGTTGCACACCAACATACATACTGCAATGTTGTTGATGCCCACCTGGGAGAGCATGACGAGTGGGTCGTAATTTTGTGTTCGTGGACAGGTGTCCGCAGCTACTGCCACTACTAGTACTATCCCTACGTCTATCTGTAAACGACAAGTGTGGATTGCTTTCCACTGATCCCGTACGGGAATCGATAAACGATGTAAAATAATGTTGCATATACGTGTGTGACACCTGACAATATGTAGTTGATAATATCCCATTCTAATACATTACAAAAGGGTTAACACTCACCATTCGTGTTGTTTTGCCTGTTCCGCTCAGCCACCCATCCGACCACATGTCAGTCATGTGACATATCGCACGTGGGTCTTGGTAAAGTACTGTTAAGTTCTTAAATTGAAATAAAGCCAAAACGAAACCAATTTTGTACGAATACAATGTTTTTTTATATTACGGGAAATAATATGAAATGAAATCATGTTGTATGAACATAAAATATAAAAAACAATCATATTGCAAATGGTGATTTGCCCTTGACCTTCGTGTAACATTCTCATCACATGATCTCACTTGTATATTACCATAGGTATCGTTACCCTAAAGAAATAGTGCAACAGAATTGGTTACCTTTCGTGATATTATACACAATGACATGGGATATACATTATTTATTTCGCACATACATGGTTATGCACGAAAAAATATATAACTTTACTGGTATTTCATTATAAGTTATAGGAATTATGATTTCGTGTGTATTAATATCTGCAAATTGGGTTATCGTGATTAGCCTCCATGATATGGGAACTACTTTATCATCTTGAAATTGAAAATCGGTGATGCGTCAAAATATAAACAAAATGTTATGTGATAAATTTACGGGAACAGTCACCATGGATACACGAACGAAACACACAGTTTTATGCATCAACTGACATAGAATAGCTGTCGACTTCGGTGAGTAAATTCGATCGTTAAATTCGTCAAACCAGACCTCTGTCCAGCCCGGTGTTAACACGCGTTTGGCCGCCATTTCTGAGTTTTTTCGTCCCGCGCAGTTCGAGGTCATAACTTTAAAAAATATCAACAAATATTAGATGACACGTACATTTTAATTTATTGGTGGTACATTGTAGATGTTTCCCTGGTGTTGTTCTAGTATATTTTGGTGTTCATTGTTACTACTTGCAAGATGCATTTTTTTTGGAATCCAAAAGTAGGTATTTTAGTCATAGATTTGCTCCTGTAAATAATGAACTGCAAAATATAATTTTTGCAGGAAAATAACTGAAATTGTGTATAGATTCAGAATATATGTTGCTTTACTGCATTATACCTTCATTCTATTGACACAACCAACACATTATGTGGCCAAATATTTTCGGACACACCCACATCCAACATGGATTCTATGATGCAGCCTACTCTGAATAAATAAAAAATCAAAAACTTTTCACCAAAATTCGGGAACTTTTATTTTCGAAAAATACATGAACAAGTCGGCTATCTATTCCAACGACATGTAATGTTCTTTACGTAGTCCACATCAAAGTATTCGCATGATCACAGACGAAATTATACCTTCAAATTAGCTAATAACTCGTTTGTTCCGCAGATGTCTATAACAAAGTTATCAACCAATGGGAGGTGTTGGGAGGTTGATAATAATATTATATCGCTGTGAAAATTACTCGAGCGTGGCACACTGACGAACCAACAGAGCCAGTAGATAAAACAGTTATCCACTTCGTGCTCGGCACATGTCAAAATCTAAACATTAGCCAGTAGCTGAAACGTTATCCATTTATGTTCGGCGCATGTCAAATTATAAACCTTAGCCAGTATCTGAAAAAGTTATCCATTCATGCTCGGCACATGTCTATAAACCTTAACCGCTAGCTAAAATAGTTATCCATTCGTGCTCAGCGCATGTCAAATTATAAACCTCATTTTTTATTAGTGCTCGGCACATGTCAAATTATAAACTTTAGTCAGTAGCTAAAACAGTTATCCTCTTCATGTCCCGTGCATGTCAAATTATAAACATCGCCGCTTCGAGGCTCGATATATAATTTTAACATGCACCCGCACTCAGCAGATGACTATTACTTAATGAACTGCTGACGTTCATAGATCTGGAGATTCTGGAAATTAATATCTGTTATAATCGTTGCACATTGCATCTTAAACACGATTCAATAGAGTGTCTGACAACCAACATAACGCTTGGCAAAGTTCATCGAATACTAATATCATTCGTGAGATAATTCTTTGTGACACCCTTCTTAACTGCATACCAAAGTATTCACTTAGTAGCAGCATTAAGGGCAGCTTTTTCGCTTTTTAAATTAAGTTATATCATGATCCCATTATTAACGCCACAAATCAGCGTTTCATAGTCTGATATTTGTCATGTGACTGCTGGGCTTACCTTCAATTATGTTCGTATCGGTATGGGTGTGTGTTTCGTGGGCGTGATGGTGCCTTTGTCGTATTTATAGCCATAGTGACCTTGAAACATCAGTGACTATGCTGGTAGATATGCTACTATTCAACCAATATATGAACATGGAACATCCAACCTGCTATAATATGTATTGTTTTATAACTGATTGCTGCTGTAATTTACATGTATGTTTCAATGGTGACAATAGCAAACTTAAAATACAACATGTTTGAGGTAAAACAAGCCCGACCAAAACAAAAATATTGCCAAAGCCAAACTTTTGACATCAACATGCTATAGGTTGTTATTATATTTAAAGCGGAATTGAACCTCATATTTTTATTCCTCTATGCGTCACTTTGCTATAACACAACATTGATGGCACTAATTTTCTGACGACTGATAGTGTTCGATAGACGATGTTGGTTTTTAATAACAATATTAAAAATGACATTCCATTTTAATGACAATGTCTATCCAGCAGCGATTTGGTGATATTTTATCTTATGCTTTGCCAACGTGATATGGCGCCGATCTAGATGTACAAATGATAGGTAATTTTTAGTATGTTCTAAAACCAATTTCGGTACTGGGAATGCCCTGTAGAATATGTGGCGTGTAGTTTGAATGTGATCTCCTACGAATTACAAGGGATCGTTCAGACTACAGCTTTGGGGAACATATATCCTGAGTTATATCTGTGTAGCTATGATTCGAAACAAATACTGACAGGTTTTATTTCATCAATTATAGCTCCGGGTACCCAAGTCTATTCCTAGGGGATTTCAGAGTAATTCGGGAACCAGAATACTCCAAATCACGTGACTACATATATATATATACCCAGATATTATCATGATGTGAACTATATAACCTGGAGGGATGAACAAAATGGAAGTGTTTACATAAGGCAGTTTCCTATCTTTATTTGAGGATGCACTCTTTCCAAAGGAGGCGTTAGGTGTAAACTTGCAAGTCATTACGCAGATAATTTTCTCAAAATACTTTTATCAACTCTGATGAAAATAATGATATCAAATTCGCAAAGAAAAGTGAAAAATGTTCTGATAGCATAATACAGGAAGTCGTTTGTTGAAATCTACTCCAGACACATTGAAATCCAGAGGACTCGAGGGAAACTATTGTCCACAGAGAAGCAGCACGAAAATCGAACTTTTATGTGAGCAAGATCTCGAATACAAAGTTCATCAAATCTTCATCCTAATTTTTCTTTAGATGATGTGCAAAACACTGTAAATATATATTAGGTTATATCACTGAGCAGAATTTCGAGCTCATAAGTTGAAAAAACCCAAAACAACGATCAAGTGGCTTTTGTGTGAAAATTGAAGAATTGTTTTCTTCTCATGAAAATTGGATCGTTCAGGTGTGAAATTGAATAACACTTTGCCTTTCATAGTGAAATGAGAATTGAACATGGAATGACATTTTGATGACTTTGGCCGCACGTTCCGATACTTGGTGGCTCAATTACTATTCAGCGTCGTTGTCATGGAAAAAATACCAAGTAGGGATACATGTTTTTTGACAGGAAGGCGATAATGTTTCAGTAGTTTTTCCCATGTTCATAAATACAACTGGCCAAAGCTAAATTTTGGCTGGGATTTGATTCATATACTAATCGCACGTTCCGATACTTAGTGACTCAATTATTATTCAAGCATCGTTGACATGAGAGAAATACCGAGTAAGGATATGCTTTTTGCTGGCATACGATAATATTTCAGTAGTTCTTCCCATGTTCATAAATACACCTGGCCAAAGCTAAATTTAGGCTGGGATTTGATTCATATACTAAGTCTTATTGGAAGTGAATTCTTCCGTGACATAACTTATGTTTGGCCTAGTTTGAAATCAAATGAGATGAATCAGACAACGATTGAGAACTCAGGGCATGTGTTATCATTTGGCAAAAGTATAATTTCCAACGGGGTAGGAGTTCGTCACATTAAATCTGAAAATGTATACCTAAATATACGCGCTTAAGTATCTTCACGTGTCCAGCCTTCACTGGAAAGCACCGAAAAACGTCCATACGTGATTTGCAATTGCCCCCTATGACCTACCAATTGAGATTTGCCGGTAAATACTCACAAATGCTCTGACAGCTGACTTCGTTATGGAATCTTGCTGATTTATGATGGAAAAAGATAGTTCCTAACAACCTGGCTAATGAATAATATAACGAAATGTTGTTTTAATCATGGCAAAGACAATACTATGTGTTATTTTTATAATAACATGCAGGTTGTAATCAGTTCGCATATCCAAGAGAATACCAAATCCGATGTGTTCAATCTCGTGTTAACCGAAATATTGGACATGAAGTGGCCTACATGACTACTTGCTGTAAATGTAGACGTGTGTCTAATCAGTAACCATGATCACGTAGGCAAGTTATAGGATTTCATCTATCGCCAATCGCTATCGATAGCAAAATTCATTGCATGGAATAACGCGAAACCATGGTATTAATATCGCATATATTATTAGTGAATCAGAGACAGTTTTCCAGTTTTAAAGTGTAAAATAGACGTAGCACAAAGGAAATGCTTGTGCCATGCTAAAAAGGCTTGTGCCGTGTTATAAAGGTTCATGCTATAGGGTTTATGCCATGTTAAAAAGGTTTTTAACCCGTGTTAAAAATTTTTGTGCCCTGTTATAAAGGTTTGTGCCATATTTGGAAGGTTTGGGCCGTGTTATAAAGGTTTATGCCCTGCTATAGAGGTTTGTGCTGTGTTAAAAAGGTTTGTGGCCTGCTATAAAGGTTTGTGCCCTGGTAAAAAGGTTTGTGCCATGCTAAAAAAGGTTGTGCCCTGTTATAAAGCTTTAGGCCCTGGTATAAAGGTTTGTGCCATGCTAAAAAGTTTTGTGCCCTGTTATAAAGGTTTGCGCCATGTTAGAAAGTTTTGTGCCGTGTTATAAAAGTTTATGCCCTGCTATGAAGGTTTGTGCCATGTTAAAATGGTTTGTGCCCTGCTCTAAAGGCTTTTGCCGTGTTAAAAAGGTTTGTGCCCTGTTATAAAGGTTTGCGCCATGTTAAAAAGGTTTGTGCCATGTTATAAAGGTTTATGCCCTGTTATAAAGGTTTGTGCCGTGCTGAAAAGGTTTGCTCCATGCAAGAAAAAGGTTTGCACCTGCTAAAAACGTTTGTGCATTGCTAGAAGGTTTGTGCCGGGTGTAAAGGATTTGTGTCTTGCTAGAAACTAGTTTCATAACTGAAAATAACTATTCAATAACTACGAAACTGATTTCAAAACTAGCCTACTCTTAACTCAGGCAATGGCAGCACTGGCCTTCCGTGATGTACACTTAGTAAATGACGATATCTCATGTTTATTCTTGTTATCACCATCAGGAGGAATAAATGTGTTTGTTATCATTGGTGTGACAGCCGAGTACATATCCAAAATGAATGGAGTTTTATAGATTCGGGATATGTATATGATGCTGCTGGTGCCTATATAATTGGACCCATTCACGATTACTAGTACTATAATGGAGTGTAAATATTCGGATACCCACATCAATGACAGAAAGACAAAATTAAACACGCAAGTCATTTGACATGTTCAATAATCAGCTTGGGGATAGGGGCTTCTATTGTTTACATCTGATGTATTATCACACGTTTCGTTCGCATTTTAGCAGATGTACTCAATACACAGTCTGCAAATAGCATTCTAACCTTGAAATACTTAGCTGCTAATGAGAATGGTCATCCAATGCCCCACCTGCAACATATAATCCGTCCGGTTCAATTCCGGTTTCCATTCAATCCATCTCGGTGCAGCCTTTACACCAATTCACACGGGAGTTCCAAGTTACCATGACGCAGATATATAAGTTGTGTGTTGGGGGAGAACTATACATTTCACAGCTGGACACATTACAGTAGGCGTGCAGAACAAAGCATCCAATTTAATATATCGTCATTCATGTATATATTTTTATCATAAAAAATAGTTTTATCTTAGAACCCCGTCATATGTTATTTATAAAGCAGAATTATAATAGAGCAGAATGACCCAATGATATAACTCTATTTACGGTATGTAGCAAAACAAGGGATCGATGATATTTTTGTTGAATAGAACCAATATACGATTCTGATGACTGCAGGAATACTATCATCATTCCAGCGATAGGATCGTGGAAGTGATAACATGTAATAGTAGAAGCATACACGAGGAAAACAGATGCCAGTCCCGATTGGCGTCAGATAAAACCAAAACATTTATTTGTTTCCAAACCAACATGAAACAATATTTTCTTCAATGTCTTCAGTATGAAACCCAGCATGAAACTTCACTGTATAGTGACAGCGTTATCATTTTTGCGATATTATGTCTTGACAGGATGGTGCATGGGAGTGTATTGTCTGGGTTCTTGTGACCCATGTCATTGTTGCAATTGTGTAAAATAATTTCAGAGAACGGTGTCAGGTTCACGTAAGGATATTGTTTCATAGCTCAAGCTGCGGACCAAATCTTCATCCATGCAAAGGATTACTCTGCATGCTGTTCGATATAAGATTTGTACGAGAGAGAGATATTGAACCAAGAAGACATTGACCCGTACAAAATTGAATTTAACCACACCTGAATTCCCTACAAGGATATGACTATATCAAAAAGTATACCCGAATAATTTGGTTTTGCAACGGTTAAACCAGGGAGGAATTATTGGAAAATGACAGTGCGCAATCGATGGAAAATGTGTCACCCGGTGCGCCAATATGTGTTGATATATTAGGTGCGTAAAAAAGTATCATAAATGGCGGGTAATAGTGAAAAATAAACGTTGCAGCAGTTATCTTGTTCATGCAAATTAGCTGAAAATCAATATCGGCATTCCTAATAATATTATATAAAAATAGTATATTTTATTGCTATTAATGTTTTTCATCGAATGGCATGTTTGTACCCTGTACGAATGCTCCAGTAAAACTGACTGATTGATTGATTGATGATGTTCTTGCTGTCAATTGTTTTATCAATTTTCGTGATGATATGTCAAAGAGGTTCTAACTTATTGATCGGACATCGTTCCAGGACGCACTGTAAACGAGCAGTACATAATGGACAAAAAACAGATAACGTCGTTGGAATTCTTTGAAAAAATATTACTGATGAACATTTGCTATATGTTTTCAAACGGTTGTGGTGGGTACACGTATCATGTATATCACACGGTGAATAATTCATTTAGTTGTATGCAAAATTAGCTACTGGTCCCATTGTTCTCAAGAGGTCGATAACTAACTTATACACCCGCTAGCAGGTATATAACTAACAAGAATAGAGCCAGTAGCTAAGTCAGATATACACTTCGCGCTTCGGTGAATTAGAATATTATGAACATAATATTCTAATTCACCTCGCGCTCAGTGTATATCTATTACAAATATAATACCCGAGTGTGCACCAGCCTGAAAGCAACGAAGCATACACGTGTATTTGGTATATTACACAACCATTGTTACCCGGTCAATACAGCGTGAACTTCCCATTCGCATTCGTTTGTATGATGTAGTATATCAATGTGCCTATAACTATATACATAAATATCACATGTCCAGTGTTCTTTTTTTTTCTCTTGGGACAGAACAACACTACGCACGTTTCCATTCCCAAGTGGATCGAACTGTACGCAAGTGTCAATGTGCAGTTTCACGAATAAACTCAATCGTACCGATCCCGGTATCATTCGAACATAATCAAATGCATAGCAGTACAATAGAACACACACCTGGGACAATCTGAGTACATTCACCCATTTCGATTGTGCACACCACTGAGCGTCTGCAGTTAGTCAGCTGCAAATATCCATGGCAAGTGGTCATTCGGCATCGCGTTGTTCTTGGTTCTGCAACATTCGTGTTCTATTTCTGTTTTTATCCAGTTCGTCTGTATAGCCAATTTCACCTGGTTAATGATAAAGAGCAAAGAGTTCCACCGACTCGAAGATCCAAGGCCCTTGCCAGGCATCTGCAAGATTCGGTGCATCGACACCGATACCTACGTGGAGCGCCTCTTCACTCAGGGACAAGCCATCGCCATTCCACGTGTGGATCCGCAATGCTTACCTGGACACCGAGTGGACGTCAGCTGCATCGTGGCGTCCATCAACTTCCCGGACGCCCTTCGCCAGATCGATCGACTTCGCGTGGGAGGGGTGGTATTCACCGTCGGTTGCCACCCCGATGAGGCCGGCAACAAGACTCCAGCTGCGACGCTGCCAAAAAACACCACCCTGATGAGAGATCCCATGTGCATCGGGGTCGGAGAAGTAGGCCTAGACTACTTCAAGCACTACGATCCCGATCCCAGGCGACAACCCACAGAGTGGAACATCTACTCATCACGAATGAAACTGTCTTCCTATTGGCGAGAATGGAATCTCCATTCTCGTCACTGACAAGACTTCCCAATCCCTCGAAGGAGTTCTCAAAACGAGGGAGAGTGTGGTGCCGCACAAGCGACACCTGGCGGATATTCAGCGACCCAGGAAACCGGGGGCAGACGTCTACTTCCGGTCTGCCTCATTCCGGCCTCTAGAGTCTGACCATCAACGAAGCTAGAAGCTCAATGAAAAGTATCAGACTCGAGGCATTTATAAAGTCGTCATAAACGAGGCAAGTGTTAATTATTAGCACGACAATAGTAACTTGATAATAATGCAATTGTATTTGGCGCACGCATATAACAACAAATTATTGGTTTTCCCATGAGTGCGAATTCTGCACCATTATTGGCAGACCTGTTTTTGTACATATATTAGTAAGATTTCATCCAATTCCTAAGAAACACAAGTACCATAGCTTCAATTTTCCATTCGAATACATAGGTAACGTATCCAAGTTAGGTGATAAATTGGATTCAATATATCATTGAAAAAATGTGAAAATATACATATTACAGAGTCCTCTAATTTTTCTATCCATTCACATCTAAGGTTGGTGATTGATAAAGATTCTAACCTGTCAACTATTGTAGATGGTATGACAAACGTGATGATAGTCAAATTCCCTTTCAATTTTAGAACTTTTCACCAAAATTTGGGAACTTTTATTTTCGAAAAATACATGAACATGTTGGCAATCTATTCCAATGAAATGTAATGTTCTTCGTGTAGTCTACACCAAAGTATTCGCATGATCACAGACAAAGTTATACCTGCAAATTAGCTAATAACTCGTTTGTTCCGCAGATGTCTATAACAAAGTTATCAATCTATGGGAGGTGTTGGGAGGTTGATAATGATATTATTTCACTGTGGAAATTACTCGAGTGTGGCACACTGACGAACCAATAGAGCCAGTAGCTAAAACAGTTATCCACTTCGTGCTCCGCACATGTCAAAATATAAACATTATAGCCAGTAGCTTAAACATTATCCATTTATGCTCGGCGCATGTCAAATAAAAAAACCTTAGCCAGCATCTAAAACAGTTACACATTCGTGCTCGGCGCATGTCAAATTATAAACCTTGTTTTTCATTAGTGCTCGGCACATGTCAAATTATAAACCTAAGTCAGTAGCTAAAACAGTTATCCTCTTCGTGTTCCCTGCATGTCAAATTATTAACCACGCCGGTATAAATAATTTTGACATGTACCTGCACTCAGTAGATGACTATCACTTAATGAGCTGCTGACGTTCATAGATCTGGAGATTCTGGAGATTAATATCTTTTATAATCGTTGCACATTGCATCTTAAACACGATTCAATAGAGTGTCTGATATCCAACATAACGATTGGCAAAGTTCATCGAATACTTATATCATTTGTAAGATAATTCTTTGCGACACCCTTCTTAACTGCATACCAAAGTATTTACTTGCTAGCAGCATTAGGGGCAGCCTTTTCACTTTTGTAACTTATTAAGTTAAGTTCTATCATGATCCCATTATTAACGCCACAAATCAGCGTTTCATTTTCTGATGTTTGTCATCTGACCTTCAATTATGTTCATACCGGTATGGGTGTGTGTTTCCTGGGCGTAATGGTGTCTTTGTCGTATGTATAGCCATTGTGACCTTGAAACATCAGTGACTATGCTGGTAGATGCGCTACTATTCAACCAATATATGAACGTGAAGCATTCAACCTGCCATAATATGTATTGTTTTATACCTGATTGCTGCTGTTATTTACAGGTATGTTTCAATGGTGACAATAGCAAACTTAAAATACAGTATGTTTGAGGTAAAACAAAGCCCAGCCAAAAACATTATTGCCAAATGTGTCACTTTGCACAACATTGATGGCACTAAAGTCGGCGCAAAATTTATTGGCGCGAACCTATCTCGTCATATCTCGGAACAAACTGACTTGTATTATTTGAATTTCAGATAAAGTGAAAACGGCACCGTGACCATTGTGAAACAATGGCTGTGTTTCTGTCGTGTGCGTTTCTCGTCGGTATATCTAGGAAAATATATATCCTTATGTGTTTTTAACATGGGAATTCTAGCTTGCCATTTTGATGCTGTAAGGGATTGAGACAAATAAATGGAATAGCCGATTTGAATAGGGTCCTTTTCAAAGAAAATGTAATGATAAAAATCCATTCTATTACTTGTGCTTGAATATATTTCACATAACAGAAATCACAATCACACAATATCCACGGTAATTATTCAGTCCGAATCTGAACTGCTGGATTCACCCAGATGTATGACAACCCGATCAATGTGGATGTAAGTATCAATCTATTACCACCAATACAATCAGATTTTAACAAACGTAAAATACAACATTTTGCAATAGAAACAAAGCCCGACCAAATAGTTTATCCAAAGACACACTGGCGTCATCAGGGCAGACAGTGTGTTCGTAGTTGTTTCTACTGTACACCTGATGGAATTGGTATACAACCCCATGGAATAGATACATGACAAGTACAAAAGTACCTAATCACAAGCCAGAAGGCTACTGAGTTGATGGTATCCTCGTGGACAGATTTAACGTCCGCCAGCAGTGACACCGACTCAGTGGTATGAATGTAAGTATCAATCTATTACCACCAATACAATCAGATTTTAACAAACGTAAAATACAACATTTTGCAATAGAAACAAAGCCCGACCAAATAGTTTATCCAAACACACACTGGCGTCATCAGGGCAGACAGTGTGTTTGTAGTTGTTTCTACTGTACACCTGATGGAATTAGTATACAACTGCAAAAGTGTAACGTGAAGGGGTGTTCGTGTGTTCACGTTATTGGGCTCTTTACAGATTCCACAGCTATATCTACCCTCGTCACACAACAAAGACACAACACCAAGGTAAGTTTTTAAGCTTTAATTGATATAACTAAAAATTACAGTAAACTGAATGTATATGTGTATATAAACTTGACTAGTACATTACCACACGGTGCTTCGTTTCAGAGAAACAACAATTTAAATTAAACGTAAGAAAAACCACGTGGAGTCGGCTGTCCACTGACAATTGCTTGCCCCGTCCTTCCGCGTTGGATGTCTCGGCCCGTCTGTCCACTTCCAGGCTACGGCGTCACACTTGGCTGCACACGGGTGAGTTGTTGTCACCGCCCGGCCCACGGGTCGAAAACGTCACGCCACCAGTATGGAGCGAAGTTGGTGCCTGCAACTCAAAAAACAAAACTGACATGCATGCATATATACGTCGTCTGTCAGTATCGCTGTATCCCGTACGTATGTAATAGTAATATATCATATGTAATCTAAACATGTAACCAAAATCGTCATTTGTAACACCCAACAACCTACGAAAATAATTTAGAAATCCGAAACTAACAACATGGAATAGATACATGACAAGTACAAAAGTACCCAATCACAAGCCAGAAGGCTACTGAGTTGATGGTATCCTCGGGGACAGATTTAACGTCCGCCAGCAGTGATCTCGTCGATGACTTGGAACGACAACTTCATGTTACGCGCATATATATTATACATGTACGTATACATGTGTTATAGGTTATGGGTATTCTGACTCATCTGTTAAGGAATATAGGCATTTGCGCTGTACGTTGAAAATATAATATCAGGAACAAAGTTTTGCTTGAATGATCAACAGCGCAATCAAGCACAAACGTTTTGTCATTTTTCTGAAATATGTTTCATAGCTTCTTTGAGACAGTCCCTTAACCAGAACTGAGCTGAGCCCAGAGGATTTCAATTGGACTCAAAGGCCAGAGCAACGTGAGCATAGCCGGGCACGATACAAAGCTGGTCAAAAATTAGACACCCCAAAACCTCAATTCATATTGATGAAAACTGAATATGTTCGTCTGTTTAGCGAGATAACAATTTACTGTAATTGTATATATGATTCTTGTCCTGTTTGGCCTGATATACAGTTTCACACCCAAAAATATAAACCAACATTCTTAGCCTTTTTGGGACATCAAAATCTGACCACTATCATTTTTCGAATAGGATAAGTCATCACATGTTACTTTTCAGACCGTTGCACACCATTGATCAGACCAATGATTTTTCTTTGCATTGTTGAGCGTTTGCATTGGCATTCACCACTGTTTTAACGTTCCGCTTTCCCGCTCATTATTACAATGGTAAAATCCCATTTAAAATCGTATTAATTGAAATAATTATTTTCTGTGTGAAGAACAAACTTCAAATTCACGTCAGCAACTTTGGTCACAGTCTTGTTCAAACGTTGCCTGAATTTCATATAATACAAGTCAGTAAGTTCCGAGATTTCATGAGATATGTTATCTAGTTATCTGGTGATATTTTATCTTATGCTTTGCCAACGAGAGATGGCGCCGATCTAGATGTACAAATGATAGGTAATTTTTGGTATGTTCTAAAACCAATTTCGGTACTGGGAATGCCCTATAGAATATGTGGCGTGTAGCTTGAATGTGATCTCCTACGAATTACAAGCGATCGTTCAGATTACAGCTTTGGGAAACATATATCCTGAGTTACATCGGCGTAGCTATTATTCGAAACAAATACTGACAGGTTATATTCCATCATTTATAGCCCCGGGTACCCAAGTGTATATCTAGGGGATTTCAGAGTAATTCGGGAACCAGAGTACTCCAAATCACGTGACTACATGTACCCAGATATTATCATGATGTGAACTATATGACCTGGAGGGATAAACGAAGTGTTTACATAAGGCACTTTCATATCTTTATTTAAGGATGTACTCTTTCCAAGAAGACGTTAGGTGTAAACTTGTGAGTCATTATGCAGAGAACTTTCTCAAATTACTCTTATCAACTCTAATGAAAATAATGATATCAAATTCGCAAAACAAAGTTAAAAATGTTCTGATATCATAAGGCAGGAAGTCATTTGTTGAAATCTACTCCAGACAAAGGACGTTCCCTTTTGAGACGGTGTGAAATATCGGTAAGTATTAAGATCATTGGTCGAAGAGAATGAATGGTTCACTCGTTATAGTCCACAGAGAGGCAGCACGAAAATCGAACTTTTATGTGAGCAAGATCTCGAGTACTAAGTTCATCAAATCTCCATCCTAAATTATTTTGAGCTGATGTGCAAAACACTGTAGAGATATATTAGGTTATATTGCTCAGCAGAATTTCAAGGTCATATGTTAAAAAACCAAAACAACGATCAAGTGGCTTTTGTGTAAAAATTGAAGAATTGATTTCTTCTCACGAAAATTGGATTGTTCGGGTGTAAAATTAACAAACACCTTTCATAGTGAAACGAGAATTGAACATGAAATGACATTTCCGATGACTTTGGCCACACGTTCCGATACTTAGTGACTCAATTATTACTCAAGCATCGCTGACATGAGAGAAATACCAAGTAAAGATATGCTTTTTGCTGGCAGGCGATAATGTTTCAGTAGTTCTTCACATGTTCATAAATACACCTGGCCAAAGCCATATCCAAGGAATACCAAATCCAATGTGTTCAATCTCGTGTTAGCCGGAATATCGGATATGAAGTGCCTACGTGACTACTTGCTGTAAACGTAGACGTGTGTCTAATCAGTAACCATAATCATGTAGGCAATAGTTATAGGGGTTCATCTTTTATCGCCAATCGCTATCGAAATTCATTGCCTGGAATAACGCAAAACCTTGATATTATCGCATATATTAATTATTAGTTAATCAGGAGACAGTTTCCAGTTTTAAAGTTAAAAATAGACATAGCACAAAGGGAAGGCTGTTTTTATCAACATGTATGTACACTCTGTAAACGACGATATCTCATGTTTCTTCTTGTTATCACCATCAGGAGGAATAAATGTGTTTGTTATCATTGGTGTGACAGGCGAGTACATATCCAAAATGAATGGAGATTCATAGACCGGTGATATGTATATGATGCTGCTGCTGGTGCCTATATAATTGGACCCATTCACGATTACTAGTACTATAATGGAGTGTAAATATTCGGATACCCACATCAATGACAGTAAGAGAAAATTAAACACGCAAGTCATTTAATATGTTCAATAATCAACATTGGGATAGAGGCTTCTATTGTTCACATCTGATGTATTATCACACGTTTCGTTCGCATTTTCACAGATGTACTCAAAACACAGTCTGCAAGTAGCATTCTAACCTTGAAATACTTAGCTGTTAATGAGAATGGTCATCCAATGCCCCACCTGCAACATATAATCCGTCCGGTTCAATTGCGGTTCCCATTCAATTCCATCTCGTTGCAGCCTTTACAACAATTCACACGGGAATTCCAAGTTACCATGACGCAGAAAAACAAGTTGTGTGTTGGGGAGAACTAAATACATTTAACAGCTGGACACATTACAGTATGCGTGCGAAACAAAGCATCCAATTTAATATATCGTCTTTCATGTATATATTTTTTATCTTAGAGACCCGTCATAGGTTATTTATGAACCGTGCATGTTTTTCCCCTACTGATCACCGGGTATCAGATTATAAAGCAGAATGACCCACTGATTTAAAAGAAAAACTCTATTTACGGTATGTAGCAAAACAAGGGATCGATGATATTTTTGTTGAAAAGAACCAATATAACGATTCTGATGACTGTAGGTATACTAGTACCATTTCAGCGATAGGATCGTAGAAGTGATAACACGTAATAGTAGTAGCATACACGAGGAAAACAGGTGCCAGTCCCGATTGGCGTCAGATAAAACCAAAACATTTATTTGTTCCCAAAACAACATGAAACATTATTTTCTTGAATATTTTCAGTATGTAACCCAACATGAAACTTCACTGTATGGCAAGAGCGTAATCATTTTCGCGATGTTGTCTTGACAGGATGGTGCATGGGAGTGTATTGTCTGGGTTCGTGTGACACATGTCATTGTTGCAATTGTGTAGAATAGAGTTTCAGAGAACGGTGTCAGGTTCACGTAAGGAGATTGTTTCATAGCTCAAGCTGTGGAACAAATCTTTATCCATGCAAAGGATAAACTTTGCATGCTGTTCGATATAAATTTTGTACGAGGGAGTTATTTAACCAAGAAGACACTGATCCGTACGAAATTGAATTCAGCCACCGTATGTACCAAATCGTTGCCGGAATTTTCTAGAAGGATATGACTATATCAAAAAGTATACCCGAATAATTTGGTTTTGCAACGGTGAAACCAGGTAGGAATTATTGGAAAATTACAGTGCGCAATCGATGGAAAATGTGTCACCCGGTGTGCCAATATCAGTAAGTGTTGATATATTAAATGCGTAGAAAAAGTATCATAAATGGCGAATAATAGTGAAAAAAAAAACGTTGCAGCAGTTATCTTGTTCATGCAAATTAGCTGAAAATCAATATCGGCATTCCTAATAATATTATATAAAAATAGTATATTTTATTGCTATAAGTGTTTTTCACTAAATGGTATGTTAGTACCCTGTACGAAGGCGCCAGTATAATTGATTGATTGATTGATGTTCTTGCTATCAATTTTTAATCAATTTTCGTGACGACATGTCAAAGAGTTTCTAACTAATTGATCGAACATCGTTCCAGGACGCACTGTAAACGAGCAGTACACAATGGACAAAAAACAGATAACGATGGAATTCTTTGAAGAAATATTACTGATGAACATTTGCTATATGTTTTCAAACGGTTGTGGTGGGTACAAGTATTATAATATATCACTGTGAATTATTCAATTAGTTGTATGCAAAAAAATATAATACCCGAGTGTGCACCAGCCTGAAAGCAACAAAGCATACACGTGTATTTGGTATATTACACAACCATTGTTACCTGGTTAATACAGCGTGAACTTTGCATTCGTTTGTATGATGTAGTATATCAATGTGCCTATAACTATAGTATACACATAAATATCACATGTCTAGTGTTCTTTTTTTCTCTTGGGACAGAACAACACTACGCACGTTTCCATTCCCAAGCGGATCGAACTGTACGCAAATGTCAATGTGCAGTTTCACGAATAAACTCGTATACCGATCCCGGTATCATTCGTTCAAACATAATCAAATGCATAGCAGTACAATAGAACACACACCTAGGACAATCTGAGTACATAACTATACATCATTGAGCGTTTAAAAGGCATTCATCCATTTCAATTGTGCACACCACTGAGCGTCAGCAGTCAGTCAGCTACAAATATCCATGGCAAGTGGTCATTCGGCATCGCGTTGTTCTTGGTTCTGCAACATTCGTGTTTTATTTCTGTTTTTATCCAGTTCGTCCGTATAGCCAATTTCCACCTGGTTGATGATAAACTTGAATATTTTACACCACGCGTCCCTCGCGACACCGCTGTACGTCCGGCCCAAGTATACCGTCCAAACGTCGTCCATTGCATAGTAAAACAAGTCGAATATGTCGTGGGTAAAGCCTGGGATTCGCGTGTGATGCTCGCCTAATTTCCGCAGGTTGGGGATGTGGATGACCTCCCAGGCGTCCATGTTCACAATGGTCATGCGGACGGCGTTTATGAAGCGTATCGAATGGCTCTTGAAGTACGGGTGTTTGACGAGAGCGCTGTCATCGGCGTCTTTAAACGGGAAGAACTCCTTGACCTCGGGTCGCAGCTCGAAAATCTTGAGGAAGATGTCCCGCGCGAGATCCGTCGTGTCGCCCTCGAGCTTTGCCCACGTTTCATGTATGAACTTTCGCTCGCGTTCGTTGAACTCGGGGGTAAAACTGCTATCGGCGTCAGGGAGAGGCGGCCGAACATTCGTCGCTGGTTTACAACCGGCGGACGGCCCAGCTCCCATGGCGAAGTCCTGAAGTGGAGATATGTGTTTGATGTATTTTTATTTCTATCCGCACTTTGTTCACATATAGCCTTCCACTCGTATCTCCCACGGTTCAATTTCTACCATGCAAACATCAAGAATGATGCATTTTGCAATGGTTGTGTTTATGGTCTCTAGTTCCGAGCGAGACTGGGATTCTCGACTATCTGTCGAGCGTGTGGGCTATTTATCCATTTTGGAAGGAGCATAGAAATGTCTGATTGCCCGAGTCGGTGCAGGCAGCAAGGGGCCAAGACTGCGGCGCGCTGAGAGCACGGCGTACGTACGAGGAGACCACGGCCGTGCCATGCGCTGGGTTGCCCCGCCCGTTCGCTCGTCAGGCCCTCCCCAGAGACCCACTTTACCGCCGCAAACAGAGACAATGGCTCGAGCGGCGGTACCAAACGACTGATTATACTCTGGCTTTTCTGCACGCACAGGATCCACACGAAATTACAATGGCCCCTCGCCGGCGATTGATCTTCGACCGGGTCGTCCTTTTCATTCATTCTACTGCGGCCGTGGGTATAGCGTGGGGAAGCCTGGCTCAACTAGGGAGAATTCCTCTAGACTTGGCAGGGTTTCAACGACGGTTTCCTCGGGGTTCTTAATTTTCGCCATCAGTGCATCTGTGGTAAACATCACACCTCACAAATGGAATCATATTTTAATCATTCACATATTAAACCTGTTGTTTCAACACGGCTTGTCGTGTTAACTTTCAGGTTGAGACGTGTTAACGTGAAAATATCACGTTAAGTTTTCTTAACATGATAAACTCAGCAAGATGTCTTACAATTTCATACATATCACAACAAGTCATCTTAACGTGAAATTTATCATGACGAAACGTCCTGACGTGAAAATTTATGATCAATAGATGTCACATAAATGTGTACAAATATCACAACAAGCCGCCTTAATGTAATAAAAATATCAACACATTAACGTGATAAATATTAGGATAAGCGCCTTGTTATGATATTTTACACATTATGACATCTAATCATTATAAATTTTAACGTTAGGACGTCTTGACGTAATACATATCACGTTAAGATGACTTGTTCTGATATTGTAAGACAACTCGCTGAGTTTATCATATTAAGACAACTTAACGTGATATTTTCACGTTAACGCGTCTTGTTGTATAAGCTAACACAACAAGTCGTGATGAAACAACAGGTTATGTGGATGATCAAAATATGCTTATAAATGGGAAAGGGAATGTTTTTCAACGTACACGTATATTGATTGTAATGCCATTACGCTGATTTAAGTTTGTCTGGAAAAAGATAAGGCCAGAGCGGTAAAATTTCTCTGAACGAAATGATTTACACCTATCTGTATAGGGCGCTATAATGTTCTGGAGATATATTGAAAACATACTCGATGATAACCACCAGATTGTGTCAAAATAGTTCTTGAACAAGTCACGTATGCACTTTTGCTAGCTTTAATACATGAAAAAAATGTGAGGTTCCGTCCGTTCACATTGTTTTCAACGCCCATTATACTCTACTTCCTACTCGTCAATTTGTTGATTCTAAATTTGCTCATTTGTAATACCAATTACGTATCAGTTTGCAAATTGTTTGTGCCTTTCTGTATATAGACCCACCTTGTCATATAAAGATATTCCAATTTTCTCAGTTTAATCATGCATGACTAAAATTAATCGATATTCATAGGATATGGTCGGTGCTGACCAGTAAGGCGACTGAAATTTGTCAACGATACTGACCTCGCTATGCATGAACGATTTTCCCTGAAGACGGCATGAAACGCAAGGTGTGTCTTTGCAATTGGCACAGTACCCCATCAATAGGGACTCCGACTAAGAACAGACGCCAAATGAGCCAATAGTTGACCCCTCCCCCCCCAAAAAAAAAAAAACAAGAAAAAGAAAAAAAAACTGGAGAGAGTGCGAAAAACATTTTACGAGTAACGAGCCCGTTTCTTGCCATCTATTCAAAACTCACCAATACCCAGTTCTGTAATATCGTATTGATCATAATGAATTTTTGACTATTGACTGAGAATTTCCAAAGGTGGCATATGGTGCAACTATTGGAAAAAAATACACTCATGTAATGTTTTATCATGTTTGTGGTCAAGGTTATCGATTAATATATGAATTTGTACTTCTACGTTTGTTGAGTTGGAGTTGAACAATTACCGTACTAAAATTTAATTGTTTCCTTCCTGAACATACGAAAAAGCTGTTTAGTAAATGTTGTCTATTTAGAATATGTCAATATTTCATTTATGATGAAAACTATGTGTAACGCTATATCTGAAGTATGCAGAACTGAACGACATCAGTATTGGATGAATGCTATATCCCAGTGACAACTTTGTACGTGTACACCCCCATATTGCACCTACATCCGATACGAGGGTATAGAACAAATTTTCAGTAGATTATAGTAAATCACTTTGCTGTTACCGTCACCGAATATTATAAGCCAGTGTATTCATCTATAGACCATGGATCATGGATCAATACGTTCATAATTAGACAAGAAAGAAAGAAACTACATGGAGTGCAGTTCACGGATGCCCTCGATACACACATGCATTGATTGAGACATTGTGATGTATATGTGGTTAGCTGCGAGTGTTTGGCCCGCGAGCCGGCCAGAAAACTTTCCCGGCCGAGAATTTTTCTTTTGATGTTTTTTGTGTGCCTGAGCGTGTGAGCTGCTGGATTCCGCGTTGGGCGGATAAAACTTCACCGCCTGCCCGAGAGCTGGAGAGAGAGACTTCGACCGCGCGGACGGCAAGTCATGGACTGCTAAATCGGATTGCTATATACTTCTGGAAGCTATTTGGACATTTGTGATGAATTATATTTGGAAACTATAACATATTTTTGGATGGACCTTACGCCGGAATCACCGAGGATATGACATCTTGCCGAGTTAACGGAATTCGGTGATCTTTGTGGACATTTGTAAACAAGCGGAATCGCGTGTGTGTATGAAACTGGAACTGTGCTTACGTGCCGAGCCGCACGCCGGCTGATTGTGTATCGCGGACTCGTATATTTTCACCTGTTTCCCTGTATGCATGAATGTGTGTGTATTTGATGTTTTGAGTGTGAGATTAAAGTTTTTGTATATACAATGTGTTTGTTTTCCTGTTGCTGATACGTGACAGGAAAATTGGGGGCTCGCGTCCGGGAACGATTTGTCGTTGATTTCTTGTTTGTCGGTTGTATTCTATTTGGTGATTTTTTTTTTCTCGGTCATGGGTGCATTCTGACTGCACGCGCGCCTACGGGTGTCGCATCTGCAATGGAAACATCGGCCATTTAACATTAACACACTGGCGTCTGTTAAACTTTATCACAATGGCAGCAGCAGAAACTTTTCTACGGGCACCAAGCCTTGAGGTCTTATTATCATTCAAGAAAGTTGAATTGTTGGAAGTTTGCAAGTCGTTAAACCTAGAAGGAAAACAATCTATGCGCAAGTCTGATTTACGTCGGCTTGTTGTTGATTACTTGGTGGACAATGATGATTTGCCTGAGGATGTGTTTGAGCACTTACCTCCTGATCCCCTTGATATCTCTCAGACACAACTTGAGATGGAAACACAGATCAAACTGAAACAAATGGAAATACATGCACAAATACAAATGCAAGAAAGAGAACTCCAAACAAAAACAGAAATTCGTGAAAGGGAATTACAAGCGCAGACAGAGCAAGAAAAAATAAATGCAGAAACTCGTTTAAAAGAATTAGAGATTAAGCTTGCTGAAGCTGAGTCAAGAAGGGATCAGTTCGATTTGACTAAGCATGTGCGCCTTGTACCCCCTTTCAACGAATCTGAAATTGACAGGTACTTTTCACACTTTGAGAAGGTTGCCAAAAATTTGAACTGGCCCGTAAAAATGTGGCCCATGTTGTTGCAGACAGTGTTGAAAGGTAGAGCCCAGGAGGCCTACGCTGCACTTTCAGTGGCTGATTGTACTGATTATCAATGTGTCAAAGCAGCCATTCTCAAAGCGTATGAATTGGTTCCTGAGGCATACAGACAAAAATTCAGAAAATACAAGAAACAAGACAATGAAACTTACGTTGAATTTGCTCGACAGAAAGAGGTGTTCTTTGAAAGATGGTGCAATTCTAAAGATATTGATTCGGATTTTGAAAAGTTAAGACAAACAATTCTCATTGAAGAATTTAAGAGGTGTGTTAATGATGACTTAAAGACTTACCTTGATGAGAAAAAGATTGATGATCTTCATGAATTGGCCACCTTTGCTGATGATTATGCACTAACTCACAGGCATCGTAACAATCACAAACAAAAGTCATTCAGTACTCACAAGCCTGGTCCAAGTGACAAAAGTCCAGGGGCTGTTCCAGCTGATCAGTCTCCTGCTGTGGATGATCACGGTGCTCGTGCAGACAAAAAGTCTAGCACAGTTTCTCACAGTCCTAGTTCACGAGGTTCTCATTCCCAAGGACGTGGTTATCGTCAGTTCAGTAGTTGGGGTAGAGGTGCTCCAAGGTCGGGTGGTCCGACATGTTACTACTGTAAGAAGCCAGGACATGTCATATCTGATTGCTGGGCTAGAAAAAATGAAAGTAAAGAAACTTCTGAAGTGAAGACTGATGGTTTGGTCAGTAGTGGCCATGGCAACATGGGTTTCACTAGTCCAGTACATGGTGAGATTACTGATCATTTTGTTGCAAAGAGCAATGATATCAGAGATGAGTACAAACCGTTTGTCTCAGATGGCTTCGTGTCATTGGAGGACGACTCATCTGGAAAAGTACCAATAAAGATTTTGCGTGATACAGGAGCGACACAGTCCTTGCTCTTGGCCAGTACTTTACCTTTTGATTCCAACTCATCCACTGATGAGTTAGTTATTGTCCGTGGTCTTGAAAGTGGATTTGTTGATGTTCCACTCCACCGTGTGAATCTAGTTTCGGACTTAGTATCTGGGAGTGTAGTAGTGGGGATATTGCCCACTCTGCCTGCAACAGGCATATCCTTATTGTTAGGAAATGATTTGGCCGGGGGAAAAGTGATCCCTGAGCCCAGGATGTCGTCTGAGCCAGTGACAATGCCTGAAGTAGAGAAAATTGGAGAGGAGATTCCAGACGTGTTTCCCTCTTGCGCAGTCACCCGAGCTCAAGCCAAGAAAATGACTGATGATGATGACAAAAATGTGGATGACACTAACGTTGATTTGTCTCAAACGTTCATGAACATTGAGAATTTCTCTAGTGTCACTGATTCTGGTGATGTAGACATGTCATTGTCGAGACATAGTCTTGTGGAAAAACAAAAGGAGGATCCAAGTTTGGCCCCTTTGTTTGATTCAGTGTTGTCAGATGACGAGTTGGATAAGGTTCCTACGGGTTACTTTATCAAGAACAAGGTCTTAATGAGGAAGTGGCGACCCACTGATGTCCCTGCCTCAGATGATTGGTCGGTTGTACAGCAAATTGTAGTTCCGGAAGTGTACCGGTCGGAAGTGTTGAGATTAGCTCACACTCTGCCATTAGCTGGACATCTTGGTATAAACAAAACTTACTACAGAATTACTAGACATTTCTATTGGCCTAAAATCCGACAGGATGTAGCAGATTATTGCAAGACCTGCCATACCTGTCAGATGGTAGGAAAACCTAACCAGAAAATTCCAGTGGCCCCATTACAGCCCATTCCAGCATTCCAGGAGCCTTTCAGTCGGGTGATCATAGATTGCGTTGGCCCACTGCCAAAATCTAGGTCTGGGAATCAGTACTTACTGACGGTCATGTGTGCGTCCACACGGTTTCCAGAGGCCATACCTCTTCGTAACATTTCATCAAGGACAGTAGCCAAGGCTCTCATCAAGTTTTTCACGTTAGTAGGTTTGCCTTCCGAAATTCAATCAGATCAGGGTTCAAATTTTATGTCAGGGCTGTTTCAGCAGCTAGTTTGTCAAATGGGTGCAAAACAGATAAGATCTAGTGCATATCACCCAGAGTCACAGGGTGTTCTCGAAAGATTTCACTCCACCCTGAAGAATATGATCCGTACCTATTGTTATGAGAATGAGAAGGATTGGGACGAAGGTATCTGTTTGTTGTTGTTTACAGCGAGAGAGGCCGTTCAGGAGTCGTTAGGATTCAGTCCGTTTGAGTTAGTGTTCGGTCACACTGTTCGCGGACCACTGAAACTCATGAAGGAAAACTGGTTGCAAGAGAATGGTGAACCGATGAGTTTGCTCGACTATGTGTCTAACTTTCGAGAAAGGTTGACTAGGGCATGTGAGTTGGCTCAAGAGAATTTGAAGTCAGCACAAAGAAAAATGAAGGGTTATTATGACCAGGATGCAGTCCATCGTAAATTTCAAATTGGACAAAAGGTGTTGGTGTTGTTGCCTATAGTTGGCAATCCTCTTCAAGCACGTTACCACGGTCCATATGAAGTGGTCAGAAAAATCAGTGATCTTAACTATGTAGTGAAAACGCCTGACCAGAGGAAGCCAACACAGTTATGCCATGTCAATATGTTGAAGCCATATTTTGACAGAGATACAGGCCAAGAAGTGTACATTGTCCAGGCAGAAAGTCCACCTTTGGGTGAAGATAGATTTGGTGAGGAATTCATGGGTAGAACTAACATTGGTGTGAAATTGTCAAATTCTCAGATTTTGTCTAATCTGGATGAGAAATTAGCCCACCTACCTATTGAAGAAAAACAAGAACTTTCCAGAGTCATTAAGTCGTATGATTCTTTGTTTCCTGACGTTCCTAAAAGGACAACTTTTACTTACCATGATGTTGATGTCGGAAATGCTGACCCAGTGAAACAGCATCCGTACAGGTTGAGTCCTTATAAAGCTGAGGTCATGCAGAAAGAAGTAGCCTACATGTTAGAAAATGGCATCATTGAGCCAAGCCAAAGTTGTTGGTCTTCACCTTGTGTTATGGTTCCTAAACCAGATGGCTCAATACGGTTTTGCACAGACTACCGTAAAGTTAACCAGTTAACCAAGACTGATTCTTATCCCATCCCTAGAATGGAAGATTGCATTGATCGTATTGGGAAAGCCCGATACATAACTAAGTGTGATTTACTAAAAGGTTATTGGTGTGCTCCATTGACAGAACGGGCGAAGGAGATTTCAGCGTTTGTGACACCGAATGGTTTGTTCCAGTATCGTGTAATGCCATTTGGCATGAAAAACTCTCAAGCCACATTCCAGAGAATGATGAATGAATGTCTCAGAGGCCTTGAAGGTGTCGAAACTTATGTAGACGACATTATTGTGTATAGTGACACATGGCCAGAACACTTGTCTCGATTGTGTAAAATGTTTGAACGGCTCACAGAAGCCAACCTTACAGTGAATCTGTCTAAGAGTGACTTTTGTCAAGCGAAGGTGACTTACCTTGGTCATGTTGTGGGTCACGGCCAGATTCGACCCATTGATGCGAAGATCCAGAGTATCATGCATTATTCTGTTCCAACAAACTTACGGAGTTTGAGAAGATTCCTTGGCATGGCGGGGTACTACAGGAAGTTCTGTAGAAACTTTTCGGACATCGCGTTACCGCTAACAGCCTTACTGAAAAAGAAAGCAAAGTTTGTTTGGTCAGCTGCATGTCAACAAGCCTTTGAGAGAGTGAAGGCAATATTATGTACAAATCCTGTTCTTAAAGCACCTGATTTTGGTCTTCCATTTCGTCTTGCTGTTGATGCCAGTGATTATGGTGCTGGTGCAGTGTTGTTGCAGGCTGACAAAGATAATGTTGAACATCCTGTCTGTTACTTTTCCAAGAAGTTTGATGTTCATCAGAAAAATTACTCAACCATTGAGAAAGAAACATTAGCTCTTATATTTGCCTTACAACATTTTGATGTCTATGTTTCGTCGCCTCATCATCCTGTACTTGTTTACACCGATCATAATCCATTGACATTTTTGAGTAGACTTAAGAACAAGAATCGCAGGTTATTACATTGGAGTCTGCTCTTGCAGGAATATAACCTTGATGTAAGACACATCCGAGGTGTTGATAATGTGTGTGCTGATGCATTGTCTCGTGTTTAGTGGGTTTTTTGTATGTGTCGTTGATGATGATTTTTCTCCTGTAATTTTTAGAGTTTTTGGAGTTTGGTAAAAAGTTGTTCCAACTTTTTTTCGTTAGGTGGGGAGGTGTGATGTATATGTGGTTAGCTGCGAGTGTTTGGCCCGCGAGCCGGCCAGAAAACTTTCCCGGCCGAGAATTTTTCTTTTGATGTTTTTTGTGTGCCTGAGCGTGTGAGCTGCTGGATTCCGCGTTGGGCGGATAAAACTTCACCGCCTGCCCGAGAGCTGGAGAGAGAGACTTCGACCGCGCGGACGGCAAGTCATGGACTGCTAAATCGGATTGCTATATACTTCTGGAAGCTATTTGGACATTTGTGATGAATTATATTTGGAAACTATAACATATTTTTGGATGGACCTTACGCCGGAATCACCGAGGATATGACATCTTGCCGAGTTAACGGAATTCGGTGATCTTTGTGGACATTTGTAAACAAGCGGAATCGCGTGTGTGTATGAAACTGGAACTGTGCTTACGTGCCGAGCCGCACGCCGGCTGATTGTGTATCGCGGACTCGTATATTTTCACCTGTTTCCCTGTATGCATGAATGTGTGTGTATTTGATGTTTTGAGTGTGAGATTAAAGTTTTTGTATATACAATGTGTTTGTTTTCCTGTTGCTGATACGTGACAACATTCACAGTATTGAACATGGTATGTCTGATCCCCTTATACACCGGTCATTGTTTACTGGATGGGGGGTTGGATGTTTTTTTCCGAGATATGAGTTTTCAAAGTTTGACCCCTCCCCCCCTCCACCAATATCGAAAACCAGTCTATGACCCCCCCCCCCCCCCTCCCCCACCTCCACCAAGATCCAAACGAAAAGTATGACCCCAATCCCCATGTATGAATTTAAGGCTGTGCTTCACGATTGATGATAATTACAGGGCACCAGTATCATAATATATATATGATTCTTGAATGCTTTTTACGCGTTATTTACATTTCTATTGAAACAATTGTGACTATTGTCGCAAATTTATGATACTATTTAAGGTCAGTGAATATTATGATTTGTGCTCTTCGTGTATCCACCATTCCTTAGCTTCGAATGTGAATGCCATTACAACAATTATTACTTGTATGCATACTATATATGGGCACTTAATTATGACAGGTGTTTGAGGGCAAAACCAGACCCCCCCCCCGTACATCTATATCCAGGATGACTTCCCTCCGAATACTAGCATTTGCGAACTCGCAAAAAATACAGGGCTCTTCCACATATCATTGATGAGTAGGGAAGAATTGGTGGATCAGGCCATTCAGAACTGTTTTTTTTTAAGTCTTGAATCAGGTTTGTGTTGGCTCTATGATGGGCTCATAATGTTCTGTCACCATCCAAATCATGTGAGTCAGATTCACTACCCGGGTCATCCGGGGCGATCCAAGACTATTTTGCCATTCTGTTTGGAAAAGTCCATGTCTTTTACATGGTGGTTTGTGATAGCCGTAGGCTCATAACATTTCAGATTTGCTCCCAGGCAATGGAGCTCATGAGCCAGTTGGTTGATGAAAACTTGTAAAGTAATATTGGAATATGCTTCTAAGAGCCAATTGGCTCCTAGAAATTGTTGAATAGGAGCGAAATAGGAGCCTTTGGCTCCTTGATAATATTATAAATTTTGAGCCCTGATGTACCTCTTGCACCTCACCTCGGCATCTCTTGACGTTGTGCCATCAAAAATAAAAGTATGACCACCCCAATAATGGTTAGGAGCAAAGTGGAGTCCTCCTACTGCCCAAGCTCGTTCCACATCATGGGACATTTTACCATCGTACACCAATTGTTTTTAATACAAGCAGAGTTATTGCAACTTTTGATTTTGATCTTTTATCTGACCTTGACCTTGTCGTTCAATAGTGAGCAATAAAATTTCACAGTATTGTTTCTATCATCCAGGCACATCTCGTGAACGAAATGGGTTAAAACGATTGAAAACTAGCTTCACAATATATGGCCTTGAGTCTCAGAACACTCGAGAGTCGCAAAATCGTGACCCGTAATTTTTCGACATCGGGCGATAATGGAGAGTTTTCGTCGCACGACCATTGGTCATACACCATACGATCGAGAATAGGCCAGAGAAAAATACGAAAATAGTTGGAAAAATAAATATCAAGTAGAACCGGAGTTCTTCTTAAGTGATTTTCATGGCGCTTCACTCCTATAAATTTCAGATCAATAGGTCCGTTTGTCTTTGAGTTATAAGCGCAGACATTTGCACTGAAAAGTCGCGGGCAAAAAATAACCGAAATCCTGAACCCCCAATTTTTTTCGACATCGGGCGATAAATGGAGAAAAAATTAATATCAAGTAGAATCGGAGTAAAAGCCAATTATGTGATTTTCACTTTTTCCGTTGCCATGGCAACCGCTTTTATACAATCTGACAAAATTTGAGGAGGACCGAGCCATTGCCATACCGCTTCATACCTATAAGTTTCACATCGATCAGACCATTTGTATCCGAGCTATGCGCGCGGACAGACAGACTGACAGACCCGAATGCAATATCCTCGCCCCCCGTCCCCCCACGGGGGCGAGGGTAATAATGATGGAAACACTGTAAAAGATAATCATAGAAACGTGAAATTGATAATTTACGTGGGCGGATTAACAAAATTCTACGTCTTCACAGAGCGTGCCCTCAATACTCGCCTGGAAAAGATCTTTAGGTACCTGACGTCGAGTTAATATGTCAGTAAAACACGCTTCCCGACTGTAGTTTGGTGTTGCATAGTCGAATCAACTTGAGATTGTGTGTGTCTTAATTGGGTATCATGCCGTAATTTATCACGGACTTGCAGAATTTTATCTTTAAAAATTTTAAAATGGCAATCTACCTTAATGTTAAATTTCAGTTGAAAATGGGATCGAATGAATTTCAATAAGTTCAGGGCTTTTATCATGTTTATGCCCATACAGAATGAATATATTGCATTGATTTAATGTCGGAAGGCATAGTCGCGGTGTACACTAAACATGTTCATTTAGAAGCAATATATAACTCAAACATCGAATAAAGGTCGTTTTTGTGTGCACCCCCTGAAATGCCATGTTAGGCTGAATTTTAACATTGGTGGGGTAGATTGCTAACTTTTTTATTTTTAAAATAAAATTATGAAATTCGGTTGAAAAATTACGGCATGATACCCAATCCAGACACACAAAATTTTAAGTTGATTCGAGAATCCAAAACTATGGCCAAGAAGCGTGTTTCATTGAGAGATGAACTTGGCTTTAGTGCCGGGTGGCCACAGAGAATGCGAGTTACCATTTTGTTTTCTTTCCTCCAGACCTTCGCTAATTGGGGGTGAAATTTCCATTCAGTGAGGATCTTACTCCGTGAAATGCCCGAACACTATAGGGGTATAGTCGTTCAAAATGACTTTTGACGAGTTCTCAAATAATAATTCAGGTAAACCGAATAACCCAAATGGCCACAGAAAACGCAGTTATTGTTTAATGACTTCACTTACAACGATGCGTGTATTCGCTGATACATGACACGCTAATATCTATTTGACATTTTGCAATATTCTGACAGTCGAGGGTTACTACAATATGTATTGCGTTAAAACAGACACAGACGTGGGCTTACTAAATTTATTGACATGACATAATATTATGTATATAGATTTGATGACACAGACACATTAAAATAGCGACATGTAAAATAATTGTGGTACAACAGAGGTCCCAACCCAGAGTAGGGAGTAGTAGTTACAAGTAGTAGTTATAAACCCTTGAAAGCATTTTGTAGAGCATGAAACTTCATGCCCGTGGTGGGTTTTAGATACGAGAAAACAGCGTCGGACGACCAATCTCCAATCGCCTTAACCATAGCTAAGGGGGTCCCTGTAGAAAGCAACCAAGTGGCTCCGCCACGCCGCAAACTATGTGTGTTGTATTTTCCTGACAAAAGACCCACCCCAGATGACAGTTGCAAAAATCTCTGGCGGAAATGAGCCTGGGTTAACTGAACGAACACGCCATTACGGGGGATGGTGAACAATGGTTCAGAGGGGGGAACCTGGAGCGTGAGACCTAGGAACCTGATAACATGAGTAGCGGGACACAACAGGGGATGTTTTGTGTAAGGGAGGACTACCTCGTGGACTCTAGACTTACACTGGTTTGTTTTAGAGGCACGAACCTTAAGGACAACACCCTGTTTATTCACCGAGACATCCTGACGAGTGACAGACATACTGGATGTGGACGATGACACCGTGAAGTTACTGACTCTCAGCAAACCAAAAAAATCCTGTCAGGCAGGCCGACCAGAATTGCATGTCTGACAAATCTGAAAAGTTGAGGCAACGAGAAAAGCTGATGAGGTGTTCAGGCAAAATAGGGGCCTTTTGGTTTGCACTGTTACCTTTCTGTCTACGGACACCCTTGATTAGTGATCCAAGTTCCCAGGTTTCTACTGGATTGGGAAGACCAAATTCAAGACTGATAAGACGAAGGACATTAATGTACTGCCTAACCGTGGAAGGAGACCTGGAACGGGCCAAGTAAGCAGCATATCTACATACATTATCGGTAGAGATTGGTAAGGGCGGACACTTGGTTTGGACACAGAACTGCAGGTAAGTTTTTAGATGGACTCTGTAGGCTGACTTCGTCGACTCGGCCAGGCACTTGGACCGCCAGTACGCCGCCTCTCTGTCCAGGTCCTGTCGGAGCTGCTGAGCTGCGAGATCTGTGGGTCAACAGATAACATGGACATCGGTGTCATGTGTGGAGCTACATACAACAGTACATTGCTTTTATCATACATTGGATGCAATATATGTAACAGAAAGCTTAGATAGCCATTTGCATACAGTCTGCTTATTGAGTCCGCTATCACATTGTCACATCCTGGAATATGGACAGCATGTAAGCTAAAGTCATAATGCAATGCAATGAGTGATAAAGCCTTGAGAATTGTCAGACACACTATGTTTGTTGATGAACCCTTGTTTAGCATAGCTTCGACGACACGACTGTCTGTGTGGACCACGACACGGCGGCCCGCCCACGCAGGTCCCCAGCGGAGGGCAGACACACACACAGCTGCGAGTTCCTTAACGTTTATGTGTTCACCAGCGATGTCGGGCCAGTCCGCCTGCCATGCCGTAAACACCCAGTCCCCATGGCAGAATGCTCCGCCCGCTTGGACACTGGCGTCGGTGAATACGTGGCGCGTCTCCCGGTCATCCCAAATCCGCTTGGTGTTGTTGCCGTAAACCAACCAGACCTGCCACCACTGTAGGTCCTCCCTGAGCGTCGACAGCGGGGCCTTGTGGGTGGGGTGGTTTAGAGATCGGATGACATTGAAGATCGACCTGATGTGTGTTCTGCCCCACGGAATCAGGTGGGCAGCCCAGGAGAGTCTACCCGCCAATGACTCTAGCTGTCGACGTGATATACGCTTGCGTAGCTGTAGGTCTGCGAGTAGAGTCTGTAGCTGACGTGTTCATAGCGTGTTCATAGCGGCCTGACACTGGGTGAAAGTTTCTCCGGCCACCAGGAAGTCGTCAAGGAACACTGTCACGGCGTTGAATCCTCTCCTTTCCATCATTCGTCGCACTGATTGCGTTAGTGTGTGGAATAAGTGGGGGCTTTTGCGTGCTCCAAACGGCAGCCGGGCATCATACATATACTGGGAACGGCCTGTCTTAAATGTCCACTGAAGTCCGGTCAGCTGATACTGTGAGGGGTGAAGTGGCACTATCCGGTAGGCTGACTGGAGGTCTACCTTGGCCATAAACCATCCAGGGCCTATCTTGGCTATCGCGTCGTTCACGGACTCGGCTCGGAAAGGCTCTTTGGTGGCCATGTTGTTGAGGCAGGCATCATCCGGTCGGCTCATATCGTGAATGAGCCGGATACCACCGGAGCTCTTGGGCACTGCTGATATCGCGCTGACGATGGCTGGTTTGGTGTTCACTGGTACATAGCGTCCGAGTAGCACTTCCTCCTTGATCTGGTCCTCGACAAGGTCACGTGTCTCTGCTGCGGTGGCCGATGTACTGTTTCTGACGTAGACATCAGCAATACTGTCTGAGCACATGTTGTCTGTGATGAGAAAACCGTGCCTGATACCGTCCAATATAAATGATCGATCAGGGTCATCGCTGGGCAGTTCCTGTTCCCACAATGCCAGTTTCTAAGTCAGCGGGGACATTGTGGGCACACTCAGTTTTTTGGGGTACTTGTGGGTGGTGTGGCGTTGCTGGCCCCCGCGTTCTGGTTGTGCATGCGCGGGATGTGGTTGAAATCGCCATGGCTTTTGCTGAAGCAGGTAACACAGACGTGGGAATACCGACAGTTTCTGAGGGAACAACCGTTACGACCATTGAAGCGTTGACAAATGGCCGTCCCCGTTGTCGGCTCATACTTTTCCCGCGTGTTCCCACGTGGCGCCGACGCCCCCGGGTCCCGTCCTCTCCCTCCGCTAGGTTGTTTTTCTTGACCCAGCAGCAGCTGCATGAGGAAAGGACTATCGGAGCCCCAGGGGAAGCCCATACATGCCTGTTGTCTGCGGTATTCTGTGTCGTACCTGAGTACTCCGTGCCACGGAAATACCTGTGCCATGCACACGATTTTGGTTAGGTAACCGATGTGCTCAAGCACGCCCGGGAGTGTGAGTCCGTCAGTCAGCACCATTTCACGCAGGATGCGAAGACTTCCCTCTGCGTACTGTAGCGGAGTCATGCTCTCCAGTGACACTTTACGATCAGTCTGAGTGATGTCGATCACGGTGTTGCCGATTTTAACAGGGTGCGAGGTCTGGTCGTCTGGATTGCGGTGTTGATTTGCGAACATTATGAAGTCACGCACGTCACGAGCTTTCTTTTTGTCATTAGGCGACTGCCGTGCATAGAACTGGAATGGGTCAAAGACACTCGGCTTACCGTCGTCAGCCGACAACGCCCCTGTTGCCTGGATGTTGCCCTGGATCTCTGCGTTGCCTCCCGCCACGTGTCCCGCGCCGAGCAGTTGACACAGTTTGGTAAAGTCCAGGTTATTACCGTCCTCCGGTGGGTTGGGCGCTGATGTCGGATTTTCGGGCGGTGCGTTGCCATGGTCACCAGTGTCTCCGGGGGTAAAACCCGAAGGCGCGTTGGTCGTTTCTGTTGTAGACGGAGTCGTAGACGGCTGCGTCGTCTGTAAGCCCTCGACGGCGCCTTCAAGCAGCAAGAGTTGGCCGAGCGGGAGAATTTTCCCGAAGTGTTTCTGCAACACGGGCTGTGTGAGTCTCTTCAAAGATTTCTTCGAAGCAAAGCCGTGCTCTGCAAGTGCGTGAACCGTATCTGCCGACAGTTCTGCTTCTTTAAACCAATCTTCCAGTGATTCTGCCATGTTGATAGCAGAAATACATATCTCTCGTTATGTATTTCTGTTGATAGGCTACTCCGAATTCAAAGAAACAAATTGTTGTATCAAATATTCCACGTAGACTTTAACGGTTGCGATATAAAATATTTGAAGCTTCCCGGCCGGGGACAAGCGAACAAATGACCACAAAGTGCATTTAGAAGGCCACATGTGAGTACTATAAGTACAATAAAACTGAGTAGAGCAATACTAGTACACTAAGCAGGGACCCACGTCTGAGTCTATTTTAAACCCCGTGTAGTAAAACACGGGAGCATCAACCAGGTTGCATAATGATACCATCCTTTGTGAATTGGCCATATCAAGCAGATGTCGCTACGGAAAAAGGTATAGCCAGGGTCAGTTTCCCCAAAAGCACAGTCTTGCAAATGGTATCTTCTCAGTCGCGTGTCCTTCGAAATAAAACGAACAACCGAAATTAACTTTATGATAGTGTGGTACCTATGTGAATGTACGTAACAGACCAATATATTTCAGATGAGCCTCCCTAAAGACATAAACACGCGGATCACAATATTATTGTCTAGTAAACACCAATGGATCAGAATAAAAAACTGGCTTCAGCGGGCTCAATAGCTACATGCATAGCAGACTAAATATATCCACAAACATTATCCGTGATAATTCGATATGATAACGGCACACAAAGCTGCATTAACTCACAACTGTTTCGTATTCTTGTGCCGTAATTCTCCACTGATATACGCGAAAAACTGGCAGAATGAAAAATAAACATATACTAGCATAATAAAATCAAAAGAAATGACTAACACGGGGGTATACATTATCTCAGGACTTACTTTGTGTGGGTTTTTGTCAATACCAATGAAGTCCGGTTTAGTATCTGCTGATATGCTGTCAAAGTTCCACAAAAACTGGGTTGCAAGATGACTCTCGCCCGAATCTGCTGAAGTGCCGTCCACTCGGACTCCTTGTTTTGCATCCAACATCCTGCTTATTTTTGTCCTACCGAGACGGCTCTGTGATTGTTGAAGCTTGTTTCGAGGCCTCACCTGCAGTCTTGATTTCGTGGTTGCTTTCTCATCTCCAATTATTATTCCAACTTGAACAATGTCGTCTGTATTTCTGTCGTCAAACTGGTTTCAAGCCTTGTCACTCGTTCAGCTGTAGTTTGTCGGGTGGAGACCCTCACACCTAGTTTCCTACTTTGTACTCTGAACATTGGTTGACCAGTTTCATGTCTAGTAACAAGTCTAATGTCCCTTACTGTCTCGCGTTCCCTGCTGTCTGGCCTCGTTGTCAGAGATTGGTCAGACATGAGACAAGTTACTAGACGTGAAACTGGTCAACCAATGTCCAGAGTACAAACTAGAAAACTAGCTGTGACGAACTATGTTGAAGCTTGTTTCGAGGCCTCACCTGCAGTCTTGATTTCGTGGTTGCATTCTCATCTCCAACTATTATTCCAACTTAAACAATGTCGTCTGTATTTCTGTCGTCAAACCTGGATTCAAGCCTTGTCACTCGGTCAGCTGTTGTTTGTCGTGTGGAGTCCCTCACAGCTAGTTTCCTACTTTGTACTCTGGACATTGGTAGGCCAGTTTCACGTCTAGTAACTAGTCTCATGTCCCTCACTGTCTCGCGTTCCCTGCTGTCTTGCCTCGTTGTCAGAGATTGGTCAGATTCACGTCTGATGTCCCGTACTGACTCACGTCCCATCCTGTTTGACTCACGTTCCATCCTGTTTGTCTTGCTGTCAGTGATTGGTCAGTTTCACGCCTGGTTTCTAGTCTCGTGTCCTGTACTTACACAGGTCCCATCCTGTTGTGTCATGTTGACAGTGATTGTCCAGTTTCACGTCTGATATCTAGTCTCGCGTCCCGAATTGATTCACTTTCCCTTCTGTTTTGTCTTGCAGTTAGTGATTAGCCAAATTGACGTCAGGTGTGTCGTACTGACTCAGGTTCCCTCCTGTTTTGTCTCGTGGTCAGTGATTGGTCAGTTTCACGTCTGGTATATAGTTTTGTGTACCGTACTGACTCACCTTCCTTCCTGTTTTGTCTCGTGGTCAGTGATTGGCCAGTTTCACGTCTGGTATCTAGTCTCGTGTCCGGAGCTGATTCACGTTGTTTCCTGTTTGGTCACGTTGTCAGAGATTGGCCAGTTTCATGTTTGGTGTCTCGTCCTGACTCCCATTCTGTCCTGTTCTGTCTCGTTATCAGTGATTGGCCAATTTCATGTCTAGTATTCATTCGTGTGTCCCAAACTGACACCCGTTCTCTCCTGTCTTGTCTCGTTGTCAGTGATTGTCTAGTTTCATATATGGTACCTAGTCTGGTGTTCCACACTGATTCATGCTCTCTCCTATTTGTCTCGTTGTCAGTGATTGGCCAGTTTCATGTCTGGTATCTAGTCTCGTGTCCCGTACTGACTCACGTTCTTGATTGCTTTGTATCGCTGTCAGTGATTGGCCAGTTTCACGTCTGGTATCTAGACTTGTCTCCTTTACTGACTCACGCTCTCTCTTGCTTTGTACCAACGTCAGTGATTGGCCAGTTTTACGCATGGTATCTAGTCTGGTGTCCTGTACTGACTCAGGTTCTCTCATGTTTTGTTTCGTCAGTGATTGGCCAGTTTCACCTCTGGGATCCAGTCTTGTTTCCCGTACTAACTCACGTTCTTTCCTGCTTTGTATCGCTGTCAGTGATTGGCCAGTTCCACGTCTGGTATCTTGTCTCCCGTACTGACTCACGTTCTCTCTTGCTTTGTATCGCTCTCAATGATTGGCCAGTTTCAATGAGTTTCAATTGGCGTAGGCGTAGGTACTCGAGTCACCTCCAAACTTATGATTCCGGGTCCAATAGACATTTGGTGGCCGATGTCATCGCATCATCAGTCTATGGTGAAACAAAACATTTGCCCTGTATTCGGGACATACCACTAGTATAATGCTTAAATTGTTGTGACCTGGAGGATGAAATCAATTCGAGGAGTGATGTTGTTTGCCTTCTTTTCAGAAGCCCAGGATGAAGGTAATCGGTTTCAAGGTCAAATCGGACACGTTGTTGTAATAATCTCATTAACGCTGAGTGCATCCTTATTTGTTATTCCAATTTCTTCCGACTCGAAATTTCCTGCCACTATTATTAAAGTGATTGAATTTGGAATTCATTATATGATTCGTCAGCACGATATACCCTGACTCATTACCGCTTGTGAATAGTACGGAAATTAGGAATTGACATATCGACAAAACAACACAATATTCCATCAGGGTACCCAATGGGGCAACATTGATTGCACGTCATCTCCTGTTTGTTTCTCTTATGTCGTTATGATCTAACGAACAAATTGTCAGTGGACACCATAGCAGGACACACGGGATGTCTATTCAGAATAATTTTTGCCTAATTGGTGTCTCCCTATGTATAATTTTGCCCAGTGATGAGATTTTCTCAGTAGGAAATATTCAGCGGCCGAGAGGAGTGTCCCGTAAATGACTAGACGTAAAGGCCTAGAGGCCTTGGGGCATTTCGATCCACAACACAATCACAGGTGAACTGTTAATTACTGACAACTCTTTCAACTTTTTCTTTCAATACACAATAATCATGATAATAATCGTAAAAATTAGCCCAAGGGCTAAGAAAGGTTACCGGACAATATACATTTTAGATATTAGCCTTTTGTCCAGTGACCTTGAAAATAAAGTCACTGATAAATTCAAGGCCATAAAATTTTCAACAAATATATCACTTCTAGTATGTCCACAATAAATTCCTAAGCTGTAAAGTCGATAATAAGTGAGACATTAGCCATTCTGTGATGTGACCTTGAAATGAGGTCAAAGTTCAAGTTCAAGGTCATGAAAATATTCAGTATATATCATTCCTCTATATTCGCAATTGATTCCTATGCTGTAAATGTAAGTATCAATCTATTACCACCAATACAATCAGATTTTGATGATGCCAATAAGAAACGTAAAATACTACATTTTGCAATAGAAACAAACAAAGCCCGACCAAATAGTTTATCCAAAGAAACACTGGCGTCTTCAGGGGCAGACAATGTGTTAAATGTAGTTTTTTCTACTGTACACCAGATGGAATTAGTATACAACTGCTCAACAACCTATGAAAATAATATAGAAATCCGAATCTAACCCCATGGAATAGATACATGACAAGTACAAAAGTACCCAATCACAAGCCCGAAGGCTACTGAGTTGATGGTATCCTCGGGGACAGATTTAACGTCCGCCAGCAGTGACACCGACTCAGTGGTATAAATGTAAGTATCAATCTATTACCACCAATTCAATCAAATTTTGATGACGCCAATAAGAAACGTAAAATACAACATTTTGCAATAGAAACAAAGCCCGACCAAATAGTTTATCCAAAGACACACTGGCGTCATCAGGGGCAGATGTAAAGATGATAATAAGCGACATATTAGCCATTTTGTTCTCTGACCTTGAAAATGAGATCAAAGGTCCGATTCTAGATCACCAAAATATTCAACATACATCATTTCCTTTATGTTCACTATGGACCCCTAAGCTGTAAATTTGATAATAAGCGAGATATAAGCCATTTTGTATTCTGACCTTGAAAATAAAATGACTAACCTTGAAATTTAGGTCAAGGGTCAAATTCAAGGTCACTAGAATATTCAGCATATATCATTTCCTATATGTTCACAATTGATTCCTAAGCTGCAAAGTCGCTAATAAGCAAGATATTGGCCATTTTGTCCTGTGACCTTGAAAATGTGGTCAAAGGTCAAATTCAAGGTCACGAGAATATTCAGCATATATCATTTCCTATATGTTCACAATGGATTCCTAAGCTGTAAAGTCGATAATAAGCGAGATATTAGCAATTTTGTCCTGTGACCTTGGAAATGAGGTCAAAGGTCAAATTCAAGGTCACGAGAATATTCAGCATATATCATTTCCTATATGGTCACAATTGATTTCTATGCTGTAAAGTCGATAATAAGCAAGATATTAGCCATTTTGTCCTGTGACCTTGAAAATGAGGTCAAAGGTCAAATTCAAGGTCACGAGAATATTCAGCATATATCATTTCCTATATGTCCACAATTGATTCCTAGTCTCTAGTCTCAACATTAAGTGAGATATTAGGCATAATGTGTCCCATTATAAAGCATAGGAGAATTTAACATGGACAAGTCCCATTTGGGACCCGTCGAGAAAATGAAAATGGCCGCTACACGCCGACCGGCGATTCAGGAGCGACGAAACCTATACACATCACAGAGGTATGTGAGAGCAATCTTTTGAAATAAAAATCTCAAAACTGTCTGAACAGTTTTTGAGAAAATGGCCGCCAAAGTCAGAAATTGGCCGTTTTTCGACGAAAATGGCCGCCATTTTGGAAAAAATGCGAAAATAAAAAAAAATAACCCCCTCTTGAAATATTTTTAAGTATTTTTTGTGCAAAATTTCAGAAAGATCTGATTGTAAACTTTAAAGATAAAAATGTGGACGGCCGACGCAACGCCATGCCAATAGGTTATCGGACCATTGGTCCGGTAACCTAAAAACATGTTACTGTCACATGTTGGAAAATAACATCCGTTTCGCACTACAATGCACCGTTTCTGAGATTTGGCCGAAAATGATTGCACTACGAGGCACTGTTTCCGAGATATGGCCGAAAATGAAAAACGCCGACTCAGCAAAAGTAAATTTGGCCCAGGGTCAAGTTCACACAAGATAATCCTAAGATATGTATGCCTAGTGTCACGAATCCGAAAATAACGTCCGTTTCGCTCTACGACGCACCGTTTCCGAGATATGGCCGAAAATGAAAAACGATGACTCAGCAAAAACACATTTGGCCCAGGGCCATGTTCACCAAAGATACCCCTTAGACATGTTTGCCTAGTGTCACGAGAGATATCCAATGAGCCTCAAGGATGACTCACCAAAATTGTTTTCGGCCCCTGGGCCAAAGGTCGTTGAAGGGATTGACCCCATAATCAAAAGGGTTTCTCTGCGACACTATATCAACATATGTGTCAAGTTTCAGAATGGTGGCACAAGTACTTTTCGAGTTATCATCCGGAAACCATTTGACACAAAATTCGTCCCCACGGATTAATCGGACCTCGGAGCCGGCTCTAAAACAATAGGGTTCTTCTACGTAATATATGTGATAACTTGATGATTCGTCGAGGCATTCTTGAGTTATCGTCCGGAAACCGAAAAGTGAAAAAAAAAGAAGAAAAAAAATTCTGACAAAACCATAAGGGCATTACGTGCCGAAATGCACTAATTACGGGGTATGGCCTTCTGTCTGTTCCCCAGTGTTATGGAGGTGATGCTAACAATGTTATTACGCGTGCTCTTACGTATTGCTGTATTGCTATCTTAACTGCCGATCGCGAATTTTCTAATGAAAGATGATCTAACGAATCGCGTCAGCAGTTAATTGCCCACTATGTTTAATTCAATACTCATGCACATGTTGACTGCAGCGTCATGCTAACATGCCACATTGCCCTCCTCAGATCACGTGTTATTCAGTGCGATCAATCGGTTGACTCTTAACAAGATCATGTAAATATGCGGAATGGATGTTACTTTACATAGAAGGATAGCTGACGGCGTCTCCACATGCGACACTATATCATTCGGATGCCATTGCCAACAACAGGGAAGTATAGTCCAAACTATTCCTGCGTTATTATTAGTTCACATGTGTATGTCTAATGTATTTATCACATGCTATGAATTTATCTTAAACTACAAACAGTAGGAACACACAGTGATTTCCGACAGTGTGATAACCTTTGCCGGAAACATCATGTTTGCACTATTTTTTTCTTCACATTTTGCTTCACATTTCACATATTCACATGATTTGAAAGAACAATGAAATCACGCGTGTTCTATGACGTGACAATGAAACATCACGCGATTCAACCTTAGCAACATATAACCATGCAGAAAACGTACAACCACCGTGACGTCATAATACAAAGTATTTGACGGCCAGATGATCTGCATTGTTTATACTGTTTCCTAGCAACGCACATGTTTACGGGTCTTCGATCTGCTCAGTACAAGGGTCCTTGGGTACAATCAATGATTGTAAGAAGTTCTTGCAATCTTTGGTACAATTTCACTCTAATGTACATGGTTTGGGTTCTCAAATATTTCAGAATCATAAATTCATAGCATGTGATAAAAACAAAACCTGTTTCGTGTGTTTTCCATCACACGGGAAAGATCTCGTTTGAACTGGCGGAAGAACATCAGAAAGCACTCGACCTTCGGTCTCGTGCTCTCTAGTATTCTTCCGCCAGTTCAAACTCGATCTTTCCCGTGTGCTGGAAAACACACGAAACAGGTTTTGTCATTGTATCAACGTATTACCATTAATCACAAGATTTCGATGACGTCAAAAAAATAACATCAAACATTCTTTTGCAACAACAAACCCGTGCCAAGCGCTTTTTTACCTGTCACCGGGGACAGACAGTGTGTAATACAGTTGACTACAGTACACTAAACAGTATCAATGCACCAGTGCTCAACAAATTTTCAGAATTCGTCAAGCAATGTAGACACCGTAATAAACCCCGCTAAATAGGTGTGAGACAAGTACTCGTTTAAGTACCCACTCACAAGTTAAAAGGTATCCTGATATATCATGAATCCCTATGACGCATTAATGCGAATAGATAAATGTGCCAGCATGCTTGGCATGTGATATTTAAGTTTTCATGATATCAAAGTCTCTCCCATAGGTAGAAAACATGAAGTCATTCATATGTATAACCTCTAAGGTCTTTCCCACGTTTCTCTTCATGTCCCGCTGTGTCAATTTTCACAACAGGGTGGCTTTATTGTGCAATCTATCAACACAGAACGAAAGGGAGGATATATTATATCATAAATCGATGTGCTTACTGAGCTTTGTCCTTCTAAGCATGATAAGTGAGTAATAATAAACTTGGTAGAAAAGGTTCATGCCCAGTTTTTATTTCAGGAAACATTTAAACAGGATATATACGGAGTATATGGAGTAGTTTAAACACAATAATCGTGTATGCAAATGACACTCCTTGTGTCATACCTTTACAAATTGTTGTGAAATACTGATGTCGATTGAAGATTTATGACATTTACAATTATTTACTCTGCACACTCTAATATTCTAATACCCGCTGTGTTTTATTATGGGACACATCATACCCCACATGGAGACTGTTGCCATTGACAGCAAATAGCAGAACAATGTTGTGAGGAATGTCAGTAACATCTCAAACTATGATGCCGTAACGCCATTGCTACTTCAAAAGCGATGAAAGACACTGTTGATGCAGAAGAAAGGGACGTCAAGTGGTTTCATGTGACGGGAGTGACTCTTGTTCACATTTCAGTTCACATGTACCGTGACACTGGCTTAAGGCGCTAAGCTATTGACAAAATGTGCTCCCTTTTATATGCTATATAGTTACATGCTGTATTGTATATGCTGGCCGTTCATCGTTTGAACACGGACTTCTCTATGCGCTAGAGCATAAACTCTATATGATTTTGTTACAATTTATGGATTTTATACATCTCATGTACTATATGGGGGGTTCGGAGAATTTTTCAGAGTTGTCAACGAAAGAATTATTCGAATGACCATATACAAATACATAGAGGTCTATTCAACGCATATGCGATTTGAAGACATAATTGATGACATAGTAGGCCATTTACCAAGTACACCCCCCCCCCCTTATTTTGAGTATGTGATGAGAATGTGATTGCTGTGATGAGTGGTTCAGGTTTTCCACACATCTTGCTACAAAACAATGCGATCATTATATTTATTAAAGCACAAATGGATATGGAAAATTAGCCCAAAGGCTAAGATAGGTTACCGGACAATTTTGGTTTGGCCATAGCAGCATTGGCAGGTAACAAACCTTTTACCAATCAAGGTTCGCAGTGTAAACATATGACCTTGGGATTTACCAATCAAGGTCATCCATATGAACTTCGATGTTACCATTACATGTATATGTGCGGCATTTGATATTCTATACGTTGGGTGGAATCGTTTAGGCCGCTCAGGTCAATTTACACATTCCAAGTCAGACATTTGGCACTCAAGGTCATCTGACGTCAAGTTCAAGGTCATCATTAGTTGTGCTATGAGTACAGTCCTGACAGCTCCCATTATGAAGGAAAAAAGTCCAAAATTTTTTTCAAAGCGTGAAAATTTTTTTATGCCTAGAAATGGCCTAAAATGGATAGTAATGCGATTTGGGGTGAAAAATTTTTTTTTCGCCTGCCCGCCAAAAATTCAAAATGGCCGCCACACAGAAACCGGCGAATTTAGGGCAACCAAACTTATACGTATCACAGAGGTATATGAGGGGAATCTTTTAAAACCGAAAACTCAAAACTGATCAGACAGTTTTTGAGAAAATGGCCGTCAAAGTCCAAAATTGAGCGTTTTTCGACAAAAACGGCCGCCATTTTGAAAAAAGTGCGAAAATAAAAAAACAAAAAAATACCTCCTTCTCAAAATATTTTTAGGCATTTTTGTGCAAAATTTCAGAAAGATTCGATCGTTAACTTTAAAGATAAAAATGTTAACGCCGGACGGACGGTGTGGTGAACGGATGGGCGTTACGGGCGGACCCAATGTTAAATTTCCTATCTTAACTTTCCCCATAAGTCCTGGAAAAATTCCCATAAGACCGCACTTTTGGCTTAAACTGTGGTTGTGGGGCGTTTTCAGCTTTATTCCCCCTAAGAAATCCCCATAACTCCGTTCCGTTTGCCCGGACGGACGGACGGACGGACGCAACGCCATGCCAATAGGTTATCGGACCAAAGGTCCGGTAACCTAAAAACAGGCGAATTCATAATACACGGCCCAATATACTCTACTTCCACTCATCAATCTCTCGATTCTGAAAGTGTTCATTTGTGATACCAATTACCTATCAGTGTGATTTCAGTCACAGCCCTTAATTCTTATATAGATAGTTTATATTGTACGAGATATAGTTTGGTCAAACTATATGTCTGAACTTTGCTTCGTATATACTTGTGAATTGATGGTGAATATGCATAACACATGCACTGAAAGTATACACTTGTATGCTTTCGCAATAGTGTGCGCCAATCATACACATTGCTTTTTTCGGGTCACCTCAAATCTGATGATTATGTTTTCCACACACATTTGGTGGCTGCTGTTATTGGTCATCATCAGTTCATGATGAATCGAAACATTTGCCATGTATTCGGGACACAACACTCGTACAATGATTATATTTTTGTGACCTGAAGGAGGTAATCAATTTGAGGATTGATGCTGTGCTGGGGTTTTCCACAAGTAACTCATTAGCATTTTTCCCACAAGCCCACGATGAAGGAAATCGGTCGGGAAGTCGAATAAAAAAACCCTGATGTAATAATCTTATTAACGACGAGTGCATTCTTATTTGTTATTTCAATCTCTTCTACGACTCGAAATTTCCTGCCACCGAAAATGATTGATGTTGGAATTCATTTTATGATTCGTCAGCACGATATACCGTGACTCATTACCGCTTGTGAATAGTACGGAAATTAGTCAAAAATTTGTATATCAACAAAAACAACACAATATTTCATCAGTGTAATTAATAGGCACGTCATCTCCTGTTTGTTTCTCTAATGTCGTTTTGAGAGATCTAAAGAACGGATTGTCAGTGGACACCATGGCAGGACACAAGGGATGTCTATATTCAGATTAATTTTTGCCTAAGTGGTGTCTCCCTATGTATAATTTTGCAGGGTAATGAGATTTTCTCAGTAGAAGGTAATCAGCGGTCGAGAGGAGTGTCCATAATTACGGTGTATGGCCCTTTGTCTGTTCCCAAGCGTTATCGACGTGATAGTAACAATGTTATTACTGGCGCGGTGATATAAAGGTGCTCTCACGTATTGCTGTATGGCTTTTCTTAATGGCCGATCACGAATTATCTAATGAAGGATGATCTGGTGAAATGCGTCAGTAGTTTATTGCACACTATGATCAATTGGATACTCACATACTTATTGTATGCAATGTCACGCTGACAAACTGTACTGCCGTCTTCAGGTAACGTGTTATTCAGTGCGATCAATTGGTTGACTCTTAACAAGATCATGTAAATATGTGGACTGGATACTACTGTACATATAAGGTCTCAAGAAGTCCCCATGTATGCGACAAGATATAATGCGGATGCCATTGCCAAGATGGGAAATATTGGCAATGGCAATAGGAAAGTGTTCCTTCTGCATTATTAGCTCACACGTGCATGTCTGATTGTATCAAACTATTACCATGATTACTATAAATACAAGAATTTGATGACGTCAATAAAACAAACTAACCTCGAACATTTTTTCAGTAACAAAGCCTGGCTAAGCACTTACATGTATATCGGGAGCCACATTATTGTCACCAGGGGCAAGCAGTATGTATTATAGTTGACTATTGTATACCAGATAGAATCGGTACACCAATGCTCAACTACCTTTTAGAAACTGTCAAACAATTTAGAATCTGTAACAAACCTCATTAAATAGGTGTAAGACAAGTATTTATGTAAGCACTCACAAGCTAAAAGGTATCCTGATATATTTCACAATCCTTATGATGCATTTATTGGACTAGGTAAATGTGCCAGCATGCTTGGCATGTGATATTTGCTTTCTTTTATGATATCAAAGTTTCTTATATAGGTGGTAAATAACAAATCATTCATATGTATACCCTCTCGGGACTTTCCCGCTTTTCTCAGAATTTATAGCTCACTGTGTCAATTATCACAACAGGTTGGCTTTATAGTGCAGTCTATCAACATAGCCTGACAAGGAGGATATATTATGTCATAACTCGATGTGTTTACTGAGCTTTGTCCCCCTAAGCATGATGAGCAATAATAAGTTCTGCAGAAAAGATTGATGCTCAGTTTTTATTTCGAAAATGGTGAATCAGAACATTTGCCATGCATTCTGGACAGATCACTCGTACAATGCCTATATTTTTGTGACCTGGAAGAGGTAATCAATTTGAGGATTGATTCTGTGCAGGGATTTCCCACAAGTATTATAAACTCATTTGCCTTTTTGTCTCACAAGCCCACGATGAAGGAAACATGACTCATTACCGCGTGTGAATGGTACGGAAATTAGTCAGGAATTCGTATATCGAGAAAAACAACACAATATTTCATCAGTGTACCCAATGGGGCGATAATGATTGCACGTCATCTCCTGTTTGTTTCTCTTATGTCGTTAGGAGAGATCTAAAGAACGAATTGTCAGTGGAAACCATAGCAGTACACACGGGATGTTTATTCAAATTAATTTTTGCCTAATTGGTGCCTCCTTATCTATAATTTTGCCGGGTAATGAGATTTTCTCAATAGAAACTAATCAGGGACCGAGAGGAGTGTCCCGTAAATAATTTCGGTGTATGGCCCCCTGTATGCTGTTTGTTCCCAAGCGTTATCGACGTCATAGTTATTAGTGTCCTGGTGATATAAAGGTGTTCTTACGTATTGCTGTATGGATTTTCTTAACTGCCGATCGCGATCTCATCTAATGAAAGATGATCTTATGAAATGCATCAGCAGTTTATTGCCCACTATGATTAATCCGATACTCGCGTATGTATTGTCTGCAAAGTCACGCTGACAAACTGTACTCCCGTCTTCAGGTAGATGTTATTCAGTGCGATCAATTGTTTGACTCTTGACAAGATCAGGTAATTATGTGGACTGGATACTACTGTACGAATATGGTTGTAAGAAGTCCACATGTATGCGACAATATATAATGCGGATGCCATCGCTAATATGGGAAATTTGGTCCAAAGTGTTCCTGCTGCATTATTAGTTCGCACGTGCATGTCTGATGTATGATTGCATCAACCTATGCAAGAATTTGTTGACATCAATAAACATGATAAAACAAACTAAACTCAAACATTTGTTTCAGTAACAAAGCGTGGCTAAGCACTTACATGTATGTCTAGAGCCACATAAGTGTCACCAGGGGCAGACAGTTGACTATTGTACACCAGATAAAATCAGTACACCAGTCCAATGCTCAACAACTTTTTAGAAACTGCAAAACAATTTAGAATCCTTAAAAAATAAACGTTAAATAGGTGTAAGACAAGTATGTATGTAAGCACCCGCTCACAAGCAAAAAGGTATCGTGTTATATACATCTCGAATCATTATGACGTATTTATTTGACTAGATAAATGTGCCAGCATGTTTGGCATGTGGTATTTGCATTTTTTATGATATCAAAGTCTGTTCCATAGGTTGTAAAAAACAAGTCATATGTATATTCTCTCGGGGCTTTCCCGTGTTTCTCAGAATTCATAGCCCACTCTGTCAATTTTTCACAACAGGTTGGCTTTATGGTGCAGTCTATCAGCATAACCCGACGAGGAGGATATATTATGTCATAACTCGATGTGCTTACTGAGCTTTGTCCTTCTAAGCATGATAAATGAGTAATAATAAATTCGACACAAAAGGTTTGATGCCCAGTTTGTATTTCGGAAATGGTGGATCAGAATATTTACCATGTATTCCGGACAGATCACTCGTATAATGCTTGTGTTTTTGTGACCTGGAGGAGGTAATCAATTTGAGGATGGACGATGTGTAGGGATTTTCCACAAGTAACTCATTTGCCTTTTTTCCCCACAAGCCCACGATCTAGGGAATCGGTTTCAAGGTCGAATCAGACACGTTGTTGTAATAATCTCATTAACGACGAGTGTATTCTTATTTGTTATTTCAATCTCTTCTCTGACTCGAACTGTCCTACCCCTGTTAATATGATTGATATTGTTATTCACTATATGATTCGTCATCACAATACATAATGATAAAAAGAACTCATTACCGCTTGTGCATAGTACGGAAATTAGGAATTCATATGTCGACAAAACAACACAATATTTCATCAGTGTACCCAATGGGGCAACAATGATTGCACGTCATCTCCTGTTTGTTTCTCTTATGTCATTATGAGAGATCTAACGAACGAATTGTCAATGGACACCATAGCAGGACACAAGGGATTATTCAGATTAATTTTCGCCTAATTGGTGTCTCACTATTTATAATTTTGCCGAGTAATGAGATTTTCTCAATAGAAAGTAATCAGCGGCCGAGAGGAGTGTCTGGTAAATAATTCTTCAGCATGATGAATCACATCAGCAGTTTATTGTCCACTATGATTAATTCGTGTGTTACGAAATGGCCGTCGAGTCTGGTCCAATTATTCTGAGTCAATTCCCCTCTCACACAATATTCAACTCAGGACACACGTGGTGTTTGAACTGAAGGCAAAAGCTTAACTAACTGCGAGTACCAACAAAGTATCTACAAAATGAAAACGTTACCCCAAAGGAAACTAAAGCAATGTACAAAAAACCACTCTAGTACTGAAATAAAAACTTACAAGGCAAACGTTTAAGCGTGAGCAAAATGCACAACGGCGATGTTGACGGGCCGGTGTCCCAAGTGCTGTCTGACCACAGCTCAATTCGCTGGTGGACACAGACAAGGCCGCCACGCTTGGCTGCCCCTATAGAAAAGGAAGGAAAGAACATTCCCTGTCCGCCGACGAGGGCGGGTGCACAAGAATGAACGGACTCCATGCAAAAGAATGGGTGAACAAAATTAAAGGTATAAAATCGCTCATAACACCTCCACCCATAAAGAGTTTCCGTGTAAGGGAAACGACATTTCTCATAGTATGGTCCGACGATTTTTCAAAACAAAGTATATAATATTATGTATGCTTATGTAATCTATTTACAAACGTGACAGTGCGTCAGCGACGACATTGTCTTTGCCTTTGATGTGGCAGATGATGAGATCAAACTCTTGTAAAAGCAAGGACCACCGCATTAGGCGTTGATTTTTGTTCTTCATGCGCCCAATGAACACCAGCGGATTGTGGTCAGTATAGACAGTTATAGGGTGGATGGATCCACGCAAGTATACCTCGAAATGCTGTAGCGCACTAATTAGACTTAGAGTTTCTTTCTCTATAATGGTCGAATAATTTCTCTGGTGCCTATTCAACTTTTTCGAGTAATATGCGACCGGGTGTATCAAACTTTGTTTGTCATCATGCAGGAGCACAGAACCAACACCAACATCACTGGCATCCACCTCCAAACTGAAGGGTGCATCAAAGTTTGGAGCCGATAATACTGGTTCACTGGACAGTATAGCCTTGCACGAGTCAAAAGCCTTTTGACCACACGAAATCAACACCTTTCTGGAGTAGATTGGTCAATGGTGCAGCGATCGTGGCAAAGTTTCTACAGAACTTTCTATAGAAGCCGACCATGCCTAGATACCTTCTCAATTTTCTAACGTCTTGTGGAGGAGGTATATCGAGAACGGCTTGGATCTTGCCAGAGACTGGGCAAACTTTACCTTGACCAACTACATGTCCCAGATAAACGACGGTTGCTTTGCAAAAGCCACTTTTGGAGAGATTGACTGTCAACTTTGCGGCTTCCAACCGTTGGAAGAATGCTTCAATTTGCCTGATGTGATCTTCCCACGACTGACTGGATATTATGATATCGTCGATGTATGCAGAGACGCCCATAAGCCCCGAAATCACACCGTTCATGAGTCTTTGGAAGGTGGCAGGTGAATTCTTCATACCGAATGGCACTACCGTGTATTGGAAGAGACCAAATGGAGTCACAAATGCTGAGACTTCTTTAGCTCTCTCGGTCAGAGGGACTTGCCAGTATCCCTTGAGCAAGTCGAATTTTGTGACATACTTGGCATATCCAACACGGTCAATGCAGTCATCGATCCTTGGGATAGGATATGAATCTGTTTTGGTAACCGTATTCACCTTCCGAAAATCAGTACAAAACCTCAAAGAGCCATCAGCTTTTGGCACAAGTATACACGGCGAACTCCATGGACTGAAGCTACTCTCTACGATGCCATTCTTCACCATGTACTCTATCTCGTCACGCATGTATTCTGCTTTTTCTGGATTAACTCTGTAGGCATGCTGCTTGATTGGCGAGGCGCCGCTCACATCTACATCATGAAAGAGAGCACTGGTTCTACTGGGAATATCAGGAAATATGGAATGATACTTGTTCACCAGTGTAAGGAGATCTTTCTGTTGTTCTGTGTCAAGGTAATCAACCTTCTGCAAAAACTTGTGCAAAACCTCAGAGTTCGACAACCTCACACCACAGTCAACTGATTGAGCGTCTAGCGGAGCACCAAGGGAATCACTTTCCTGCTCAGGAATTTTCCTGATTCTACAGGACACTGATCAGGGCAACTGGAAACAGATGCGACAGGAGGAACACGCTTATGATAAGGCTTCAGCATGTTGATGTGGCACCATTGTCGAGACGTTCGACGATCTGGTGTTTTGATAATGTAGTCCACATCACCAACTTTCCGTTCTACTTTAAACGGACCCTGATAACTGGCTTGAAGCGCATTACCCTGGAGTGGAAACAAAACTAGTACCTCATCTCCTGGTTCAAACGTCCTGACAACTGCCTTGCGGTCATACCACGATTTCATTTTCTCCTGTGTGGCTACAAGGTTGTGTCTGGCTAACTCTCTAGCTGAGTGCAACTTCTCTCTGAATGACGAAACATAATCTAGCAGATTTGTCTCAGAAACTTCACCCAGAAGCTTATCTTTACAGACCTTCAAGGGACCTCGAACCGTATGCCCAAATACAAGCTCAAATGGGGAGAAACCAAGTGATTCCTGCACCACCTCCTTTGCTGCAAAAAGGAGCAAGTGTACCCCATCATCCCAATCTTTCGGATGACTGATACAATACGTCTTAATCATCGTTTTCAAAGTCTGATGAAAACGCTCCAGTGCCCCCCTGTGATTGGGGATGATATGCTGAAGAAGTGCAGTGCTCAATATTGAGTTCCCTCAAAACCTGTTTGAACAACTTCGACATAAAATTACTACCCTGGTCCGTCTGAACCACCTTTGGCAAACCGTACGATGTGAAAAATTTCACAAGAGCTTTTGAAACAGTCTGTGCTGTGATCTTTCGCAGTGGAATAGCTTCAGGGAAACGACTAGAAGCACACATTACATTCAGTAAGTACTGATTACCCGAACGTGCTTTAGGGAGTGGACCGACACAGTCTAAAATAACATGCGAAAATGGTTCTTCGAATGCAGGTATTGGTATAAGAGGCGCTTTAGGGATCTTGTCATTCGGTTTGCCTACAACCTGACAGCTATGGCATGACTTACGGAAAGAGCTTACATCTCTTCTTATGCCAGGCCAGAAAAAGTGTCGGCTAATCCGGTCAAACGTTTTGTTCACTCCCAAATGTCCAGACATAGCAGACTCATGACCAATACTGAGAATGCTCGGACATATCTCTGGTGGCGCTACGATTTGATAATGTACTTGCCACTCATTATCAGCAGGACTATTTGGAGGACGCCACTTCCTCATCAAAACTCCCGACCTCGTGAAATACCCGACAGGGACCTCAGAAACCTCATTTTCTGTCATTGACTGACGCAACAATGCCTTAACTTCAGGATCGTCCTCTTGGTATGTTATCAGCTGTTCTCGAGTAACCCTTAACAAAGGAATGTCTTGAGAACCGTGACCAGATCCTGCACCATCAACATGCACACTGGTGTGCTTGAATGTGTTGCTACCGAGAATATTCACAAGAAATGTGTTTGACAGGTCCATATTTGGATCGGTGTTCTGAGCTTCCTTACGTGCCATTGCACGTGTCACAACACAGGATGGGAATATTCCAGGATATTCTTCTGCAAGTTTTTCCGTTTCAGGTGACTCGACCGGACTGCTCACTAACTCAGGAGCAGGAATAACTTTTTCTTTCGCCAAATCATTACCGAGTAACAAGGATATTCCTTCAAACGGTAGGGATGGCCTCACCCCCACCAAAACAGGACCTGTCACTAAGTCTGATTCTAGATGTATCTTGTGCAAAGGAACGTTGATGCATCCCAACTCCACACCACGCAATGACACTGTACCCTCGAGTGTTTCCGTTTCCAGTGGTAGAACACCTTCAAGTATAAGAGATTGTGATGCGCCTGTATCACGTAGGATACGAACTGGAGTTGGACCACACTTTGCACTAGACACAAACCCATTGGAAATAAAGGGTTTGAAACTTTTCATGGATTCACACTCCTTCGACATTGAATTGGAAGGTAGACAAAGTCTGTCAACTACGGTCTCCTCAGAGAGTGATGAGACGAGTCCTGTAGGAGATTCCTTGTTTTTCTTTTTCTGCAAGACTTTGCAGTCAGCAATAACATGATCTCTCTTCTTACAGTAACGGCAAAACAAATCAGATCTCTTGGAGGACGCACTGGAAGTCGCAGAGCTACCATTGGAACTCTCTCCAATACTCGTTTGATCAGATTTGTTTCTGAAACCGTTTGGACCATTATGCCGTTTGAATGACTTCTTGTGAGCGAGATAAAACTCGTCTGCTAGTGTTGCAGCAGACCTCAAATCAGCAGGTTTCTGCTCCTCCAAATGGACGCGAATCTCAGCTGGAACTGACCTCTTAAACTCCTCAATCAAAACCAGTTCCCGAAGTTTATTGAAATCAGACCCAACGTCCTTAGACAAACACCACCTATCAAACAACCTTTCCTTCTCACTGGAAAATTCCACGAATGTCTGAGATTCATCCTTCTTGTAGTTACGAAACTTTTGTCTATATGCCTCAGGGACCAACTGATAAGCTTGTAGTATGGCCGATTTTACAGAATTGTAATCATTACATTGATCCACTGTTAGGGCTGAATATACAGACTGAGCCTTTCCGATCAAAACACTCTGCACTAACAAAGGCCACTTGCTCTTTGGCCATGCCATTGACTTCGCAATCTTTTCAAACTGAAGAAAGTACTGGTCAACTTCAGTTTCCCTGAAAGGCGGAACAAGTCTGATATTCTTAGTGACATCCAAATTTGAAGCTTCATTTTTCTCTCGCTGAACTTGGAGCTCTAACTCCCGGATTTTGTACTCCATCTCAAGTTTACCTCTCTCGATGGCTTCCTCTCGTTTGAGACGCTCACGCTCGAGAGATGCCTCTAACTCCTTTTCTCTAAGCTTATATTCAAGCTCAACCTTGTAGAGAGCAAGCTGTGCTTCAGTGTCTGACTTTGTTCCCTCAAACTTGGGGACATCCAATAAACTTTGTTTCAAAAGACTTTCATACAGTACTTGTTTTATCACCGCTTTTTTCATGTCAGGTTTAATGTCCACCTTGAAATGTTTGGCAACGGCGACCAAATCAACCTTTCTTGCACGATGGAGTTGTTCCACAGTTGGTCGTTCCAGAAACTCATCCAATTGAAACTCCATGATGGAATCAAAAGCAACAACACAACCAATCCAAAAATACTTAATTATTTTATCTTTTTTTTGTGTTTTGTTTTTTTGTTTTTAAATATTTATACAACACTTCATTGACAAAATATGTACATGAAGAACAGTAGTCAAAGACACTGAAGTGGAAATAATCACACAAATCAAATTAGTGAGATGATCATTTATCCAACAAAGTCTCAGAACTCAGACCAATAGATGTGTCTTATCAGACAAGTAACAATACCTTGTAGTCGAGTCGACAGAGCGACAAATAGGTATGGATACAGTGCGACAAACACACTTTTCACACACTAGTTACTAGGCAATGTTATCGCGCGCAGTTCATGCAGTATTTACTATGCAAACTGACTCGAGTTGAAGTCAAAGATACCCAGTGGGAATTTCACAGACATACAGTGCCATCCATTAATTTGGAGCCACTTTAGTGAGGTCTTGATGACCACAATTTGGTATTGCAGTCACACGATTATGAGTGTATATTCTCAATAAACCCAGTGACAAAACTTACAGGCTACATTTGGGTTACAATAAGAGTGATAGCCGTAACGATTTGACTGGATCTTCCACTTGTTCTGGATCTTTTATCACATGATCTCGGGGGAACATACGTTCGTTGAATCCCTTTCTTTGGGAATACATTCATTTTCAAAACATTTACTGCTCAGAATCTCTCAAAGTGGATGAGGATATTGAATAAAAATCATTCATGAAAAGAATTCGAGGTCCGTGCTCGCCCACAGATCAGGAATAAAAGTCCTAGATCCAGATGCGCAAATCCGGATCACCTGTATGGTCATATGGCCCTTCAGAATTTATATCATGTAACTAATTGGTAGTCCAGAATCTCAGAATGTGGAAAAAATAAGAAACAAGTATATCATACATCAATATCCCATTGGCTGCACAACAGTTTGAAATATGTCACTACTTTTTGGTGGCTCCGAATTAATGGATGGCACTGTATGTCAAAGCACGTAGACGAAACCACGCACATGTAGAGAAGGCATAGTCATTAATAGGCTAACATTGGTGAGCAGCAAAGTCAAAATAGCAAGATGACCGCCAGAAACCAAGACAAAATTTTCTTGTACAAGGCCAAGTTGTGGCAAAACACAACAAGTGATTTGGCCGAATCAGTGTCGTTGAAAATGACAAACCAAATCACGAAAATGAGACAGACTTGGAACACGGTAAATATAAGAACTTTGGCGTGACAAAATCAACTCAAGTAATTTACTGTTTTGCTTCACAAAGTCGTCACACCAACGAACTTATGTAAGTAATTTGTTGTTGTATTATTATTGTGAGGGCCGAATTATAATGAGACACTCTTTGTTTGTGTGAAATTTGTAAGTTAAATGTTCAGATTTGATACGAATTCTCTGTGATGAATACTATGCAAGAAAGAAATAGACTCAAGAATGACGTTTCGAGCCCCCAAATGTTACGAACTGGCCGTCGAGTCTGGTCCAATTATTCTGAGTCAATTCCCCTCTCACACAATATTCAACTCAGGACACACGTGGTGTTTGAACTGAAGGCAAAAGCTTAACTAACTGCGAGTACCAACAAAGTATCTACAAAATGAAAACGTTACCCCAAAGGAAACTACAGCAATGTACAAAAAACCACTCTAGTACTGAAATAAAAACTTACAAGGCAAACGTTTAAGCGTGAGCAAAATGCACAACGGCGATGTTGACGGGCCGGTGTCCCAAGTGCTGTCTGACCACAGCTCAATTCGCTGGTGGACACAGACAAGGCCGCCACGCTTGGCTGCCCCTATAGAAAAGGAAGGAAATAACATTCCCTGTCCGCCGACGAGGGCGGGTGCACAAGAATGAACGGACTCCATGCAAAAGAATGGGTGAACAAAATTAAAGGTATAAAATCGCTCATAACACGTGTTGACTGCAACGTCACGCTGGCAAGCCACATTACCCTCCTTAGATCACGTGGTATTGAGTGCGATCAATCGGGTTGACTCTTAACAAGATCAGGTAAATATTATGTGGAATGATAATACTTTATATAGATGGTTGGCTGAAGGCGTGTCCACATGCGACAATATATAATGCGGATGTCAGTGCCAACAGGGAAGTTCGGTCCTAACTATTCCGGCTTATTATTAGTTCACATGTGCGTGTCTAATGTATGTATTAACATATTACCATTAATTACAAGATTTCGATGACGTCAATAAAAAAACTAACATCACATATATTTTTCAACAACAAAGTATTGCCAAGCGCGTTTACCTGTCCCCGGGGGGCAGACAGTGTGTAATATAGTTGACTACAGTACACCAGACAGAATCAATGCACCAGTGCTCAACACAGTGGCGTCGGAAGCCTTTGAATAGTGAGGGGGTCCAATATGTCCGGTGTGGGGTTCGGGGGCGCCGTAAGCCCCCCCCCCCCCCCCGAGAAAATTTTGGAATTTGGTGTTCTCTCAAAGCGTTTCTGGCGTGAACCTTGGGCCTAGTTCAGTGTTATGTTTGTGGGTTATAAAGGGATTTAATTTTTCTTTAATTGGAAAATTATCATCTAAAATAGGCCCAAAGAATCTCAAACCACTCCATCTTTTATAATCTTCATGAAAAGTTACTGAGCAGAACAGATGGGCGAGATCTGAAATAGGTAGATTACATGTGTGTTCTACATGTTCTATGTCTGTATTAAGACTCAATTCAATTTCCATCTTCTCTTCAAGGGTGGCATCAGACCCCCCAACATGGTGTCTGAGCTCCCTGTTCTAGATGTACACAAATCGCAACCGATCAGAGGGAGGGAGGAAGCCAGCATACGGCATGAGGTCTGGGGCCCCAGAAGCCAGAGCTTTTGGGTGTTCTGAGGTTGATTCTGAACTTCTCCTGGCTCTTAACTGACCTGGTTTCCATTCCCGCGATTTCATAAATTTTTAGAAATATTCTTTTGACTTTATTTTTGATCATTCAGTGATTAAGCCCTTATTTCGATCTTGTTTAATGGTGCGTGCTTTCTCCCACCCAAATTGTGTGTCAATTCTCACTTCTTGGTTTCAGGTAAACGAAATATACTTGTATTTTTAAACAGAAAAAAATGTGGAGAATTCAGACGGGGTTCACGATAAAATAATAAGAATACATCGTTTACATGTTTTAACGAGAGTTACACAATTTTACACTTTATTTTTTATCATTCAGTGATTAAGCCCATATCGATCCTGTTTAATGTTGCGTGGCTTTCTCCCACCCAAATTGTGTTTCTCTTTGGCATCATCAAAATCTGAGTGTATTGGTGGTAATAGATTGATACTTACATTCATACCACTGAGTCGGTATCACTGCTGGCGGACGTTAAATCTGTCCCCGAGGATACCATCAACTCAGTAGCCTTCTGGCTTGTGATTGGGTACTTTTGTACTTGTCATGTATCTATTCCATGGGGTTGGTTTCGGATTTTTAAATTGTGTTCATAGGTTGTTGGGCAGTTGTATACTAATTCCATCAGGTGTACGGTAGAAACAACTACATTTAACACACTGTCTGCCCCTGATGACACCAGTGTGTCTTTGGATAAACCATTTGGTCGGGCTTTGTTTCTATTGCAAAATGTTGTATTTTACGTTTCTCTTTGTCATCATCAAAATCTGAGTGTATTGGTGGTAATAGATTGATACTTACATTCTTACTTCGTGGTTTCATGTAAACGAAATGTACTTGTATTTTTAAACAATTTCTTTTTTAGAATTATGTGCCTTCCGACTCCGAATCAACGCAATAGGCTTTCATTCTGTAAGGGCATAAACATGATAAATGCCCTGAATTTGATGGGATTTATTTGATCCCGTTATGTACTGAAAATTAGCATTAGTGTAGATTCCAAACTCTTTCTTCTCGCTTATTTTTTTTAGATATAATTCTGAAATTTGGTGGAATATTGCGGCATGACACCCTATTAAGACACACACAATTTCGAATTGATCCATTCATTCAAAACAAAACTATGGCCATTAAACGTGTTTCACTGACAGATGAACTTGACATTTTCCCCTAGGGGTTCTGAGACATACGGCTGTATGATTTTGCATTTAATTAAAAATATCTGTTGAAAATGGAAACTAATAATAGAGAGGCGAAGTCATAGCGTAGTGTATTTGAATAACAAAAGATTCAATTCGCCTACCGGTTCTAAACAACTCAAATTCAATGGTACTGCTCACTTGAAACAAAGGCTGTACCGTTGTTGTTTTTTGTTTTGTTTTTTTTAATGGCTTAATGTTTATTTGAGACTCGTAGACACTTGATCACAAATACGTCACAAATACACACAATAGTGATACATATCACAAAATACAGTACAGTTATTTTATATATAAATTTTTCATATAATATATCCACGTACTCGAATAAATACATATACACATGTACGTACACGACAATTGCATACAAGACCAAAATTAGAGATATTAGATATAATTGGAAATAAACAAACATATGCTCATTTTATGTATAAACGATTTGGGAGAATCGGATCCTGAGTCGTCAGCAGCGGGTGGGCCGCCTACAACCGGATTCGCTTCACCCAAATTTGGAAATTTGTCATTTAAACATATATTTATTTCTACTCAAGATATACTCGATCTACACAAATACATGATTGTGTGGAGTACATAATACATAAACATATATAAACCTTTTATTCATTTTTCTACCATACGGATACATATATCCCTTATTTGTTTTTCATAGTTGTACAATGTTGTCAAATTTGCATTTTCAATAGATTTAAATAAACAAATACACCTCTTAGCAACCAATATCAGTAAATTAATTGTATCCAATTCTTCTTTTGTTAACAGGTTACAATTTAGTATACCTACAATTTTCATTTCATATGATAGTTCGAGATTGATGCCCGATATAAACTGAATATCATTTTCTACTAAATCCCACACAAGTTTTATCTTATTACATTCACAAAAGAAATGTTCTATGGTGTCTGTAGCATTACAATGTACACATTTGTTAGTTTCTGATATTTTTACTTTGAACAAATAACTCTTCGTCGGGTATATACATTGCAATATTTTCCATTGCATCACAAATAATTTTACTTCTCGAGTTACCGTTAACGCTAAACTCCACATATTAGATATCGATACATTAATTTCAAATTTACTAAACCAATGATTATGCACAGGTGTCTTCACCCTAGCCTTAACATAGAATTCTCTAACATCTTTCGTTTTCAATTTACTGATTGGGGAGCCATTGAAATATATATCCTTGTTTCTATTACTGTATGATAAACATGTTAACAAATTTGGCGACAAAGCATTTCTCACAATATTATATTCAAAAAGAGTGAGTGCGTTATTGCCTAGAATGTTTGCAACGTCATCATAACTAATACATGCTCCTCTATCAACCACATCAGATATATATACAAAACCTCTATCAAGCCATCGCTTTAAGAAAATCGGATTATTTTTGTATGTTATGAGATCATTATTCCATATCACTTCTGAAAATTTCCCAGTACCGTACTGTGGGTTTCTATCCTTTGTGTCCAGCCAGTCATTAAGTAACTGGCGATAAAACGACGGAAAAAATCCCTCAATTCCCCTAAATTTTGTGAAATTTGTATTCATATTGAATACAATCAAACCCGTCCCGAATTTGTTCAAATATCGATTTGGTAGAATACGCCATGAGCCATTACCGGGGTTTAGTAATAGTTTTATCCATTTGAATGATAGGGACTTCTGCATATCGAACATATTGATCATATTTAAACCACCCGAAGCTATATTCTGTACAAGGACATCCCGACTAATTTTTTCCGTTGTGTTTTTGATATCATTTTCTTTGTAAACATGTTTTCTGTTCCAAATAAATTTAAAAAATAATGTGTTCAATCTTTCCAGAATTTTATCAGGCAGTCGCAAACCCTGCATGATATATAAAAATTGTGACATCAGAAGACTTTTTGTTAGCACAATTTTCCCGTATATAGATATATTTCGACCCATCCATGACTTCATTATCCCTTCGCACTTTGTTATTCTATTTTCCCAGTTTTCAGAAATATCTGCAGCAGGACGGTCGTTTTGAAATATTACACCTAATAGATTTATACGATTATCAGGGAAAATTTTCCATTTAATGTCCGCATAATGTTTCCGTCTGTATTTCCAACATCCGACCCATAGTGCTTCAGTTTTGTTACGATTGAGGTTAAGAAAAGATATCTCTGAAAATAAATCAATGATGCGTAAACTTTCGTCTATGGAGCTTTCGTCCCCCATGAGCAATGTTGTATCGTCGGCATATTGTAAAATTTTTATTTCTTTCCCATTGCGGTCTCTCGAAAGTGGAATTCCCCTGATGTTATTATTCTGTCTAATTTTACAGGCTAATATTTCGCACGCAATTATAAAGCAAAAAGGCGATAATGGACAGCCTTGTCTTATCCCACATTCAATAGGAAACCAGCTGGATAGCCAGCCGTTGTAACTTATAGATGTAATGACATCAGAATTAAGGACCCTGACCCAATTAATCATTTCCGGACCAAAACCAAATATATCAAACGAATTGAGAAGAAATTCCTTAGACAATGAATCGAATGCTTTGCTGTAATCTACAGAAATTAGCGCCCCAGGTATATTCAATTTATCCGTGAATTCTATGACGTCATCAACACCCCGGATTACAATTCCAGAATGTCGCCCTTTGATAAATCCATTTTGGTCTTCAGCTATTATGTCGGTCAATGCCGGTTTTAACCTATTTGATAAAACCTTAGCGAGAATTTTGTAATCGGTATTTGTTAGACTTAGCGGTCTCCAGTTAGTAAGTTCCTCTCTAGGTTTATTCTTCCCTTAATATAATAAGATCATTATTCCACGTCTTTGTGATAAGGACATTCTCCCGCAATCATAACAATATTTGTAACATTTTAGTAGAATGTTTTCAATTTTACCCCAAAACGTTCTATACCGTTCGATTTGTGCTCTTGTACAGAGTACGTTTTTCCAATCATCGTTATTCAGTGTGAATTTTGAGTGGGATCCCTTGCTCTGATGACGTGGTTCCCATTCTTCACATATCCACCTAACTAATGCGTTTATTTATTCATTAAAGCACAAATGGATATGGTCAAACAGACGAATTCATAATCCAAGACCAATACAAAGGACAAAGTTTACAAATTCAGTGAGTGATGCTATTAGAATCAGAGTCAAAGTCGTATGCACAACGTTATAGGGATGGGGTGATACTTTCTATAATATGTATGACAGGCTTGGTGTAACCTTCACCCATATCATAATGACACTCATAAGACTTCTCAAATGTCAAGGTATTACATATCCATCTTTGAGCAAATTGGAATCAAAACATGTGCTCTGAGTATGAAGTCCTGATAAGATGAACATTTCGCCTCAGGATTGACATTAGCAATACGTTTCAAGTAACTTCGACCCTTCAACAATTCCGAGATCTGATTTTGATATATTTGCACATATTGTCGAAACCATTCACCGTAACGACATGAGACATGCATGATTTTTTAGCATGTTACCCCCGGCTCCATTTCAGACCTGAACTTTCGTGATTCCGGCAATGAGGTTCCTGTTTGCCACCAGGATCGCCACCATGTAACTCGGGTATAGATAAACCATAGAAACAGTCTACTGTGCCATATAATACAAAAACGTAATAATGTTGCATTAAAATTTTGTCATGTTTGTTTTTGCATAATGCAGACAATGGACATGACGTTTTTTGTACTTTTTAGGCATAATAGACTGTTTCAGAGCCCCAAAAGCACATGCCATCAGCAGGTACCCCATTGGGTAGACTCCGTTGGGTGCACAGTAGAAACAACGGCATTTTGCACATGCCCATTCCTGATGAGGCCAGTGAGGCTTTGGATGTATCCGGTCGGGCTTCGTTTACATCGCATTTTGTTCAATTTTCAATTTGATTCATCAATGCTAGGTGTTAATGGTGATATTAGGTTGACCCGTATATCAGTACAAGAAGAGCTGCAGGCCTGTTGATACAGTGGAAGTGGGAAATACCATAAGAAAACTGAAACAGAAAACTAGTTCTGGACATTGTTCCAAATCAGATGAAAATTTCGAAGCTGATCCCCATGAAAACTGAAAAACTACTGCCCAATTAGTCTATTGCCAGTTTTTGGAAAACGTTGGCAATCATGTGTAAGAAACTTCTTCTTAGACCAAAATGAAGTATTATATAAATCTTATATAATATTATATAAATAAATCATACATCTCTGAAATTACTGTGCTGATGCGACATCAAAGGACAATCCGGAATATACTTTAGCCGTCATATGTGATTTATCCAAGGCGTTTGACGTATTGAATCACGAAATTCTCATTAAAACATCATGGAATGATGGAATCCGAGGAGTGGCCAATGGTTGGTTCCGAAGCTACCTCACACAGAACACAATATGGAACTTAATAACACGATTTTAGCCCAAAATAGATCAAATTTTATCTGAAATAAATTTTTATTTTTTAAGGAAAACGACATCTCATACGCCAAAAGAATGTACACTGACAGACCTTTCAGCGCATGAACTGTCCAGAAATAATTTTCACATTAGAGCGTTATGTGCTGACTTTCTCATGGAGGTTTCATGCCAACCTATCGACGCTCGTTTTGGCATGTTAACGTTTAGACACCTACTCACAGGGAGGAACCGTTTGTCTGATTCTATGTGCATTATTTTGATTCCATGGGCAAAAAGTCTGATTCTATGAGCAAATTGTCTGATTCTATGGGCAAATAAGCAAGTAAGCGGTGGGGCACCAGTAAAACATGCTGGATCAACGACAAATTTCTCAACACAATCTGATGGCATATGTTCTGTTTACTCCATAAATCATTGCAGAATATGGATTATGCTCAGTTTCTTATGCAGTGTTCACCGTTGTTCATACATTTGTCGCACAAAAGTGGAACGGCCAGGTGGTGGAGCAGTTATCCATAATAAATCACCAACTGCAAAGCGTTCACACTTACTTACCTGGGTATCTGGACAAAAATTAGTCCAGTTGACATTCTGATTGTTCCTAGATGTGAAATCAGCTACCTAATCAAACAAAATTGATGATATATTAAAAATATCAGAAACAAACCTGATTCTATGGGTAGGTTTATTTGATAACCATGGAACTATGGGCTACGATCTGTCATCCATGTTATTGACCTTCTCCTAGAAACAGAATATAAAATCAAACTTCAATACTATATTTATTCAGGATCAGCATCGAGAATCTCTTAGTTCCATGGCTAGAACAACACCCTACCCATAGAATCAGGTTTGTTCCCATAGAATCAGGTTTGTTTCTGTTATTTTTATTCTATGTCCAATTTTGTTGGATTACGTAGCTGACTTCACATCCAGGAACAATCAAAATGTTAACTGGAATAATTGTCGTGCAATTGTGGTCAAGATACCCTGGTAAGTAACTGGAAGCGCTTTGTCTTTGGTGATTTATGATGGCTAACTGCTCCACTGCCGAGCCGTTCCACTTTTGTGCGACAGATATATGAAGAGCGGTGAACACCACATAAGAAACTGAACATGAACCATATTCTGCATCGATTTAAGAAGTAAACAGAACATATGCCATCAGATTGTGTTGAGAAATTAGCCGTCGATCCAGCATGTTTTACTGGTGCCCCGCAGCTTGCTTGCTTATTTGCCCATAGAATCTGACAAGTTGCTCATAGAATCAGACTTTCTGCCCGTAGAATCAGACTAATGCACATAGAATCAGACAAACGGTTCCTTCCTGTGCTACTTCAAATTAGGATTTTCTTCGTCCTTAACATAAAATCTCTCAAATTGATATCAAACTTTGAATATTCCACAGACATATAAAGCATAAATCGATGTGTTAGTTTTGATAAAATTACGAAAAAATGGTCAAGTCGTCTTGAAAACGTCAAAATGGCGGAGCCGATGGAAATTGACGTTCCCAGAATGCGAAGCAAATTTTACCGCAATGATGCGTATTTTGGAACACACAATTTTCTGTTCAGCAGTTCGTGCATGCATACACGTAAGCTTGCATGTAGCTTTCTTTGGCTTTATAAAGTAAACAAAACGATTCGTCTGCGATGCCACGGCTACATTTACCGTAATTTGATGTATTTTATCACATGACAAAGTGATTAATGCTGGGTTGCGAAGCCTTTTTATTTTCAACTGCCTATAGTATAGGCTTGTGTTAGGCTATATCATGATACCAGATGCAAATATTCCTCATAGTTTCCAATATTTTTAAGGATATTTATTAAGGTTCAATATTATTTCAGTAGGTGTATCAGTTTTATTGACCGATTTCAAAATAAATGTTTACTGATTAGGAGTATGAATGAATCATAATATATGGGAATGAATCATGTGGGTAGCTTTTTTTTAGGAGGAGGGGGGGGGGGGGGGCGGCGTTGTGTAAGATACATTAACCTATTGTGATGCTGATGATGTGCTGGAGCTCTTATGTCGTCTACTACTTCTATAACCAATATCAATTCAGGGAAAATCAGAACTTGTTCGGTTCAGATACGACCAGTTTTTTAATCTGTACATCCCTTCGGACCTAGGGGCAATCAAGTGCAGATTTGATATTGTGCAGAAATTTTCTCTGTGCACATCCAATAATCCATGTGCCAAGTTTTACACGACAGTGGAGGAAATCGTTCCCAGGATAAATAAAAATACGTTGATATAAACTCATTATTGCCGAGGGCATCCTTGTTTGTTATTTTAATGTTTCCTCTGGCTCAATTGAACTTCTCTGTCGCTATTAACATGATTGATATTGATACCAACCAATTCGCCGTTATTATACTCCAGGTTAACAACGGATTCGTTACCGATTTGTGAATATTACGGAACTAGGCAGGACTTGACATATTCAAATATGCAAACTGAGCACACAGTACTGTCTTCCATCAATCTGTTTGTTCATCTCACGTTGTTATGACATAACGAACTGGTTGTCAACAGACGTAATAATACACCATATGTTGATTTTGATAATTACCTGACTAATTGGTATCATCCATGCATAATTTTGTTTGGTGATGAGATTTTCCCAGTAAGGTGTAATAAGCGGTTAAGCGGATTGTCGTGTACTAATTTAGGGATTTGGTCCTTTGGGTTTTATCAACATGATGGTAACAGAATAATTATGACGAGTCGATAATATTACACAGAAAAGGTATTATGTACGGACATGGTGTCCTTTCAACTGCCATCGGGAATGATACTGAATTGCGTGCCATTTGGTGTGATCAATTCGGTACAATTCGTTTGTTGAATAATGATAACGTTGATTTTATTATAACGTTGAAAATTGACTTCATGGATCTTTACTTTTCACATTCTGATATAATAATACACGTGTATTCTGTTGTGTTTTACTCCCATGGAGACTACTAGTACTCCATTCGACAGCAAATATAGCTTACATTCATACCACTGAGTCGGTGTCGCTCCTGGCGGACGTTAAATCTGTCCCCAAGGATACCATCAACTCAGTAGCCTTCTGGCTTGTGATTAGGTACTTATGTACTTGTCATATATCTATTCCATGGGGTTTGTTTCAGATTGCTAAATTATTTTCATAGGTTGTTGGGCAGTTGTATACTAATTTTATCATGTGTACAGTAGAAACAACTACATTTAACACACTGTCTGCCCCTGATGACACCAGTGTGTCTTTGGATAAACTGTTTGGTCGGGCTTTGTTTCTATTGCAGAATGCTGTGTATTACGTTTGTTGTTGGCATCACCAGGATCTGACTATTGGTGGTAATAGATTGGTTCTTACATAGCACAACAATGATGGACGATATGCCCAAAACGTCCTTAATAATTTAGTGACGCCTCTCGTCCCTCAAAAGAGATGAACGACACTGTCGATGCAGTGGAAAAAAGACTTTGAGTGGCTTCGGGCACTGAGATATGCCCAAAACGTCCTTAACCTCTTCACCGCCTACAGCGCCGGATATTTCCGGCGCAAAACGTAATTGTGTGACGCCTATGTGCCGGAAATATCCGGCACGAATTCCTCTCCACATATCCTCTTGTACGGCCTATATTTTTCAATCAAAACTCCCCACAAAGCTTCCGTATATTAATAAATTATCGTAGTGTAAGTTAGAAACGTTTTCTGTTGTGAAAATAGTATATCTATACAATGGGAATGCATGTAATCCAAAGAGAAACTCTTTGGTTTTCCGTGGTGTTGTCGTCTGACAGATGTATATATGTGTGTGTGAAAGCACGCAGAGCAATTATTCTCAGGTGAATTCACTGTCATTTGTATCAGTTTGGTATGGTATTCAACATCAACAAACCGTTAGTTGAAAGAATCTGAGTTGCATATATGTCTTATTCATAATCAAAGACATGCGGATATTAATATCCTGTGAAAGCATGCTTTCGTGTATACTATTTTACGATTGTGTGAAATGTTGCAGAATTAGTGGTTGTTGTGAGGTTGTTGCTGTGGTAACTAGAACACACCAAGACTCCCATGCTGCTTGCATATGGCTAGATACATTTTCATATTGGTTTGATTAATTTCAATCAACAGTGGGTTTTTCTTTAAAAATATTATTGTCATGATATATATTTTGCAATTTTCCTAAAAAAAATGCCCGGCGTGGGACAATTTCTCAGGTCTGGTAGTTAAGAGGTTAATAATTTAGTGACGCCTTTCGTCCCTCAAAAGAGATGAACGACACTGTCGATGCAGTGGAAAGAGACTTTGAGTGGCTTCGGGCACTGAAATGTCTCTTCATGGTGTTGTGGTTTCCATCTATCCGTGGCTCATGCTCAGGAGCTACGCTTTCTGCATATAATAATGTATTAACTACAGTATATGCTGTAAAGTGTCATTTATTAGATACAGTGTAACACATAGTTTCCTTGACATTGGACACTGCATTTCACCAGAGCGTGCACTTCAATATGTGCTACAATATACGGAGACAGTCGTTTACATTTACATTCATTTATGCTCTCAGTTAAAAAAAGTGAGATATTTCTTATTCGCCAATATGTGTGGCAATAAAAAGAGTTGTGTGATGCTGATGTTAATATCTGAAGTTTCCTCTAGATTTTACCATTGTTTACTTACCCTGCCATCAAGCAGTAGAAATAATACAATATGGGATATTGTTTATATATTCCGAATATTTCATTGACAGTTTGAACTTGTCGACTGTATCACTTGCACACTGATTTTCCAATCTTATCATGATACTTTCAATTTATTTCCTTTACCTATGAAATTTATGTGACCACTAAAACCGCCATACATGACTTTGCATTTCAGTGTGCCTATATTCAAGCCTTATCTCGAAAGTATTCCAGACGTTCGCTCCATATAGCTCCATGAAGGAAAAAAGTGTATGAAATATTCTAGATCCCAAATTATCTGAATGTTCAAAATTCTAAATTTGTTTTTATTAGCTTGAAATTTATCAAAACACTCTGAAATTTCAGTTGTCGCGATAGTCGTGTGTTCTATCAGTAAGATTTTATTGATGGAATATCTAATGAATTGAAATGTAGAATGCATCATGCCACGATTACCAAAGATGGAAGAGTTTAAATTATTAAGCTAAATCATTAGTTGGAAACCCATTTGCTGTTTCCATTATTCATCCTACAGACATTCGTATTATACACGAAGCATTCGGAAGTTTTTATGGACATATTGACTGAGTTGGATTCAGATACTTTGTGAAATGTTGTTACGAGAATCGAGTATTTCCTGAATAATAAAAGGTACTGAACTCTCCCGTCTACAGTGGCATGTGACTCGAAGCTGTTGTTAATTGTTCCTTGAATAACGACATTAATTTCGTAAAGCGCTACTAATATTTAAGGAGCGTAACGGGAAACCATCATAAAACTGTTTCATGTCGTTAAGCATGCCTAAAATCGAGCGTTTACGACAGTTTTTTAGTTGTGCATATGGCCACCCCTTACGCCGTCGTAGAGTTGCCTATCACATCATCTGTGAAAGTTTCTGGGCCATACACCTATTTGCAAAATTCTTATCGACGGAGGAGACAACTGACAGGTACGGTGCCCCTGATAGGACATAGTGAAATAAAAAATATACCTCGTTCGCTCGAAGTACTAAGTTGTTCACATGAAGTAATAAGTCGTTTGCACGAATTAGGAAATCGAATTCGGAAAGCAGATATTGCAAGGGCCATAGAAGTATCTAATGCAATGTCTATTTCACTGCAAGTCATAACTGTGCTACGCCATGGACTTTTTCGTCTGTACATGGTGATATTTATAACTTAAATGTCAGCCTCGAAATGTGCATGCAGTGTGTCAAGTGCACTTTACGGACATACACATGATTATATTCAGTTGCCAAGCACAACAGCTGCGAGACGGTCATTTGAATTCAACTTTTAAAAAATAATTACCTTCCCCGACATGTTTCCATTGGTGACACTACACGTTGCAACAGTGGGACCTACAACAGACGAGCCGGTGTTTGTATCCTGGAAGGGTTAACATTGGAATAAATGTTGAGATAGCTAATGATGCTCGGTTGAACATTACCAATATTGTCATATACAGTGGTCCCTGTAAGATAAGACCTCACCTTATCTTACAGGAGGTTCTATTTCACAGGTTCATTTACATGTTAAATTGATCTTTGGGGAACACAAAAAAGTCTTTACAGACAGAGAAGTCTTATTTCAGAGGTGTCTTATCTTTCAGGGACCGCTGTAGCAAAACGGACCAGAAACACTCACAATTCTCACACTTTTTTAACATGGCATCATATGTGACGGATGGCTACTAGGAGACGGCAATTATGTGCGCTCTCCATGCCCGCCTATACCTATAGTGAATACTGTTCCCACAAGTGAACAAAATAAAATTTATGAGGAATGTACCATACTGATACACTTTGTTGCGTAGAATTTTAACTGGTCAGATCATTATCATTTGAGTCACTGAAATTACTCATTGAGCGAGACTTGCTGAAACGAATTGGAACGTTACATGACCTTGAAATGTCATTATATGCATGAAAGATGTCAGAGATATATTAACATGCAAGAATAAAACATACCTACAATGGACTGGTATGTTTGTTATTGCCAGTGTGAAAAGAAGGGCAGTTCCATGACTATCAACCACTTTTTCTCGGTTTGCAAGAGCTCCTTCTCCATCTCCCAACGATGTTGTTCAGTCTCTATGACCCGTTAATCCTGGGAAATGATAGAGCTTGGCCACATCAGTGTATATGATGCACAGTACATGGGTTTTGATGGTTGTATCATCGTCCTCGCTGTCTCGTCCTCGCCGATGCAAATGCTTGTTTGTGTCAATGTAGTGCTGATCAGGTTCAATTTGGGCACACTTATGTATATCTGAATTTGCGTTCGTATATTGGTTCTCGTTGCACATAAAGTCTTGACTGACGCGCGCAGGGTCGTGAGAATCGAATCCGCCTTCAGTGCCATCGATAGCTGTTTTCCCAATCACAGAGACCGCCTGCAGGCTCTTCAATTGGAGAATTCTGCCGTGCCTTCGTCAGTTCTTTCCACTTTTTTCGTCGTTTCCCCTCCTTTGTTTTTGTACTAGATGTTGCCACATACGTATATTCACATTGTTAACGGAGCATATCTTCTGCCATATGTTTTATTTTTTCTTGAGAGTCATCTGAAAATTTACTTTCCACTGTCTGCTTGTGTCTTGCATATTCGCATATGAGCAAACTACACTCTTCAGCAGGGACGTCTTCGGGGAGGTGGCAGGCCATGGGAAAACGAAAGACAAGATTGTCCGATAGCAGTATACATGTACCTGTAGGCAAACTTCTTCGCCAAAATGCTTATTATTATGTTCACTTTCATGCCAAAAAACATCATTTCATGTGCTTCCTCCATCCGTAACCATCCGCAGTGCGTGAAAAATCCCTCCACAATGATTTTTCACGGACTAAGGATCACGGATATGTTCACGAACACGGACATACGGTTGCATGGAATGCCGTCAAGCCATATGTATACAATGCATAACGTTCGGCGGCTAGCTGCAGGGGTGGGTAGGAGTTCCTTAACTTAACGTACCTTGAAATGTGGGCAGCTTCGAGTTACAGACCCCTAAGGCCTAAAATAATCTGTTTCTTGTCCTCCTATTTTTTCAAAACTGGGTAGGGAGGGACTTAGTTCCTTAACTTAACGTACCTTGAAATGTGGGCAGCTTCGAGTTACAGACCCCTAAGGCCTAAAATATTCTGTTTCTCGTCCTCCTATTTTTTCAAAACTGGGTAGGGAGGGACTTTTTATGTTTTATTTCTCATTTTTTATTTTGCATAAAATACCGTCCTCAGCTCAAGAGAAAATTGGGTAGGGAGGCACTTCTTATTTTTTTATTTTGGTGGGACGACATTTCATACGTATGAAATGAAAATAAATTTGATTTATTAATTGATTGAAAAAAAAAACACTTGCGCACAGACGCATTCAAGCCCAAATAAATCAAGCCTTTAGAATCGAAATCAAAATGAATCGAAATGATTTCATTTCTAGAGGCTTGATTTATTTGGGCTTGAAACCTCTCGGCCGGGCACCTTGGCACTACTGCCTGGTGTGCCATCTTCCTAGCAGTCAGCACAGACAGGATGATTTTGTGTACTAGTAGTATTATTATCAAAAACCGTCAGTTGGTTTCAATGATGAGTAATTGTGGAGAACCGTTCTAGTAGTTAATATGTCCATTGAAGTACACATAAGGAGTATAGTAAATTAATGATCACAATTTTATATGTATTATTGCCTACACGTCACCACATAGCATAACGGTTTTTGAAAACTGGTAGCGTCTTCCTCTCATTTGGAGGAGAGTGAAAACAAGGAGGTAAGTTAATATATGCCTAAGTTGCATTCACTATCTTCAAAATAGGGCCGGGAACACTTTTTATTTTGCTTGACTTCACAAATACATCACAAAAACGTGATTTGAATAATCTCAGAAATACTTCCTGAGTGTATTGAAAAGTCTCTCACTTTGTATGCCTGGTATGACTTTAGGCCCGAGTATCATATTCTGCGCCTTCCTCTATTTTAATGAGGATTAAAAAAAGTGACAGACGGATTAAATGGCATTCATTCAGTGGGCGAGTAGTATTGAGGCGCAGCATATGATACTTGGGCCTGAATGGCTGTCCCCGGATTATGAGATTGGATAACGGACCCTGTTTTGTTCGCTCGGAATTCTTGATACTGGTAATCAACGTCTATTGTTCTGAAAATTCGTTGGGAAAGTAAATCGTTACCAGAATTGGGAAATCACACAAATTAACGTGATCTTCCAAATACCGCTTCTGCCCATTTGGCGACTGAGTTGGTTTTCTTCCCATTCCCACACGTTATATAAACATTAATGAGGATATCTGTTTATAAAGGTAACTGGTTTCTCTTTTGGAGCATCAGTTGTAATATCACACTCGGTGAATATTGAACATGTATGGCTACACTGTACAGTAAATAGTGGCCATTATAGTTTATAGTGGATAATTCCCCTCCGTCTTGAGATCACCACCTATGCATAGTTTCGCCGGATGATGAGATTTTCTCAATATGATGCAATCAGCGTGGTGTGACGAGTTATGAGGACAAGATCTGGTCATTTGAGAGTTATCGACATGTTGGCAACAAAGCAATCGTGACATAGTCAGTACCATTACACAAAGAATTCGTTTTTTTTAAATATGCTGTAGTAAACGGACGTGATACCATTTTACTGCCAATCGTGAATCACTACATCCAATAAAACGAGTCAGCACTGTTACTATGAATTTACGATGTTCGTGTACGTGATTACTGCGAAGTGACGTCGACAAAACCCATTGTCGTGATTGAATCGCACACACTGTAATTTTCCAATCAACTCAATAGGGCAATTTGCCTTTTATCTCCTGTTCGTTCCTATTATGTCGTTATGATCTGAAGAACGGACGCATTGACAGGATATGACGGATGTTTATTCAGGCAATTTTTTGCCTAATTGGGATCTCCCTATGTGTAATTTTGCCCAGTGATGAGATTTTCTCAGTAGTAAGTAATAAGTTGTCGAGAGGAGTGCCGAGTTATGATGACGGTGTCTGATCCTCCGCGCTCGTAAGTTGAACCCAAGTGTTACAGACATGCTAATAACAATTTAATTACTGCCGGGGTGATAAAAAGTTGCTCTGACGTAAGCATGAATATCCGACATGATGCTCTTCTTTACTGCCGATCGTGATTCACTACATCTAAAAAATGTGTAAGGAGTTTATTGCACAACTATGAATTGATATGATACTCATTTACGTGGTAACGGTAAAGTAACGCTGACAAATCACATTGCTGTGATTTATTAACTTCTATGTGATCAATTCTGTTGATGCCTAAATAAGACCAGTGGATTTAACCAAGGTGAAAAAATCCTGTGCATAAGCAGAATAAAGTCTAGTCCAGAAGCAACGATACACTGTTTCGATGTTCTCGCCTTCATGGAAGCACATGCTATGAAATAATCGAAATAATCGTCAGGGCATTATCAATCCTCATGTATAGTTCTTGACTGTCACGAATGATTATGTCGCGTTTATTACAACAGCGAAACATGCCAGTATGTTTGTGGTGTGATATTGCATGTTTATCGATGATATCAAATCCTGTAAAGAGATCCATAGATTTTCCATCTTGAGGGTTTCTGGTGTCTCACAGAATGTATGGCCCGTGTCGATGTAATGGGCCCAGTGGAGGAATACATTACACCATAAAACACGTGCGATTACTAAGCTAGCCTTTTGAGTGAATCAGTTTTTTAAAGATCTCGTATCTCCTAGGGATATTGTGAATTCAATGTTTCCATGCCATGTGCAATTTTGGTTCATATCTCAGCGGTTTCGAAACAAACTTGCATGATATTTTGAATATATATTCTGCATTTATCTACGAAGGTGACGCGAATAAGAGATTGACGATTAAATTAGTAAATAAATAGATTTGAATGTTGCTGGAATAAATGTAACTTACACTGCGTACACGAAGCATTACATGGTGTAGTTTCTTAACTACATCGAGTGCGCATATCCGTGATCTATAAACTACCCTTCAATTTCAAGTATCACATCGACATTCATGGTAAATGATATGCAAATACGTATATCTATAGCGATCCATTTTAAATGTCTTGTGTCGTTGGTCAATGAAGCGCTAAGTACAGATCAGCGGATTAATCGTATAGGAAATACCGTCAATGAGACATATCCTATAAAACATACCAGGATTCGGCTGATAAGGCATGGATCAAGACTGATAAGCAACCTAAAAGGCTCATGTTGAATGAGTGAAAAAGATTCTACAAATCAATGGTGCCCAGTTAATACAGTATTTCACAAAATATGTACATGTAGACACAATATGAAGTAGTTAAACAACCTTGGCGGTATCTGCAATCTGGACGTTTTTTGACATTAGAGCGTTGGGGGCGAAGCCCCCAACTCTCTACATGCCTATGTGCTGACTTTTTCATGGAGGTTTCATGCCAACCTATCGACGCCCGTTTTGGTATGTAAACCTTTGTACACCTACTTCAAATGAGGATTTTCTTCGTCCTTGACATAAAATCTCTCGATTTGATGGCAAGCTTTGAATATTCCACAGATATATAATGCATAAATCGATGTGTTAGGTTTGAGAAAATTACGCAAAATGGTCTGCTCGTCTGAAAAACGTCAAAATGGCGGAGCCGATGGAAATTCACGTTCCCAGAATGCAAAGCATATTTTACCACAATGGCGCGTACTTTGGAACGCACAATTTTCTGTGCAGCATTTTGTGCATGCATGTACATGTAACCTTGCGTGTGGCCTTCTTTGGCGTTATGAAGTAAACACAATGATTCGTCTGCGATACCACGACTACATTTACCGTAATTTGACATATTTTATCACATGAGAATGTGTTCCATGCTGGGTTGCGAAACCTTTTTATTTCAAACTGTTCATTTAATTTGCTCAGTATGCATGTGTTATCTATATCATGATATCAGATGCAGATACTCCTCATAGTATCCAATATTTAAGGATATTTTATTGAGGTTCAATATCATTTTATCAGGCGTATCTGTTTCATTGAGTTCAAAATAAATGTTTACTTATTAAGAATATGGTTGAAGTACGCCTATGTGTTTCATCATAATATAGGGAATAAATTGGAATCATGTGGGGCATGATATGATTCTCTTTTTTTGCAGGGGGGGGGGGTAACATTCTGTAAGATACATTCAGCTGTTGTGGTGCTGATGATGTGCTCGAGCTCTAATGTCGTCTCCCGCAGTTAGCTGCATTTTCTTGTTGTGACATACCCTCACAATTTGTTGATGTCAACGTTGACTGAAAATTGACTACATACATGTTCCTTTGCTTTTCAAAAACTCTGATATTGTAATATTGTATGTGTGCTTGACTCCCATGGAGACCGCTCCCTCCGATAGCAAAGAGCACAAAAACAATGACGGACGGTATGCCTGAACCTCGTTAATAATTTAGTGACGCGTTCGTCTTTCGAAAGAGATAAAAGACACTGTCGATGTAGTGGAAATGGACGTCAAGTGGCTTCATGCGGCTGAAGTGACTCTTCATGGTGTTGTGGTATCCATCTATCCGTGGCTCATGCTTTAGGCGCTAAGCTTTCCACATAAGATAATGCATTGACTACAGTATGCGTGGTAAACTGTCATCTATTAGATCATTTATTAGAATGTAAACCCATTGATCTCGGACACTGACATTTTACGTTTCACCATAGCTTGAAATACCATGTGTTCCAATTTATGGAGACAGTCTTTACATTTACTAATACTTATGCACTCAGTACAAGCAGCAAAAGTGAGATATTGATGATTTGCTACTATGTGTGACAATTAAAGAAGTTGTGTGAGTGCTGATGTCAACATCTGCAGTTTCCTCCAGAATTTAACATTCTTTGTTTGACGTGCCATCAAACAGGAAAAAAAGAAGGGATGTTCTGCATATACCTCATGGACTGTCTGAACTTGTGGACTGTATCACTTGCACATCGACTTCTCAATCGCACCAGGGTACTTTCAACTTATTCTCCTTTGCTAATGAAATTGTCGTTCACATTTCGCTTGAAGGTCAAATTCAGGGTCGCCACGGAAATAGAAATACATCACTTCCCATTCCAGTGTGCCAATAATCATCTCGGAAGTATTATGGGATTTCACTCCATACAGCTTCGTGAAAAAAAGTATGACATTTTCTAGATCCCAAATTATCTGAATTTTTAAAATTCTAAACATTGTTATTATTCACTAGTAATGTCTGAAGACAGCCAGTGACTAGATTTCGGACTAAATTTGATTTGCCTCAATGTGTGGAAAATAAATACTGTATGGCTGGTATGTGCATACCGGTGATTCAAGGGCAACAAAACTCACATATCACTTACGAACATATGGGAATGCAAAACATGAATTAAGAACAATTGTCTGAAATTTTCTGAGAAAAGAATTGAGCGTTCTTCGTTGAGAATATGGCTGCCATTCGAAAATGTATTTTGCACAACTTTAAAGTGAAAAAAATGGTAATGGATGGATGCAACGCCATTCCAAAAATTTTCCAGATCAGAGGTCTGGTAACCAAACCAGTAAGTCCAGAGGGTCGACAAAATTATAGTTATCGTCCAGACACCAAAACGGTTGAAAGTCACATACCCATGAAGTTTCGTATTCTCCAGGAGAGAACTCTACTGATTACAGGTGTACCCATCTAACAATCTATATCTCAGGGATTATAAATGTGTTTTGTCAAGTTGTTTTCGAAGCCTAAGTTGCATATTATAGAATTGGTGCTTTAAATGTGTTATTGCTAGAAAATCGAGCACACTAACCTTTATTAGAATTGTGTTTGTGGTGTTCATTTTAACAAATAAATCGAAATATTATCATATGGAATTGGAATACTAAGCTATTAAAATATATCAAAATCAAGATCTTTGTTAGGATAAAACTATTAGGATAAAACAATTTATTAGGATAAAGCAATTTAATACAGGAATCGTGTAAATCTTGGACAGTTTTTGATTGCCGCCCGAATTATGTGATTTTTGATAATGACCATACACTTGCTATGTGATATTTTTGACAAGTGATTGTGCGGGACATGTGAATGAATAAAGGTAATCCGTTATCGCTTGACACTTTTGAGTTGGATTGCGGACTTACTATTATTGAACAAATTCCCCTGAGGGGTCCGTAGCTATGATAGTGTTTCATCTAAGGAGTTGTAGTAATTAGGGAAGTTCGTGTTGTTATGATACTCGTGTGTTATCCATTTTCTGCAGTAGATTTTACTGATGGAAAATCTAATGAATTGAAATGTAAAATGCATTATGTCACGATTACCAAAGATGGAAGATTGAGAATTTTTTAGTTATTTGACTAATCATTAGTTGACTTCAATTCGGAAACCCATTTCTTCAAATATTCATTCAGGACCCTTTTGTATTATGCACAAACTAGTTAACATGGCTGCATTGCACTGAAGTTGCATTTAGATACTTTGTGAAATGTAACGAGAATCAAGTCTTTGCTGTACAAGGTAGGGAAGGGAAACTTCCGTCCACAGGTTTGCTAAAATAACGTTTTTTCATGACATACTCTTGCACATCTGGGGACATTGCCACATGGTCACTTAAAATTTGAAGAAGAAAAAATTGTCCTCGTCCTCACGAGTACGTCACAAAATAGATTATTTTATATGAATGCTTACAATTGTTTCCTGAGTATAATAAAAATGTTCTGACTTATTTACTGAAAAATGCTATGAAATTGATCCTGATATGATCCACGTCCAAGTCGTGTTATAGAATGCGTATCTGAAGCACACATTCGTTTATAACAAATTATTTCTGTCGTGGTACACTCGAGATAACTGCATTACTGAAAATAAGAGGTACAACCCTCTATTTGTTCCTATATGACAAGCTATTAGTATTCCCATGGTCACAGACTGAGCACCATTATTGGCAGACCTGTTTTTATACTATTGAATCAGATTTCATCCAACATTTACAACAAGGAGGTTCTAAGACACTAACATGTAATTTTGAGTTCACTTTCCGATACATAGACGATGTATTGTCGCTAAAAAATCCCACGTTCGGTGATTATTTGGATGTCATAAATCCCAGGGAACTTGATATTAAGGATACCACAGACTGGTAATTTTTCCAACTATATAATGATAATGATTCTATCCTGTCAACTAGATTATATGACAAACGTGATTTCAACTTGTCCATAGTCAATTTTCCTTTTCTAAGCAGCAACATTCCTGTGTCACCAGCATAATATGGTGTGTTTGTTTCTCAACTTATACGCTATTTAACAGGACTTTGAAGTGCCCAGCTAGTTTCTAAACTGCTGCGACAACATGGACAAGGATGTGTTAAAAGCTGCATTTAAGAAATTCTATGGACGTCATCATGATCTGGTTGATAAATACACCAAATCCATGACTGTCATGCAATTAGATCTATTTTCATGTCAATTTTAGAGAATTCGTGACGGGTGCCACTAATGGGGAAGGAAATGCTCATTGTTTCCGGAACACCTGATTTCACCTCTGGTGGCCATATTTGGGGGTTCATGAGTTTCCCTGTCATTTTTGTTTTCTCTCACTTCGTATGCCTGATATGACTTTCTGTCCGCGGACTATGAGATTGGATAACGGACCCTGTTTTGCTCGCTCGGAATACTTAGTACTGGGAATTGATTCTACGTCTATCCAGATCACGAATTAGACTTGGTGAATGTTGGACATGTATAGTCAAACATGTATGCATCACTGGAGTACTAATAATATAAAAATAGTGAGTATTATATAACACGGTAAACTAACCAGTGGCCATTTTATTTTATAGTCAATAATTTCCCTCCATCTTAGATCACTGTATGAAGAATGCTCGACCTAATTTCTTATTGGTCATGGCATCTGATGTTGAGTATCACCACTCGAGTTTGGATACTATCAGCTAATGTCATGCTCGTTCCCATCTCACAGATATTATAAGTTCCCCGAATGCATAATGCTTGTGCCACAGAAGATGGTTATGTTATTGTTACATAGACTACAACTCATACTGAGCTCGAGTTTTGGAATTAATCAGATAATAATTCAAGTTTGTGATTGAAATTATAACACCTGAAAACCAAATGTTTTTAGGGATGACTCGCGATGATGAGCGAGTAGAGCTATAGGTGGAACAATTGAATATTTCACCGAATGTGATTGAAGCATTTATTTTATTCGGATACAATCCATCTCATATACAATGGATAGAATATTGAATTGCATGACAAGCATTATTTTAGGATGCATTGTCCCCCAAAACATGTCTTATGGGTATGTAGGGTGAACTTTGCCTTGGATTCGGCCTTTTCGATTCTCGGCTATCCGAAGATATCTATATATAAAAAGCAGTCTTATGCAGAGTGAAGCAAATATTATTTTTAGCGCTTTGTCAGTTATGGTTTAGGATAAGCTGGATGGACGTTGTCTTCAGAATTTAGGTTTTTGATGAATCACCTGGATTTGATGAATCACCTGCCTATTTAGTCCATACACAACCCTGGAGGACAAGTTCTAGTGGAAGACCTCTCACAGGGGCTAAAACGTGATATTCTAAAACTTAAATATTTTCAAATAATCATCCTGAGGACACTGAGCATAATTTGCAAACAATTTTCAAATTTCATAGGTATATAAAAAGACACTGTTGTACACTGACTGTTGATAACCTCTTGGTGCTTGAACAGTCCAAAAATTATTCTTATTTATCAAACAAATCTGTAGGAAATGTCTCGAACGAGCGCTATTACATTTACATTGAATGGGTGACGTTTTTGTGACCATGATAATTCAGTGTAAATCAACATTTTTTTTTTACTTTGGATCAGGTGACAACAGTCATCTAATCTATACACCTCTTCTGACCTGGAAGAGACAATCAATTTATGTGCCAACTTTCATAATGGGCGAATTTAATCACGGATGTAATCTCATTAACGCCGAGTGCATTCTTGTTTGTTATTTCAGTCGCTTCTCTGACTCACTTGAACTTCTCTGTCGCTGTTGACAAGAATGATATTGATATAAACTAATCTAATCATAAACTAATCATTATCATAGTGTGAATAGTGCCAAAATTAGACAGAATTCGGACATTGGAGTTATCGACATGACGATAGAGTCAATTGTATTTCACAGATGATTAGTCAAAGAAAATTGCTCTTATGTACGGACATGACCACTACATCTAATGAAACGCGCCAGCCGTTATTGCATAAGTATGGATTAATTTGATGCGCGTGCACGTGATGACTGCCATGTCATAAAGACAACTGCCATTCCCGTGATTGAATCGCGTGTTATTCGGTGCGATCAATTCGGTGCGATCAATGTCTAACAGGGACCAAGGGATATAACCCAGGTGAATATATGGATGGAATATTTCTGTGCATGAGATGGCAGGCCGAGGTCTTATCCACGAGCGACGATACATAATGCGGATGCTTTGGCCCACGCGGAAGTACACGTTATTTGATCAAAATTAATGAATTATTAATTCTCATACACACGTCTTATCCATCACGAATCATTACGATGCATGTATTCCGCTAGCTTGTCATGTGATATTTGCATGTTTATTGATGATATCAAATCCTCTGAACAGTTAATCCATAGGTGAACCCCTTTCGGGGCTTTCCTGTGTCTCTAAGTGTTTATGGCCCATTTTGTCGATGTTTACAACCGGGTGGTTTAATGTTGCAGACTGTCAACATAGCCCCAAAGGAAAAGTATATTATATATCATAAAAGACATGTGCTTGTGAACATCATTAGTGTTCATTCAGGCATGATATGGATAGTCCAACAATCTTAATAGGTTCTGCAAATATATCGTAACATACCTTCAAAATTTGTTGAAATGCTGAAAAGAAGCTTGTTAGTGCCATCCAACTTTTTGGTTCAGTTGGTTCTTTTTGGCCATTTTTGGTTCAGTTGATTTTTCTTTCTAAATCTTGGGGATGTCCCAATAATTCGAACTGTGTGAAAAATATTGAAACTGGGAATAAATTATTTATTCTGGGAAGAAACTATTAAAACCCGGAATAAATTGTCCAAACCTGGAAATAAATTTTCAAACCTGGAAAAAACTATTTTTTACCTCGATTATATATTCCTGATTTTAATAATTTATTTATCGTTTTTTATTGGAAAGTTGGAATAAATTATCTATTCCGGGAAAAAAATATTAAGACCGGAAATTAATTATTCAAACCTTCAAATAACTATTAAAACCAGAAATAAATTATTCAAATCGGGAAATAAATGTTCACACCAGGAATAAATTATTCAAACAGGGGAAAAAACTATTCAAACCAGGAAAAATAGTTTGTTCCCAAATTTAATAATTTTTCCCTGGTTTAAATCGCTGGGGATTTCCCAAGGTTCAGAAAAAAATATAAACTATTTAAAGTTGGATGGCACTAACAAGCTGCTGTATATGTTGATTGAAAATGTTCCACAAGGAAACTCAAATAATGATATTATAATGTTCCATGTGTTTTATCATAAAGATGTGCAAGTAGCAAAACAAAGTTGCATAGAATGTCGATAACGTCTTTAATCATGGTTTAGTAACACCATTTCTCATTCAAAAGAGACAAAAACACTACCGATGCAATGAAAGGGAGTATCAAGACGCTTCATGGGACTGAAGCGAATCTTAATGGCATTTTAACATCCATGTTTGAAATAAGCATCCAAGTAAGCATCTTGAATAAGTAACGTTTTGATGACAATCATTATTTCAGGGTAACTCAACACATTTTTACTTGTGGTCAGGTAAGAACAGTCATCTAATCTAATATATACATCTCTCCTGACCTAGAAGACACAATCAATTTGGGGATCGATGGTGTGCAGAAATTGTCACAAGCGGTTGATGGGGGAATTGGATAAAAACAAATACGTTGATGTAATCTCATTAACGCCGAGTGCATTCTTGTTTGTTATTTCAATCCCTTCCCTGGCGTTATTGACACGATTGATATTGATATAAACTAATTCATCCTTATCATCGTGTGAATAGTCCCGAAATTAGACAGGAATTTGGTCATTTGAGTGTTATCGACATGACGATAGAGAAATATTATTGCAGAGTCAATAATATTACACAGATGATTAGAAAAAAAAGATCTTATGTACGGACATGACCACTACATTTAATGAGACTCGTCAGCAGTTAGTTGCATAACTATGGATCAATTCGATGCTGATGTACGTGATGACTACAAAGTCACAATGACAAACCCCATTGCCGTGATGGAATCGCGTGTTATTCGGCTGATGTCTAGTAGGGATCGAGGGACATAACCCTGGTGAATGGATGGAATATTCATCTACATAAGATGGAAGACCGAAGTTGTATCAACGAGCGACAATACATAATGTTGATACTTCGGCTCTCGTGGAAGTACACACTATTTGCTCCAGTTTAATGAACCAGGGCATTATCAATTCTTACGCACACTTTTTATGATTATAAATGCGTCATGATTATGACGCATTTATTCCACTCGATAAATATGCCCGCTTGCTTGTCATGTGCTGTTTGCATGGTTATTGACGATATCAAATCCTCTGTATTACATAGGTGAACCCCTGTCGGGGCTTTCCCGTGTCTCCAAGAATTTATGGTCCATTTTGTCGATGTTTACAACAAGATTTTTTCATGGTGCAGACTATCCACATAGCTCCAAAGGGGAGCTAGTGTTGATGGACTACTGTCTACGAGAAAACTAAAATTCTGATAGTCAAATGCTCCCCGTGTTTTATTATAAGATATATCATATTTAACAGGCAGACTACTCCATTGACTGTAAATAGCAAAGCAATTTTGCAAGGAATGTCAAGAACGTCTTCAAGCATGATTTAGTAGCGCCATTTTTCATTCAGAAGAGACGAAAAACACTACCGATGCAATAAAAAGGGAAATCAAGTCGCTTCGTTGGACTGAAGTGACTCCTAATGGTATTTAAGTATCCATGTAGCCATACCACATGCATAATTGAAGCAACTTCAAAACAGGCAACGTTTTTTGAGATATATTTTTCATATTATGCATGTGTGGCTAACTGACTGGGACATAGTTTCCTCTATAATTGTGACTTCAACCAGTCCTCTGCAAAATTTGAACTAATTTTAACAGGCTTTTCAAGCGTAAATACATGAACTGTATCCATCATACCCAGATGTAAACAATGCGTAAAATGCAACAAACATGGAACCAATACCCAAGCACAAGGCAATCTCAAAGTCCAGTGTCAGGCGAAATCGATAAAATTGTCTGGAACTTCACACACACGCGAAAAATTACGTTTTTTAACAATACAACTACCCTATGTATGCAGAAAAAACTGGGACCACTACTCAATGTGAATATTTTAGGACAATTTGGGCATTTGTTTACATTCGGGTTTGATGGATACACCTCGTTTGTTTATGTACAACACTCACAAGGAATGTGTATTAAAACAGACTCGGATGGATGGTAATCGTAAAATCATTGAATATGTCCTTGTTTTGTCATCTTGTTCCAGATCTGTTGCAAATTAGGTTTGAAATCAAATTACATATTTTCGAACCTAGTTTCTCTTAAGCGCCAAGTTATTGATCATATATATATTTTTGGATATAATGCAATTTGATAGCTTCCTTGTGTTTGGACACCAACATTTCACTTTACGCTAGAGCATGAACACAGATATTTATAGACATTTGCCTATATCCTTACAAGCCAACGAGGCACGGAGTCGGTTTCAAGTTGAAAACAAATACGTTGTTTTCATCCTATTAATGGCGAGTGCATTCTTATTGTTTCAATCACATCTCCGATGCACCAGAACTTCTCTGCCGTCAATAACATGATTAGTATTGATATAAACTAATTGTCTTCATCATACACCGCAGTGAACACAACAATAATTGCTGCTCCATGAATAGTACAGAAATTAGCCAAAAAAATCGCATGATGAAAAATACAAAAACAACATAATATTCTCTTCTTCTTCCTTATAATCTAAAACACGGATGAAATAAGGTCATCCTCAATAAATTGGTTGTTTCCCCAAACGCGACCCTACTCAGGAGTTGGGTAGGTAGGTAGGTAGGTAAAAATATTTCCAGGTAAATGAGGAAAAAAAGACCTAAATGAAGACTGACAACATAAAAAAAGGTTCAAAACACTTGCTTGACAGGATGCAATACTTGCTTAGTGTATTGTATATTCTATTTGTATAGCAGATACAGATAGAATTTTACCAAACGTCACTTGATAAATTTAGTTGCAAAATTCACAGACTGATCGCCTACACTGTTAGTTGTAGGTTTCTGGACTTTAAAACTGACAATTATTTTGTTATTAACTGGGATTGGTGATTGGTTCAAACTACTCAAGTGGTACAGAGAGCATATTGCTGATTGGTGGAGCCAACATTCACCCAGAATGGCACTTTATCATACATTTGCTCCCGGCATTGCAATGTCAAGAAGTGTTACATTCCGTTTCATTTTTTTTTCCAAATTTGCTTGTGAATTGGGGATTGTAAGGATTATAAACTGGGAGTTCATACGTTGCATTTCAGTAATTTATTCGTGACTAAAATGTGTGTGGGTCCATCAATTTGCATTGATTTTACATATAAACAAAGTACTCGATCGGCGCCGCCGTATTCCACGTTGCTTGGGGCAACATACGAATATAAACCAGAAGTAGGTCAATGCGTACTCGTTTTCAGATGCGGTTGAATTTAAAAATAATGCGAGGAATAAAACAAAGTTACCTATCAATTCTGCAATAAATTTATTTCGCGTGATTATTTCAGGGTTGATCGCGTTAGGGGAAACAGAGGAATTTTAGTTGAGGCCTAACAGAACACATCGGATTTTCATTCAGATTTTTGCCTAATAGATATCTCCTTAGGCATAATTTTGCCAGGTAATGCCATTCTCTCAATAGAAAGTAATCAGTGGTCGAGAGGAGTGCCCAGTTATAATGACGGGTTCTGGTTTTCTGCTTGTGAGTTGCACTCAGTGTTACAGACATATTGATCACAATGTAATTACTGCTGATGTGGTAAAAACTTGCTCTTACGTACGCGTATCGGACACCAGTCTTAATTGCTGATCGTGATTCACTACATCTCATGAAACGCGTCAGGTGTTTATTTCTTAACTATTAATTAGTACGATTTGACAATTTTTTTCGGTGGGGTGAGTTCGATTGATTCTATCAATGATCAGAGGACATCACCCAGTTAGATATGTTCCCGTGCATGAGATGGCTGGCTGGAGTCGTGTGCAGGAGCAACAATAAATCATGCCGATGTTGTCGCATATATGGAAGTACACCTAACTAATGGTCAATATGTTCATTGGGGCATTGTCAACTCTCATGCATACTTCTTATCCACAGTCGTCAACGTGGGCACAGGATTCCTGTAGCGGAGTTACAGGAAGCCTGCAAAAAGCAACAACATAATCTGAGAAAATTAATGGTAGGTGGGTATTTTGGGTTGGAAACACATCCCAAACGATGTTTCCAGCAAAGAGACTGAGCAGATGGACTAACATTATGATATTCTTTTGCATGGTAGTTTCATTTGTTGTTGACACCTTCGTTATTATTAACTATAAACACATGAAATGAGATTATCCCTCAATTATCGTCCGATTGCGACTTTGTCTACATGTATTCACCATATAATGGAACATTTGCCCACTGCTACTGTGCATGGGGGCTGATTGGTTCACAGTTGAATAAATTCATCAGTTAATGGGAGGTGACACTCGTCTGTTTGTGTTTGTCAAGCAACTGTTTATCGTAGCACACACGAGATATGTGCTGCAGGATTCGCGTAACAGGCGCTGAAGAATTCAAGTAACACTGGATGTAAAATTGCCCTAAAATTTCTATTCCCACTAAAATCAACTTTGTACACAACATTATAAACACATAGAAAGGTCAGATTCATGGACTGTGCATTGTACTGGAAAAGTACAAGCATATAGGTTGCGATATTCCTGGCTGGATCTCATCAACTGGCAATGCCTTTTCTTCGTTGTAAAGTAATTTAGTATGCAAGTAGCACTAGATGAAAAATTGCCCCCAAACACCTCTTTCACTAAATTTACAGCAAAATAACTTATTATGTGTAACAACTGGAACAATATAATAAACTGAATATACAGTGCTCATCATGTCCTCAATGATATCAGTATTGGTGTGTTGCATGGACCTAACCTATCTTACGTGTGTGGTTTTGTTAGCAACCTTCCTACAGAGAATTATTATGACTGGTGACTGTGGGTACTGCAGTTTCTCATCAGAGCAAACGGATGACATTGTACAACACTGCATCCAGTCCCACGCTGGTCCCAATACTGATCAGTGGGGTAATGGTGAGCACTGTATATATTCAGTTTATGTATAGTGTACATACATATTATACCGTTCCAGTTGTTAAATATAATAAATATTTTTGCTGTCAATTTAGTGGAAAGAGAGATTCGGGGACAATTTTACATCTAGTGGTACTTGCATTGCCAATTGATGAGATCCAGCCAGGAATAATGCAGCCTATATGCTTGTACTTTTCCAGTACAATGCACAATCCATGAATCTGACCTTTCTATGTGTTTATATTGATGTGTACAAAGTTGATTTAGTGGAAAGAAAAATTTTAGGGCAATTTTACATCCAGTGTTACTTGAATACTGAAGCGCTTGTTACGTGAATACTTCAGCGCCTGTTACGTGAATCATGCAGCACCTATCTCGTGTGTGCTACGATAAACAATTGCTTGACAAACACAAACAGACGAGTGTCACCTCCCATTAACTGTTGAATTTGATCAACTGTGAACCAATAAACCCCCATGCACATTAGCAGTGGGCAAAAGTTCCATTACTTATTATTATTATTTATTTATTCAACCTCCCCATGGGAGAAATGACAAATTATGACGTAATGTAAAACATGCGATAAAACATACACTAAAACAGTACAGACGGGGACATACATGTAAGACCAATGACAGTGATCAGAATGACCTGGTTAACAGTTTGACCAAATTGTATTCGGAGGACCATGGTTTGACATAGTTATCATTAAGTAATAGGTAATTCAGGGAATCAGCGAGGCCATTACAATTCGTACTCATATTGGCAGTTTGACATGGATTACATGTGGGTTTATTTAACATCAGAGATATAGGTGAAACACCCAAATTAACAATACGATATAACAGCGAGTCTGGAAATAGAGTGTTATCGGTGATGTATTTTTCCAACATATACAGACACAGATTTCTAGTCGGAGAATCAACTGCACAGATTCTGTGAAACAGTGACTTAGTAAGCTTAGTAATACCAGAGTACATGGAATTAATTTCCAGGGCGTGTAAAATAGAGTGTTATCGGTGATGTATTTTTCCAACATATACAGACACAGATTTCTAGTCGGAGAATCAACTGCACAGATTCTGTGAAACAGTGACTTAGTAAGCTTAGTAATACCAGAGTACATGGAATTAATTTCCAGGGCGTGTAGAAGTTGACTATGATGAGCACGTTTATTCAGGCCATACATTTGTTTAACTATTTGACCTTGTGTTTGTTCCAGTTGTTTATAGTTAGATACACTCAAATTAAGGGATTCCATCCCATACTGCAATGAGGGGAGGCAAACAGTTCTATACAAGTGAACTTTACTCGGGATATTAACACCAGGATATAACATTCCGACATCAGGAAGGGAATATAAGCTGCGTTTACTTTTTTGGATGCGCTTGTTAATATGGAGGTTGTATTGGCTATCATTGCAGAAGGTTACACCCAGGATTTCGACGTGATCAACAGTTTCAATGGGAATATCCCCTAGAGTCCAACAAGGTTCTGGAGCAAATCTATAGGTTACATGGTGATTTCATGTAGACAAAGTGGCAATCGGACGATAATTGAGGAATAATCTCACTTCATGTGTTTATAGCTAATAATAACGAAGGTGTCAACAACAAATGAAACTACCACCCAAAAGAATAGCTTTATGTTAGTCTATCTGCTAAGTCGCTTTGCTGGAAACCTCGTTTGGGATGTGTTTCCAACCAAAAAAATCCCACCTACCATCAATTTTTTCAGATTATGTTGTTGTTTTTTGCAGGCTTCCTGTAACTCCGCTACAGGAATCCTGTGCGCACGTTGACGACTGTGTTATCTATTATGAATGATTATGATGCAATTATTACAATTGTTCATTGTCCCATCATGCTTGGAATGTGATATTTGCATGTTTAGTGATTACGTGTCGACATATGTACGGGTGTACCATCTTGATGCTTCCGGATGTCTCCCAGGTTTTATGGCCCTTCGTGTCGTTTACAACAGGGTGATGTCATAGTCGATAATGGTTTAGGTGAGAAATATATGGTATCATAAAACTTGTCTGATTACTCAACAAGGAAGTTTTTCTCCCATTTTTTTTTTCAAACTGGCGGTGTTTGATGGAAAACGCCCAATTTTATACATAGGCGAATAATATGTCTTTTTCTGCTAGTTTCAGCATAACACTACCTATATGTGCATTTGTGTGTCTATAAGCGAAGATCATATTCAACAGTATGATCTTTGCTATAAGTGTCATTGTCCATCAAACTTCGATCTATGCCTGGTAACCATTTTTATTTTCCAACGTCTCTTTTCCAACGCTTTTGGTCTGAAACCAAATGACTGTCTGTTTTGTATCATTTTTTGCTATTGAAAAATTCACTTGGAAAATTCCATCCACTTTTGCCTGGAATATACAACCAAACATTGAACATTTTTTCAATGGGAATACCTCGGAAACTCGAAGGAGTTGAAGATAGATGAGTATTTCAAAATTTTTTGAAATACATCTCGGTAGAGATTCGTAACGAATATTTGGATTATGTCAAAAATTATGAAAACTGTACAGATCATGCGGAAAAGAAGGGATACTCCTTGCAATATTGCGACGCAATCTCATGTAGTGTTTGCATGTTTAATGACAATATCAAAATCTGGCAACAATAGTTTCTATGGATGCATCCCCATGGGGTGTTCCCCCATGTCCCCCACAGTTTATGGCTCTTTGTGTCCATGTTTACAACAGGGTGGCTTTACGGTGCAGACTATCAACATGTCCGCGTGGGAAGGATATATTATGGCATAAAACACGTGTGCTTACTGAGCTAGCTTTCGTAGCAAATTGGTCTTTCGAAGGCAGATGTTGAGTGGATAATACTGGGTGATTCAGCAAAAACTTTACCGAAATCTCTTCTGAAGTTATGGGCATCTATTCGCCGAACACTATATACACGGGCATTTACATATAGTGTCATATGTCAATTTATATTATCAAAACTTTGAAATAATTTTACACATCCATATAACATTAAATGTGTAAAAATGTCGTAAAAATATTCATTGACATCTTACGCCATGCAAGTGCCAGTGTTTGATGTGATCGGTGAATAAATGCCAACAATGTCAAGCGACGTTTTGGTTAAGTTTTTTTTCTTTCTGAATCACACTACAAGCTGCCTAGTTTTACCATTCTGGATAACATATGGAAATTGCTCATAGCCTAGTATACGCAATAAGCAATAACGACAAGAACAAAAGTGGCAGAGGTTGAATTCCAGTTCGCCACTGGATATGGCAAAAGAATGTGCGTTTATGGTGATGTCTACATCGGTGGTACACTGTAGGGGTCCCACTTGGATTTATCGAATGAAGGGTAGAGTAGGGAATATTTACGACAAATTTCGTATGTGTAAACGTCAGGAATCGAGCGGCAAAATGTGTTAGCCAAAGTTCCTGCTGTGATATCGTACGTCAGTCGGAATTGGATAAAGTTTGTGCTAAATGATACTTTGGTAATTTATGCGCTAACGCCAGGTGGGAAATTACGGAGCCCCTGAGGTGACATACCAGATATATTTATTAATCCGTGCGCACGAATTAGTAAACCGTGGCCACGAATTAGTAAACCGTGGCCACGAATTGGTAAACCGTGGCCACGAATTAGTAAACCGTACGCACGAATTAGTAAATCGTGCACACGAATTAGTATACTGTGCACACGAATTAGTAAACCGTGGCCATGAATTGGTAAACTGTGCGCACGGATTACCTTAACTAATCTGTGGGCATGATTTAACAATCCGTGGGCACGATTTAATTATTCGTGGGCACGATTTAACAATTTGTGAGCACGGATTAGTATTTCGTGCCCACGGATTGGTATAACTAATCCGTGGGCACGATTTACCAATTCGTGGGCACGAAATACTAATTCGTGCCCACGAATTGGTAAATCGTGCCCACGGATTAATTCGTGGCCACGAAATTGTGTGCACGGTTTGGTAATTTGTGCGCACAGTTTGGTATACCGTGCACACGGATTGGTAAACCGTGCGCACAAATTAATAAATATTTTCGGTATGTCACCTCAGGGGCTCCGTAGGAAATAGCACATCGTGCGAAGTTAAATTTTGTGTTCGACCAATAAACAGCAAATGAAATCTTCACGACTTGTCTGAACTGACGTATATAAAGTCCAACTCCTACCACTTGGGCAATGAACATTACTTGATATTTCTCATGATACACACGAGATCTTATATATCACAAACGAGATCTTATATGGCACAAACGAGATCTTATATGTCACAAACATTAACCAAATGTATTGTTAGATGACAGTAAGATGTTGATATGTTCAGTGACAATATTTGGTTTCTACTGTTGCTATCTTTTGCTTAGAATTTCGCACAGATCTGTTCCTTTAATTGTAGTCTGAAAACCGAATGAATCTGACCACATGTAACGAAATCCTTATATTTCCTACTCTTACATACACTCTTACATATATCATGTAATTCAGCATTTGATATGTTGTCCTTCGGTCTGGAGAGGACATAAAACTTGGTACTGAGTGAGGATTACGATTGCTACACCGGGATACTCAGCGGTGGTGATGGGGAAGCTGATAGATGTACCCTAATCTGCTTCAGGCCCCTGTGGAAACTCAATTCAGTACACACCACACAAAACACGACCACACTGGAAATAAAAGCGTGCACTTTCGGGCGTTATACTGAGGGGCGCCCTCTGAATAAATCCAATCCCACCAACATTTCACGGATTTAACACACCGTTATCACTTATGAAGATAATTTATTCACAACTATTTGTAGGCTTAAATTTTTACAGTCTATTTCACAGTTTTCACTGTAGTTCACTAGTCTCCATGAACCAATGTATGTGTATTTCGATATTATATAGTCACAGGCTCGAAACGCATCAATTTGAGTTCACTTGACATTTGAATTCCCAGAAACGGTATGTCTACTTCATTAAAGCAAACACCTAGAAAACTCTCGCAATCTTGGAAGAGTCCGGTTTGGCATAGAACTAGAGTGTCATTTATGTGATGTCTTCAATGCATGAAGCTGTAGATGGAAATGGACGTTTCATTGCGCCAAATGACGATGAATGACTGGAAGACTTTTTACATGACTCTGGACGGGATTTGTTTCTGATCCGAAAGCAATTTAATTTGGATTATTTTCGTGGATTTATCATATTTACACATTATCGGAGTATGGTCGACAACAATAAACAAATTCAAGTATTCGAATTTAAGTATTTTGATCGTTAATTTTCGGGTCGTTTGTGTATTATCATTCGTGTTTTTGAGAAAAAACTCAAAAATCCTCCATCAGTGAAGTGAACATACGAGTGATTACTAGTGCTTTTTGGGCTATAAAATTATTTCGAATGTTACAGTCAGACTCATTTGATTTCGTGTGAATCAACAGTAAACACCATTGCATTGCACGTTGGTCTGATTTTTGTTTGAAAACACTATAATGTATGAGTGTGATATTGTCTTGCGTTCATAATATGGAAGAATGTTTCCAGATATGGGCATTGTGTTATTATTAATCGTTTCTCACAACTACTATAGTTTCCACATGAGTGTCAATATTATCATCAGCAATAAGTCACATTGCATCACAATTACGTATGTTAACTCATATATGGACTTAGGGAGAACCATTACTTACACAAGCCCTCAATTGTCAATAAGTGCAACACATATTCATCCCATATTTCGTACCAGACACGTGTACTTTTTCAACAAAACACCACAGTATAATTGTGATCGTCTTTACTTATGTGACGAAAATCTCAGCTTAAAAAACTAATCAATAATTCATTTTTCTCTAAAAAGGGACAACGTCGGTACCACTATATTGTAGTTAAATATAATACCGCTTATTTTGTTAAAGGCGACTCTGATGCCCCATACAAATATACTGAAATAGATGTGGTAAATATGGTTAATTTTCTGATTGATAATATTTTTGTGGAATTTGGTGGTCGAATATTTCAACAAACTATTGGTATTCCCATGGGTACAAACTGTGCACCATTATTGGCAGACCTGTTTTTATACTCATATGAATCAGATTTTATCCAACATTTACAAAGAGGAGGTTCTAAGAAACTAACATGTAATTTTAATTTCACTTTCCGATACATAGATGATGTATTGTCGCTAAATAATCCCAAGTTTGGTGATTATTTGGATGTCATATATCCTAAGGAACTTGAAATTAAGGATACTACAGAATCCGCTAATTTTTCCAACTATCTAGACCTGAGGTTGGAGATTGATAATGATTCTAACCTGTCAACTAGATTATATGACAAACGTGATGATTTCAATTTTTCCATAGTCAATTTCCCTTTTCTAAGCAGCAACATTCCTATGTCACCGGCATATGGTGTGTTTGTTTCTCAACTTATACGCTATTCCAGAGCTAGTTGCAAATATGAGGACTTTGTCTATCGAAGTGCCCAGCTAGTCTCTAAACTGCTACGACAAGGATATGTTTTACCAAGACTTATCGCTGCGTTTAAGAAATTCTATGGACGTCATCATGATCTGGTTGATAAATACAGCAAATCCATGTCTGCCATGCAACTAGATCTTTTTTCCTGTTAATTTTGGGGAATTCATGACGGGTGCCACTAGTGGGGCAGGAAATGCTCACTCTTTCCGGAACACCTGATTTCACCTCCTGATGGCCATTTACGGGGGTTCATGAGTTTCCCTGCCATTTTTGTTTTCTCTCACTTCGTATGCCTGATATGACTTTCTGTCCCCGGACTATGAGATTGGATAACGGACCCTGTTTTGTTTGCTCGGAATACTTGATACTGGGTATTGATTCCACGTCTATGAATGTACCACGTAATATGAAACGCGAAGAAACATCCGCATGATAAAGATAGTTCTCCAACATTTCCACATGTATGAAGTGGCCGACAGGATGTTACATTTTAGCAAAATATGGTGTGAAAAACCGACAATAGTTGTTAGGTGAAAGAAGCCCTTCGATGTAAACCATCGCGGTTGAGAGAAGAGCTCTTTTGAATAGATCTCCCATGTGTCGTGTCAAAGACTATAGTTAGAAAATGAAATATGAGCATTTTTCTGACATGTCATTTCTATTTCAATGTATCTTTTATATAATAAGCATAATTATGTTTATCCGCACGAGGTTTCATATGTATGATGCCCACTCATGTTCCCGGGCTTTATATTTCATTTTTACCAGACAGAACAAAATACTTACAGCAGTAGTTGACTATACTTGAAAAGATTTGGAGTGTAACGCTAAAATTATAGAAGTCCGAGTCACACATGATACGAAGATGGAAATTTGTGAGATCGCGATGAGTGCTTCTGGATTTTATGGAGCCCCTAATAAGAGGACACACCTGTGAGTGGAAAAACACATTTTTTTCGCGTTTTCTTGCAAAGTTTTCAGGTTCGAACGCGATCTTTTCACGTTCCCTCAGGAAGTGTTTGCATTCGAATGCAAGCTTTTCGTGTTCCCTCACGATAGCCTTGATTGTGCTGACGCCCTTGACTTATGGAAGTTTTGTAACAATATCATGAGGGAACGTGACAGATCACGTTCGAACGCAAAACGTTCGTGAAGAAATCGTGTTCAAATGCAAAAATATCACGTTTTAACGCGTAAAGATCGCGTTAGAAAAAAAAACTTTTTACCTATCGGCTGTGTCCCCAATTTTAACGCCCGGTTGTCGTGCGATAAAAGGCAGAACCAAAGTCTCAAAAGCAGTTGGATCCATACATTAACTTGTGACGACCCGTTCTCATTTGGAGAGTCCCACATAAAACTTTCAATTATCAAACATTATAACAGATACTTATCATTTACTACATGTTGGCTCCCGTACCGAGGCAATAAAGGCCAATATGACACTCTCCCCATGCTAACTAAATAATTCAGATGCTCGAGCGTGTACGGAATAAGTGTGGTATAACAGCCATTGTTAGTATCCTGGATACAGTCTATGGCGATAATGTAGTCCTGTTTCGTATTTTTATCTTCATCTTCGACAAACGGATGCGAAAACTATATCCGGATAGAAGACTCACATATGGTAGTGGCACGCTGACAAGATATCGCAGATATTATCATATCGATTTCTCGGCTTGTCCACCTATCGACCTATACCAGCAAAAGTGACAAAAGCCTTCTAGAACACCTTTCTCGATATTATTTGAACTTCCCTAATCCATGGCAACGACAAGTCATACTCTTAACAGTTTAGTGATTAGGTACTTAAGTACTTGTTATGTATGTACTTCATGGGGTTTGTTTCGGATTTCTAATTAGTTTCATATGTTGTTGGGCAGTTGTCTTTTAATTCCATCAGGTGTACAGTAGAAACAATTACATTCTACACATTGTCTGGCCCTGATCAGGCCAGTGTGTCTTTGGATAAGCTGATTGGGAGGGCTTTGTTTCTATTGAAAAATAGTGTTTTTAACGTTTGCTATTGACATGGTCAAAATCTAGTTGTATTGGTTGATATAGATTGATACTTACATTATACGCCGGAGATCATATGGAAAATCCCAAAACATAGGAAACGATGTTTATAGCATAGTTTGTCTCTTTTAGCGTGTTTAGTGAACTACTTTACAGTTTTCCGTGCCTGAAAGTGCATCCCTTATTGTAATCCATCACAACCAGCATGATTATAATATACGTGTGTTTAATGATGATATCAGAAACGATAAACAATCGTTGTGTGGTTGGATCGTGTTGGAATTTCCCCGTGTTCCCCAATATCAATAGACAACCCACGGACCAATTGTTCATCATATTTTATTTGAGCGTATGTTGAATAGGATGATAGCGTTTGTATTGTGCGATGAATTGGAAGATAAAACATAATTATTCATTGGCAAGTGTGGCAAACAATACATCTCACAGTCATTTCTCGGGCCCAAGTATCATACACTGCGCCTTGATACTACTCGTCCACTGAATGAATGCCTTTTAATCCGTCTGTCACCTTTTTAATCCTTATTGAATATAGAGGAAGGCGCAGTGTATGATACTTGGGCCATTTCTCGCAGGCAATTTTTAAACAATGGAATTGGTAGAAGCATTTTCTGACCGTGACCCCTGTGCCACAATATCGATAAACGATGTAGGTTACAGGGTTCGGTGGTACAAACACCACAGTGTGGATGTCGGTGCCAACATTTAAATCACACTCCTGGGTTCGGTATGAATTGTGTACCAGGCGGTGACCACCCACCTACACACAATCAATATGGATATAGGGTAATGCACGTGATATAATCCCATTGTTTTTGACACCATCGTCGCTATTCGACGCTCGTGCTCACTCGGCTTTTTTTTTCTAGAAAAAACCAAACGCACCCCAACCCTCCGTAGGATTCTGGGATAGCACTGAAAAGTAATTCATATGGTCTCATCCACACTACATTGAAAAAAACAAATTGCAAACAAAACAAATCATGGGTCTGGTACTCATACTTCACAGATAATCTGTGTGAAGGACCAAACAATGGGATTACAGTTAAGCGGCACATTCGATTTCAATCGCATTTACTTTGTGTCATTTCCAAGAAATTTATCGTGCGGAAGCACACACATACGATGTCTTGATCGGCGGTTTTTTGTTTCTATGCTACATAAATTTCAGGAGTGATGCAGCTGGTACGAGAGTCTAGTTTGTAAACAAACTCGGCCCATGCTAGGCTGTCGCTATTCCTCTCCAAATAAACTCGTGATGCAGTGATGCAGTTATAACTGTCAGAAATTCGCAATGGTTACCTGACAGTGGATTTGAACACTCAGAACTAAAATCCTTTAATGCATCTTTCCTTTGTTTCCAATGGGTTCCTATTTCTAATAGGGACCTAAGTGGAGGTCCTTATGTTTGTGCGCGGTCTTTTTCAATAATGACTCAAAGGATTATTATTTGTATAACACGACTATCGGAAAGTACGCAGGGGACCACCGAGCAATCTGTCCCTCCTATAGAAATGTGTTTTCAAGCCCGGGGAGGGTAACGAACACCTCGTCCACGCACATCCGATAGTTTATTAGTTAATTTCACACAAACAAAAAGTTTACAAAAGTTTGCAACAATGACAAATTATGCAAATTATGCATTAATCACATCTTAGGCTAACATCGAAAAGATTGTTTCCTACAGAACATATACCGGTGAAACAAAGGAAAGATGCATGAAGTTTTGAACAATTCATTTCATATTAATAGTAACGTTGCCACCGTATATAAATACTGAGCTTACCCCTACTGGAGTAGGCCTTTCAGTCTCAGTGTGACACCTCACGTCACCTGATGAGTTCTTTTGCAAATTAGGTTTAGTTGTTTCACTCCCTGACAAGACATCGGAAATTTGTTGTTTTTGTTCTTCCGAAGGCCTGATATAATTTTCAACCGCCTTGCTTCTATGCCCGGTGTGGGCAGCTACTTGAAAACTGTCCATACCAGATTGATATAATCTTGTAGCAGTAGTACAGCGCAAGGAATGGTTTGTAAACCGTCCCTCTATCCCACCAGCTTTCACAATTTTTGACACCATATTTTTCAGGGTATTGTGACCGACCGGAGACCGCTCGTACCAAACAGACTGACCTTGCCACTTTGACCTAGGACGCAGATACAAAGCACTAGACAAACTTTCGGGATGACACTTGCTTACGTACAACTTGTATATTCTCACAATACATCGTGATGGATCACTGAGATTCTCAAAAGCTTTGAGAGACTTTCTCTCAACTTTTCTGTGTTTCAGACCACCTTGGTTGTTCTTACTCACACATTCTGTGTATTCCAGATACTCCCTGCCATTTTCGGAGCTCCCTAGTTTGAAATTTCGTATTGATAGATTTCGCTGCTCGTCACCCCCTCTCAAACTGAAATTCACACCTACAAGCCAGAAGAGAGCATTGAGTAGATTCTCCGGATTTTCGTCTCCTAGCACACCCTTCTCCCACAACAATTTCTCATGTTCTGTGCTGATTTCATCTTTTTTCCTTGTGGGTAATCCAACACCTTCAGAACACGACTGCTTCATCTCCACATCTAATGAACAACGGACCATATCAAATGCCTCATCGTTAAACAGCTTTACTTTGTGACCCTGCATTTCGAAATATTTCTGGACTGAACACACAATTTCATACAAGGTTTTTGGTGGATACTTGGATCCGTCTTTTTTCCTGACCTCACGGATAAACTGAGAGAGTACAATATTTATTTTATCTTTGGGCAGACTAAGCATGTCACACTCTGGAGATAACGGCATAAACATATTATTGTTTTCACGTTTCCATTGAACCCAAGACTGTAGTATCCGCCACGCCCATGCAGCCTTTTCCTGCGTTCGCTTCGGGATTGATTCTAGTCGAATGTGCTGTTCGTCTACTAAAGGTTTCTCCGTGAATCGATTACCACCGACACCTAATAACAACCAACAAAGTGGCACATAGTGAGGGTCGATTTAACATGTACACATGTACACGTGGGACAATCGTTCTGGATTCGGTCACTTTTAATCGAATGGGATCCTAGTTGATAGACCAACACAATATTCGGGGGGGGGGGGGGTTGTCCTATCAGAATGCTGTGGTGGTCTATCACCTAACCGGACACACAAAGATTTCATGCAAGTTAGCATGTCGAACAAAACTCAAAATATTTTACAAATTCATTATATTGTTCGTGTGCGCGCCAATCAAATCCAAATAATCACTTACCATCCAAAGCCCTGTGCGCTGTCATTATCGTAGCCCCGCCAAGATCTGGCATGTCGCGGCAATCGATTGCGTCGTCCATAGCTTTTCGCAGCTCTGGAAGGTCGATTTTCAAATCCGCACAGCATTTTATTTCGTCGTCGCGGCTAGCACATTGCTTTTCATATCTTTCTACAATTTGCGTCAAGTCACTGTCAGACATAGTAAAGTCATCAGATAATGTTGTTTCTTGTTTGGGCTTGGACAGTTCTTTTTCATAAGTTTCCACAAATTGCGACAGTTCAGAATCGGACAAACTTTTTTCTTCCGTTTCAGGTGTGTGAGGTGCGCTTTTCTCGAAGGTATCCACCGCCTGTGTTAATTCGACATCCGACACTGTCATGTCATCAGGGATTATATCATTCTGTATATATTCCATTATATCGTCAAGCGTTTGGTCGTGATGACCAAAACCCTGATTTGATTCCATTTTTGTTGCCTGTTCATTTCATGGCATGGCATAAAGTGGCCTAGAATGGTAGAAGTACAATCGTTCATGCACGAACGTACGCCATGGCGATGAGAAAACATTCTATAATGAGTCAAACGCTCCCGCCTAACCGTAATTGAGAAATCACGCGATACCGAATGAAACGTCCACCCCACCCCACACCCCCTGGCCCAAAATTTTCTGAAACTGACGCAGAGGTGAGATTAAAATAATGAGTCTCGGGGCGATGCATTAAATCGGATAAGGTGCTCGGCGTACGGTCTTTGGCAATAATAATACCCTCCGCGCTACGCGCGTCGGGCATTATTATTGCCAAAGACCTACGCCTCGTACCTTATCCTATATATAGTGTACACCAAGACTCACATATTCCGGACAGAAGACTCACATATTGTAGTGGCACGCTGACAAGATATCGCGGATATTATCATATCGATTTATCGGCTTGTCCACCTATCGACCTATACCAGCAAAAGTGACAAAAGCCTTTTAGAACACCTGTCTAGATATTATTTGAACTTCCCTAATCCATGGCAACGACAAGTCAAATTCTTAACAGTTTAGTGATTAGGTACTTAAGTACTTGTTATGTATCTAGTTCATGGGGTTTGTTTCGGATTTCTAATTAGTTTCATATGTTGTTGGGCAGTTGTCTTTTAATTCCATCAGGTGTACAGTAGAAACAATTACATTCTACACATTGTCTGGCCCTGATCAGGCCAGTGTGTCTTTGGATAAGCTCATTGGGAGGGCTTTGTTTCTATTGAAAAATAGTGTTTTTAACGTTTGCTATTGACATGGTCAAAATCTAGTTGTATTGGTTGATATAGATTGATACTTACATTATACGCCGGAGATCATATGGACAATCCCAAAACATAGGAAACGATGTTTATAGCATAGTTTGTCTCTTTTAGCATGTTTAATGAACTACTTTACAGTTTTCCGTGCCTGAAAGTGCATCCCTTATTGTAATCCATCACAACCAGCATGATTATAATATACGTGTGTTTAATGATGATATCAGAAACGATAAACAATCGTTGTGTGGTTGGATCGTGTTGGAATTTCCCCGTGTTCCCCAATATCAATAGACAACCCACGGACCAATTGTTCATCATATTTTATTTGAGCGTATGTTGAATAGGATGATAGCGTTTGTATTGTGCGATGAATTGGAAGATAAAACATAATTATTCATTGGCAAGTGTGGCAAACAATACATCTCACAGTCATTTCTCGGGCCCAAGTATCATACACTGCGCCTTGATACTACTCGTCCACTGAATGAATGCCTTTTAATCCGTCTGTCACCTTTTTAATCTTTATTGAATATAGAGGAAGGCGCAGTGTATGATACTTGGGCCATTTCTCGCAGGCATTTTTTAAACAATGGAATTGGTAGAAGCATTTTCTGACCGTGACCCCTGTGCCACAATATCGATAATCGATGTAGGTTACAGGGTTCGGTGGTACAAACACCACAGTGTGGATGTCGGTGCCAACATTTAAATCACACTCCTGGGTTCGGTATGAATTGTGTACCAGGCGGTGATCACCCACCTACACACAATCAATATGGATACAGGGTAATGCACGTGATATAATCCCATTGTTTTTGACACCATCGTCGCTATTCGACGCTCGTGCTCACTCGGCTTTTTTTTTCTAGAAAAAACCAAACGCACCCCAACCCTCCGTAGGATTCTGGGATAGCACTGAAAAGTAATTCATATGGTCTCATCCACACTACATTGAAAAAAACAAATTGCAAACAAAACAAATCATGGGTCTGGTACTCATACTTCACAGATAATCTGTGTGAAGGACCAAACAATGGGATTACAGTTAAGCGGCACATTCGATTTCAATCGCATTTACTTTGTGTCATTTCCAAGAAATTTATCGTGCGGAAGCACACACATACGATGTCTTGATCGGCGGTTTTTTGTTTCTATGCTACATAAATTTCAGGAGTGATGCAGCTGGTACGAGAGTCTAGTTTGTAAACAAACTCGGCCCATGCTAGGCTGTCGCTATTCCTCTCCAAATAAACTCGTGATGCAGTGATGCAGTTATAACTGTCAGAAATTCGCAATGGTTACCGGACAGTGGATTTGAACACTCAGAACTAAAATCCTATAGTGTACACCAAGACCTGCATTGTACAGTGGCTTATATTCGCCATCATGTTTACTTTACACCCCATCCAATTCCTCAGTGAGAACTTTCTTTACCATTCTCAGAACCTTTTCAGACAAGTGTCATCTCCCATTACCTGTTGAATTAGACTAACTGTGAACCAGTCAAACACCATGCACATTAGCAGTGGGCAAAGGTTCCAATATAAGGTGATTACATGTAGACAAATAGTCAATCGGACGATAATTGAGGAATAATCTCATTTATGTGTTTATAGTTAATAATAACGAAGTTGTCAACAACAAATGGCACTACCACGCAAAAGAATATCATTGTGTTAGTCTATCTGCTAAGTCCCTTTGCAGGAAACCTCATTTGGGATGTGCTACCAAACCAAAAGTACCCACCTACCATAAATTTTCTCTGATTATGTTGTTGCTTTTTGCAGGCTTCTTGTACTTCCGCTACAGGAACACTGTGCGCACGTTGACGACTGTGATCATGTGGTGTTTGCATGTTTAATGACAATATCAATGTCTGAAAACAATATTTCCATTGGTGCATCCGTATGGGGGTATTCCCCATGTTCGCCCACAGTTTATGGCTCTTTGTATTCATGTTTATAACAGGGTGGCTTTACGGTGAAGACTATCAATATATCCGCATTTGAAAGATATATTATGACATAAAACACGTGTGCTTACTGAGCTAGCCTTCGGAGCAAATTGGTCTTTCTGAATGCGGATGTTGACTGGATATTACAGGGTGATTCACAAAAAACTTTCCCGAACTGTCCAGGGAAGTTATCCGTATCTATTCCCTGAACACATTATTCACTGGAAATAAAATATAATGTTAGTTGTCGATGCTTATTTTTGCAACAACTTTGATATTATTTTACACTTTAACATAATGTTTCTGCTATATGGATGGTTGAAAAAAAAAGTCACATCTACTATTATTCCAGAACATCCTGATACATTGTTGACTTGTGGCCTGAATCTGGCAAAATTTTATGGGTTAACTATAAGATGTAACTTAAGTGTGATTAATTTTGCTTCATAACAATGCTACTGTAATACTAACCGTTGTTACTCAAAATATATGGCAATAAAATGTATATTTTAGAAAATACCATTTATCAATAAACTTGTGCGCAGATGATACAAACAGCACTAACTGTGCATTCATTCTGAAACTGTGCAATCTTTCTGATGGGCAACAAGTTGAACATATCCAAAAAAGATAGGACATGTATATATTCATCCATGTAACATTAAATGTGTAAAATTTTTGTAAAAATGTGCATTGACATCTACAATACTTTTTGGTAACGTTTCGGTAAAGTTTTTCCTGAATCATTCTACAAGCTGCTTAGTTTAAACATTCCAGAAAACTTTTATGGAAATTGCTCATAGCCTAGTATACGCATTTAGCAATAACGACAAGAACAACAGTGGCAGAACATGAAAATCATTTCGCCACTAGATATGGCAAAAAAATGTGCAATTATGTTGACGTCTACATCGGTAGTACACTGTAGGGGTCCCACATGGATTATTCGAATGATTGAATGGATTATTCGAATGATTGACGCGCAGGGTAGGGAATATTTCTGACACATTTCATATGAGTAAACGTCAGGAATCGAGTGGCAAATCTGTTAGCCAAAGTGCCCGCTCTGATATCGTACGTCAGTCGAAATTGGATAAAGTTTGCGCTAAATGATACTTTGCGCTACGATAATTTGTGCGCTAAGCGACAGGTGGGAAATAGCACCTTGTGCGAAGTTTAAACTTTTTGTCGACCAATAGAACAGTAAACGAAGTCTTCACCACTGGTCTGAACGGACATAGATAAAATACAACTACCTTTGTGCACGACGTATATGACCTGTACAGTGCGTATGCTTAATGTATAAGGCGTATACTACCAATTGGGCAATGAACATCAATTTGCATTTCTCATTATATATACATACGAGATCTTATATATCACAAACGATATTATATATGTCACAAACGAGATCTTATGTGTCACAAACGAGATCTTATATGTCTCAAACATTAACCAAATGTATTGTTAGATAACAGTAAGATGTTGAAACGTTCTGTGACAATATTTAGGTTCTACTGACTGCTGGCTTTTGCTTAGACGTTCACACGGAACTGATTACAATCCATTGCCTAATGTATATAACCACACGTAACGAAATCCTTATATTTCTGACATTCACTTTTACATGTAAGTATCAATCTATTACCACCAATACCAGTAGTTTGTGATGATGCCAATAACAAATGTAAAATACATTATAACTGTCAGAAATTCGCAATGGTTACCTGACAGTGGATTTGAACATTTAGAACGAGAATCCTATAGTGTACACCAAGACCTGCGTCGTACAGTGGCTTACATTCCCTATCATGTTTACTTTACACCCCATCCAATTCCTCAGTGATAACTTTCTTTACCATTCTCAGAACCTTTTCAGACAAGTGTCATCTCCCATTACCTGTTGAATTAGACTAACTGTGAACCAGTCAAACCCTATGCACATTAGCAGTGGGCAAAGGTTCCAATATATGGTGATTACATGTAGACAAAGAGTCCATCGGACGATAATTGAGGAATAATCTCATTGATGTGTTTATAGTTAATAATAACTAGTCAATCGGACGATAATTGAGGAATAATCTCATTTATGTGTTTATAGTTAATAATAACGAAGGTGTCAACAACAAATGGCACTACCACGCAAAAGAATATCATTGTGTTAGTCTAAAGTCCCTTTGCAGGAAACCTCATTTGGGATGTGCTACCAAACCAAAAGTACCCACCTACCATCAATTTTCTCAGATTATGTTGTTGCTTTTTGCAGGCTTCTTGTACTTCCGCTACAGGAACACTGTGCGCACGTTGACGACTGTGATCATGTGGTGTTTGCATGTTTAATGACAATATCAATGTCTGAAAACAATATTTCCATTGGTGCATCCGTATGGGGGTATTCCCCATGTTCGCCCACAGTTTATGGCTCTTTGTATTCATGTTTATAACAGGGTGGCTTTACGGTGAAGACTATCAATATATCCGCATTTGAAAGATATATTATGACATAAAACACGTGTGCTTACTGAGCTAGCCTTCGGAGCAAATTGGTCTTTCTGAAGGCGGATGTTGACTGGATATTACAGGGTGATTCACAAAAAACTTTCCCGAACTGTCCAAGGAAGTTATCCGTATCTATTCCCTGAACACATTATTCACTGGAAATAAAATATAATGTTAGTTGTCGATGCTTATTTTTGCAACAACTTTGATATTATTTTACACTTTAACATAATGTTTCTGCTATATGGATGGTTGAAAAAAAAGTCACATCTAGTATCATTCCAGAAAATCCTGATACATTGTTGACTTGTGGCCTGAATCTGGCAAAATTTTATGGGTTAACTATAAGATGTAACTTAAGTGTGATTAATTTTGCTTCATAACAATGCTATTGTAATACTAACCGTTGTTACTCAAAATATATGGCAATAAAATGTATATTTTAGAAAATACCATTTATCAATAAACTTGTGCGCAGATGATACAAACAGCACTAACTGTGCATTCATTCTGAAACTGTGCAATCTAGTATATGCGGTTATGTTGCAAATACTGATCCCGCTCCATTTTCATATTGATTTTGATTTGGGGTGATTTTCCATCAAAGTAGACCCCAGTGAGACGAAACAAAGCTGTTTCCATTTTTTTCAACCATTTTTTCGACTGAAAATCCAAGATGGCTGCCAACGGTCTCCGAAAATCAGAAAATCACCATAACTTCGGCAATAATTGACCTAGAAAAATAAATCTGGTGTCGTTTCATACGCCAGCTTGATGAGTGGATAACTCCTCTGGCGTCCCGCCTATGTACAAACCTAAGTTGAAAGTGTTTTGGTATTCCATTTGTTGTTTTTGTTACATAGGTTAAATAAATTCTGTTCTGTTCTGTTTTCTGGGACAAGGAATCCAATAAAACCAGTGTTTATTCGATAAATGCAAGTACTGGGCCGTCAGAGAAATATTACACAAAATAGTATCATTATAGCGACTGAATCAGTTCGCTTCCCAGTTTATGACCCATGTTTGGTTTTTTTTTACTTATCACGAGTTGCAGCAACAACTTATCTCGTCTTCCAATCGTAGTACTGCTGGTGACAATCAGGCTCCTTTTCTTGAGCTGCAATGGCAACCTTATACACCTTGGGCATCATCTTCAGATCGTATGTGTAGTGTCTTAAGCCACTCTTTCTAAGATTCAACTTGAGATCAAACATAACATCAACTGGCAACTGGGATGACTCGTGACTCATGTTTGGTGCAGTTATTAGCATGGCAATTGCTTGTATATCCTGTAAACTAGTCTATTTCAGCATGCTTGTTAAGAATTTCATAGACTGTGCTTCCGGTGGGTTGCATAGCGTAGTCTTTCCTTTCATACCAAAAAGAGAATAGATAAAAAACAGATTTAAAGAAACTTCTCCGGAAAGGTGTGTTCCTTTTTAACCCTCTCCCCTACAACCCGTAGAGAAGGCAACTGTTTATTAATTCTTTCTGACCACCAATCAATATACTGTTCTAATCTAACAAAGGAGAGGAGCACCTCCCTTAGTTTCTCACCACAAATAATTCAGCTGCCTTCCACCCCCTTCTGAATGCTAACAGCTATTCCACTGGAAAATCCCAACTAGACTGCTCAGACTACTTTCTTTCTCGACGTCATAAACATAACCACTTAATTGGCGCGTGAATATATAATGCTGTAAACAATATCTCATTAGAGTTCGTCCTATCACAAGAAAGTATTGTCTCTGTGTCCTTTTGGAACAATCAATACCTCCATTTATTTGTCAACAAAACAATTATGCTCAACTGAATCAACAACTACACTGAATTCCAATATAATCAGTAACTAGCTGGCTTGCATGCCCACTGGTCTCGTACATACAGTTCAACAGAACCTAATTATCACCCTCGAGGCGTGTTCACTGTGTAAACGAAGTGGGGTTCCAAAGTGGACTCTTTACGTCTACTATATACTGTCTTGGCGAATGTAGAAGAAAGCTCCTTTTCTCGTGGGTATGGCCTGTACATATTTGGTGTAGTGATTGGTCAGGACGATGTTATACGCATAACCTCCTTTGGATGACTCGAAACTAAGAAAATCTATGCATAACATCTCCATAGATTGTGATGTCTGGATTGGAACCAGTCAAAATCGGGTGCGAAACCTTATTTCCCTGAACAGTATGGCTATTCTACTGAGACAGGCTTTTTGGTATTGCTAGTTGTAAGGTTTACATATCGCCAAGTATCAGTGCTTTCCTGAATGCATGCGACCACGCTGTTTTGGTTTGCAAGCCACTCGCTTGATTCAGTCTGGCTCAGACTGCCAAAGTGAGTGGACATTAGCATGAGTGCTCCATCCGACTCGGGCTGGGGTGGTACCAGCCATGGGAAAAAACTCCGTCTTTTATTAACCACCTCTTTTCTCTGTAGCATATGACCAGATTCTTGCTCCTCTCAAGCTTAAACCTTTTTGTGCTTGTAGTGGAGGCTGTCTCTGTTTGGCCTGCTAAGGGCGACATGCATGTGCACTTGTATTGAAGTGTGTGAATTGTCGGCATAACCATCGTCCTAATCTGGGATACCCGGCAATATTCTGTCCCACAGGTTTGGCATGCCCCTTCATTCAGAAATTTAGGTGTTTCTGGATGTAAACCTTTGATGTATTCTGCTGCGGGCGTCACTTTCCGTTGTAGAAACAGAGTCGATGTCCAATAACAACATTTCTGCATTGCACATCATGTAGGTCAATCATCTGGGCTGAGGAACATATTTTGTCTTGGGGGTAAATTTACCATCAAATACCCTCAAGTGGAGTATGATCTTTTCTGTGAAGCCTTTGTCTTTAAGGAGGGAGCAGCAAAACCACATGTTTCCAAGAATACGACGGACCTCATCCACATTTAGTGAGGGGTCTCTACTTTATTACTGATTCTTAAAGCTCCTAGTGATGGCATCAGTGTGTCATATTGGAATATGATCGTTGAGCAATCTGCTGAGACTGCATACCAGGCAAATGTTTGATCAGAAGACAGTGTCCGAGCCAATAAATGTTGAATCTAGTAGTAGTGGGATGGCATGAGATACCAGGGAACACCAGAAGCACACAACACCAGAGGCAGTTGTATAACTCCCGAAACGTCGTTCCAGCAATGCCAGGAGAACTATTCGGCGTGGCTTGCACAGAAAACAAGTGTGAGGCGACTGAAACATGCCTGAACATGAATGACGATGATGGTTATGGTGTATCATCATGCACATATGCTTATATCAACATCTTTTGTTGGCTTGGATCTGGCGTAACGGTGGTCGTCAATGTGGGAGGAGACCAGAGAACCAGGTGATCCCCCACTGATCCAGTTCGACAGTCATTTCATTGGTGAGGCATCAGTCACGTACGTACCTAGCTAACTGGGCAACTTCTGTTCAACAGTCTAATGCATATGTGTGTGTATCACTAAAGCAATGGTTTTAAATGATTGGTTGTGTCCGAACACATATAAGAGGACCCAACTTAATGTTTTCATGTCGATTAGGGCCAAAGATATGCCATTGGCGATTATTCGATTTTGGTGATAATTGGCGGCCATCTTGGATTTTCACATGACCAGTGGGCGAGAAAAAAATCGGAAAAATTGGTTTTGATTCCTTGTGCCTGGAAGCATATAAAACTACCCCAATTCCATGTTTCTATACCAATTAGGGCCAGGAATATAGTGATTATTCGATTTTTTTTGGTGAAAATTGGCAGCCATCTTGGATTTTCACACAATCAATGGGCGAAAGACTGAAAACAATGGTTTAAAAAGAAATGCTTTAATTCCTTGTGCCTGGAAATATATAAAACGACCCCAATTCAATCCTTCTATGCCAATTAGGGCCAAATATATGGTGATATATCGATTTTTGGTGATAATTGGCGGCCATCTTGGATTTTCACACAACCAATGGGCGAAAAAAATGGAAACAGTTTTTTCTCATCTCATTGGGGTCCACTTTGATGAAAAATCACCACAAATCAAAATCAATATGAAAGTGGCACGGAATTACACAACAACATATACTAATCTTTCTGATGGGCAACAAGTTGAACATATCCAAAAAAGACAGGACATGTATATATTCATCCATGTAACATTAAATGTGTAAAATTTTTGTAAAAATGTGCATTGACATCTACAATACTTTTTGGTAACGTTTCGGTAAAGTTTTTCCTGAATCATTCTACAAGCTGCTTAGTTTAAACATTCCAGAAAACTTTTATGGAAATTGCTCATAGCCTAGTATACGCATTTAGCAATAACGACAAGAACAACAGTGGCAGAACATGAAAATCATTTCGCCACTGGATATGGCAAAAAAATGTGCAATTATGTTGACGTCTACATCGGTAGTACACTGTAGGGGTCCCACATGGATTATTCGAATTATTGACGCGCAGGGTAGGGAATATTTCTGACACATTTCATATGAGTAAACGTCAGGAATCAAGTGGCAAATCTGTTAGCCAAAGTGCCCGCTCTGATATCGTAACGTCAGTCGAAATTGGATAAAGTTTGCGCTAAATGATACTTTGCGCTACGATAATTTGTGCGCTAAGCGACAGGTGGGAAATAGCACCTTGTGCGAAGTTTAAACTTTGTGTCGACCAATAGAACAGTAAACGAAGTCTTCACCACTGGTCTGAAAGGACATAGATAAAATGCAACTACCTTTGTGCACGACGTATATGACCTGTACAGTGCGTATGCCTAATGTATAAGGCGTATACTACCAATTGGGCAATGAACATCAATTTGCATTTCTCATTATATATACATACGAGATCTTATATATCACAAACGATATTTTATATGTCACAAACGAGATCTTATGTGTCACAAACGAGAACTTATATGTCTCAAACATTAACCAAATGTATTGTTAGATAACAGTAAGATGTTGAAACGTTCTGTGACAATATTTAGGTTCTACTGACTGCTGGCTTTTGCTTAGACGTTCACACGGAACTGATTACAATCCATTGCCTAATGTATATAACCACATGTAATGAAATCCTTATATTTCTCACTTTCACTTTTACATGTAAGTATCAATCTATTACCACCAATACCAGTAGTTTGTGATGATGCCAATAACAAATGTAAAATACAACATTTTGGAATAGAAACAAAGAATTACATATATATGAATTACATATATCATGTAATTCAGTTATGTTGTCCTCGGCCTGGAGAGGACATTGAACTTGGTGATGGGGAAGGATTACGGTTGCTACACCGGGATACTCAACGGTGGTGATGGGGAAGCTGATAGATGTAGCCTGATCTGCTTCAGGCCGCTAAAGAAATTAATCAGTTTCATAGGATGTTGGGCAGTTGTATGTTAACTCCATCAGATGTACAGTAGAAACAACTACATTTCACACACTGTCTGTCCCTGATGACGCCAGTGTGTCTTTGGATAAGCTGATTGGGGGGCTTTGTTTCTATTGCAAAATAGTGTTTTTTTACGTTTGCTATCGGCATGGTAAAAATCTAGTTGTATTGGTTGATATAGATTGATACTTACATTGTACGCCGGAGATCATATGGACAATCCCAAAACATAGGAAACGATGTTTATAGCATAGTTTGTCAATGAGTGTAGTGTCTCTCTTTTAGTGAACTACTTTACAGTTTCCGTGCCTGAAAGTGCATCCCTCATTGTAATCCATCACAACCAGCATGGTTATGATATATGTGTGTTCAATGATGATATCAGAAACGATAAACAATCGTTGTGTGGGTGGATCGTGTTGGAATTTCCCCGTGTTCCCCAATATCGATATAGACAATCCACGGACGAATTATTCATCATATTTTTCATTTGGGCGTATATTGAGTAGGATGATAACGTTTTTATTGTGAAATGAATTGGAAGATGAAACATAATTATTCATTGGCAAATGTGGCATGTCGGTACCAACATTTAAATCACACTCCGTGGTTCGGTATGAACTGTGTACCAGGCGATGATCACCCACCTATAGTCAAAGGGTAATGCACGTGATATAATCCCATTATTTTTGACACCAGCATCGCTATTCGACGCTCGTGCTCAATCCGCTTTTTTTTCTAGAAAAACCAAACGCACCCCAACCCTCCGCATGATTCTGGGATAGCACTGAAAAGTAATTCATATGGTCTCATCCACACTACATTGAAAATAAATTGCAAACAAAACAAATCATGGGTCTGGTACTCATACTTCACAGATAATTTGTGTGAATGACAAAACAATGGAAATACATACAGTTATACGGCACATTATATTTCAATCGCATCTACTTTGTGTCATTTCCAAGAAATTTATTGTGCGGAAGCACAAACATACAATGTTTTGATCGGTGGTTATTCGTTCCTACGCTGCATAAATTTCAGGAGTGATGCAGCTGGTTCGAGAGTCTGGTTTTGATACAAACTCGGCCCCTGCTAGGCTGTCGCTATTCCTCTCCAAATAAACTCAATTTCGTGATGCAGTTATAACTGTCAGAAATTCGCAAGGGTTAACTGACAGTGGATTTGAACATTTAGAACGAAAATCCTATAGTGTACACCAATACCTGGATTATACAGAGGCTTATATTCGCCATCATGTTTACTTTACACCCCATCCAATTCCTCAGTGAGAACTTTCTTTACCCTTTTTAGAACCTTCTTCCTAGGTGAAAAGTTTATATACATGAATATGTTGGTTCATGAAGCTCTTAAATTTTCGGTTTTGCCTGACTCTGGACTTGTGGAAAGTGGACTCTGTCTTGATCGCTCGAAATCTTATTATGGGGTATTGGTTCTATGTCTAATTCATTGAGTATTCACTCGCCCAAATTGACCATCACCATAACCAATGAATTTGATTGCTCACTTGACATGCTGATATGACGACAGATATGACGTGTCACACGGCATCGAGACATGAGTGACCTAACACACGATAAGGTAAATCACATAGGGGTTATTGGAGGCTAAAGAAAGCACCTCAATACACCTAAATCATTCCAAGATGGAAAATGGGAAATTATTCAATTATTGTGATTATATGTGTGAGCCCAAAATAGGAAGTGCCACGTGTCTTTCTTGAAGGGCAGAGGGGGAAACAAAAGTGGAGGATAATGGCATGTTGACATCGACTTGTCATGAAAAAAACCATTAGGAATTTTTCGTTCATGACAAAATGGCTGTGAGGATGTTCATGACAGTTATTGATGCTTTACGACAAAATCCACAATAAATTCATTGTAATAGGCATAGATCCAACAGGGACCTCTGAGCAAAGATTTCTGATACACCAATGTAGAAACCCTAACTTCGTTCAATCCTGCATTTTCCACCTTGCCCGAATCTCGTGAACAGCGGGATAGAAGATTTTCCACAACAAACTACGTCATTTGGGCACTATGATTTTTAGATGTGATCATATAACTTAGTATTGAAGTCGAGGTAAAGTGTTTCATGATTACCAATTATTACATCATTGTACAATCATTGCCAATCACATTCTGTGTAGACGGCCAGTTTGACCATACTATCTAAATATCTTCATGAACAGCGCATAATTTTGTTTAAACATTCGAGCAAAGTGTACACCAAAACTATATTAATCAAATATACATGTAACGACCCCATTCTAATCGGAGAGTACTACATAAAGCCGCCGATTATCAAACATTACTACATAAAACCGCCGATGATCAAACATTATCAAGGATACTTATCACTTATTACAGGCCAGGGTCATCTACCCAGGCAATAAAATACCAGTATAACACTCTCCCAATGCCAACTAAATAATTCAGACGCACGGGTGTGTGCGAAATAAATGTGAGATAACAGACACTGTTAGTATCCCAGATACAAAACCAAGAAGATGAGCTTTTCCTATTTCGTATATTTCTTTTTTGCGAGTATCACGAAAACCTTCCTAGCCATTATTTTATAATACAAATTCATGAAATATTATGAATCGGGAAATAAACATACATCAGCATCGAGTGATTACACATTCATGATAAAGATTAACATTAAAGATATAATAACAAACTCAAACTCAATCAAGTGTCTTTGCAGTTCATAGTGGAGAACTTGTAAGAATTGTCAGATGCAACGAATGCTTTCGCAATGAACTCGCATGTGTTTCGGTCGTGGGTTGAAACTTTTTCACATGAACATATATTGTTGAAAATGAGGAGAAGTTTAAAACAGTTTTTAGCTTTCACAGTAGGGCTGTGAAGTGGTATGACCACACGACGCCACTGGAACAGAGTGTGTGATATACAAGTCAAATTGATATAGAATATCGGCCCATGTCGGCGCAGTTCTTCTAAATTATTCTTCTAATATCGGCGCAGTTCCTCTAAATTCAATGAAGATTAAAAATGTGTCAGACGGATTAAATATGGCATTCATTCAGTGGGTGAGTAGTATTAGCAGAGTATAGTGCGCTACATGGAAAAATCCATTTGCCCTAAAGTGTATCATTGATTCACAGCTAATATTGTACCTTCTGCTGAATGCCAAAATTTCAATATAGTCAAACCAACGGCATTATGAGCTTGAAATAAAAATGAGAAGTCTAATCCAACGTAATAAATGCTGAGACGACTAGCGAATTCGTTTCTGGGTGCAGCGTCTCCGAGTTCTATGATATTTACAGCATCATTGACGATTTCTTTTGATTGCACAACATCGAACAGATCTTGGCCCAGAAAACTCATCAATATTTATCAGTTCCAAGTCTTGCCACTCAGCAATCAAGACAAATTATGATACATTCATCGGGATGGATAGATGTGTCAGCATGATTGTATTGGCATTAATCTCATGTTTCAGTGATAACAAGGTAAAAAAAAACTGGATTTTTCTTGTTTCGCCAATGCAGTATCTGTCACAATCTGGGGAGTCCCAGTTGGCACGGAATTATTATGTTATTTATTATGCCTAAATCAAATATGTAGATGAATTGTTCTATATATCAGGATACGGACGTGATGAATGGTTCGCTGACTTCAACATTCATATAATTCATGGCAGGGTACATACGTTACTGACTTCCTAGTCGACAGATTAACCTGGCGAACCTTGAACTCTATTACTCAATAAGCTTGTATGTTCTATAACGTAAATTTCGGTAGTTATAGGTCATAGAATAGCTTCATGTGATAGATTGTGCTAAACTTCATGGCTCAACTTGGGTCAGATTCTTCAAGACATTTATACACATATTACCCCAGAACGTTGTACTAATGTTGATCTTCATATTTGAAATAGAATGTAACGGGTTCTTCACCCTTCTGTGACGTCTTGATGAACCGGTTTTCTTGGGAGGTGGGTGAGTTGTTATTTAACCGGAGCTGAAACGGTAAAACTCCGGGATACTGCTACTGCTGTACGGTTGAACTCCGGCTAGAAGTCTCTAAGGTTGGTAGCGTGGTCTGGAATGGACCTCTTAACCGTTGTCCGACTGCTAATCTGCAACTGCACCTGTAACGTAAGAATCCGGAGGCGTTTCCGTCTCCGGGTACTGCAACTGCTCCGTCGGGATACCGCTTTACTGCAACAGCTCCGTCGTTTTCCGCCTTACTGCAACTGCGACTGCACCTGGAATGAGAATCCGGGAACGTTGCCGTTTCCGAATACTGCAACCGCTCTGCCAGGTTCCGCCTCACTGCAAACTGCTCCGGTTGGCTCCGCCTCACCGCAACCTGCGACTGCACCTGAAATGGAGTATCTCGGAAGTGTTCTCACTTCCGGTTACCGCAACCGCTCCGTCAGGTACTGCCTCTGCAACTCCGTCGTCCGGTACCGCCTCTACAACTGCTTCGTCGTTCCCGTCTCTGCAACTGCTCCGTCCGATACCGCCTCCGTAGTTGCTCCGTTGAATACCACCTCCGTCTCCGTCTCCTTCTTTGGTGATCTGGGTTCTTGGATCACCCTAAGACGTCGTTACAACTTGGTCTTAACCGACTGTGGACTTATCTCCCTTTTCTCCGTATTACTTTCTTTTTCGGTGAATTAACTTTGTTATAACTTCCAGTTCCCTAACGAACACGGAAAAACAACTCGGTTGAAGTTTTCATGTTTATTTTCCAAGTGCACAGTCAGAAGACTTAACTGCTATCATCTGGATGACTCTATCCGGAACAAGGGAGTACTCTGCTATGGGAGAAGGGGTCTGCACAGGTCGACGTCAGGACACCAACTCCGCCGTCCGCTGTGAAGCGGGGGCTTTTATAGACCTGAGACCCACGTCACGTGACCAACCTATTGTGACGTCATAGTCCGCCAAAACACTGATATTTTCCGGATTTCTAAAAACACTCTAGAACCAATCAGTGGCTGACACGTCACCTTTTAAACCGAAAACGAGGCTGATCACATGACCTTCCGGAAATAACGTCATTACGTTTTTGTACTCCATTGTTCCGACTCCGTCTCCGGTTCCGGCTCCGTCTCCGGCTTTACCAACATCACAAATATACCAAGTTCCGAGACGGAAAACCTTTTAAACATTAACAATACGGAACCGTATGAACCTTTAAACACATATACATTTTAATAAACGGTTATTTAACCATAATATCACAAAACACTAACAGAATTACCTAGGGGAAACTTTTGGGTACGCCCCAAAACCGTTACAAGAACATTCGAAAATAATTTGGCAATTTTCACACTAATGCTATTACCCAGTGCTATTATCCAGTGTGAAGACGAAACAAGTTATCCCAGTTCTAAGATTACCGAAAACATGGATTACTCCAGAACTGAACCAGATACCAGAAATTGGATCGGGGTTATTCGAGGCTTGGAACAATCAACCAACAATCACGGATCAGTCTTGACAGGAATTGATCAACCCGTAACACATAGCTATCTCAAAGCATACTCTATAAATGTACATATGTATATCCCAGTTGGACAATCTCAAAACCATGAAAACATGTGTATCTACAGATTGTCAACGAGTGTAGTTTTTAGTGAACTAGTTTAGTTTTTCATGCCTGAAAATGCATCCCACACAGTACTCCATCACTGAGAATAACGACACATTTACTTATTAGACTGCATGAAATCCCCAGCATGCTCATGATTATGGTATCTGCATGTTTAATGATAATATCAGATTCGATGAACAATCGTTTTTGTAGGTTATTGGAGTTAATTGGAATTGTGCTATGTTTTCCAGTATCTACAAATCTTTGTTGACCACTGCAGAGAATGAGTTAATAGTGTAGACAAAGAACACATTGTTCATCATATATCATTTTGGCTCATTTTAGGTAAGAGGTCAGAGCTTGTATTCTGAGACAAAGTTGGAAGATATACATGTATGTAAGTAAGTATAAATTGAATCAGTAATGACGAACTCAAACTCAATCAGTGTCTTCGCAGTTCAGAGTGGAGAACTTGCAAGAATTATATTAGAAAATATCTCGATATTTCTAATATACATTGGAAAATATTAAAACATATATCTCACATCATTTCGCGCAGTCAGTATTGAAACGATGGAATTGGAAGAAGCATTTTCTGACATTTTTCTGTCATTGTGTCGCAATATCGATAAAAGGCCCATTTTTACAGGGTGTGTCACAAACATCACAGTGTGAATGTTAGTGCCAACATCCAGATAACTCTTTGTGGTTCGACATCAATTACATGAAAGTCGATGACCACCCACTTTTACGCCTTCTATTTGAATACAGGGGAAGTTTACATGAGATACTTCCCATATTTTTACATCAGCATCGTGTTCTTCCTGTGGACATAGTGAACTTGTTGTATTGGCGATAATCGGTCGATTTGTATCAAATACGTCTGGTGAGATTGGTGTTATAAAACCACCTTCTTCCGAAACAATCAATGGCCAGCTGGACATCATCACTCCTTTCTATCATGTGCGAACAATATATCTATCTCATCAACAGCCGACGAATAGCGTGTGGGCATATTCTTCATTATCTGTTTTTTATCAACTGTTTTACCTCGGTGAGAAAATTTTCACCCCATTTAACCTCATCACTTCAAAGATATTCATGTAATAAAAGAATTTTTCTTCCTTTTTATCAGAATATCTTCGAGAACCAGTGCTGAATACCACCAGCATTCGGTGATTGATACATTCAAAGGGGGAAAACACATACAAATTAATTGAAATAAAATATGAAATATTGCAATGGCACAAAGAAGATAAATTCATATCTGTAATAAAAAGATGATGTGACAAGAATATGTTTCACTAAGAATAATAGCTGTCATTGGGAAATACTAGTATTCCTCACAATCTGGATTATAAGTACACAATATCTGTTCTTGAACTATCGGTCTGCATGTGATGGCCATTTCGATATCGATGGGTCGACGGAAAAAAAACTGTTTGGTCACGACATTCAGAAGCGAAAATTGGATGAAATCTAAAACGTTTTTAAATGGCGATGTTTTTTGGGCCTAAAAATGAATACTGTTTAAGCCATTTCCACTGGCAACACATTTTTTTCTCCATTGAAAATATTTTGGACTTCATTTACTGTTTTATTAATAAATGGCATATTCTGAAATGTTGGTACATTCAAATGGCAAGTGACGTGTAGTTATTTCAATAATGATCTTGAATTTGACCTTCAGTGAATTATTCAATCAGAAAACCGCCCAATTTATAGCATACACGTTATATTATCATCAAATGTTGAGAATGTATATGGGGGGGGGGGGGGGGGGGCGAGGACAAAAGAAGCTGAGAAGGATCTTCTATTTGGCTGTATTAGTGGTAATAGATTGATACTTACATTCATCCATTGCTGCCAAGGAGAACTTGCTGTACTCTAGTAGCGTTTCTTTGTCTGTGATTTCAACAATTACAATATGGATTATTAACATTTCCACTCGGTCCATGAGTTCATTCGCTGACATTTCAGGTGAAGCAAACACCAACACTAATAGGACTATGTCTTGATGAATACATCAATATGTGATACGTTTAGCATAATACACAAGAATTGTAAGAACGGAAGTAGTGGTCAAATGTGTGTTTTCAGAACCTTAATCTTTTCAAAGTCGTCCTGGATAGAATATGATCAGACAGAAACAGCAGAGTTGACACTGATCGATTAGGATACACTATGGAAGAACAAGTGGCTATCCTGGGATAAAGGCAGTTCACCATTTATAGCAAGAAATTCAGGGTTTACATAGCTGGGTGGTCTGTCGGCAGAACAGCAGATTTCAAAAATACACTCAGGCTCAAACATATACTCAACATAGACAAAGGTAAGGAGACATCGATCAAACATTGTCATGATATCCATTACCTACACAACAAACTCATTACAGATGATTGTGGGTGTTTAAATGGGAATAATGAAAATGATTATGATGGTGGCAATTTGATCAGGTTTTCTTGTATATACATAGTGAAACACCCACTACATTTGCATTAATTTATTCGTACCACATGGAACCACTGATATGGAGGGCAAAAACAGAAGTGGAAAATAGTTAATACTAGTGAGGTCCACACCGAATATTTGTTAACTGCTGCTTATATTCCATGAAATGATATGATTTCTAACATATTTAACAAAAAACGCTCTGAAAAGCGAAGTAATTATTTTATGCTTGCTGTCAGTGTTATACTCAGTACTAGTGTTTTAGTCAGTACATAAGCATGATACTAATAGAAATATGTGTGAAAAAATGCATTCTCATTATTCAGGACAAATATTGGGGAGTAAAAGTGGCCCTGTGACTTACCCTCAGCCGGAATATTTACTAGAATGTTGGTACATTCTTCATTTTGCTCAGAACACCTCACCAGTTGTGCATTGCGGTTGCCAGAAAATAAAGCAATTACATTATAATTCATCACGTCTTCCGTTCCTCGCAGCCCAATGTGAACAAAAAACTGTAGTTAAAATGCGTGTCCTCTTGCTAAGCTGTAAATTCAATATTGAGAGATATCAGCAATTTTTTTCCTGTGACCTTGAAAATGAAGTCAAATTAAAGGTTATCAATGGGGTCAAATTAAAGGTCATCAGAATAATCGGCATATATCATTCCTGTATGTCTATAATTCAATGTCAAGTTGTGAAGTAGGTCATAAGCAAGATATCAGCCATTTTGTCATGTGATCTTGAACATGAGGTCAACGGTCAATATCAAGGTCATGACAATATTCAGCATACCCAATTTCCTAGATATGTTCAAAATTGATTTCTAAGTCATAATGTCGATAAAAAGCGAGATATTAACCAGTTTGTGCTTTGACCTTGTAAATAGAAATACAGGTTAACTTCAAGGTCATGAGAATATTCAGCTTGTATCATTTCCTATGCAACCACAATTTATTCCCAAGTTGTAAAGTCGATAATAAGCGAGATTTGTCCTGTGACCCGGAAAATAAGATCGAAGATCAAATTCAAGGTCATGACAATATTCAGCATGTATCATTTCCTATGTGTTCACAATTGATTCCTAAGCTCTGAAATCCAAGCAAGATATTAGAAATTTGGTGCTCTGACCTTGAAAGTAAGGTCAAAGGTCAAGTTGAACTGATGAAAATATTCAGCATATATCATTTCCTTTATGTGCACAATTGATTCCTGAGCTGTAAAGTCGATAATAAGCGACAAATTAGCCATAAATTTCGTCATGTGAGCTTGCAATTGAGGCCAAAAATATTCGGCATACATTCCCTATACGTCCACAATTCAGTCCCAAGCTGTAAAGTCGATGATAAACGAGATATCAGCCATTTTGTGCTTTGACTTTGGAAATAATGTCAACGGTCAAATTCAAAATCATCAGAATATTAGGACTAAATCACTTCCTATATGTGCACAATTGATCCCTAAGCTGTAAAGTCGATAATAAGCTAGATATTAGCCATCTTATGCTCTGTCCTTGATAATGAGGTCAAAGGTCAAATTCAAAATCATGACAATAATCAGCATATATCATTTCCTATGTGTCCTCAATTGATTCCTAGTCTCTAATCTCAATATTAAGTGAGATATTGGGCATAATGTGTCCCATCATGAAGCATCTGGAGAATTTCACATGGGATAGTCCCATTTGGGACCCGTCGAGAAAATCAAATTGGCCGCCACACGGTAACCTAAAAAAAGTCAACGAAGAAAACCCTGACATCTCATGTTTTATCACTATCTGTGCCTCTACTTTCACAGGGCCTGAAGGCGCCAATGTGTCTTCATAAATGCTCGGACGAATGGACGAAACATCTAGAGGGCAGGATCCATCATGTGTAGTCATGGCATTTTAAGTTGGAATGTCTAATGCATCCACTTCACCATATCGCGATAGTATATCATTCTCAGTCCGTCTTCCTTTCCTGCCATGGAGCACATTCTGAAAACATTAAAATTGATGTGAAAAAACAAATCACATTTGAACATATTTCAATATTTCAATCTAAAGAACCTGTTGAAAGAAGGCTACGATATTTAGACTGGACATTGAACTGGTATGCCTATCTGCAGTCTTGAGAACATCTGGTCATTCAGGTAATATACGGCGTTGGAAGGATACGGCAACTGACAATTGATTCTGCAATCATCATTATTAGACTTTCCAGTTGAGTGGATGAATGCATAATTTCTCATACATACCAATCTATGAACATGGGAAATCCCCTCTGATCAATCCTGTCTCAACTGTCAATTAGAATCTGGAAATGAACGAAATGATTTATCCATGGAACAGTAATTTGAACCAAGAGCATAATTGTGGAACAATATCTTTATCTTAGTAGTCCAAAATTGTAGGGTGAATACTTTTTGAAATAAGTGTAGGTATCTGAAGGTACTTTATTTCATTGTAGCGCTAATTATGAATATTGCCGGCGCACCAGTGTTTCTGCCACCACACATCATTCCCGCGCTAATGCCGTACAAGCGTTCGCGTGAACAGTCCTGCCGTCACATTCAGTGTGTTCATAGTAGTTCCTGGACATGATTCTCCTAACATCAGTTTTAACAGGAGTCATTTGACCGTCATTTCAAAGACAACAAAACTTATACACATCACTAAGGTACATAAGGAGAATCTTATACATGATTTTAAGGAAAACTGTCAGAAAAGATTTTGAGAAAATGGCCACCAAAAACAAAAGTCATCATTTGTTCGACAAAAAAGGTAATTTTTACCTTCCAGAACGAATAGTGACTCGATTTGGGACAGAAAAACTGTTTTTCGTCGACCCGTCAAAAAATCAAAATGACCGCCACACGCAGACTGGCGATTCAAGAGCAACGAAACATATACACATCACAGAGGTACATGATAGGAGTGTTTTGAAACAAAATCTCAAAACCGTTCAGACCAGTTTTTGAGAAAATGGCCACCAAAATCCAAAATTGACAATTTTTAATAGAAAAAAAAATAGGAAAAAAAAACGATTTAATAGAAAAAAAACGTCTTAAGATACTGACCCGGGGTATGGTCTGACAAATTTATGGGGGAATTCATCATGTCAAAAAAAACATTACAGACATGGACGGACGACGGACGGACGACAAACCACGACAATAGCTTATCGGCCCAAGAGCCGGTAAGCTAAAAATGATGAGAATACTACCTCATTTAAGCCTGGGCCACAAATGATATGGAGGTGGTAAAAAGTGAGTGAAGAATGATGGTGTGCTTGCATTAGAATACGCGAGGAATTGTTCAGAAAATTTAATGTTCATCGTTGGGGAATAAACCACCACCATTGCACTAAGAACAGTTAAATTCATATATAAACATGTAACGACCTCATTCTATTGGGAGAGTACCATACAAAGCATTCAATTAGCAAGCATAATAAAGCAAACTTATCACTTTATTACAGGCTGGACTCCTGGGCCCAAGTACCATACACTGCGCCTTAATACTACTCGTCCACTAAATGAATGCCATTTAATCCGTCTGTCACCTTTTTAATCCTTATTGAATTTAGAGGAAGGCGCAGTGTATGATACTTGGGCCGACTCCTGTACCCAGGGTATAACGGTCAACATGACACTCTCCCTAATCCTATGCCAACTAAATAATTCAGACACGCAAGCATTAACGGAATAAATGTGCAAAAACCAGCCATTATTAGTTTCCCAAATACAAAACTATGGGAATGAGGTAGCCCTGTTTTGTACTTAAATTTTGGTCAAGTATCAGGAGAACCCTCTTATCCAGCATTTTACAACACAAACAGGGAGTCAATAACTAAAATATTGCCTCAGAAATATATAAATATAAGCGTCGCGTAGTCACACATTCGTGGTGAGAATTGTCCATAAAATTGCCAACGAATCATTGTCCTTTTAGTTCAGTGTGGAGAACTCACCACAATTGTCATATGCAATAAACGCTTTCACCGTGAACTTGTGCGTGGCTCGGTCATGCGTTAAAAATTAAGGATTGATTGCATGTGATCGTCATGAACCTGGCAGTGACCAGCTGTCCATTCACTTATAATGTAAATATAAAGGTAACAAATTCATGAATTTACACACTTCCAATCAACGTGAAACTTTGCCTTTCTGATTGTTAGCCATCAAGGATTACTAACCGAGACTCTGTTTCTTACTAAGCAATGTTAAATTTGTTAAATTCATCGTTTTCATATGTCATTTTCCGACCTATTTCTCAGTCTACAAAATACACTCACAACAGGGCGAGCGAAAGGATTATGCTGCGCAGCAAATAGCTAGTGAGGCCAGTAAAACTCACAGGTGATATGCACTCGGGTGCACCGAGGTGTTTGGGATTATGAATGTTCAGCTCATTGTATTCATCTCCCAAAAAGTATAGCCCTAGATATTCTCATTATTTTGACGACAACAAGGAATAAATATATGCAACAGCCAGTGCTTGTCAAGCAGAACACTCGAAGAGCTTTCGTGATATCATTTATGAAACCATGTCTCGGTTCATCATCCATGAGTATATGTGTGTGTGCTAGCCAAGTTTTAGGTCAGGGGATTGTATTGTTTTGGCGATTTTGTTACCTTTACTTTCCCATTATAAGTCAATGGAAAAGTGCCTCAGTGCAGTCACCGGTAAGTTATGTGCAATCACACCTTAATCACAGTAACACAAATTGGTGAAAATGAGAGGTTGCAAACAATTTTTAGCTGGAATGTCATAGCAGGTGTGTGTCATAACCACATACTAATGCGCTGTAAGACAAGAGGTGTGTCTGGAATAGATTGTGCGATGTAGGCCTACACGCTATGATAATAGGAATATGGGTAAATGTGATCATTGATCACAAGCACACTTTTACCTTCTGTTGAGCTGCAGGTATAAGCAAGGATCTTCTATAATAGGATCCTTGGTATAAGTCTAATCAAACGAAACACATGTTCAGTAGTTGTCTTAGAATGGACGTGTCTTTTGGAACAGTGCCTTTGGATACTATGGTTTTACGACAGCCTGGCATCCATCTATTTATTGCACAGGAGTACACAGAACTTGGTACAGAGATGTCATTAATTTTCTCAAAAGTGAATTTTGAGAATAGAGACTCGGTTAACGAGTCGATGACCGAACGCAAGGCTACAACAATAGGTCATCGGACCAAAGGTCGGGTAACTTGAAATGTGTGACCCTAGAAATGAACAATGCTGAAAAGGGATTGGGGATGTTTGAGGCTCGGAACAAGCCCAGCAGTCCAGACAGAATTTCATCAATTCCTCTCACACATATCAGCGACTTTGCATACTCTATTATCTGGAGATGTACTAGATGGAAAACGAGTCGTCATGGAGTAGAGTGATTAACAAACTACCATTTCTTTAAGTAAATTATCATAGTTTTCATGCCCGAAAATACATACCTCTCTCCTATCCATCACAAAGATATGACACATTTATCAGACAGGATGAATTCACCAGCATGCTTCTGATCAGGCATCTGCATGTTCATTGATAATATCTAAAGAGATAAACATTCGTTCTGTGGGTGGATCCTTTTGGAATTCCCCAGAATCCACAAAACTGCTTTGATCACTACAGGTATCACTGTGCATTATGGACACATTAGTGTTCCTTTTCTAAAAAGAACTTTTTTTTTACTATACTCTATTTATTTGACGAATCGATGTTGTATAGTGAGATATAGTTGGAAAAAAAGCGCTAAACTTACAGAAAATCAATATTTATCGTTTCTTGCAGTCAGTGTTGGAACAACGGAAGTGGCGAAGCATTCCTATTTCACTCCTGTCTCAACTATCTATTGCAGATAGGCATACCAGTTCAATGTCCAGTGTGAAATATCGCAGCTTTCTTTCAACAGGTTCTTTAGTTTGAAACGGAATGAACTTTCAGATATGTTTAAATGCGGGTTGTTTTTTTCACATCAATTATAATGTTTTCAGAATGTGCTCCATGGCAGGAAAGGAAGACGGACTGAGAATGCCTAATATCTCACCTAATATTGAGATTAGAGACTCTCAATATTCAATTGTAGACACATAGGAAATGATATATGTTGATTATTGTCATGATTTTGAATTTGACCATTGAATACATGCATGTTGACACTATTAGAAACATAATGAATTACCCAATTTGGGATAGTTTCTGGAACAATAACTTAAATGTAAATGCCGATAGAAATAAGTTATTATTAGGGAATATCATTTACGTAAAAGACCTAGTTACAGAAACTGGACGTTTCTATACATACACAGAATTCAAACAAATTACACAAACAAAAATAACAGTTCTTGACTATCATGCTATGATTAAATATATCCCCATTAAATGGAAAGATATAATGGTCTCTAACCAAATAGTTAACACTGAGTGTGTCCTAACAACTAACCCTGTAGAGATTGTAAGGAATACCCCTAAACCAACAAAGTATGTGTACAAACAAATTATGAAAAGAGTGAAAATAATCGATACAAATGAACACAAGTGGGAAGTAATTTTCCAACATAGCCTAGATTGGATATTTATCCACTCTCTACCACACTTTTGTACATAATAGATCCCAAATTCCAAGACTTTCAATTCGAAATTTTGCACAGAATCCTTCCATGTAATAAACATTTATTTATCTATAAGTTACGTGATTAAGATAAATGCTACTTCTGTGGCAATGATATAGAAACATACTGTCATCTGTTTCATGACTGTACTATAATAAAAAGCTTCTGGAGAGAAATCAGTGACTGGCTTGTACCATTTTCGATAAAAATGTCTGCCCCAGCTGTTGACCACATAAACACTGCACCAGTTCCATGTTCAGAGTAAGGAAGTCCACGATAAAACTTCCAGTCATTAGTGCATTCACAGCTATCGTAAAATCAAGGAACGATGACTTAGACCCAACTATAGACAACGTCTTCCGTTTCTCGTAGTTCAACGTGAGAAACCAGCAACAGTGGTCTGATTGAATGGGTGCTTCCACAGTAAACTGTCAAAACATGTACGCTCTTGCCGTGGGTCCAAAATTGATCACGTTATTGCAAATTGTTATATGTCAGTGGTGGGCAATGAATCTCACATAAATCGTGCAATGAGTTTCGCGGAATGTTCCATGAAAATATGTTTTACTCCAATATGGATAATTGTTGTAAATTACTTTCAGGGCCGTAGGACACTTTTGAAAGGGCGGGGAGGGGGAGGGGGGTTTGAAATAAAAATTCAGTAAATATACCTCGTATGATTATTCTCCTCTGCAAAAAATAATCGTTCAGGGGTCACTCAACGCACCCCTCCCTCATTTCTTACGGCCCTCGTTATCATTTTGATCACCAAGACATGTTTAGTATAGCAATGAAGTAAACGGGTCATTAGCAGAAAAGTGGGAATTTTGTGGAACGCAAGAAGTGAAGAATAGAATTGAAATTTTTAACACACTTCATTGATATAAACATTCGAGTATAAGTTTAAGTACACACATTCAACATGCAAATAACAGCAAATTTATAGCTTAATGAGGCTTATATGCACCAGAACATTAGAATAAACAACTATAGTTATACATTTCTTGTCAATGCTGTTACTGGATTTTAGGGGTTTTGATGCCGTGCTGCACTAGCATTTCAAATTATAAACTAGACTAATCGGTCGATCTCCCTGAGGCCCTAATATCACTGTTGTCCCAAATATGTTAATTCAGACAAAATATGATCTCTGCCAGGCCAGTGTGTTTCATCGATATTAGTAATGAACTATTCCATGCAATAACACTCATAACAATTAATATATTCATTAACATATTTAGATATTTCTTACCAAAAAAAAACTTTCCAGAGAAGCTTGTCACATGAGTGGATTATGAAACCTTGTTCAATCCCCCAACATTATGTGTACAGCCATGAAATCTCTACTGGAGCGAGATTTCTACTTTCCCTTGTTGAGCCCATTAATAAATGTTTCTTCTTTGAACTGTTTTATTGTGGTCAATGATAGATTCAACCTAATTCCAGCTTATTTGGTTACAGCCATGACATCGGCAGAATCTTTACCTTGTCGAGTCCGATAGTAAATATTTCTAGTCTTAACTATTTTTGGGGGGGTCAATGATAAACTTAACTAGTAAAAATAATGTTAACTTTTTCCATTACAGCCATGAAATCTCTACTGGACAGAAATTTCACGTTGTTGAGCCCACTTATAAATGTTTCTTGTCTTAACTATTTTTATTGATGTAATAAACTTGATAAACTTGACAATAAACTCAACTAGTGAAACTAATGCTAACTAATGCAGTTACATGAAATCTCTACTGGACAAAACCTTTACCTTCTGGTCTGGCGGTTCAGCGGTTAAAGATAAAGATGTGGATGGCGGACAATGACGGCTGACGGATGCAATGCCACGGCAACAGGTTATCGGACTAGAGGTCCAGTAACCTAAAAATGGGTGACCCCAGAAATGCACAAGAATGAAAATGGATCAGGGATGTTCGTGTCTCGGAACAAGCATCTCAGAGCAGTCCAGACAGAAATTCATCAACTCCCCTAACTAATAGCCGAGACAACGCATACACAGTCGTGCATCTGAAGATACAACAGTTGGACAATCTCAAAACATGAAAACGATATTTTCAGCGCAGGTTGTCACGGAGTCCAGGTACTACTGAACTACCATTTCTTTCAGTAAAAGAATAATAATTATTGTAATTCATCACAAAGATCTGACACATTTATTTGACTAGAAGAATTCCCCAGCAGGCATCAGCATGTTTAATGATAATATCTGAGGAGACCAATAGTCGTTCTGTGGGTTGATCTTTTTTGGAATTCCCCAGTATCCACAAGTTTGTGTTGATCACTACAGGGGATGGATGACTGTATAGTGTAGACACGTTGTTGTCTGGAAAATTTTGATTAGGCTTTATCCAGTTGAGAAATCGATGTTGTATATTGAGATATAGTTGAAAGATTTGCGCTGAACATACCGAAAACCAATATTGCTCATTTCTTGCAGTCAGTGTTGGAACAACGGAAGTGGCGGGACATTCCCTTACAGCAATTGTGTCGCAATGTCGAGATAATAGTTCAATGTGAAAACCATCAGCAGTTGTCTGGTCCAATGAGTGCTTTCACAGCAAACTGTCAGAGCACGCGTGCTCTTGCCGCGGGTCCAAAAATAATCACGTTACTGAAAATTGTTCAACGAATTTTACATAGATCATGCGAACAGATGAACAACCATAATATGTAACTGGAGCACTGGCGTAAGATTAAATTAATCACAAATTTGTGTTTGGGTGTTATCGTTTCTGAATCGATCACATAACTGTTAGATGGGCAAAGTTTTTCCTCATGATTGATAATTGTTTGTGTTTCTTCTCGTAGCTATCCTCTTGACAAGAAGACGCTCATGGAATCACTTTGAAGTATATAGTGATACACGTAAATTGCTTCAGTTGAGCAATCTTAATAGAACATTATGATAAGAGTTATTATGACCACCATTTGAGTTAACATCCCTACCTCTCTATGTCGTCAACAGAGAGCATGTAGTTTCATTGGAACAGAAACTGTTTAGTTGTATGCTATCAGAAATACATAAAGAGAGAGACTCTTTATAGTCTAGGATATATAGTGTTTCACGGGAAAAAAATTGCAACACTAACAAATCATGTGGAATTGTTTGCCTTGAATGCATCTAAATAACATACTAAAAGTCTAAAGAGATAAAAAATCAGGAACATTCCTAAATATAGGGTGAAACTTTTCTAGTTTTTCACTCCCGAAACGCCACAATTACGTATGTTTGTTGCAATAGAACATTGCGTTTATATCAATTTCGCTGCCTATATATCCACCTAAACTACTCTTACACATGTACATTAACTCCTATACATGTACATTAACATATTAGACGGTTACCCATACAGCCTACTTAACATATGCGTCCCACATAGCGAAACCCCCTATGCGAAAGATTAAGGAATGACCTCACTCTTACGGAGCAACTGATCTCACGCTCAGCTGGATGGGTGTCTGTGATGTTCACATGGCTTTGAATTTGATACTTTAGTATCACTTCGATTTGACTACCTACAATGATTTCGTAAAATTCATCCATGGATTAGGTCTTGGAATTATGAATTTGTCTGTTTGTTGGTACTAGTATCCATTCTAAGTCATAAAATGTCAACTTCTCCCATTCTCCTACTCATCGGAACAGCACTACTTATAACAAACTCTTATAATCCGTGTCTTTCTCGTTGCTTTTTACCAACTGGGATTGTTGGAATCACCAGGATCATCCCTCTTGGGGCCTGGCCTCCGATAGAAACTCAAACACCGAATTGAAATGGGTTTCATGCCGGTCGGCTGGCCCTGTCTGGCTCCGGACCTGGGGTCGGGTCCTGATAGGAACCTGGTTTCAGTTGGGACAATCATGGTCGATGCTGTCAGCAGTGATTCTCCAAATCTTATACTGCATTCTTGGACCGTTGGGTCGAATATCCTCTTTTCTGGACGGTGTCTCAGCCTCGAGGTTCGTCTTTGCTGCCGCCATTGCAACGAGGGATTTAGAACTCCCCTTGGGGCTCTCCTTGACTTTGAGAATGCTTAGTGTGCTCCCGGCGAAGGCTCTTTCAGTGGGATTTCCGTCTGGTACAATGATACCCTCAGGAGCTACCCCAAAGGTCTCAGGCAGTTGGTGCTGAGCCTCGGCACTCGTCTAACGTTTCAGCCCCAGACGATGTTCAATTCTATGAGTCAGTAGCTGAAAACTCAGATGACCCATCGCTTGTTGCATGCGCCTGCACAAGAGCAGTCTCCGCCCGTATCTTCCTGCTTTCCGCAAGTTTAAACTGCTTTCCGCAGGTTTATCCCTGCTTCGACGCTGCCAGGCTCTCCAGCCTGGGCTCGTACCCAAGGGGACAGTTTCTCGTGGTTAATCTGGTACAGAGTATTTTCACGTCCCAATTGCCTTTCCTGTGCTTGGTTACACCAGGCCAGCCTCAGCGACCGATAAAGCTCTCGCTGGCTCCACCCTATACGCCTTCCTCGTTGGTATTGCACCCAGTGAAATGCCGTCACCAGAAGACTCCATGGGGGTGGATGAGTTCCAACATCGCTCGTTCCCAGGAAGTGAATGGCAGGACTTACTCTCCAAGGAGAAGCTCCTTCTCGTGCAATCACGCCTGGGGTCACAGTTCCCACCTGAACCCCCAAATAGGTCGTCTACTTCAGTGGACCAGGTGGTCTGCGGCCTTCCCATACCTACAGCTGAAGCTCATCCGACAGCAGTTGCCTTTGAGCTGGAGTGTTTGCCGAGCTTTTGAACGCCGTTGGCAGGGAACTCTTAAAGAACAAGTGAGAAAATATCAAGCGGTCGAAGCTCTCCAAGCTCTTTGAGCCTTCCCAGAAGGACTTTCTTGCCAAGCCGTTTTGGCCCTCCCAAGGATGCGTTGCACGACTTATCCACCCCTAACTCGGTGTCTGTGCCCATGTCTCAGCCAGGGGAGGTCCAACGACCCCTACAGTCTGTAGCCTTGATAGACTCTACCCTGGATTGACTGGCAGCTGCTACAATATATATGCTCGACCAGCTTGTCTCACGTGAGGTATAGGAGGAAGTACTGCAGTCGGCAGTTGGGCTTCTTAACAGTGTGGGCTTCATGATCAGGGAATGCTTCCACCAAGCCTCTTTTGGAACCTTTTTGTATGCACAGTTGCGACAAGTCGCTCCATTTCAAGGCCCTCGATGTCCTATGAACAAAGTCGCGACTGCCTCATGCTGGCGTCCTTTGCTCAGGAAACATGGAACCAATACCCAAGTACATTCATCATCCACATAACCTACTATTACTTCACGTCTTGTCACGTTACCTTTCACAACAAAACGTATTGTTTTGAAAATATCACGTCATGTTGTCAATCACAGTAAATCAATTTGAGCAGTTCCTTTGGAACAGCAGCACGATCCGAGCCAACATTTAGGAACGTTCAAGCTCGTAGTTCCCCTCTGAAACCATTGGGCTCAAATATATGCAATGCCAAAACTGAACTTACAGGAACATGCGGGTTGTTGAAGGAATCTCAGCAGCACCACTGGTTTAGGCCCTATGATTTCATTGTGGGTGCGAGTCGTGGATGTGGATGAGCTCAGATCCGTTGTGGCAGAGTTCCTGTCATGCAATATTCGGCTTTAGAAGTATATGTAAGCATGCTCCATCAAGATTTTTGACATGCTTTGCCGCGCATAAATTAGCATCAAACTCTCTGGCCACAACAACTGGATAAGCTAGTCTTCCTGTTTGTGAATATGACAAGGGATTATCAAAGCTCTTTGCTGTGCTGAGCAAGCACGCTTCACACAGTTGTGGTTGAACGAAGCCTCTTTGTGAATCGAGAATCATTGCATCGTGAGGAGTCAATATTCATCAAAATGGTGGACTTATTCAAAGCTACTATCAAACAGGTGACTGTGTGAGAGGTAGAGCTACTCTAAGTCACTACAAAGCTGAACTGCCTGTCTCCAGCATATGGCTCTGCTAACATGCAGTCCCTCCACTTTCCGGCGAATTCAATAGGCAAGTGCGTACTGTGATTGTCATTATGTCTTTTCAATAAATTGTAGTGAGTCCATGTATGTGTTGGTTAGTTGATAAGTTGAATATGGGTCCACTGGTGCTGGTATCCCTTTCCATGTGTATAAACATCAATATAGGTATCAAATTTTTGCTTCTATCTGTAACAGAAGCTGATATATAGTCGAAAATTGTCACAGATTTTCATAGCAGCCATGTTTATTTCTGATGCAACCAACAGTTACAGAGACACGGCGGTATCACCACTTTATTTCTTGTGTCAGATAATATAGATAATGGTAGACACCAACGTTTTGCCTTCATCTGACATAGAAGCTGAAACCTAGCTAGAAACGTGTTTTTTTTCTAATTTCCCAGGTTTTTTATGGCAGCCATTTCGGATTTTGAAACAACCAACAGTCACAGAAACTCAGCAATACCACCATCTGATTCCTTGGGTCAGAAAACATGGGCGTAGAAACTTAATTCACCAATGTAGGTGCAGTGGATAACTCGCTAGTTCAATTTTAAGTTATTTCGTGTATAAATGGCGGCCATCTTGGATTTTTGAGAAAACCCCCCATGGGACTGATATGGACTTTTTTGTGGGTTATCGATATGGTCTCCAGAGTCACTGTGCAAAAATTCAGATATGACACCCAAATTTCTACCCCAAACCCTGACAGTAGACTAAATTCTGACATGGCGAAATGGTGCGGAAAATTACTCAAATGGGGGGTCCAAAGAATTGTGATTTTTCCCAACTTCCCATATTTTGAGAACTTTAGATTTTTGATATGTTGTTCAGCATATATTTCTGTAATCAAATCACAAATGATATGTAGTGTTGCAATTTTTTCCTATCTGAAAAAAATTGGGCATAAAAAACCTGGGAAATTAGAAAAAAAAAACCCATTTGGGCCATAAAAGCCCTGGACTATTATGTATTTCTGATGCTATAGATCGCAATGGTATGAAAGTATTAGTTGATTTATTTTGATGTCCAACCTCATTTCCTGATATATTACATCATTGATTTTTTTTTAAATTCAAGATTTTTTGTCTTCACCACTGCCCATGTGTTTCTATTCGTAATTAATATGACATAACATTGGGTCTTTCGTCAGGTCTTTCATCAAATTAAACGTCTTCATGTATCAAAATGACAACGCCACCTCTTTTAGTTCGAGGTCCGATCCGTTTGATTATTATCCATTTACCACCCCCAGTAACCATTTTCGATATAAATGGTGACATGTGGCGGCCACATGTCTGCCCCAGCTGTTGACCACATAAACATTGCACCAGTTCCATGTTCAGAGTAAGGAAGTCCACGTTAAAACTTCCAGTCATTAGTGCATTCACAGCTATCGTAAAATCAGGGAACGATGACTTAGACCAAACTCTAGACAACGTCTTCCGCTTCTCGTAGTTCAACGTGAGAAACCAGCAACAGTTGTCTGAATGAGTGCTTCAACAGCAAACTGTCAAAACATGTACGCTCTTGCCGTGGGTCCAAAATTAATCACGTTACTGCAAATTGTTGTGTTTCAGTGGTGGGCAATGAATCTCACATAAATCGTGCAATGAGCTTCGCAGAACGTTCCATGAAAATTTGTTTTACTCCAATATGGATAATTGTTGTAAATTACTTTTAGGGCCGTAGGACACGTTTGGAAGGGCGGGGAGGGGGAGGGGAGTTTGAAATAAAAATGGTTATTAGCAGAAGGGAGAGGGCACACGCTAAGCTCTAAAACACAGATCTTTGGGCGTGGAAAGGCCTCCTAGAAAAATAGTAATTTGCTAATTCTATGATCACTTCTGGTTCTATTAAACAAAAAAACTTGAACCATTGTCTTGGGTATCATGGAGGCATTTTTCTGTGATTTTTTTTTTGTTAAACATGATAATTGTCATCGTATACTGATGTTTTTGACATTACAGCGATGGGCGAGCTCTCTTTGCTCTGATTCTTTATGGAAGTTTCAAGAATCTATCTATTCGCCGTGTTGGCATGTAAACGTTTAGTAATATACCTCGTATGAATATTTTCCTTTTCAAAAAAATAAATAACAGGGGTCACTCAACGCACCCCCCTCCTCCTCTTCCTACGACCATGGTTATCATTTTGATCACGAAGACGCGTTTAGTATAGCTAAACGGGTCACTATCAGAAAGGTGGGAGATTTGAGGAACGCAAGGATATCTGCCTCAGCTTGAGACTAAAAATTTATCCGAATGATACCATTAACATCCGACCATTTCCACATTCAGGATGATAGAAGTACATGACGACAGGTTTTAGTAACGAGTCTATTCGCAGTTATTGTAAAATGAAGCAGCGATAATTCCAACTCAACGTAGACAACATCTTCCGTTTCACGTAGCTCACTGTGAGAAACCGTCAACAGTTGTCTGGTCCGATGTATAAGTGCCATCACAGCAAACTCTCAAGAAACGTGAACTCAAACTAAATACGACACTGCAAACTGTTATGCTCCAGTGGTGAGCAGTGAATCTCACATATATTTTGCCAACATATGAGCAACCATGATAATTAACTGAAACGTTGGCGTAACATCAAAATCATCACGAATTTATGTATTCGGGTGATATTCCGATCATGTAATTTTTGGATGAGCTTTGTAGAATTATCCATGAAAACATTTTAAAGATCGTTTAGAAGTTTTCCTTCAGGATAAATAATTGTTGTACACCTCTCATAGCTCATATTTTTGAAGCATTGAGCGACGAATATTCAAGAAACTTCAAGAAAGGTTCGTCATTGTCCCTGCAGATAAAGATAAAGCTTCTAATAATGTTGTTTTTGTTTGTAAAGCATACTATATACATTGCCTGTTTGACGAACTGGGTATTGCCAACAATACTAATCCCAATAGTACATACCAAGCCATTACCGTGCCCAAACAGGATATCTTATCAAATCATTTGTCTGTATTGCATTCGTTTGGTATTACTACCTCATGTAAAGATTCTAATCTACCGAACTTATATTGGATCCCAAAGTTGCACAAAAATCCACACAAACAAAGATATATTTCAGGTTCAGCATCATGTTCTACCAAAGCCCTTTCTAAAATATTAACTACTATATTGTCTAAAATTAAACAGGGTCTCCAAAAGTACTCTGAAACCATCTATTCTAGAAGTGGTATAAACCAAATGTGGATATTAAAAAATTCCAAATCTTTATTGGAATATCTACATGCGCACACACTTTCAAAAGTAACGTCTATCAAAACATTTGATTTCTCCACTTTGTACACAACTATACCTCATTCTGAACTGAAATCTCAGCTTAAAAAACTAATCAATAATTCATTTTTCTCTAAAAAGGGACAACGTCGGTACCACTATATTGTAGTTAAATATAATACCGCTTATTTTGTTAAAGGCGACTCTGATGCCCCATACAAATATACTGAAATAGATGTGGTAAATATGGTTAATTTTCTGATTGATAATATTTTTGTGGAATTTGGTGGTCGAATATTTCAACAAACTATTGGTATTCCCATGGGTACAAACTGTGCACCATTATTGGCAGACCTGTTTTTATACTCATATGAATCAGATTTTATCCAACATTTACAAAGAGGAGGTTCTAAGAAACTAACATATAATTTTAATTTCACTTTCCGATACATAGATGATGTATTGTCGCTAAATAATCCCAAGTTTGGTGATTATTTGGATATCATATATCCTAAGGAACTTGAAATTAAGGATACTACAGAATCCGCTAATTTTTCCAACTATCTAGACCTGAGGTTGGAGATTGATAATGATTCTAACCTGTCAACTAGATTATATGACAAACGTGATGATTTCAATTTTTCCATAGTCAATTTCCCTTTTCTAAGCAGCAACATTCCTATGTCACCGGCATATGGTGTGTTTGTTTCTCAACTTATACGCTATTCCAGAGCTAGTTGCAAATATGAGGACTTTGTCTATCGAAGTGCCCAGCTAGTCTCTAAACTGCTACGACAAGGATATGTTTTACCAAGACTTATCGCTGCGTTTAAGAAATTCTATGGACGTCATCATGATCTGGTTGATAAATACAGCAAATCCATGTCTGCCATGCAACTAGATCTATTTTCATGTTAATTTTGGGGAATTCATGACGGGTGCCACTAGTGGGGCAGGAAATGCTCACTCTTTCCGGAACACCTGATTTCACCTCCTGATGGCCATTTACGGAGGTTCATGAGTTTCCCTGTCATTTTTGTTTTCTCTCACTTCGTATGCCTGATATGACTTTCTGTCCCCGGACTATGAGATTGGATAACGGACCCTGTTTTGTTTGCTCGGAATACTTGATACTGGGTATTGATTCCACGTCTATAACAATGTTCAATATACTCATTCACGTTTGATCAATCGTTTATGTACATTATACTAAAAACTGTGTATAATAATTGTCGGTGTCGAGGAAGAAAGAAGTATGAGTGCAAGTTACTATTGTGATTGATCGTGTTGGAAATACATATCAGGCATATTGCTTCAGTTGAGCCTTTTTGATGGAACATGATGATGATGGTTATCATAACGATGTCTACCACAACCTGTATTGTCCATCCTCCCATGTTGTCAATTGCGAGCATACCATTTTGGTTCTAAACGAGACCGCCACGTGTTTAGTTTTCTGTTACATTTTTTCAGTAATTCGTTCAGCTGAATACTAATCAACGTTTTCAGCTTTACCACGCTTCTTGATTGTACATTAAGATCTTCAAGTATACTCTCATTTGTAGTGGTATCATTTATGTCTTCGCTGCTACTCAATGTTTCTTCCACTCAACTAATCACCAAATGTATTCATGACTGGTTCTTTAAGATAGACAATAATGTGTTAGTGTGATGAATTCATATAACATAGTTTGTACTATTATCTATAATTGAGTGAATTGTTAATGAAAAAAATTGCCCATCAATTTCTGGGAGTTTCAGAAAACCCCTTGTTTATGTAGTGGCCTATCGAAATGATGAGCATATGGTAAGCAAATTATCTGTGGTCGCTTAATTTGAATCTTAATATTATCGTTGGTGTGCATTGTTTTGTATGAGGTGTATGCACAATGGGAACGTCCTCTGGTAAAAAATACCATCATTCGAAAATAAAATTTGATGAAACATGTAACCTTATGACCCTGGCATGAGCAAAATAAGGCATTCAATTCATTTTTCACTTGACCACAACAATTGCCAATGGAGCAATCACGATGAAAAATAATTCAAGGCTTTGAGTCAACTACGGCGGCTCATTTGTGCCATACTTATTTTTTTATTTCAAAGAAATTTATTTCCAAATTATCCAGAAACGGAAATATATCCGCTGCAGCTAAAACTATTTTAGCTCCAGCTAAAACAATTTCGGCCCAGTTTAAATATTTTCACGGCAGCTAAAACTATTTTCGCCCAAGCTAACACATTTTCGTTGCAGCTAAAACTATTTCAGCTCCAGCTAAAATATTTTCGCTGCAGCTAAAACTATTTCAGCTGCAGCTAAAACATTTTCGCCCCAGCTAAAACATTTTCATTGCAGACAAAACCATTTTAAACAGTGGCTTATTTGTGCCATATTCATTTTTTTTTTACTCCAAAGAAAATAAATTCAAAATTATCAAGCAACGGAAACAGTTTCGTTGCAGCTAAAACTATTTTCGCCCCAGCTAAAATATTTTGTCTGCATCTAAAACTATTCTCGCCCCAGCTAAAACATTTTCGCTGCAGCTAAAACTATTTTCGCCCCCAACTAAAACATTTTTGCTGCAGCTAAAACTATATTCGCCCCAGCTAAAACATTTTCGCTGCAGCTGAATCTATTTTCGCCCCCAACTAAAACATTTTTGCTGCAGCTAAAACTATATTCGCCCTAGCTAAAACATTTTTGCTGCAGTTGAAACTATTTTCGCCCAGCTAAAATATTTTCGCTGCAGCTAAAGCTATTTTCGCCCCAGCTAAAACATTTTCGATGCAGCTAAAACTATTTTCGTCCCAGCCAAAATATTTTTGCTGCAACTAAAATAATTTTCGTCACTTGAAAATCTCCAAAAAAAATTTCAGATTATCAAGAAACGGAAATATTTCCGCTCCAGCTAAAACATTTTCGGCCCAGCTAAAATATTTTCATGGCAGCTAAAACTATTTTTGCCCAAGCTAACACATTTTCGTTGCAGCTAAAACTATTTCAGCTGCAGCTAAAACATTTCGCTGCAGTTAAAACTATTTTCGCCCCAGCTAAAACATTTTCGTTGCAGCCAAAACCATTTTAAACAATGGCGTATTTGTGCCATATTTATTTATTTTTTACTTCAAAGAAAATAAATTCAAAATTATCAAGCAACGGAAACAGTTTCGTTGCAGCTAAAACTATTCCGCCCCAGCTAAAATATTTTGTCTGCATCTAAAACTATTTTCGCTGCAGCTAAAACTATTTTCGCCCCAACTAAAACATTTTTGCTGCAGCTAAAACTATTTTCGTCCCAGCTAAAACATTTTCGCTGCAGCTGAAACTATTCTTGCTGCAGCCAAAATATTATGTTTTAGAGCTGCCTCTCTATGTCTCGTGAAAATTCAGGGGCATCTCAAATCTAACACGAACTACTGATTGTCAAGGAGGAGAACATTATGTCTATTTATCACATTATAATGTATGTCCTTTATTATGTAAATGGACAATGGAAGATTAGAGCGATAAAGTTGGTGAATCATCAACTCATCCCAAGAAAATTAGTCGGCTGACATCCGCATGAGCATTATACACAGGATATCGATACCCAGGAAAACATCTGAGAGAACGCACAGTCATCCTTATTAGTCCAGATAGAAATTATGGGAGCGAGGTGCATGCAACCTATCCTCGTGCCGGAAGAAAGTCTGTCCCAGCTGCTGACCATAAATATATCCAAATAATGTCTGAATTGCACTAGTTCCATGTTCAGGGTAACGGAAATCCACGATAAAACTTCCAGTAATGAGTCCATTCGCAGCTCTCGTAAAATGAAAGAACGATTATTTAGACCCATTCGTAGACAATAGTCTTCCGTTTCTCGTAGTTCAATGTGAGAAACCAGCAACAGTTGTCTAATCCAATGAGTGTTCTCAAAGCAAACTGTCAAGGAACGTGTGCTCTGGCCGCGGGTCTGAAATTAGTTATATGGGACTGCAATTGTTATGTTTCAGTGCTCAGCAATGAATCACAAATAGATCGGACAAACAGGCGAGCAACCTTGATATAAACTGGGGCATTCTCTTAACATCAAATTCATCACGAATCTATATTTGGGTGTTAAACCGATCGTGCAATTATTGGAAGAGACTTTGTGGAAGTTTCCATGACAATATATTCATGACATTCTTCATGATACGTGATTGTGGTACATAATTGTTTATATAAGGGGGTAATTATTATTATCATTATAATTCGTTGGTAGCAAAGATGGAAGAAGTGTAAGTGCAGGGTAACAAAGTGATTGATCATGTTGAAACTACATAATATTATGCAAATTGCTTCAGTTGAACCCTTTTGATGGAACATCATGATAATGTTTATCATAACGATGTCTATCACAACTCGTATTGCCCATCCTCCCATGTTGTCGATTGAGAGTATATATTTTTTGTTCTGACTAAGATCGTCACATGTTTAATTTTTTATAATATTCTGCAATAATGGATCGAACTAATACTATTAAACCTTCTCAGTTTTACCACTTTTGCATGATTGCACATTAACATTTGTATGTATGCATTCTCTTGTAGTGCTAACAGTTGTGTCTTCACTGCTGCTCGGTGTTTCTCCTCTCATTCAATCAACCACCAAATGTATTGACTGATGCCTCTTGAAGATATCACATGGAATAGATAATTTCCAATGAGATGCATTCACTTAAATCACCAAGTGTGTTGTATTATCGTTAATTATTGTAAATTATTAATAGAAAGATTTGCCCATCAATTTCTGGGAAGTTCGGAAAACCCCTTTTTCATGCAGTAATTTATGCGCTCAATTTGATTCTGAATATCAACGCTGGTGTATATGGAGTATGAATTATGTTTTGTTTGAAGTTCAGCTCCATGAATTATGCGTTCGATAATTGGCTCATTTCAAACTGTCAGTCGTCAATGAATGAAGTAATACTATTAAAAGTTGTCACCCGAAATAAACGATGATGGCTATGAATTAAGCAACCAAAAATTGAATTTTTTATTATGACGAATAATCTTCATGCTTTGCAGGTATCACGGACCCCGTATTTTCTCAGTGACCAAATTGTTAAAGTAGTCAAATGCGATAGTAAATACCTGCAATTTCTTTCAAATGGATCCAAATTGTGAGGACGAGGCATATGAATATATAATACAGTATATGCACTATGTTCAACTGAATCTAGACCCCGTATTGTACACCAGGCATTCAATTCTGAGGCGATTGTGCATAATGAAAGTCTGAAATCTGCCCAAAGCATATGAATTCCAGGAAAGTTGCAGGGCAAGTACTGAAGTTGATTTTATGTGTCGACCTATTACCACTGATAAAAATAGGTTTTGATGAAGCCAATAACACACCTGAAATACAACATATTCGGAATAAAAACCAATTTCTACCGAATATTCACGACCGAAACAAAACTGGTGGCACCAAAAAAAACCTCGAATATTTGAGAATATGGATTTTATCATCAGATAGAATGAATATGATCTTGAAATGATCTTTGTCGCCTGGGGAAATCCAACACGAGCCTCTGTTTGTCAATGATCAGAGATTAAAGTCCAACTAAAGTCAGGATACTTTTTTTTGACAGATGATAGAGTGTTGTTGAGTATGGTTGGCATGGTGACCAGACATATCTTATGTGTGTGGTTCATTTTCTCTCATCATGTTCATATTCACCTATATACTATGCACGGATCATGCAGAAAAAACTTTTAAGTGGTTAACTGAAGCAACTTAGTCGTGTGACGTCATGAATATTCATTATGAGCTTCATAATCCAAGTACAAATATTTTTAAAAATCGGCAATATCTCGATATACGAGAACGGTTAAAGATATCAAGGTTCTGTAAAATCCAGCACATTGCCTTTTACATTTTCTATTGCACAAAACATAATAATTTGAAATTAATTTTGACTCGAGTTAGACTTTCATCCTATTATCACTTCATCCTATTATCACAGATATATTTTATTATGTAGCTGGAACGATGGAGCGATCAGACTGGTAAATCTTTCCCTATCCCAAGCAAACAAGTTGGCTCACGTCAACATGCACGTTGTAATACCATAGCAAGAAGATGGCTGTTATTTAAATCCCTGCACCCCTGCACCCCTACACCCTGCGACCTGCAACTTGGTGATTTTCTTGTATTTCTGTAAAAATCGACAATTTAGAAAGTAACCCTGAACGATTTGAAAATCTACCCATGTTTTGTTACCTATATTGGTGAATGTCCAAAGCAAAATGTAGCGATTAACACGAGAGAAATCGCAACAAAATTTCGAAGTGAACTGGACTTCTGATAATATCAAAACATTGATGGAGCATTATGATTCAATGTGACCGAAACCGGAACTCTGATGCACAAAACGAAATAGGATGTTGCTCACCTCATTACGATGACACGGACATGTTCCGCTTTACTTTCTCAAGCGACGCTCTAATCATTAAAGCCACACTGCTGTCGAAAGAAATAACCATTGTAAATATTTTGTTGTTGAAAAATTTTAAAATAATAATTGGAAAATAGTCTTCGGCCAAAATAGCGTTGATATTTATAACTGAGAGCAACACTCATGAGTTTACTCTTGTCATGGATTTTCGTGTTTCGTTAATTTAAAAAAGTTCATGCATAGCACGCCTGATAGCTCCAGATGCGCCAAACACCATGGATCCGAGTATCATTTGATCGAGGCCGCAATCATGGGCATGAAAAGGTTGTGAACCATGAACAGAGCTTACAGATAGTTCTCAAAATTACAAATAGATACCCATATCAAAATGATAGTATATATGTTAGTGCAGTGTACCCTTTCAGCAGTTATCATGCTGATTATCAAATGAAAACATTTGAACAAATAGCATTTTGTTGACAATTGAAGTTTTTCACTGAAACTGCAACATTTTGAGATTAACCGATATGAATTTGAACATTCTTTTGAACTATTACACGAAAAAAAGGAATATTAACAATATTGATACTACAGTGGCTTATTTGTGCCATATTTATTTTTTTTACTTCACAGAAAATAAATTCCAAATTATCAAGCAACGGAAACATTTTCGCTCCAGCTAAAACTATTTTCGCCCCAGCTAAAATATTTTAGCTCCAGCTTAAACTATTTTCGCCCCAGCTAAAACATTTTCGCCCCAGCTAAAACTATTTTCGCTCAAGCTAAAACTATTTTCGCTCCAGCTAAAACATTTTCGCTGCAGCTAAAACTATTTTCGCCCCAGCTAAAATATTTTCGCTCCAGCTAAAACTATTTTCGCCCCAGCTAAAATATTTTCGCTCCAGCTAAAACTATTTTCGCCCCAGCTAAAACATTTTCGCTGCAGCTAAAACTATTTTCGTCCCAGCTAAAATATTTTCGCTCCAGCTAAAAATATTTTCGCCCCAGCTAAAACATTTTCGCTGCAGCTAAATGTGTATTTACAAAGAGCACAGACAAAAACCTCAAAGGTGTCGTATTTATTGTGGAAAAAAAATGGAAATTTCCAATGAAGAAATCAAAGAAATGAAAGGATTTGCGGCTCTCGAGCATTACAGCAAAGGCTTGATGTAAGTATCAATCTATTACCACCAATACAGCCAAATCTTGATACTATAGGTACTTCTTGTTTACACAGCCATCTGGCTTCGATCCAGAGCAGTATTATTTGCAATGGCATTGCGAGTTCGCTTTGTTGTGGATAGTATCATAATGCCACCAATCGGTCGTAGGTCGCAGGGATTTAAATAACCCAAGAAGATGTAAGAGAACGCCCATCATTAATAATCCCGTCAGAAATCATGGGGTTGATGACGTCAATACCGAACGTAAAATACAATTTTTGGAGCCACACTGTCATATATAATATTTGATGGAATCAAGTGGTTTAAAACCATTTCAGCATGTGTCGATGTGACATACAGCATTTCGGTATGTGTCGATGATCATTCGACATGTTCCCCACAGCAAGATGTCAGACAACATAACACTGCGAAATATATTTGAATAATATCCATACGTACACAAAGTTCACCATGAAACATTTACGCCTGCCCATTTCCTTCCTTTGCCTTGATGCATATATTCGTATGGCTTCCAGGAGAAACCCATATTTCTTACAGAGAAATAGCCGCAGTATGGTCATCATACGTATTTGTACACAACAAACAAAAGCATCGTGAGCCCTGAAGAATTTGTACGAGGACGTGTTGTCTGAGTACAGGGCAAAAAGGGAGACATTGAAATAAAGGGTTATCAAATTTGAACAAAAATTATGCTGAAGAGCACTCGCCGCTCTCGTGAATTCGTTGGGGGTGAAACCTACCCGTGCATCCCAACTAGCGATATTTTCACAAAACGTTATGATGGAATGAAGCCATGGCCTATAATCAATATATCATCCGGCGGGGTGCAACCATACATTCTGCAAAGGAATTCAGGTCATTGTTCTACTGGCTCCTTTCTCAACGATTAGGGAACACTTGTTCTGACGGTTCGACGACACAGGCGATGAATATAAATCTATGGTAACATTTGCAACCCCATTTATAGAGAGGTTGACATATTGATGATTTACATACACATTCAGGTATGATCTGGAATTATTAGTTTTAAAAAGGTATCTATATATCAGTATATATAACATATTATATCAATCTTATATCTGAACACAGTGGAGTTGGAATTTGCAAAAACGATGTAGGGAATGATGTTTCATAACATTCATAATTTTCATTGTCACTCCTCACTAAAGGACAAGTCTTCTCACAATACGTTTATTTGATACGAAAGACATGTATGAAAATAAATAAATATCAACAACGTCGATGTGTTAACAAATTTAGTATTCAAATAATGTGTGAGTATAATAATGAGTGAGTATTGGTATAGCAAATTCACAACAAACTATTCACACAAACTTCCTCACATGTTCAGACAATCTTTCATTTTATTTTATTTTATTTTATTTTATTTATATGTTCTTTAGCCAGGGTAGCCTGGTCAGTGTGCAAAGAAAAAACACTGGTCTCCCCCAGGGCCCTGGGTCATTGAATGCCAAGGACATCCATCCAAGTTTTTAAAAACACACGCGCGCTGCTGATAATTTCCGAAAAAAGGTGCTAGAAGTTTGGATTGTTGACCACATCTCCATACGTTGGCGGGGGTTCGTGTGCAGTAGGCCGATTAGTGTTGAAATCCGGGTTAAACGCTGCGTTGTTGGCGGCATACGAGTTCTGATATTCGGCATCACGCGGCGTCGTACGCGTTGTATTGCTGCTACTGCAAGATGACCCCCGTTTCTTCCTGGCAGATACGCTGGTAGCAATGACGACCACGATGACGGGGATAATCACGCCCATGGCTATGCCCGCGTTCCTGCCAGCGTTGTTACCACCGCCACCTTCACTGCAGGCGTCCGAGGTACGAACTCGGCAGGATTTACCACACCATCGACAGCCAGCCGTCGCTGAACAGTTCCTGAAACAAAAAATTAGCCCAAAGGCTAAGATAGGTTACCGGACAATTTTGGTTTGGCCATGGCAGCATTGGCAGGTAACAGACCTTGAGATTTACCAATCAAGGTTCGCAGTGTAAACATATGACCTTGGGATTTACCAATCAAGGTCATCCGTATGAACTTCGATGTTACCATTACATGTATGTGTGCGGCATTTGATATTCTATATTTTGGGTGGAATCGTTTAGGCCGCTCAGGTCAATTTACACATTCCAAGTCAGACATTTGGCACTCAAGGTCATCTGACGTCAAGTTCAAGGTCATCATTAGTTGTGCCATATATGTCTTCCTATATGTTCATAATGCAAACATGAGCTCTATCTGCAAGCATTTCATCTACAGAGGCAAATCTGGGCATTTTTTGACCCCAAAATGGCTGTTTTGACCTTTCAAGGTCATCGAAGGTCAAATTCAAGGTCACCACACAAGTCGCCATATATGACTTCCCATTTGACTTCCCAGTGCCAATTTCTAAGCTCTATCTTCAAGCGTTCTATGAGTACAGTCCGGACAGCTCCCATTTTGAAGGAAGAAAGTGCCGAAAATTTTCTAAGTCCAAAATTTTTTTCAAAGGGTGAAAAAAATTTTTGGCCTAGAAATGGCCCAAAATGGATAGTAATGCGATTTGGGGCGAAAAATTTTTTTTTCGCAGACTCGTCAAAAATTCAAAATGGCCGCCACACTGAGATCGGCGATTCAAGGGCAACAAAACTTATACACGTCATATATATATGAGGTATATAAGAGGAATCTTCTTAAGCAAAAATCTCAAAACTGATCAGACAGTTTTTGAGAAAATACAGACCATGTGCAAATTTGAGCGTTTTTCGACCCAAAAATGGCTGTTTTGACCTTTCTAGGTCATCCAAGGTCGAATTCAAGGTCACTACACAAGTCGCCATATATGACTTCCCATTGGAAAGTGCCAATTTCTAAGCTCTATCTTCAAGCGTTCTATGAGTACAGTCCGGACAGCTCCCATTATGAAGGAAGAAAGTGCTGAAAATTTTCTAAGTCCAAAATTTTTTTCAAAGGGTGAAAATTTTTTTTTGCCCTAGAAATGGCCCAAAATGGATAGTAATGCGATTTGGGGCGAAAAAATTTTTTTTGCCGACCCGCCAAAAATTCAAAATGGCCGCCACACGGAAACCGGCGAATTTAGGGCAACCAAACTTATACATATCACAGAGGTATATGAGGGGAATCTTTTGAAACCAAAAACTCAAAGCTGATCAGACAGTTTTTGAGAAAATGGCCGTCAAAGTCCAAAATTGAGCGTTTTTCGACAAAAACGGCCGCCATTTTGAAAAAAAATGCGAAAATCAAAAAACAAAAAAATACCTCCTTCTCAAAATATTTTTAGGCATTTTTGTGCTAAATTTCAGAAAGATTTGATCATTAACTTTAAAGATAAAAATGTTAACGCCGGACGGACGGACGGACGGACGGACGCAACGCCATGCCAATAGGTTATCGGACCAAACGTCCGGTAACCTAAAAACAGAAATAAACCACTTTCGTGTAATTTACTGATTTTGCCTGGCATTGGATATTGAGGACATTGCTCAGTGGATTCAGTTTTGCACGCTTTTATGTGTTTTTGGTATTTCATTGTTCAGATGGCACTGTTTCGCAACCAGGGGCTGGGATCTTCCAATATACTTACAGCTGGGATGATCTACTGGGACACACGGTCTCCACGTCGTAGCAGTAGTCGAGCGATTCCACGGTGCTTCTCTCCTGGTTGGCCACGGAGGTGAGGTTGATATCCGGCGTGGGAGGGTTACACGGTGGCTTGCTACCACTGTCGCGTGGAAAAAGAGACAGCGTTTACATATCAACACGGCAAAACACGCGAAAGAGTTGCATATTAACACGAAGGACAAGGTACATTTTTCTCCAGTTGTGTTATTCACAAAATTGTTTACTTGGAAAAGCCGTTGCTACTGATACGTACATATCGGACTGGAACGTGAAAGAGACGTCACACGGATAGTACGTCACACCATCAAGACTGAAGCAGGGACACCTACACCGCGATGAAGTACACTGCAGTATTTCAAGACCCTGCAAAGAAACAGATTCTAGACGTATCCCCAAATTGTTGTCCATCACATTGTTAAGCAAAACACTACATGTACATACACACACCTACATATACAGCTACATGATCGTAGAATATACTTCAAATAGTTCAAAACTCATATTCAGATAACTGGCTTAGTACCTGGTTATTCGAGCATTGACAATTCGAATTCAATTCAGATTGTTCCGGATCCTTGACGATGACAAAAATATTTGTGTTGGGCACTCTTTTGATCTCAAATGATGTGCCACTGAGTGTTGATTTTGTAGCCTGCGAGTAGAAACAGAACCACGTGACAGACGGCAGGATATATTCATATTGCATGAATTTGTACCACATCATAGTCGCTATATATATAGTCGCTATAGTTGCTCAACCCAGTATCCAATAACGCCAAACACTTACATCACAACCATAATTCAATAAATTGAATTAAAATGAATATAATTAAACCATAATAAATTATATCCAACTCAGAAAAACTACTTACTCTCCAGAATGATTGTACTTTAAGTTCACTGAAGTTGATACATTGGTCCTCTTGCAGGAAGTCCTCGTCAACCAAGGCACTAGCTATATCCTTCTCCTTCTGACTGATGTGCACATTCTCGATGCTTGGAAAGTTAGCCTCATCGATGTTTATAAAATCCGGATGTGATATGATGTATCCTGCGTTGTCCATTGCTATACACCTGGCGAATGGAAATGTTGTAATCGTAATTCCGCTGGCATCGAAGCAAATAGTTGATCTACCTCACACATCAATGCTATTTCATACATAAGACACAAGGCAGATATCAAAAACTCACTCTTTGTCGGAACATTGAGGTATGTAGCTGGTGAGAAAGCTGTTGAAGAGATCAAGTGTGAAGTCCATTCCCATCGCACCGGCGAGAGGATCACTGATTCAAGACAGAGATGAATAAATACATGCGCATGGGCACACGACAAAACTCAACTCCTATTGGAAACATGTGAACGAATGAAACGTAACCTCGTAGACTATATATTTTGTGGCAGATATACCTTGTTCCTCCTTCAAAAAGAGCCTTTGACAGTGTCACGATGATGCCTGCGCCGAATGCGTCCACGTACGGTTTACTGAGAGTGACTACACCCGGCTGAGAGACTGCCCGCTTGTACCTAATTAATAGAGTATTCAATACCTATGACGTCCCAGACTGGATGAAGTGAATCATAAGTACATACATGTTAAAATCAAAATCAACATTGATATCCCGCTGAACAAGGCTCACCAAGGGCGGTTTGTATGATCGTAGGTGGCCACGACTTTCGTGCCCGGGTAGAGTCTGAAGACGCCCTCCCTGAGACCCAAGTATCTCCACACGGACGACTGCCAGGCCGCCTCAGTCTTGCTAATCACCTCGTCAAATCGTGAGCTGACGGCGAGGGCATCAGTCACATCACTCTATTACAGAAAAAAACACAGATAGTTGGAATAATTGTAGCATACAATGAAAACACTCCAGAATATGCACGAGTTTACTATTCATATTTACTTTTCATATATCCCTGTAATTAAAATTCTATAAAACCTATGTTCAGGGATATTTTGAAATATAGATTCATTCACGCTACAGCGGTGTGGCTACAATTCCCTACCTTGAAGTAAGAATCACCACGGCCCTGGAAATACTGCTCGTACAAATTGATTATGTCCTCGGATTCCAACCGTTCTAGGTAGCTCTCGGGAGACAAGAAAGCAAACGGTGCAAATTTTATCGTACTGGAATCTGAAATGGTTAAGACAGTCATCTGATTCAGTGATCGTCCCATTACAAAACCCCAACACACTCAGTGTTCCAATTTATCATTAAATACAATCATCTACTTGATGTATGCATATATCGTTTGCCCGTACACCTGTCAAATATCATTGTCAATCATCAGTGTGGGAGATGCAAAGAAGCGCATGCCTTATTCATATATACTGAAGTATATCATAAGTAAAGTTATCACATATCATGTTGCTGTTCAAACCTACCGAACAGGCTCGAAGTTTGTTCAAGCTTATACAATCTCTAAATATCATAATTTCATGTATTATCCATGTTGTTTGTTTGTTTGTTTTTGGTGTTTATTATTCACCAATGATGGCGGCCCTGTTGATGTAACGGCAGGTGTCTGACGGCTGGGTGATGTCCAAACTGTGGTAAGGAAAGGATTCAGGTACGGGGCGGTCCTTCACAATAGTGGACCTCGTATCACGCTTGGCCAGTACAACACAGATCCGCAAGTCACTCAGTCCCACCTGTAAAACAGAGACGGTACAGGATGTGAGACCTTCGCCAGGAATACTAGTGGACACGTATTTTATAAACGTTTATTTGTCAGTGCCAAGCTATTATATACACGTACAACAACAGAATCATATTTATAACTGATAGCATTTTGCAGGCTAACAATAAAACTCTATTGATGTGTCATGTATAAACAGGAGAATCAAGTTCGCAAAATTCACTGCATATGAAGGATTCCATCAAAAAGCCTCGCATTTTAAAGCCACCTGATTCCGACACGAGGAAAGGTAGCTGAATTGATCTCGAGATACAGTGACACAGTGATCTATTACAACCAAGATGTACAGATTTCAATGTCACCAAAGCCATGCAGTGATACTCGATAGAATTTGACGATGAAATACCAGGAGACGAATCCGTACCACTACAGGACACAAACACTATACACCATATGTTAACAAACTGACAATTTTCTGCCAGAAGAAACTCAATCCCAACGAGGAAGATGCAGAGTCCATTTCACCTTACAGCATCTCAGATGACCCATTACCGATTATCACCCTTGGTAGGTTGCTAAGAAAAAAGCACTGAATTAAAAAAACAAAACAAAAAAACAAACGCACCTTACATTACTATGCCATGCACCACCGAATATTAGTAGTATGGGTATGATTCAGATGTGTGGATGTATGATCGTGTACATGGCATTTCAATAGTAAACTTATAACCAAGCTCAACAAAGCTAAGCAAAACGTGTACACGTGCAAGCAGACAGGCATGCAAGCATGTACGCCATTGTTAGCGATGTAGTCATGTGATATTATTTAGATTCACGCGAATGAATGATATTCAATATTTTGATGAAGTCAAGTTAGTTGTACCCAGATCCAATACATACCTACTATGTAAGAATCTTACATACTTACATCATCGACCTGAAAAGTAAGAATACGCACGTTGTATGTAATATATATATGCGACTGTTATACTTGTACAAACTGATGATATCTCTTTATATCCCGATTTCCATGGAAACCGGTTTTACAATACAAGCGTTGATAACGTATTTTATGGTAAAATGTTTTTACCAGTCCCCCAGTGCGTGAATTTATGTGAAAAGCCACGTCAAATAATAGGGACAGGAAAGCGGAAAGGGGAAACAACGAGATAATGAACACACTTTAAATTGTTAATGCTAACTTCGCCAAGAATTGATATCCAATGGAAACTCGAAATTTCAGTGATTTTGGAATAAGTACAACGCTAGATTGGAATGTAGCACAATTCCGACCAGAACACTGAAGCACTGCATCCTAGTAAGCTCAATACCATCTGGGAAGCAGCATCCTAGATTTATGACGATTGATACATATCCTTTTGGATCAGACAAAAAATGCACATTCCAAGTACACAACGAAATTTTTCGTGTCCTAGAACACGACGAAACTGCAGAATACTAATCACAATATCCACAAAATGAATTTTGTATTGTCTCCGAAATCTAGGGTTATCAGTAAACCATATATAACTCTACCAAGATCGGGACACTGCGTGCAATGGAAACCACCTGGACAATCCGAGCTTCATGTTCGAGCAATACCATGCAAACCATTCACGGATCCCAGCCTGAAGCTATCTAAATTTCCCGAACCATACGTGGCACCCGTAATAAACGAAAAGGCACGACAGATACATGTAGGGTATGATGCCCCTTGATACAGCTCTGTAACTGGTGACATGCGATTCAGACACCTTCTTATTTATCAAAGGATAGAGATGGGGTTCAAGAATTAAATTCCATTTTCGGTGGACCAGCAGTATTCTTTATGAGGAATACCACACAATACCTGCCGAATGAATTTGGAAAGCTATACTACTTCATCGCTGTCATAGCATTCCAGAGATTGCCAAACTTACAGAATCCCATATGTAGACAGAGTCCAGCTTAATCACGTTGACACCGTCATGAACCGAGTCGCCTCGAGATAGGACACGTCTGGAATTGATGTCTTGCGTGCCTGGTGTCCCACTGGAAAATGAAGAGTTATTCATGCCAGAACAATAACCCGCATAAATTGAAATTATATACAATTTCAGCGCAAAGATGGCATGTTCGATGCGTACTTCAACATTAGCTCCACGACTTGCTCCACGGCGGGTTCCGTTTCTATGTCGAGAACGTGCAGCAACGTTGGCGTTTCGTAGACGTCTGACGGTCGCGGCAGGAGGGGGTGCAGGAACAGCCTGCCTCTACCGTCTACGATAAAGGCGTAGGAGTCGGTGTTCTGAGAGAAGTACGTGGCATCGTCGAAGAGATCGGCGATGGTTATATCGACACAGGTCACTCCACGAAACACGCCACCAGTGTGGACAGGTAAGCATAGCGACGTGACAAACCCTGCCAGGGAAAATATACGAGAACTTGAACGCCATACGAGAACATGAACTGTCAGGGAAAATATATTCATTTTCATCATATGAGAGCTTGAACTGTCAATATGGCATCAGCAAGTTCACTGTTTTGATCCAGCTGGGTGATTGTTTATGTAGATCGCCCTAGATGTATTTCGCGTTGACAAGATACATAGATTCAGCTGGATGATCAGTACTGATATTATACATGTATGTCATGCATGCCAAACGTACTGATATTATACATTTATGTCATACATGCCAAACGTACTGATATTATACATGTATGTCATGCATGCCAAACTTGAACATTATGGAATCAGGGGTGTGGCTTTAGACTGGTTCCGCAGTTATTTGTCACAGAGACGGCAGTACGTGAGCTACAACGGCGTTCATTCTGACCAGATGGACGTTGAATATGGGGTGCCACAGGGATCAGTGCTGGGTCCGCTACTGTTCATATTATATACTAACGACTTACCTAAGTCACTTTCTCACTGTGAATCTATCCTGTTTGCTGACGACACGACTGTGTTTCTTAATGGTACGAATTTGCATTCTATGTTTTCGAATATTAATATTGATTTGAATGTTCTCAGCGACTGGTTCCGGGCGAACCAGCTATCTGTAAATCCGACCAAAACCAAATATATAGTGTTTACACTTAAACAAAACCCCAATCGAAAAACGCTGTATAAACATGATTTGTTAATCGACAATGAGATATTAGAAAGGGTTACTTCAACTAAATTTCTAGGGATAATAATAGATGATATTTTCTCATGGGAGTATCATATAGAACATTGCAAGAAAAATATCAGCAGAGGGGTTTATGCCCTGAATACGTGTAAGCACATATTACCCGAATATCACCTGCGAATTATTTATTACAGTTTGGTGCATCCTCACCTACTATATGGCGTTATGCTTTGGGGTCGGGCATATAATAAGCATATCCAAAAACTAAAAGTTGTCCAAAATAAGGCAATCAGGGCCATATCAAAAGCCAAATATAATGACTCAGCTTCCCCGTTATATAATAAGCTGAAAATAATGAAATTTGAAGATATGTGTTCATATAACACACTAATCCATATGTATGAGTGCATACACAATGAAGTCCCACGACCATTTCATGATATGTACCAATATCATGGCGATACACATGGACATAATACCAGGACCAACACTGATCCCAAGCCACCGAAAGCTAACTATGAAATCATGCGCAAAAGCTTTTTGTATGACGGTCCGTGTAGGTGGTTGGAGCTGAGCACTGACATCAAGAGCGCCAACTCTAAGTTTATCTTCAAACGTAAATTAAAACAGATTTTCTTTTCTAACTACTAATTTGCAATAGTTTGTAATTTTTTGCTCTACCTCAATTAGCCTTTCAGTTTCAGGATTATTCCCAAGTGACTGGAATATAGGTTCCAGTATCATAAATTTATATGATCGAAATGCTAGTATATTGTATTTGCGTTTTGTTCTGTCGGTGTGACCCTCAGGAATTTTCTTTTACAGGTGATCCCAGCCCTCTGGGTTACAGACACTGTCTTTGGGGTCACCTGGGGTGTGCTTCTATGTATTTTTCGTAATAAGTCACTGTGATGTATCATGTGTATGCACATCTAAATAAACTACCTACCTACCTACCTACCTACCTACCTACCAAACGCACTGATATTATTCATGTATGTCATGCATGCCAAACGTACTGATTATTATACATTTATGCCATGCATGCCAAACGTACTGATATTATATATGTATGTCATGCATGCCAAACGTACTGATATTATACATGCATGTCATACATGCCAAACGTACTGATATTATACATGTATGTCATGCATGCCAAACGTACTGATATTATGCATGTATGTCATGCATGCCAAACGTACTGATATTATACATGTATGTCATGCATGCCAAACGTACTGATATGATACATGTATGTCATGCATGCCAAACGTATATTTCGGCACCGAATATCTTCTCAATTTCATAAATCAACCATAGTTATCTTTGTTACATTTTGATTTTTCTTCTATGTGTATGTATTCCAGTGCAGGTTCCGAAGCGGATGGGCTACGTACCAACGCCGAAAGCATCCACGTAGGGTATAGAGACCGTTACGGATGTGTCCTGCTGTTCATCACTGAAGAAATCGTAGTATGTGGCCATCGAGGAGCGCAGTTCATCCGGGTTGGATACATACACAAAACGGCCAGACTGTGTTTGTGAATGGGGCCAAGGAACACGAGAAGATTGTCAAGACACACTTTGTTTCCGATGTTCATTAATAGAATTTGGAAACTCGTCAAGTGCTTGAATGACTTGTCGAAACAACATACATTTGTAACGTTCGTACATGTATATACCTACCGTGATATTACCAGCGGACGGATCCGAATCATTCTGATGAGCAATTCTTGTCAGTGTGGCGTCATTCTGATCCAATTGTGATCCAAATCCAAACGTCATGATGACTACTTCGTTGTTTGTAGCAGCATTCCTGTCACGGATAACACTCGCATATGCATTCTCATCGGAGGGTTTGCCGTCAGTCAGGAAAAGTATCGCCTTCACTAATAATTAAAAAATAAAAACACAAATCATTGACCAAGAACAGAATGAACAATTCTGGTGGTAGACGTCGAGCAAAAGCTGCATCAAGATGCGTACCATTATTTAGCAACAGGAAGAAGCATGAAGCTAGTATGTGGATCGCGTTTCATGCCCTTTGGTTAATGTGACGTTTGATTCAGAATGATTTAAACATATATTTTTATAAATTGCAGGAATCGCATAATAATGTGATCGAAAGGGTAACAAAGACTTAATTGGTATATTGCCATGCCGTTCTGATGAGAGAGATATTTCTGTTATCTGATCACTTCATTTGCAAGGCCTGTTCATTCCAAACTTCTTCATGAAATGCAACGATTAGTATCATCATGATCCTGATTTCTTTTGTCACAATAGTCAAAAGTTAGAGACAATAGACAGAGTGCATGATACGCATCATGTCTACATATCACAGGTAAATATCCTCCAAATTGATGTGAGGCCCTGAATTATTGGCGCGCTTCGTAAGAATCACCATTGTTTTTACTTTGACATAAAGAATTTGCTCCCAAGGTAAAATGGCAGACGGACGACGACGGAAACATGAATAGTTTCTCGCCCTGTGACCGGTAACCTGAAAACACGTTGGGGACTCTCTGTACCTCATATCACTAAACTAATAATAACCTTGAGCTTGACCTCGGATGACCTTGAGTGCTAAATGTCTGACGTGAAATGTGTAAATTGGCCACTGAGGCTTAAACACTTGCACATACAGGTTAGGATTGTGTATAAGCTTACAATAAGTCATGTATGTATGGCACATCTTTTGGTGACCTCGAAATTCACCTTTAACAAACTTGAAAGCCAAATCTCAAAATCTTGCCTGATCTGACACGTGTAAATTGGCATCGGAAGACAAAATACTCGTTGATAGAGCTTATATGTGTTTATTATGAACATATAAAAGTCATAAACAGCATACCTAATGGTGACAATGAAGTTCAAAACGATGAACTTGATTGGAAAATCTCAAGGTCTTATGTCACCTGCACTGTTAAAACCAAAATTGTCCGGTAACCTACCTTAGCCCTTGGGCTAATTTTTTTACTTCAGAGAAAGGCACTTACCGCGATGTCGATTGTCATAGGCTGGCTTTTTCCAATCCGTTCCGAAGAAATCGAAGGCTTTTTCAAACGCTCTGCCATAGTATGTTCCACCAATTCCGGTCTGAGCGTTGACATAAGATTTCAAAGCATCTCTATTCTCTTGCGTGACTTCGGCCAAAGTTTGTGAGTAACATCCTGTAGAAGTTTCGGCACTGTTCGAGAAGAACACAACAGCAGCCTGAGAGTAAAACAAAATGTGAAAAAAAAGTAGAACAGGGGAATAATGGACAAGAAATAGATATAGTCCCTGGATTTTCAAACCAGTCTAGCTGGTAGTTGCCTGCATCAGCTTACCCGATCATCAGGGTTGAGTGTGTCTAACACGGTATTAGCTGCGTCTTTAGCGATCTCCATTAGAGACCTGTCTCGATGGAAGGAGTTGGCCATCGATCCAGACCGATCAACGACAATGACCACGTCCTTCGGAGTGCGGAAAGCAGTGTGACTGTACCAGGATCTAGTGAGAGGAAGTACGTGTACGTGTAGACAGCCGATATTAGTGATCGGTTCCTCACCAGTGACATAACCACATCATCTTATCAGAAAATGTGCATTTTGATTATGATTAAAAGGGTTTGAATTCTATTGTTATAAATGTCATGCTCAATTTGAATTTCGGTTACGGATGATCATCTGTTTATTTTATTGTAGCTATGCTGTTCAACTACATGTAAGCATCTAATAATATTTGATGTGGACTCAATTCCTTGCACTGTATCATTCAATAAATCTTTCTGTCACTGGCCATTGAGTTTTTTTCTCTTGGAGATTTGAGCCGTTTTCTTTTTTTCAATGAACGAAGCGATTGACTCCGCACCTGAACCTCGGATCGAATGTCTCATCGCACGACTCAGTGCCCGGATAGAGAGTCATTATTCCGTCTTCTCCACCAAAGTACTGCCACTTGAGGTTGAGGTTGTTGAGGTTGTAGTTTTGCTTCATGACCTCGAGAAGGGCGTTGGTCGGGTACTTCTTGGTGGTGGAGTCTCGGCCTGTTCCAGTGTGACACATCGTGTCGAGGTCGACCTAAGATTGGCATACGAACCGAAGTATGAAATTTATATACAGTAAGTGGTGCGACATTTCTAGCTGTTGATTCGTGGGGAAGACAAAAAACAGAAAGTTTACACTAGCATCATAAAGAAGGTAAGCGATATATGAAAAGGACCCATATTATATACACACATAAACATTTATAAATAATGGCAACACAGAAATGTTCCAAGAATCCTGAGAAGGTTTTCGCCAATTGTAATTCAGTAAATTTGAACACTGATTACCTCAACTTTGAACTTAAGCCTGCCATAAGGATCATTTGTCGAGCAGCAGGCACAACAGTCGCCGAACGATGACGTGCTGGTGTACGTGTTAAACGTCTCCTGGATCTTGTCGCGTAACGCTGTCACCGCCGATACTCGCACGTCTATCTTCGACGCCAGGTCGTTTTTTAACTGGGAAAATGTGCAGTGTTAGTCGGGAATTATTATTATACATACGGGAATCATTATTATTATTATGCATGTTAATGTAGTCGGTGCATTAAATTAATGTGATAACATGGAAAATAACTGTGATGTCACTATGAACATTGATATGAGATACATAGTTATGGTATTATTCATACAAATTGCTCATGATATTCGACAAAACACTTGTAAAGCGGGACAACATTCCTCTGCATGTGAACTTACAATTTGCAGAATAGTCTCAGGAGTCAGTGGGGATGGGGTGTAGGATAAAGAGCTCAAATAATCCTGAAAAAGATGTGGTTTTCTGGTTTTATTGGTAGTAGTTGATTGATAGTTACATTCTAGCATTTAAATGTCATCATTTTGACAGAAACCCGATGATAAACACGTGTTTATGGGTATCAAAAAGCACATCGATGGTTTCAGCAGTTCATTCATAAATCTGAAACTTCACTTTTATCTATTTTCACAAGGCATGTTAATGAACAACCTACACGTACCTGGTATTCCCTATATCCCAGTATGTCATTCACTAAACGATCGATTTGAAACTGCATGCCTGAAAGAGTTATTTCTCCATTGGCAACTGCCAGCAGACAAATTGCCATGGTGATTCTTGCCATGTGGGCAGTCATTTTCAGATGTTGATCTGATGTGTGATAAGTCCTTGTGTGATGTTACACAATGACAGCCTTACGCGTGTACGAGGCATGGGCGGAAATCGTGAGGATCCATTGTATGTGTTGTATTGTGATGTCAGTCTGCGATATCGTCAATCCGTGGAAAATTTGCGTGAAGATCCTGCTACAATTCGATACCTAGAATTGGTAATAATGACAGATAGTACGTGCGTGTAAAAGATTGCGGTCACATAAAATCAACACTTGAGATATAACGACAATGAACTTATGACAATTCTAACTCGTTTTGATTCTCAAAAGACTGAGTGAATGACCGGTTCATAGCCGACTGTATTCTACCAATCATTGGCACTGAAAGTGAGATGTGCCAACAAACATGCACGAACGATCGTGTCATTACATGTACATGTGTCACCTTCAATTTGAATTTTCACTGTCAGAAGCGGTAATCAGGTATCCGTTGTGACTTAGGATGATAATAATAAACAAGAATTTTCTAGGTTTTCAATCATATAGATCCAGTATCATTCCTTTATCACAGCTTATTCCATATCAGTGCTATCAAGCGATATGCGTCCAATGTACCTGTACACATGCGATACACCTTTATACACATTTATTGATCGGACATACTGGAGGGGTGACTCACATGTAAACGGGCATGCGCCTCGTCTGACAACAATACGACGCTCAGCCAAGCATGGTGGCATTGCCTTGCTATATACTGTTCTGCTCTATCAGGTACTATGAGAGCCTTGGCTACGACAGGCAAGAAATGGGTCGATGATGGAGCCAATGGAAACCTAGACACTGAGACCACACCTGGGCGATTGATACCCGTAACACACCTTCACAAACCACAGCTTCACGAGTAATTCCATAATGGGAATCACAACATGAAGAAGTAATAGACACGGGTGAGAGTCCTATGTCTGTATGTATCGGTTATGCTTTGGTATTGTGAAGCAATCACACACCGGGCAGGTTGGGTACATTATTATTACCTGTAGTTACAGGCATCTGTGTTCGAGGTGTGAGGAATAACCGCGGCAAAAATGAGTCATTGTCATGGGGGAATTTCCACGTGGAAAATCTATACGTGATGGAGCCTTTTATAGGGCTACAAACAGGGATCACAATAACAGGTCATCACGGTGCTGTGTTGACCTGTAAAATAACCCGTTCATGCATGAATCGTACATTTCTAATTATCAATGAATATATACAGTCAAATCATCACTGATGCGCCATGACCTGTTTATGGTTTTTCACTTTGTGCTCTTCGGGTAGTGTTTTAGAGTATTGCACCATTTTTTCTCATGTCAACATCAATTCGTTTGGAACCATCAACTCCTGCATGGACATTTATTCACAACTATAATCACAAACAGATCGAGAGCATTTATCGATTAATATGTGATTGATTTTTTTCGTTTGATCATATACATGCATGTTTCGATCAATTTCCAGTCACCACCATGTATTGAACATGTAATCAGAAAACAGGTTTAAACAGTCATATCCAGTCGTTCGTTTAGTGTACTGGTGGTGCAGAATGGGTGTCTATACCAAAAAGTGCGTCATGGTACTTTTATTTAGGGGACCACAATGTAAGGTGAAGGTCGATATTTCATAGTTTCGTCGGGGGAATTTTCAAGTCAATATATATTGTACGATAGTGTTGAAAGTTCGTTAGCTGTCATGTTGATGTTTTGTGCAGAAATGTAAACATCTAAGAATATCATACTATTATTGACAGTGATTCAACTTCGGGGGATACGGGTATATTCGAGTGATTCAAGTTCATATGATAGGTATTTCATGCACAATGATTTCGGCCCAATTAACAGACGTCTGACTCATCTACTAAAGGAAAGTGTAAGTACAGGTAGAAATGTGACGAATATTTCTAATTAAAGTAAAGTACGTCATATCGGGTGCGACGTGACTTCCCGTCATGTCAGAAGTGAAAAACAATTCTTGTGCCCATCCCGTGTACGTATTTACGCAGATATTTTATGCCCAACTTTTTCGGTTCAGACAAGCAGAATACCAACAGCCTATAACTCTGATTTTTCCAACTCGTTTATATTATTTTTGTTCGTATTGTCGCGATGCTCAAATATATATCGTATTATAACTTCGCATATTTTTTCTTGGGTTCAAACGGCAAATTGCTACCAACTTTTATCGCAAATTTGGAAAGGTGGGCTACCCGAATGTTAGTTTTAGTTCCTATCATAGACTTTATTGGTCCGTAGTATCTTTTTTAGCAGTATATTTGTATGGGAATATGTCTTCAGGTCCAGATTCATAACAATACTTCTTTTCCTGGTGGATGTAAACACGAAAAAGTACCAGATGTGCTCTGAATACTGAGATGCCGTTTTGGGCTGAAATTTAATATTGGAATATCTTGCAAACTGCTTCAATTCTTGAGACACGAGGTTAAAATTTGGTAACAATTTGCGTATCGACTCCAGTTGAAGTATGCCAAGTTATTACGAGGTACTCTTCAGCATTGCAATATAACGTGTAGAATCAAACGGTGTAACTAGTTTCAAAATCAGGGTATAAGATTACTTGTTATTTATGCGATAATGAGTGAACATAAAACCTCTCCATGACCGAACAAGAGATTGCATGCATACAATCCAGTATTTGACGGAATAAGTCACCGTCGTGCCAATATCGGGAGGTTCGGATATATGCGCCTCCAGTGCTAGAATGTCCTCAGTCCTGCAAAGACTGGGTCAGTGGGTTTATTCGCAAACAATGATAAAGCATAAACGAGGGCAAGATTAAATTTGTTCATTTGGCACGATTGACGCCGGAATATAATTGTCAGGAAAATACTTATATCCTTGAACAGCTGCTTTAACACCGAAAAAATGAGAGCTGTTTTGCGGCAAGTCCTCATCTTCTCTTAACACAAGAGTCCAAGCCTGTCATGATATTCGAAATCTTGAACACGGTGATTAGATTTTCAAGATTTCAAGAAATTCAAGATTTCCCCCAAAACATAACTGTCAACCTTTGATCTGTTTACCGGTCTGAAAACATTCCCTTCACTACAAAAAACAGTTTGGTTCAATTGACCAATTATATGGGAGTAAAGCAAATAAAAGTGAAGTTTGGCAATCCTTGGGATAATGGAGTAATAACATGATATTTTTATCGCATCAAAAGTGGCGAGACTGCAAGATGATACATAATTATTAGACGATTATTATCGAACATTAAACCCACGAAGTCATGTTATCATCTATCTGATGATGCAACCTCTATATCCAGTCATTGTGCATCCTTATCACAAGTCAATGTCTTCACTTACGACCCTAGGAATACTAGTAGTGTGTTTAGATCGCATGATCTCGACAGAAGACCGAAAACGAACACGTTATGATGACAAACAAACCTGGTTCTGTATGTGTTGCTGTTTTAAACGATTGTCATTTTGAAAAAAACATATCTCCGGCAACTCGTTAGTGCAATCCCAGTTCTTAAAACTCAGTTAGTTTTTTTTTTCTGAATCTTAGGAATTTCCCCGTAAATTAAGCTGGGGAAGAATAATAAAACCGGGAATAAATTATTAAAACCAAGAAAAATTATTCAGAACTGGGGAAAGATTATTAAAACCGGCAATGAATCACTAAAACCAGTAAATAATTATTTGAACAGAGAATGAATGATCTATTCCCGGTTTGAATAGTTTTTTTCATTTTGAATAGTTTTTTTCCCAGTTTGCATATTTTTTGCTAGTTTGAATAATTTATTCAAGGTCTGATTATTTTATTCCCTGATTCAGTAATTTATTCCCAGTTTTAATAATTATTTCTTGGTTTATGTTACTGGGAAATTCCCAAGAATTACAAAACAGAACATATAAAATGAATCATCCAAACTATGGAAATTATTTATCTTTGGTTAAATGATGTTTCTTTCCAGGTTTAAATAGTTCGTTTCCGGTTCAATTCAAAGTAATTTTATCTTGGTTTGAATAGTTTTTCCCCTGTATAAATAATGTATTTTCCAGTTAAATAATGTATTCCGGGCATTAATATTTTTTCCCAGTTCAAATTATTGAGACATCCTCACGGTACAAATTCTCAAATACAGATTAATTAGTTGAAATTTGGATGGCACTAACAAGCACTCTTGACAACCCTGACAAACCCTGTAGGGCTAATAACCAGCCTTTTATTTGTAATTTATGAATCCAACGGTATATTTTGCTTAGAAGATTTTTTACACCTATCAGCAAATCACTTGTATATCGCTAGTTAAAGCTTGGTCACTTGACACAGAATATATTCGAATAATGTGCACAAGCGTTTGCTCGCAAGCAAACAGATGAACGCGATAGCACTATCGAGCCTTGGGATCATTTTTGGAGACTCCAAGCAATCAGGGTTTTTTTGTTCCACAGGAAAATGACATCTCTCAGATAACCTGAGAGTGTCTTTTGATATTAGACATTGCCAATTTAATCGTGGCGGTCAGGTAATTTGTTCATACCTAAAATGTCGGGGAATAAACGAACGCAATTACGTATGTTCGCCACAATGTATTTTCACTGCTTATTCTTAATTATATGGGAAATAACACATATGGGAAGCAATGGGTGTGTCTCATTATGGGGATCCACGAGTTTAGCATGTGCACGAATTTGCTAATTCATTTACAAGCAAAGGAAACGGACTACATGAGGAAACGGACTACATGTACTAGAGGTTATATATAATGATACAGTGGCTGATAAACAACATGGTTAAATTGTTTTTGGGAATTAATCTACCCTGGTAGAAGTGGAGCTAACTACCTGGAGAAAATGTCTACATCAGCGGAGGAAAGGTTAAATCCGGGGAGGAAAGTTTAAATCCGCGGAGGAAAGGTTAAATCCGTGGAGGAAAGGTTAAATCCACGAAGGAAATATTAAATCCGCAGAGGAAAGGTTGAATTCGCGGAGAAAAGGTTAAATCCGCGGAGGAAAGGTTAAATCCGTAGAGGAAAGTTTAAATCCGCAAAAGAAAGTTTGAATCCACGGAGGAAAGTTTAAATCCGCAGGGGAAAGGTTAAATCCGCGGAGGAAAGGTTAAATTTGCGGAGGAAAGGTTAAATCCGCAGAGGAAAGGTTAAATCCACGGAGGAAATGTTAAATCCATGGAGGAAAGGTTATATTCGGTCTACAGCTATGTGAGGTACTATAACTCGAAAGCCACCACTAACCACTTGCTCTCTTGAATCTAGTGGGGTGATGACAAACAACTGTAGGCCTACAACGCAGCAGCAATAGATGCACATGGCGTGAAAAGTGTTAACATGAAAAGTGTCGTTAAATCTGCGGAATCCTCCGCGGATTTAAACTTTCCTTTGCGGATTCAACCTTTCCTCTGCAGATTTAACCTTTCCTCCGTGCATTTAACCTTTCCTCCACGGATTTAGCCTTTCCTCTGCGGATTTAAACTTTCCTCCCTGGATTTATACTCTCCTCCCCGGATTTAACCTTTTCTCCGCTGATGTAGACATTTTCTCCAGGTAGTTGGCTCCAATTCTACCAGGATGGATTTAATTCCCAAAAACAATTTAACCATGTCGTTTATCAGCCACCGTATAATGAGCCTTAATACGCTAGTTTTTATTTTCAGGATGTACCTTCAAAGACTCATCAATGTTCTCTCTCAGCGCTTAGTTTGGTTATTGCAACGAACTCTCGAAAAGATCAGAGGTGATCAATTGGTACAGGATGTTTGGTCCTTACAGTTTTGCTGTGCCGAGCCGACTCCCAAGACTCAACAATGTGGATGTCGCTGGTCAAGGCTGCTCTTAATAATTTAGCTTGGAGGCACTGCAGCTTCTATTTAATCTAGATTTAGCCAGGCTCCTGCCTGGCTGAGCAAATACTGGGCGGCTTAGGACTTCTAAGACGTGCTTTCTCTGGATAGAATTTTTTCTCCTTGTCCCTTGTTACTCGCGAGGGTATACGAATGCACGCTGTACTGTATGGGCTTAGTGGGGCCAACCATTTAGACAGGGATTCGCTGACCGAGGTTACTTGTTTTTGCTGTTGACACGGGGAGAAAAAGATGGAATCGGAGAAAAGCACTAGACCTTTGTGATTTGATTCGTGATGTAACCGTACTTGACCAGTATATATTTACCACCTTGGCAATAAATCATTGTGATCGAGTTACGGCTAATACAAAAGATGGAACAGAAGGGGGTAAATAGGGGGCAGTGACACTGTCGTACGCAGTATTGAAAGTCTCACTGTGTAACGCCAGTACAGATGTATCTATTACCAATGTACATTTCTCATCAGAAAAGCAGTCGTATTTACGGAAATTACTTCAAACAAGAGCAATTACCCAAATCCGCTGTTGGCCACTTAGAATGGCTCAGGAGCTGATGGCAAAAACCGCGACCACTTCTGCCAGCGGCGACTAGCGGTCTTCCCCCGCCGCTGCTGATACCAAAACCGATAAGGCCCATTCACAGCAACACAGCTTTTCCACGCCCCCGTTCCCAGTGGATCCCCAGCGGTCAATACAGTTTTGTCTGCAGTCTTACTCAAGGAAGAAGCTGCCTCGGGGTCAGATGGAAAAAATTATCTGTTGGTGTCACGGGATGGAACTGTTGTGTTTCTTCAAATCTACAGCGTAGAGCCGCTTTCACTGACCTTTGAGCGGAGAGCGGGAGCAGGGAATGATACCATATTCGGGGACAGAGCACTATACTAGCTGGACTACTTACTGATCGATAGCGGTGACGCCGTGTCCTTACTTTATATTATGTAAAGTGATTCGGACAAATTCATTCACTAAAATGGGCGTGGGATGTTCCACGAGTGGTGATAACCTACTGAATTCGACGTTTGTTTTAGAGAGGAGTCTCAGTGTGATACCGGAGTTCTCTGACAGTGAGAAAGCCATTATTCGGGATGTGTGGGTGTCCCTCGAGAAGAGGTGCGATGAGCTAGCTACGGATATCTTCCTGCGGATCTTCGAGCTGCGGCCGGATATCAAAGAATTCTTCCCGTTTCGATCAGTGAGTGGGGAAGAACTCGTGAAGCATCCATACTTCAAGGTTCATTCTATCAGGTTCATTAACGCCGTGCGGATGACGGTAAGCAACATGGACGCCTGGGAGGTGATTCACATTCCAAATCTACGGCAGTTGGGAAAGTACCACTCTAAGATACCAGGCTTCACGCACGACATATTCGAGGTGTTTTACTATGCAATGAACGACGTCTGGGAAATGTATCTAGGGCAGGGATATGATGACGTGACAAGAATAATCTGGAGCAGGATATTCAAATTCATCATCAATCAGGTCGAACTGGGATACATCGAGGAGTTGAATGATTCTTTTCATAAGCAAAACCCGGGTGTAGTTGTCGCTAACGATTTGAGCGTGGCCCAGGAGTTGACAGCTGACAATGTTCCAACTTGAAGTCTCAAGGAGGAAAGGCCACGCACAAGTCATCAAAACAATCATGGGAATTTAACCCATTGTGTTTGTTCAGGTACATCTCTAGTATCGATATTAACCCTTTGCCTTAACTTGACTTTGGACTCCGTTTTTCATACGTAATGGTACGTTGTTCACGTTGGATGGAAAACAGATACAGCGGATAATGTGAAACTAAATTGAGTCTGGGACTTTCGTGGAAGTAATAACTGTAGTGTCAACAATACTGTTGTTGTTATTTCGTTCAGATGGTGCGAACATTTCACTCTGGGATTTAATAAACCAATTTCCGTCGAGACGAAATTGAATGGCACTGAGAGAATATTTAACTTTGACATATCATGTCGGTCATCTCAAGTTCCAGCCAATTCTCAGAGTACTGCATATTTGTGATTATTGTCGGGAATCGTATATTATATATATCATGTAAATTTCACAGTAATCTAAAATTTGCATATTTCTTGGATCAGTAGCGTTGCACAATGATTTACAAAAAACAAATCAGTGTAACTTTCACCCCGTTTTGTCAGTGTGGTGTAATTATTAAAATACAGTGTCAGAATTTCGAAAATGCTAAATGTGAATGTGAATGTGTCTTCATTTAACGAGTCCGTGTCGTAACGTGCATGTATCACATTACACATCGGTTCCTACTTCTTTCCTCAAATGCAAGCATGGTACGTGCATTAGCTCACACCTGACACATTGTGGCATGATTATGTGGCGTGTGGTGTTATAGCTTTGTTCAGTTTATATTAATCTACCCAAAATCTCCAAGATCGTACAGATTCTTGTAACTCCCGCTCGTTGTGATTTGAGAGCCATCACAAAACTTGTTCCACTATATTCGATTCAGGCTCAGAGGCTTGATAAAAATAACCGATCAACTCTGACGTGGATGAATAGAGATTTATATACAAGAAATGAGACTCACAAATGACTGACAGTCACCCAAGTGACATACAGATGAATAGGTCAGACAGAAGCACTGTGTCCCTGGCGTTGGCTGTTTCAAGATGGTGGACTAAGTCCTGTGACCTAAGGCCTTGAAGGAGTCGGTCGAGCAGAGATCGTCCAGTCCGTGATGATAATGACGGTCTCTTCTCAATCGGTGTCGCTGACACAGTGCCCACCTTATCTACCCAGGGTAGCTGCGCACGCATCTTCGTCCACGAACGATTCTTCCGCAAACGGGGCTACAGTATGTGGTAGCGTTCTTCCACGAACGGTTCTTCTGTGAATGGTTTGTAACCTCGTTTGCAAGCAGTTTCTCCGATAACGGGACTACGTTGTGATGAGTCGAATGGTTCTCACATGAACGGTTCTTCCAGGAACGGTTCGTCCACGAATGGTTCTTCCGTGATCGTTCTTTCATGGACGATTCTTCCGGGAACGGTTCTTCTGTGAAAAGTTCCAAACGAACAGTTTCTCGCCGCAGATCTAGTTGCCGTTTTTTTTTTTTACAATAACAACAAATCCCAGAAACACAAATTAAATTACCAGGAAAACGAGTGGATATATGACACACTGTCAATCACATGTACGTTGTTTTTTTGTCTGTGTCCTTGACGATTTCGGGAATATACACAGCTACAGATGTAAGACGTATGTGAGTACAGCTATTCAATAAATCACGAGCTTCAATGTTGAGGGTGTGACAAATGGACAGTGTGGAATTTGCCTAATGGCCTCCTGGGGGAGAACTGACTACGGGAAACGAACTAGCAATCATATAACTGATTGGTTCGTTGGCTGGAAACCATCGATTGAAAACCATAGATCACATTGTTAGAATACGGTAACAGTTGATGAGTGCAGTTGTAAAAGCGATTGTGATTAGAACGCAATCGTAATTACACGCATTCTGTCTGCGTATCTGCTTGAGCAGTTTATACACACTGTTACACACTGTTGGTATGTATGTATGGTCATGTATGGTCGCAGAGTATCATCAGAATCATTCTTTGAGCGCCATTAAAAGAAAACTGTTTTTCCAGAGTGCAGTGCGAATTTTTTCTCTTCAAAAGGCAACATTTTCTAGAATATACCAGAAAATGTAACTCATTAGTGATAACAAATGATATCCAAATAGTTAGCTTTAATTATTTCATTAGTTTATGGAGTTGTGGTACCGGATTTGTAAAATGTTGCTTGTTGCTTCATAAATACAATAATTAATTCGATTGCAGCAAAAAATATCAAATCAAGGAGAGAACTACCCAACGTTTTTTCTACTACCTGTCCCACAAATTACATGCATCACTAAACTATTAATCAAAGAAATGTATACATTCAAGATTCAATAATAATACCTTCAGAACAGCGCACTCAACATCTGATCAAGACCAGAAATGCATACAGTATTTATTTCGAGTGTGTTTCCTAAGACGAGTCCAGACCGTGACCTGAGCCATACAAAAACAGCCCAATTGGATTCTCCAACCCGACTTTTGACAATACAAGGAACGAACGTTATTACAGGGACGGCAGTTATGGCCCAAATGTGGTAAATATATGAATGTGACGCCGTGAATACATTTCCTTTGGGTCATGCTTCCGAACTGTTTTATTATTTTATGACATAAACCTTATTTTATAGCTCTAGCAATTTGGCTGATATCCTTGATCTATAAGGAAATTCATGAATTCCTCGTACTGTGAAATAATGGTTTGTTTCATTATCCTTCCTAGAAATCTCATACACATATTAAGCCATGCTCTGCTTGCATATTTCCATCGCAAAAGTTAGTTTACGGTTCTATTGGTATTTGCAGTAGATTAATTTTCAGAAGCTACTGGGAGGCTGTTCCCAGTAGAATATTGCAGTATATTATTGTATCCAATAATCTACTGCGATATAATCTACTGCATGTAAAAACAACAACTGCCAGTGTACAAACTGCATCTGCTCAAAAAAGCCGCGTTGGTTTGCGCACTAACGAGTCCTTTTCATCATTGCCGAAACCTGATTCGTTTGATGCCATTGAACTTTGGTCGAGGCCAAAATAATGTAGATGAGAAGTTGAACAATAGTTGTGGTGTTACTGTTGAGTCCGAATTCTAAATTCACCAAGACACTAGGTCTGTTCGATTTGGCAATTCTAATCTATTCTGATTACATGATGGAATAGCTTAGAATAGCACAGAAGAGTCTCCTGCAATAGACAAATAAAACAGAATTGGAAATCATTCAAGATCCAAAATGGTGGCCTCCAGTGTTATCTTTAAAAACAGAATCTATTCTACCTCTTCGACGATTTGAATCGAAGAGGCAGAATTGATTCTGAGAAGAGAGAATGCAAAATCTAGTCCCAAATCGAACAGAGAATAGCTATTCCAGAATGAACAGAATAGATAGAATAGCCAAAACGAACAGACCCACTGAAAGGTGGCAGCACAAGCAGTGAGCATGGGCGTGAATGTTAAACCCCATTTGTGTTCATAAGTCATTCGTAATCCGGGATTGATATGACAATCATTATCATGCAAGCAATGCAATAAATGCAGACACCAGTTAGCAAAATTTGGTAAATATCGTGTTGTATATCGTGAAAATTACGAGAATTGCAAGTGGACATGTACTTGCATTCTCACGATATAAAAATGGTGACAAAGTTGAGCATCACGATATCAGAGAGTGTCGTCCTCTGCTTCTAAACACTGTACAAGTGTGAGGGTATAGTTGTACACGCAGATTACTACTCGCAGGTACATATGCCGGTGGAGATTTAGTTGAGTTGAGAGGAACCGAAAACTAAGCTGGATAAGCGCTTCGGTGTCGCGCCTCTGGCAAATAATCGACTCCGCCTGCGGCGTCGTCGATTATTATCCAGAGGCGATCCTCCTCCGCGCTTATCCCTTACATAGTTACATATTCAACACCTATTCAAAACCCAAATGCATTTTACTCAAAGGTGCGAGACGGATTATATGGTATGCTTTCAGTGGACGAGCAGTATTAAGGCGCAGTGTATGATACTTGGGCCCGACAGTGTATACTATGAGTTGTTTGTCCTAGGGGATTACTATTGTTCGACAATATTTGTCCGAGGTGTACGCTTCATAGAAAAGGTGTTCAACCACGACAGTCGTAAGGTCAATTTACAAGCGTTTGCTTGTGGCACTCAGGTAATTTGTTCGAATCGTATCATGCTATCTGAGAATAAACGAACGCAATTAGGATATTCAACAAAATTCATCTTCACTGTTTATTTCATTAATGGGGAAAAAGCACATGTGGGACACAATGAGTGTTTCCGATTTCGAGGAAGCCACGAGTTTACCATGTGCATGAATTTGATTGCAAGTAAAAAGAAATGGAGTCCATGAACGAGAGATTAGATTTGATGAGGCTTGACACTAATATATTGAGCTACTTTTCATTTCCCCCAAAAAAGCTGAATGCAATACCATTATCGGACATCGGACGCATTTTTTGGCTCCAAGCGACCCGTTCTGTTTGTTGCACTTGTAGTTGGTGTGTAAGTATCAATCTATTACCACCAATACAACTCGATTTTGATGATGCCAATAAAAAATGTAATCTACAGTATCTTGTGACATTGCACACTGCCACTTAAAACGTGACAGTCAGGTAATTTTGTTCGAATCGTAACATCAGGGAATAAACGAACGTAATTATGGATATTCAACAAAATGCACATTCACTGCTTATTTCGATACTGAGAAAAACACATATGGAATACAATGAGTGTGTCAAATTTTGATGAAACCCCGAGATTATCCGGTTCATGAATTTCCTTGCAAGCAAAACAAAATAGTATTAGACTACATGAAAGAGATGTTATATTTAAATGGAGCTTGACACAAATATATAGAGTGGGCTAGTTTTTTACTTCGCTCATTCCAAACAAGAGCAATTACCCAAATCCACTGGAGCCCACTAGGAATGGTACAGGAGCTAATGGAGTTGCTTGCGTTGACCTTCGAGTGGTGAGTGGGGTCAAGGAATGATATTCTATTCAGAAACGGAGAACTATACTAGTTGGTCTACTTCGAAAGTGGGGAAGCCGTTTCCCTACTTCATATGATGTATAGTGATTCGAAAACTTTACGAGTTTCACGAGTGGTGATAACCTACTTAACTCGACATTTGTTTGAGAGAGGAGTCTCAGTGTGACAGCGGATTCTCTGACAGTGAGAAAGCCATCATTTGGGACGTGTGGGTGTCCCTCGAGAAGAGGAGCGACGAGCTATCTACAGACATTTTCCTGCAGATTTTCGAGCTGTGGCAGGATATCAAAGAGTTCTTCCCGTTTCGATCAGTGAGTGGGGAAGAACTCGAAAGGCATCCACACTTCAAGAGGCATTCTATAAGGTTCATTAACGCCGTGCGGGTGACGGTAAGCAACATGGACGCCTGGGAGGTGATTCACATTCCAAACTTACGGCAGTTGGGAAAGTACCACTCTAAGATACCAGGCTTCACGCACGACATATTCGAGGTGTTTCACTATGCAATGAACGACGTCTGGGAAATGTATCTAGGGCAGGGATACGATGACGTGACGAGAATAATCTGGAGCAGGATATTCAAATTCATCATCAATCGGGTCGAACTGTGATACATCGAGGGGTTAAATGATTCATTTGATAAAGAACACACGCGTCGTGGTGGCTAACGACTTGAAAATGGCCCAGGAGTTGACAGCTGACAATGTTCCAACGTGAAGTCTCAAGGGGGCAGGCCACGCACAAGTAATCAAAACAACCATGGGAATTTAACCCACTGTGTCTGAATAGATAATTCAGTATCGATATTAACCCTTTGCCTTAACTTTAATGCAGTGATAAATATAGATCACTGCAACTGCACCACAGTTATTTGCAACAGACGGTTAATGATTCAAAAGGCGTGACAATGCTTATACAGATACAATTTAAGATAGAGTTTGAGTAGCTCCACATGATCTGCAAGTACACACAATCGGCGTTGGCTCGTTCATATTTCAATTGATCATGTGGAAAGACGATGACAGATAATTAAACCAAAAAGTGATAGCCACTTTTCCAGCTAGAGCAAATAAACTGCAATAAAATTTACAGTGACCTATACATAGGTAACACGAAGCAACGTGTTTCAAAAATATGTCTGTCTAACTATCTATGAACATGCCCGTTGGCATGTGGAGGCAATACGATATGAAATCTAAAGTGTCGGCCAATTTTCAAAATGAGAAACATTCGTGATTGCTGGTAAATTTGTATAATGTGTAACGTGTATGTCGTGTCAATTTCAAAGTTGAGTGAAGTTTGCGTAATTTATGGATCAATGGCTCTGCACAAGATGGGCTACAAAAATATCCCTGTTATCTGCCAAAATTCCAATATGATGGCAAAGCTGCAAAACCCGATGCTCAGTAATTTGTTTTCAATTGGATTATTATTTAAGAAAATTGAACTATTAGATGTATCCTATTATGGTGTTAAATAATCAACACCAACTTTCATGTCAATACTATTGACATGGTGAACATTTGAGTTTGATTATGATTACAATGCTCGGAAGTACAAGTCTGTAATTTGTTGCATGGCTTAAGGGTGGAATCCACCTAAGAAACCGTAGATTGCAATGCAACCTCTTTCCAATCATTTATCACATGAAAAATAGGAAGGTAGCATTATTGCAACGACTATGCAACTCCTCTTCACCAAACTTGGTAAGCAGACACATGAATACTCATGGACATGGATAATGACCCATACTGGTTTTAAAAATAATTTCACATGAATTATGTAAATTGATGATAATCAATTTCAAACGCTTTAGTTATACAAAGATTCTGACAGTCAGCGTGAGGAACACAATATATATCATACAAATAAAAGTAAAACAGAATAAAAATTACCATTGTGTTTTATAGGCCTATCTGCAAATGAAACTTTCCTCACAACGATTTTCTATGCCCCAGTATTCTTGCCTTTAAATATATCAAGCATACAATATCACGAGACCTGTTTTCGTGCAAACTGTGAAGCTGAGCTAGACAGGAAAGAATTAAGCTAGACAATAATGCAAAAATGGATCTGAAGTCGTCATTCAACAAGACCAAGAAGTAATGTGCATGTATCACATTACAGTAGGTTGACATTCCGCCTTCCTAATAAGGAAGCATGCTACGTGCAGTTGCACATAAATGTAACAACACAGTGTGATTACAATGAATTGCAACTCCCAGAAAAACGAGTTGAAATACGACACACTGTCAATTACATTTTCGTTGTTGCCTTTCGTCCGTGTTCTTGACGAGTTCGAGAATATACACAGCTACATATATAAGACGTATGTGAGTACAGCTATTCAACAAAATACGAGCTTCAATGTTGAGGGTGTGACAAGTAGACAGTGACGTGTGGAATTCGCCTAATGGCCTCCTGGGGGAGGACTGACTACGGGAAACGAACTACCAATCATATAACTGATTGGTTCGTTAGTTAGAGGACATCGATTGAAAGCCTTAGTTCACATTGATAAAATACAGCAGCAGTTGCAAATGCAATTTTAAAAGCGTTGTGATTAGAATGCAAATAATTACAGGCATTCTGACTGCATATTTCCATCAGCAGTTCGTACCGTAAGGGCAATACAAACATAAAAATGTACAGTCCTAGTATCAACAGAATAATTCTTGGAACACCAACGAAAGAAAACCGTTTTTCTAGAGTGCAGTGCGAAACTTCTAAAATCATACAGGCCACGTATCATAGTTTATACCAGAAAATGTAACTCATTAGCAATAACAAATGATATTCAAATACCCAAGGTAGCTCTGATAACTTTATTTGTTTATGAAAGTGCAATGTCAGACTTTTGACAATGTCATTAAGGCATTTCGGCATAATATTTACGCAATAGTTGCAGAACTCTGCATGGAGGTTCATATGCCACCAGGGAAGAACCCTATTGATTTTGGGATTGATCCGTCAGACGACCTTTGACCTAGAGGTCGAAATAATTTTTTGCTGATTCATCCTTGAGGCTCCCTGCATATCTCAGAAACCGTGCATCGTAGAGCGAAACGGACGTTATTTTCGGACTCGTCGCCCTAGACAAGCATCTCTAGGGTGTATTTTTTTTTTGATCCGGCTCCGAGGTCCGTGAGGTCCTTGAGGATGAAATCGAGGCTGATCTTGAAACTTGGTTTCCGGACGATAACTCGGAAAATATTCAGGCAATAGTTGCAGAATTTTGCACAGAGGTTTATATATCAACAGGGAAGAACCCTATTGATTTTGGGATTGATACGTCAAACGACCCTTGACCTAGAGGTCGAAATAATTTTTTGCTGAGTCATCCTTGAGGCATCCTGCATATCTCGGAAACGGTGTGTCGTAGAGCGAAACGGACGTTATTTTCGGACTCGTCGCCCTAGACAAACATGTCTAAGGGGTATTATGGATGAACTTTGACCTTGACCCCAAATTTTTTTGCCGAGTCGGCATTTTTCGTTTTCGTCGATATCTCGGGAACGGTGTGTCGTAGAGCGAAACGGACGTTATTTTCGGACTCGTCGCCCTAGACAAACATGTCTAAGGGGTATTATTGATGAACTTTGACCTTGACCCGAATTTTTTTTGCCGAGTCGGCATTTTTCGTTTTCGTCGATATCTCGGGAACGGTGCTATGAGAGCGAAACGGACGTTATTTTCGGACTCGTCGCCCTAGACAAACATGTCTAAGGGGTATTATGGATGAACTTTGACCTCGACCCCAAATTTTTTTGCCGAGTCGGCATTTTTCGTTTTCGTCGATATCTCGGGAACGATGTGTCGTAGAGGGAAACGGACGTTATTTTCGGACTCGTCGCCCTAGACAAACATGTCTAAGGGGTATTATGGATGAACTTTGACCTTGACCCGAAATTTTTTTGCCGAGTCGGCATTTTTCGTTTTCGTCGATATCTCGGGAACGGTGTGTCGTAGAGCGAAACGGACGTTATTTTCGGACTCGTCGCCCTAGACAAACATGTCTAAGGGGTATTATGGATGAACTTTGACCTTGACCCGAAATTTTTTTGCCGAGTCGGCATTTTTCGTTTTCGTCGATATCTCGGGAACGGTGTGTCGTAGAGCGAAACGGACGTTATTTTCAGACTCGTCGCCCTAGTCAAACATGTCTAAGGGGTATTATGGATGAACTTTGACCTTGACCCGAAATTTTTTTGCCGAGTCGGCATTTTTTCGTTTTCGTCGATATCCCGGAAACGGTGCGTCGTAGAGCGAAACGGACGTTATTTTCGGACTCGTCGTCATAGACAAACATGTCAAAAGGGTATTATTGATGAACTTTGACCTTGACCCAAAATTTTTTTGCCGAGTCTGCATTTTTGTTTTCATCGATATCTCGGAAACAGTGCTTCGTAGAGCGAAACGGACGTTATTTTCGGACTCGTCGCCCTAGACAAACATGTCTAAGGGGTATTATGGATGAACTCTGACCTTGACCCCAAATTTTTTTGCCGAGTCGGCATTTTTCGTTTTCTTCGATATCTCGTGAACGGTGTGTCGTAGAGCGAAACGGACGTTATTTTAGGACTCGTCGCCCTAGACAAACATGTCTAAGGGGTATTACGGATGAACTTTGACCTTGACCCGAAATTTTTTTGCCGAGTCAGCATTTTTCGTTTTCATCGATATCTCGGAAACGGTGCTTCGTAGAGCGAAACGGACGTTATTTTCGGACTCGTCGCCCTAGACAAACATGTCTAAGGGGTATCATGGATGAACTCTGACCTTGACCCCAAATTTTTTTGCCGAGTCGGCATTTTTCGTTTTCTTCGATATCTCGGGAACGGTGTGTCGTAGAGCGAAACGGACGTTATTTTAGGACTCGTCGCCCTAGACAAACATGTCTAAGGGGTATTACGGATGAACTTTGACCTTGACCCGAAATTTTTTTGCCGAGTCAGCATTTTTCGTTTTCGTCGATATCTCGGAAACGGTGTGTCGTAGAGCGAAACGGACGTTATTTTCGGACTTGTCGCTCTAGACAACATTTATCTTATATGTATTATGGATGAACTTTGACCTTGACTAAAAAATTTTTTGCCGAGTTGGCATTTTTCGTTTTCGTCGATATCTCGGAAACTCTGAGTCATAGAGCGAAACAGACTTTTTTTTCGGACTCGTCGCCCTAAACAAACATGTCTAAGGGGTATTATTTTAACGGTAAATTTTTTTGCGGAGTCGACATTTTTCATTTTCGTCGATATCTAGTATATATTATAAATTAATCATCACACCGAAATGCCTCCAAGGCATCTTTAGGCCTTGACGTCTAGTTATTTGTATAATTAACAGATACAATAGTTTCGTCGATTGCAGAGATAATTAAAGGGAAACTGAATAATTAACTGGATGTTTTTGTCTTTTCACTATCAGGCGCTGTGCATAATAAAAATTGTTCCCACGCATCATTACACCCAACAAACCAATTAATACTAATGGAAGAAAAGTATGGAGTCAAGATTCATACATAATATTCAAAGAACAGCGCATTTCAACATCTGCTAATGGCCAGAAATGCGTACAGTAATTATACCAATCATAATACACAGCTTGCATGAATTCATTACACGGGACTCAATTTGAGAACCTGTACTTTTTTCCACTCTTGCCTGGTCCTACAATAAATGTCCATAATTGACACATTTTTTCGTACCTCCTGTAATACTCATGAAGACCAAAATTTTTTTTAGGATACCGGACCTATGGTCTGATAACTTATTGGCATGGCGTTGTGTCCGTCGTCGGCGGCGGCATTGTTCATCATCCGTCCACATTTTTTCTTTAAAGTTTACAGTCGAATCTTTCTGAAATTTTGCGAAAAAAATATTTAAAAATATGCTTAAAAAGTGATATTTTTTAGTTTTTAGAATTTTGCATTTTTTTCAAAATGGCGACCATTTCCGACGAAAAACGGCCAATTTCTGACTTTGACGGCCATTTTCTCAAAAACCGTTCAGACCGTTTTACGATTTTGGTTTCAAAAGATTCCCCTCACGGAACTTTGCGATATGTATAAGTTTCGTTGCCCTTGAATCGCCAGTCTGCAAGTGGCGGCCATTTTTTCATCCCAAATCAAGTCACTATTCGGTTTGAGTAAATTGCAGCCAAAAAAAAACTATGCCCCTTTGAAAACTTTTTGGAAAATTTCACCCAATTTTCCTTCATAATGGGAGCTGTATGGAGTAAACTCCTAGAACATTTCACGATAGACCTTAAATATTGGTACATTCAAATAGGAAATCTTGCAGTTTCAGTGGTGACCTAGAATTTGACCTTCAATGACCTTGAGAGGTCAAAATGGCAATCCTTTTAAAGAAAAATGGCCAATTTTGGACTTTAGCAGTCATTTCCTCAAAATATGTTCACAAATTATTGTCTTTATTGATGCATAAGACTCCTCGTATGTACCTCTGTGATGTGTATAAGTTTTGTTGCCCTTGAATTGCTCGATTGGGCCATTTTGGCCCAAACTTGGCCCAAATGAAACTTTCCCATTTTAAATTCTCCTATGCTTCATGAAGCATGGGACACATTATGCCTGATATCTCACTTACCGGTAATATTGATACTAGAGATTAGAAATCAATTGTGGACATACAATGATATATGCCAAATATTTTGATGAACTTGAATTTGACCTTTACCTTAATTTTCAAGGTCAGAGCACACAATGGGTAATATCTCTTTTGTTATCCACTTTACAGCTTAGGAATCAATTGTGCACATTTAGCTAATGATATATGCTGAATATTCTCGTGACCCTGAATTTTACTTTTTATCTCATTTTCAACGTCACAGGACAAAATGGCTAAAATCTTGCTCCTCATCAACTTCATAGGTTGGGAATCACTTGTGGACATACAGGAAGCGATATACGCCAAATTTTCTGATGACATTGAATATGACCTTTGACCTCATTTTCGACATCAGAGCACAAAATGGCTGAATATCTCGCTTATTATCGTCCTCACAGCCTAGGAATCAAGTCTGGACATATAGGAAATGATATATGCTGAATGTTCTTGTGACCTTGGATTTGACCTTTGACCTAATTTTTCAAGATCACAAAATAACTAATATCTCATTTATTATCGACTTTACAGCTTGTGAATGAATTGTGGACATAAAGGAAATGATGTATGCCTAATATTTTGATGACCTTGAATTTGACCTTTGACCTCATTTTCTAGGTCAGAGCACAAATTGGCTAATTTATCGCTTCTTATCGACTTTCAGGTTGGAAATCTTCGTGGACAAATAGGAAACGATATATGCCGAATATTATAATGACCTTTAATTTGACCTGAACCAAGAGATCATGAACCAAGCTTTATATGCTGAATAATCTCGTCACTTCGAATTTTACCAGAAACATTATTTTCAAGGTCACGGGACCAAAGGGATAATACCTAAAATGTAAAACATATATTGTCTGGTAACCCCTTGGGCTAATTTTACCCCTTGGGCTAATTCTTGCATTTTACAAATGGGTCGACTGCCACAGTGTTAAAGCTGCCTGCCTTGGAATGTATGCAATATTTTTTGAAAACTATATTTCATATTAAACATGCTAAACTAACTGAACGAAACATACTCACATCAAATGTAATGAAAATAACCAGTCCTCAGGGAAATTTCGCTCATTTGAACAGGCGATTCTCGCGTAAATACAGGAACTGTATCCATCACACGCAGATGTAAACAAAGCATAGAAATGTGATACTGAAAATTCCACGCACATCATGGTATATCACTGATTATTTTCTCATAACTACACTATATATGCACATACGAACTGGCAAATATACTCGTTGTGGACTTTTAAGCGCGATTTGAGCATTTGTTTACATTCGGGTTTGATGGATACACTTCGTTCGTTTATTTACAAAACCGATACAAAATGGGCACTAAAACGGATGAAAAGACAACTCGGACGGACTGAAATCGTCAAAATCATCGAGCACACCTCTGGTTTTATTGCATTAGATGTGTTTAACACAAAAATTGTTTTGAAGAAAATATTGCATACATTCGAAGGCAGCAGCTTTAATAATCAGTACAGTACTTCGTACGGTATTGACAAATTAGAAACTTTCGTCATTTCCCACACTTTAATGGTCCCACATTAAATCCCCACATTCTCGCAAACCCCTAAGCTCTTCGTCAATATAAAAACTACTACAGTATCTCTATTGAAATTGTCGAGTGTGCTTCATTGTAAGAGTGCAGATCATGAACCAAGCCATACTAAACCAGCCCATTAGGGTTCTCCAATCTCCTACTTTTGGCAACCCACCTACATTTTCACAGGGACGGATATGGAATAAATTTGGTAAATACATTTCTTTGGAAACATTTCTTTGTGTCATCATAGCTCTTGCAATGTGGCTGTTCTAGCTGATCCATGTGGAGATTTATGATTTCCTCGTGTTCCATAGTGTTCCACAGGAAATGACATATTTCAGATAGCCTGAAAATGTCTTCAAATATTGGACACTGCCACTTAATTGTGACGGTCAGGTAATTTGTTTTGTTCCTAAACGTGTTACCGGGGAATAAACGAACGCAATTATCTTCAGTGGCTATTCTTTGTTATGTGAGAAGAAAAAACAAATATCAGAAGCAATGAGTGTCACGTTTTGAAGAAATCACGAGTTTAGCATAGGCGCGAATTTGCCTGCAAGCGATAGAAAATAGACCACATGAACGAGATTATTTTCAATGGGGCTTGACACAAAATTGTTAGCTATTATTTAAGGTTGTATGTTCAAAAACACATCAATGTTCTCGCTCAGAACTTAGTTTGGTTTTCGCAATGAACTCTTGAAAAGATCAGAAGTAATCAGTTGGTACAGGATGCTTGGATCTTACATTTTTTCTGTGGTGTCCTGATTCCCAAGGCTCAACAATATGGATGCCGTTGATCAAGACTGCTCGTATTACTCTAGCTTGGAGGCACCAGGACTTCTATTTATTCTAGATTTAGCAAGGTTCCTGGCTGGCTGAACAAATACCGGGTGGCTTAGGACTTCTGAAACGTGCCTTCTCTTGGGTATAATGTCCATCTAAACTGTCCTCGCCCATTGTCACTTGCGTGAATATACAAATATATGCTTTACTATATGGGCTTAGCCAGGCCAACCCTTCAGACAGAGATTCGCTGACTGAGCCCACCAGCTAATGTTATTTCCCATCTGAAAAAAATGATGGGATGGGACAAGAGCACTATGTGATTTGATTCGTGATCTAACCATACTTGACCACTATATATTTACCATCTTGGCAACATATCATTGTGATCGTAAACGGGAAATAGGGGGGCCGTAATACAGTCGTTTCCAGTATTGAACGACTCACTGTGTAGCACCAGTGCCGATGTATCTATTGCTACTGTAAATTTCTAATCATGAAAACAGCCGTATTTACGGAAACTACTTTAATCAAGAACAATTACCCAAATCCGCTGGTGCCCGCTTAGAATGGCTCAGGAACTAATGGCAAGAGCCGCGACCACTTCTACCAGCGGCGACCAGCGGTCTTCCCCTGGCGCTGCTGATACCAATACCAATAACGTCCATTCGCAGCAACACGGCTTTTCTACACTCCACGTTCCTATTAAACCCCAACGGTCAATACCATTTTGTCTGCAGTCTTCTTCAAGGAAAAAGCTGCCTCGGGGTCAGATGGAAAAGTTTATCTGTTGGTGTCATGGGATGGATTTGTTGTGATTCTTTGAATGTACAGCGTAGAGTCGCTTTCACTGACCTTTGAGCAGTAAGCTGGGGTAGGAAATCACACCTATGTGGAGACAGAATACTTTACTAGATTCACTATTTACTGATCAATAGTGGTCACGCCGTGTCCTTACTTTATATGATGTAAAGTGATTCGGACAACTTTAATCACTAACGTGGGTGTGGGGTGTTCATCGAGTGGTGATAAGTAAGTAAGTAAGTGTTTATTTTCTTCAAAAGGCAAAGATTACACGAAAGAGATTTAAATTGTAACGAAAAAGCGCCATTTGAAGCGGTATTATCCAAAAACCATAAGGGTTGTGCATCTATAAACAGAATGACATATATACAGTATTACAGTGAAAGGAAATATAGATGTGCATAATACCTTTGGGAAGGTGCAATATGCAAACTTATGTACAATAACTACTAAATTAAAATGAAACATATACAATTGGCTAAAAACGCTGAACTTACATATATAATAGTTTGTTAATACTTAATTACCTAATTAATACTTAAGCCTTACAATTATGATACAACTAAAACATGACACAGAATCGATGGAAACACAAACAAGACTAAATACACCCCATTCCATAATTGTGGATCAATCATCCACAACAACATAAACACAAATTGAAAAAAAAGCACAGAAAAAAAAGACAATTACTTAACTACACATAAACGATTGAAATTAACAAAACAAATGGGACACACTCAATAGAGTCACTCTCACACATACACACTTCCCAGGGGCAAAAATAGGGAACAAGAACAAAAGCAAAACCCATTACACAAAGGATAAACTAATTCCCCCCCCCCCCCCCCACACACACACACACACCTACACACACCACCTACACACTCACAACACACACACACCCCATACCCTACAACCACTCCAACACACCCCATCCACCCCCACGGAACACGCACAATGGACAAGCACACAATTCACACACACATAAACGCATCATATATACCATGGCAATAGCTAAAAGAAAACACTATGCACACAGGAGCATGAGAAGCAATTAAATATTGTATATCATGATTCAAATCCGATAAATCAATAGTGAATTTTATTTAATTTCACAAGTTATAGTATATTATCAATCATTGAATATCGTATGTTTCAAGCAAGCTGAACTTGACTTTTCTAGCAAAAGATTTACGCTTTGTTATTGATTGAGTCATGCTTGGCAAAGCAGACCATATCCGAGGACCTGTATGAATTATGCCATGCGAAGCGATTTTGGTACGGGGGAAAAGATGGTGTATATTTTGTCGTGTATTATGGCCATGCACGTGGTGGGTGCTGACAAAAGTTGATAACCTACTGAACTCGACGTTTGTTTTGAGAGGAGTCTCAGTGTGATACCGGAGTTCTCTGATAGTGAGAAATCCATCATTCGTGATGTGTGGGTGTCCCTCGAGAGGAGGTGCGACGAACTAGCTACAGACATTTTCCTCCGGATCTTCAAGCTGCAGCCGGACACCAAAGAATTCTTCCCGTTTCAATCAGTGAGCGGGAAAGAACTCGTGAAGCATCCATACTTCAAGGGGCATTCTATCAGGTTCATTAACCCTTTCACTGCCAAAAATGTTCAGACCCTGTAAAACATTGCCAAGTTATTTTGAAGAAATTATAAAGTATAATTTAAATGACATATTTATTGTGAAAACATTTCCCATTACAATAAAATAGGTGTGTTTGTTATAAGTACAATGTACAGAATATAAGTTTCAAAATTTCACTACTGCAACATAAATTTAATATTAATTTATCGTGTTTCAATTTGCCCTGATTTCCACTTATTTTGGTCGACTAAAGTCGCCTCTGGCAGTGAACCCCCCTGACGACTAAAGTCATCTCCGGCAGTGAACCCCCCTGTCGACTAAAGTCGCCTCCGGCAGTGAAAGGGTTAACGCTGTGTGGATGACGGTAAGCAACATGGACAGTGGGAGGTGATTCACATTCCAAATCTACGGCAGTTGGGAAAGTACCACTCTAAGATACTGGGCTTCACGCACGACATATTCGAGGTGTTTTACTATGCAATGAACGACGTCTGGGAAATTATCTACGGCAGAGACACGACGACAGTACGAGAATAATCTGGAGCAGGATATTCAAATTCATCATAAATCAGGTCGAACTGGGATACATCGAGGAGTTGGATGATTCTTTTCGCAAGCAAAACCCAGGTGTCATGGTCGCTAACGAAGTGAGCGAGGCCCAAAAGTTGACAGCTGACAAGGTTCTAATGTGAAGTCTCAAAGACGAAATATCATGCAATAGTCATAAAGAATCATGGGAGTTCAACCCACTGTGTTTGTTTAAGTACATCTCTAGATTCGATATTAACCCACCGCCATCACTTGACTACCTGGTCCAGTATGAGTACTGGTACCTATGTTCTCGTGGGATGGAAAACAAATACGGCGGCTAGAGGGCAACTGAAATGAGTCCTGTACTTTTGTGAAAGTCATCACTGCAATGTCAACAGTGTTGAGGTTGTTCGTGACAAAGGGTTAAAGATTCAAAAGGCGTAAACTCGGTTATATCGATACAATTTGGAGTTCGAATGACTCCACATGATCTACAAGTAAACACATTTGGCGCTGGCTTGTTCATACTACATTTGCTCATGTAGCATGAAGATGACATATAATTAAACCAAAAAGTGTTGGCCAGTTTCCCAGCTAGAGTAAATAAACTACGCTAAAATTTACAGCGACCTACACACTGGTAACACGAAACGGCATGTTTCAAAATAAATGTCTGTTTCTATGAACATGCCCGTTGGCATGTGTAGGCAATACGATATGAAATCTCAAGTGTCAGCCAATTTTGAGAATGAGAAACATTTTTTATTCCTGGCGAGATTTTGTATGGTGCTTAATGTGTATATCGTGCTAATTTCACAGTGAAGTGATCCTTGTACCAGTAGCTTTTCGCAACATAGACTACACACATTTCACTGTAATCAGACAAAATTTCATTACATTGGCCAAGCCGTGAAATTCGATGATGAGTAGTTTATTTTGCAGTGGCGTATTATTAATGAACATTTAACTCATAGATGTATCCTATTCTGGTGTCACATAACCAATACCAATTCGACTACATGTTATCAGGAATACATAATCTTGTTAAGTATTCCTGGTGTTATCGAAAACATGTAGGTCACATGATGAACGTTTGATTCCAATTATGGTTACAATGCTCGGGAGTGCAAATCTGTAATTTGTTGCAACTTGTTGAATGGAATCCACGTTAGAAACCAAAGTTTGCAAGTCGCAAAAACTATAACTACACCTCTTTACAAAACTTGGCAAGCAAACTAATGAATAATCATGGATAATGATCCGAGACATGATTTTTGAAATAAGTTCATATAAATGATATGAACTGATGAACAAATATGTTACTTTGAAACGTGTCAGTAACAAACGTGTCAGAAAAGATTCTTATATACAGCATGAGATGCACAATGTATATCGCTCAAATATAAGGAAACATGACCAAGCAACTGATTCATAATTAACACCATACTGTTTAGGCCTACTGTAACAGTGATTGCTTTTTGAACTGCTCCGATTGCCTATTGATTGGCACCTATATCTACAAATATATGATACATTTATAGATATAAACATGAAAACAACCATGCATGGTAATAAGCAAAATATATTCTACTTCATTATTCCTTCATCTCTGGCAAACATTTTACATCTATACTTCATTGCATGGTAAATATATTTGTGTATTTTTATATGGCGTTTCTTTTTTGTTTTCAAGATAATATGAAATATCATTTCATATTGTTCAACTGTACATCAAATTTCCTAAAATGTTCTCCCTATGATTTTCATATTCCGTACATGGAATTCGTTTTCTACAAGGTTTACAACTTGTATCTTGAGTTTTGCTTACAAATTCTACCTCGTCTTATTATCTTCAGAGTTCTTTGTCAACCTGTTTCAATGGCTAGGTTAAGGTTGCTGCATTTTATTCAGACAGTGTCTGGGATTTGGAAGAAATGTCAATTCAAATCGTCATTTGGCAAGTCCAGGTAGTACAGTATATGTATTACATGACAGTAGGTTCACATTATAAGGACGCATGCTACGTGCAGTCGCACAAACATGACACAACACGGGTGATTATAATGAATCACAGAAACACAAAAGTAAATTCCGAGAATAAAAGCGAGTGTAACAATGACAGACTGCCAATTGTATGTGCGTTGTTTTCGTTCGTCCCCGTCCTTGACGATATCCAAATATACACGGCTACAGATGTAAGATGTATGCGAGTACAGCTATTCAATAAATCACGAGCTTCAATATTGAGAGTGTGACAAATGGACAGTGGCGGGTGGAATTCGTCTCCTAATGGCCCCCTCGGGAGCACTGACTATGGAAAAGCAACTACATGTACGAACGAAATAACTGATTGGTTTGTTGGCTAGAAGCCATCGATCGAAAACCCTAGTTCACACTGATAGAAAACAGAAGCAGTTGATGAGTACGTATGTAAATGTAGAGTGTTTGTGATTGGAAGCCAAGTAATTAAGCGCACTGTGACCACGTTTCCTATGGAATTCCGGTGCGGCCACGACTTGCGAGTGGTGACATGCCAGTTGCGAGTTATGTGTTGCGATTTGCGTGATGTGACTTGCGTGACGCGCCACGACTTGCGACATGCGTCTTACAAGTTGCGATATGCGTCCTGAGACCATGGTGACATGCGTTTTACGACATGCGTGATGCGAGTTGCCTGATTGTATATCAGGTAGCTAGGAACTTGTACCGCTACCCAGTCCCACAATAAATACCCCATTAGTCATTTTCGCATCCCCTGAAATTCTCGTCAATACCAAAGATACATGCCACAAAATCTCTTTAACAGCTTCGAGTGTGCTTGCTTGGGAGAGTGCAGACCATGAATCAAGCCATACAAAAACAGGCCATTGGAGTTCTCCAACCCCGAGATCCTCCTTAAGGATGGCGGTTATGGTACAAGTGAGGTAAATATATAAATATGACGCCGTTAATACATTTTCTTTGCGTCATCTAAGGGTGAGTCCATACTTTTTTTTCAAGTTCATTTTCAAGGTCAGAGAACAAAATGGTTAATATCTCGCTTATTATCGACTTTACAGTTTAGGAATCCAGAGTAAACATATAGGAAATGACATATGCTGAATATTCTGGTGACCTTAATTTTGACCTTTGACATCATTTTCAAGGTCACCTTTCTCTGTTGGTGTCACGGGATAGAACTGTTCTGATGCTTGGATTCTAGACCATAGAGCCGCTCGCGTTGACCCTTGAAAGTAAGTGAGGACATGGAATTATATCCTACCCTGAGACAGAGTGCTATACTAGCTGGACTACGTACTGACCAATAGCGGTGACACTGTGTCCTTACTTTATATGATGTAAAGTGATATGATATAAAGTGGTTCGGACAACTTTAATCACTAGCATGGGTGTGGGATGTACCACGAGTGGTGATAACCTACGGAACTCGACGTTTGTTTCAGGGAGGAGTCTCAGTGTGATACCGGAGTTATTTGAAAGCGACAAAAACATCATTTGGGAATTGTGCGTGTCCCTCGAGAGGAGTTCAGACAAACTAGCTACAGACATATTCCTCAGGATATTCGAACTGCGTCCGGATATCAAAGAACTCTTCCCGTTTTGATCAGTGAGCGGGGAAGAACTTGTGAAGCATCCATACTTCAATGGATGATTCACATTCCGAATCTACGACAGTTGGGAAAGTACCACTCTAAGATACCAGGCTTCACGCACGACATATTCGAGGTGTTTTACTATGCAATGAACGACGTCTGGGAAATGTATCTAGGGCAGGGATACGATGACGTGACAAGAATAATCTGGAGCAGGATATTCAAATTCATCATCAAACACGTCGAACTGGGATACATCGAGGAGTTGAATGATTCTTTTCGCAAGCAAAACCCGGGTGTCGTGATCACTAACGAAATGAGCGAGGCCCAAAAGTTGACAGCTGACAAGGTTCTATCGTGAAATCTCAAGGAGGAAATGTCATGCACTAGTCATAAAAAATCATGGGAGTTTAAGCCATTGTGTGTGGCACTAACATGGGCAAATACGGCGGATAGAGGGAAACTAAAATGAGTCCTATACTTTTGTGAAAGTAATCACTGCAATGTCAACAGTGTTGTGGTTGTTTCGTTCAGATCGTGCAAACAATTCTCTCTAGGGTTGAAAAACAATTTCCGTCGAAAAGGAAATTGAATGGCACTGAGGGAATATTTAACTTTGGCATATCATGTCGGTCAACTCAAGTGCCAGCCAATTTCCAGAACAATGCATATTCGTTATTTACGTCGGGATTTGTGTCTTGTACGAGGCAACGTCCTAAATTCGCCGCATCCCAAAATTCGCCAACTCAATATTATCATAGCTCAGAAACTCGTTTTGTGGAAGACAAACTGCTGGTACAAAGATTGACAATCAGAGTCTCGACTGATGATAGAACTGATTTGTGTCATTTGCATTACAAGGCCTAAAAACCCTGTTGGCGAATTTTGGAATGCGGCGAATTTAGGACGGATGGCTCGTATACGAGGTAAATTTCACAGTAATATATTTTTTTCGTGTAATTCTTGGACCAGTTGCTACGCACAAGCCAGATAAACATTTTTTAACAAATCCCAATAATTTGACAAAACTTCACTCTCTAAGTCTGTTTTGTTTGTGGTAAACATTATTTAACTTTACTGGTGTATTGAAACATCACTAATCTGTAAGAAGTGTAACTTGGACGATTTATCGGTTTCCTCTATATGCCCAACCATTGACCTATGGCAAAAAATTCACTAATTTTATATCATTCTGAATATACTGGTAGGCAAAGAGTACAAGATGCCTGCTTTACAGTTTTAGCCAATATTGCTCTAGTTATTAAAACTGTCGATCAAACTGTCGCACAATTGGCGTTGGCTTGTTCATACTACACTTGCTCATGTAGCATGAAGATGATATATATATATATAAACCAAAATGTGGTGGCCAGTTTCCCAGCTAGAACGAATAAACTACACTAAAATTTACAGTGACCAATACACTGGCAACACGAAACGGCATGTTTCAAAATAAATGTCTGCTTCTACGAACATGCCCGTTGGCATGTGTAGGCAATACGATATGAAATCTCAAGTGTCAGCCAATTTTGATAATGAGAAACATTTTTTGATTGCTGGCGAGATCTGTATGGTTTTTACTGTGTATATCGTGTTAATTTCACAGTGAAGTGAATCTGTATCAGTAGCTTTTTCGCAAGATAGATTACAGACATTTCACTGTAATCAGACAAAATTTCATTATAATGACCAAGCCCTGAAATTCGATGACGAGTAATTTATTTTGCATTGGCGTATTATTATTGAAAATTTAACTCATAGATGTATCCTATACTGGTGTCACATAACCAATACCAATTTCAATACATGTTATCAGAAATACATAATCTCGTTAAGTATTGCTGATGTTATCCAAAACACGTCCGTGACATGATGAACGTTTGATGCCAATTATGGTTACAATGCTCAGAAGTACAAGTCTGTAATTTGTTGCAACTTGTTGAATGGAATCCACGTAGGAAACCGGAGATTGCAAGTCGCAAAAACTACACCTCTTTACAAAACTTGCCAAACTAATGAATAATCATGGATAATGATCCGAGACCTGATTTTTGAAAGAATTGCACATGAATTATATGAACTGATGAACAAATATGCTACCATCTGACTTCAGTAACAAACGTGTCTGAAAAGATTCTTATATACAGCATGAGATGCACAATGTATATCGCTCAAATATAAGGAAACATGACCAAGCAACTGATTCAGCATTAACATCATGCTGTTTAGGCCTATAGCGATTGCTTTTTGAACTGTTCCGATTGCCCATTGATTGGCACCTATGTCTACAAATATATGACACATATATAGATACATATATAAACATGAAAACAACCATGTATGGTAATATGCAAAATATATTCGACTTCAACATTTCTTCATCTCTGGCGAACACTTTACATCTATACTTCATTGCATGGTAGATATATTTGTGTATTTTTATATTATTTCACTTTTGTTCAACTGAACATCAAATCTCCTAAAATGTTCTCCCTATGATTTTCATATTCCGTATAAGTCGCCAGAAAGCGGAATTCTTGAGTTTTGTTTACAATACAGACAAATTCTACCTCGTCTTATTATCTTCAAAGTTCTTTGTCTACCTGTTCAATGGCTAGGTTATGGTTGCTACTTCTCATTCAGACAGTGTCTGGGATTTGGAAGAATTGTCAATTCGAATGGCAGTTTGGCAAGTCCAGGTAGTAAGGTGCGTGTATCACATGACAGTAGGTTCACATTATAAGGACGCATGCTACGTGCAGTCGCACACACATGACACAACACGGGTGATTATAATGAATCACAGAAACACAAAAAAAATTCCGAGAATAAAAACGAGTGTAACCTTGACAGACTGCCAATTATATGTGCGTTGTTTTCGTTCGTCCATGTCCTTGACGATATCCAAATATACACGGCTAGAGATGTATGCGAATACAGCTATTCAATAAATCACGAACTGCAATGTTGAAGGTGTGACAAATGGACAGTGGCGGGTGGAATTTGTCTCCTAATGGCCCCCTCGGGAGCACTGACTACGGAAAAGGAACGATATAACTGATTGGTTTGTTTGGCTGGAAGCCATCGATTGGAAGCCCTAGTTCATATTGATAGAATACAGGAACAGATGATGAGTGCAGATGTAAATGTACAGCATTTGTGATTGGAACCCAACTAACTACGCGCATTGTGACCGCGTTTTTGCCTCAACATTTTGTGCCGTTAATGCGAATACACACATTCACCATTATAAAGTCGTAGTATCAACAGCAAAATTCTTGAAATACAACAAAAGAAACCTGCAGTGCCATAATGCATTGCGAAACTTCTCCCCTCATATAGGCCGCATTTCCCAGTTTAACCCGAAAATATATCTCATTACCGATAATGATTGATCTTTGAATATAACAAGCAAAGCTTTATAATTTCATTAGTTTATGAAGGTGCGATAACATGACTTTTGAAAAGTCCATTTTTGGAGTCGTTTATGAGGGTGCTGACACCATGTCACTTGTTGCTGAAAATAACAACAATTACTTTGACGATGATGACGCCAGTGTGGCTTCAGATATGAATGTTTGGTCAGGCTTTGTTTCTATTCTGAATGTTTTTGATATTAAGATTTTTATTGGCATCATCAAAATTTGGTTATCAGCGGTAATAGGTTGATACATACATTTCAATTAAAGCAAGAAAAATCAAATCAAAGGAAAACTACCCAATAAACTGGATGCTCTGTTTCCTCCTTGGTAAATGAAAAAAAAAACGTGCAAAAAAACTCTCATCAAAGAGTACTACATCATTACGCCCAACAAACCGGAGGCAAGCACAAACAGGCAATATCACCATTAGAACAAGAACAGTTACAAGAAGTGTACAAGTATCATCTGCGTATTAAAAATTCTCATTATCAGACGTTGTGCGAGAAAACCTGTCCCCGCGGATCACAAGCATCATTAAACTCAAGAAACTAATTAACACCAATCACTGATACGTTCGGATTCAAGACTCATTCATAATGATTCCCATAGCTACCCACTCAACATCACATTCTGGTAATGACCAGATATGCGTACAATAATCATACCATCTCCAGTGCACAATTTTTGCATGTATGCATCTATTGCCAGTCTGCCTTGCATGGACATGGTTGAAATGTGTTGTAATACTCTTTTGTGTGCTCTCCTGCATAACAACAAAAACTGGACTGGGAATTAGGCCTTGTTTATTACAGCTAGATATAAAACATTTCCGTTGAAGGTGTATACAATGTAATGTATAGGGTGGTAACAATGAAGGTCATTCCCAAAAGCATGGTGTTTTTTGAGGCAAGATACCGTCCTTATCACAAAATTGGTTGGGGCTTCAGCAGAATGCAAATATTTATATTGGGGCCATGCAATTTTTCACCTCTGAGAACGACATGTACCCTGGCAGTGACCACTCTCAGAGGACTAAATTCCAAATTGTGAACCGCTTTGATATGGTGTGTAACGTTGATAAAGCGCTATATAAGAACCGCTTATTTTTTTATTATTATTAAATGCCTCAATGATAGATGAAATCACCAATTTACACAATTATTGATAAACTTCGCGAAACCGTGTCTCGGTTCTTCATACGTGAATATGTGTTTGTATTGCGTTCCCTTTGAGAGTTTGTTACCTTTAGGTTGACATTAATAACTCAATGGGAAAGTGGCTCACAGCTGCAATATATGGCATCTTACGTGCAATCTGTCCTTAATCAGCACAGTAATTCCATACTGGTATCGACAATTTCGGAATTTGTACCGTTTCTCACACTTAAATGGTTTCCCAGAGCAAATACTCACACTTTCGTGTGTTTGCATCCCCTTTAGTTCTCGTCAGACCAGAGAAAAATGGAACAAAATCTCTACTAGCAGCCCGGACTAGCAGCTTCGAGCGTGCTTGCTAAAGAGTGCGGACCGATAACCAAGTCATATAAAACAGTTCTGTCGGTCTCTCCAACCTCCGACTTTTTGCAACTAAAGAACATTATTACAGGAACGGCGGTTATGGCAGAATGTGTGCCACATTTCATTGCGTCATCTATGGGCTCCTCCGTACCGTGGAGTTTGACTTTTTTGGTGAATTAAACATTACATTCAAAACTCTTGCATTGTGGCTACTCCATGAAATCCATGTAGATGTTTAGAACAATGGTTTGTTTGTTCGTCTTTATAGGAATTACATACACATACTGTAGTAATGCCTGCTTTGTTGAAATGCAAGGGAAGCACATATCGGCAATAGCCCCAACATAACAAGAATGAATAGAAATAAATATATATATCCCACCCACGTATCGATCTTAAGCTATCCTCTGAGTAAAAGGTCGACAAACCACGTTATGATCCTCGGAAGCGAATACAGTAGTAGGCCTACTTTGCCATCCCAGAAATATAATTGTGAACGACACAGGCGTACACGAACTGAAAGTCGGTCAACAAGCCAAATGCCCTGTGTTGTAATGCTCCACCGCATCGTAGATAAAACCACCCGATGATACAAGTCTATGCTTGACATCGATGAGTGTGTACACACATATCATACGGCGTATTTGTCGAATCGTCTCGAGAATTGATGTGTTCCAATGAAAGACATGCGATAATACTGTCAGTAACTGTACAGTATCAACTTTATTTGACCAATGGATACTTTAGCCTACATCCAAATGAATTGAAAAATGTCCAGAAACGAAATGGATATGGAATTTTTCACTAATAGGAAACGCAGAGCCTCGAACGAGGAAGTTTCGGATGATCTCGAGACAAAGAAAAGGTCACCAAGTGAGACAAGTGACACTGGCGAAGAACTATTTTCTATGTACCACACACAAGCTTGCTTCACTAAGAACGGGTGTGAGAGGTATTATGGCACGAAACTGGAATACGAGCTACTCAATGGTTATTTGGATATGTTCATACCTCATGCATTTGTTAGGCATAATGCACTAGATAGGATAATTAGCGAGCTGTCAAACAAACATGACCTCATCCCAGGTGCGCAATCTGTTCGCATCCTCACTACGGGAAGTTTGGTACAAGGTCTCTCATTGCCAACATATAGTATCGAACGTGGCGACATAGTAGAGTTCTTCGGTCCTGATTTCGATCTCTTCCAAATGAACCTAAACGTCATGGAAAAATTCGAAGGTTCGGAAATACCAAGGTACGAACTCGAGCAATTTGATGAAGGTGCACCTAATTATGTGCACCTCGTGCAAAATGGAACGCCGACCGAGAATGACGCCTGGTACATAGATGAAACAAATTTGCGTACGCCAGTGAGAAACACCGCCATAACCCATGAATTTTTACTGAGGCAGTCTGGTCAATTCCATAGCAAGTTGGGTCAGCTGGAGGACATAGGGATCAGTGGACCTGCATTCAGTTTCATGTCACCTAACCTGACTCCACTCAACACAGCTCTTACTAAGTGTTACTTCCCCGAAGATCGTCTCAAGGTGGATAAAGGCGATGTTGATTTCTGTTATGGAGTGGGATTTGATGGCTGGCCGGATGTAGCTGAGAATTTTATCCAGCGTGACCGACCTAGTGGGTGGCCAGATCAGAAACTGATCAGCCTGGCAACTTCTCGTGGTTATGGTGTGACTCCTGTTGGTCGCAATCACAGTTCCACGAAAGAATACGAGTGGCGTTACTCATTTGCTGATGCTGAACGTGTTCTGGCAAACCATATCTCGAACAGACAGCGAACGGTCTTCATACTGGTGAAACTTTTGCACACATTCTTCTTCAAACAACCAACTTTACTAAAAACTTACGGCTTGAAGACCTTGTTGTTCTGGTTGTGTGAAAGGATACCACGGCATGCTTGGGAAGGCAGCAATGCCCAGATGATTCGCATATTCCTTGATGAAATTATACACTGTCTTGCCACGGGACACCTGGACGATTACTTCATAAAAGGAGCTAACCTCTTGGCGGGAACCCTGTCATGCTTCAGGAAGACTCTGGGACAGAGAGTTATGTGGGTCAAGCAGCATCAATTTGCTGCTTTTCGCATTGTGGAGAGCCAGATAGAATTTCACAATGAGATACAATTTCCATATGGTGATGAAACGCTTGTCAAGTATTTCGTGATCACCCCACACGACAAACTTCAGAAGAATTTGGTGCGTGAAGTGCTGAGTGATGCCTACTTTGACTTCATTGTTGGCTTAGTGATCGACCTGACCAACCTCTATGAAGAGCAATCTGGACACTGTAATGAGGTTCAAAGATGGGGAAGCGTTGCAAGTATTAACACCGCGTTGGTGATTCTTGTTGAGATGTTCCGGAAGTTCCTCTGGGTTTCGTCCAACAATAAGGATCAAGGAAACACGTTGGCCGGCTTGGTCTTGTGCATTGAATCGACACTCAATAATGAGATCCGTGATGTCAGCGCATCATTCAGAGCGAATGTTCTCTGCATGGTATACTATATGATTCTAAACGGGAATGAGGAGAGTATGTTTTCCAGTTTGAATTACGATACTTTGTTAAATGACGTTACACTAGACTCACTTCAGGATTCGTCCCCTTCAGGATTCCTTCAAGCTGAACGGCAGGATGAAGAAGCTGATTCCAAACCAGTGAAGTCTGAGATGAGCGGATCCTTTCAACACTGCTGTTACCCATATCAAATTGAGCACGGCACGTCTCCCTCAGGTTGGCTTAGAGACATTATAAGGCAATGTAATCTTAATATCAAGGATTTCGAGTCTGTTCTGACGTGCATGGAAGACTTTAATAACCATGATTACAGGAAATTGGATAACCGCTATGTCTTGACACAATACTGGGAATGCGTCGAGAAAATTCTCAAAGAACGGATCGATGAAGATGCGATTTAAATTGTTCAGTGTTTCTTAGCTGCCGCGGACCCCTTCTTCATCAATCTCCAATTGGCTAGGTTCTTCAACTTGATGAGTTGTTCATGTGACACTCCAATTACTTTCACACGCATGCGAGTTTTGTACTTTCAGAAGTTGAATACTGGCAATATCTTCTTACACAAAGTATATATGGAATGTCCCCTGTTTTAAATGTACACCAGATATATGTTTTTCGGATTTTTTTTTACATTTAATATCTTCATAACTGTATATGCATCTGTCTTGGAATTGCTTGTGTAGTAACGAATGAATGCATTCTTCAGAAAATTGAGTCCCTAATAGCAATGAGGTAAAAACAAACTTCTGTGGACAAATACAGACGCACTCAAAACAAATTCCATGGGGCCCGGCGAATTTCGTCAACATTTTGAGTTCATTTTTTCTAATTTTTCTTCCAAATACAATGATTTGCATTATTTTTGGTTTGGTAATTTACCATGTTGCCAATCAATGGGAAGGATGGGCTGTGCTAAGGGCTAGCTGATGGTGCATTAATATATCATGTCAATATTGTCTGGGGGTAGGGCTGGGTTTCAGGCTAGCTGATAGTGCATTAATTATCATGTAAATATTGTCTCGGGGTAGGGCTGGGTTTGGGGCTAACTGATGGTGCATTAATATATCATGTAAATATTGCCTGGGGATGGGCTGGGTTTAGGGCTAGCTGAAGGTGCATTAATATATCCTGTAAATATTGTCTGGGGAATGGGCTGGCTTTAGGGCTAGCTGATAGTGCACTAATATATAATGTAAAGTTGTCTGATTGGAGGGATGGATTGGGTGCACCACTAACTGATGATACTTTAATGTTAATATTGTTTGGGTTGTAGGATTGGGTTTGGAGCTAGCAGATGTTACATTAATGGAATATGTATTTACTGTACAAATATTGGATGGTGGGAAGTCAAATACAGAGTTTACGGGATTCATAAAAGATATACTGTGGACGAGGAGCAGCCGAGTTAATAATATTAGCTGATATTATATCACACACATCGCGAATACATGTACATATCATGCCTTGAAACGTATCTTGCCTTTTTGATGAGATGTATGTTATGTTATCCATGTAGTGTTTACTTTTGTGTTTTCTTTATGACGTTCAATCTTTGATCTATTTTTAGTCATAACACTTCATGATAACCTCGCCACGATATGGGGAAAGGGTAATGCATTTGAATCTGTTTGTCTGTCTCCCTGTCTGTCTGTCTGTATACTTCTCCGTCTGCGCGCATAACTCGAACACATATGGCCGGATCGACTTGAAGTTTTATGACATGAAGCGGTATGTCAGTGGCTCGGTCCTCCCTTCTTTGTCAAAATCGAATAAAAATGGTTGCCATGGCGACTGAAAAGGTGAAAATCACACAATTGGCTATAACTCTGGTTCTAATCAATTTTTTCCCAACTATTTTTGTATTTTTCTCTGGTCAATTCCTGATCGTATGGTGCACGACCGAAGGCCGTAAGACCAAAACTCCCCCATTATCGTCCAAGGTCGAAAATTTGGGGGATCACGATTTTACTACTTTTGAGTGTTGTAAGATTTAAAACCTTATTGTGAGTGAGTTTCGATCTTTTCAGAACATTTTCGTTCAGGAGATATGCCTCGATAGTAGAAAAAATAGTGTGAAATTACTTGATTACCTCTCCCTAGTATTTTTTCCACATCATTTGCTATATGACTGATCGTCGTACAATCAAAACCCCCCATTTCCGCCCGAGGTCGAGAATGTAAAGGTCATCAGCTTAAATTACCGATTCCTAATATTCCAAGTAGTAGTAATTCCAAAACTCACTGACGATATTTAATAGATTTATTGAACATGAAGTATACAGTATAAATCTGCGATACCTTGCGAAATTTGGGGGCTCAGTGTCTAGAATTCAGGTCGTGGTCGAGAATATGGTCAAAATAGAAAAATTGCAAGAACTTTACATGTATTAATTATTATATCTCCCATTTTCTCTTGCATATTTTTGTGGCCAATTCCCGACCATTTGATCCAATGTCCAATGATCGTACGACCAAAGTCTCTGATTATTGTCCAGGTCGAAAATGCAACGTGATCTGAAGGGGCGAGGGTTTGCAATCTCTGATTGCCTTGTTGGTCCTGCACGAATTATGATTATGTTGCTGTCACATTGAAGGTTGGTAGGAATGTGGGCCGATCAGTATCACCAAAAAATATCAAAATTGATCTTACTTTCAATCCCACTTTATTTTTCGATTTCTTGTTTGTGTTTATTATCGTTTCGTTTCTCTTCTGTATTGTAACAGGGTTTTTATTCTCAAATTTATTCATGTATCTATTTTCCAGGACTCGTGTACGTTCATTTCCATCATCTTAGCTTTTCTATTTGCATGCTGCATTAGCACGTACAGGCGACCAACAACTTTCACTTGTTTACCTGAACACAATATATGCTACCAGCCGTTGTGCATTCACCTGTGTTGATCACGTCATATGACTTCCACATACCAACGGCGAAAAATATTAATAAGCTCATTGGATAAATATTGTTCGTTTCACCCTCACTTTCATTTCAATGTTTGATATAAATTGAATTGGCGGCAAATACAAAGCGCATTTGTCCTGTGCGCTTTGTATCGCCTTTTCAGGTGTGTGTTCATTCCTCATTCATTTCATCATTCTAATGTTTTACTATTCGAAAAATATTTCCAAGTATTATCAACGCAATGGATGCAACGAGTTACGTTGCTGATAGGTGTTTGTAGTCCATGGTAGTAGATTTACCATTTAGTGTAGTAAATATATCTCTAAATAGTTATATTGTTGTACAAAGTATCAAATTATTCACTCATAACTGTATTGAATAACTACTCCAAGCGCATTTGTCCCGGAGTCGCCTGGTGGAATATTATGACGACATTCATAATAAACATGGATACAATACCCAAGTATATAGTATCCGAGCAAACAAAACCGAGTCCATTATCCAATCTCAAAGTCCAGTGTCGGGCAAAATCGATGAAATTTCATGAACCCCCATATATGGCCATAAAAGGGTGAAATCAGGTGTTCCGGAAAGAGTGAGCATTTCCTGCCCCATATGTGGCACCGGTCATGAATTCCAAAACATTAACTTGCAAAAAGGTCTTGTTGCACACTTGTAACAGATTTTGTGTACTTATCAACCAGATTGTGATGACGTCCATAGAATTTCTTGAAAGCAGTTATTAGTCTTGGTAAAACATATCCCTGTCGCAGCAGTTTAGAGGCTAGCTGGTGATACAACCTGATGATTGTATTTACAGATACGCTGGATGAAATAAACAATTGAAAACAAGCCCAAGTGATTTTCTTCAATCACGGCAAGGTTACAGTATCTAAAGATAATTGTATTTCAATCAAATAAGGTAACTTCGGTTACATGAGGTAACTCCAACTTATCTGTTGTGAAAGGTTGTTTTCTAATTCCATAAGTAATATAATAAGTCGCATGTACTATTACCTCTGGGTTTACCTCAGAATTGTAAAATTCACACTGAAAGTTAATCATAGGCCCGTTGATGTATTTATACACAATTCTGAAATAAAATTCCATACCATACCGTACTATACCAATAAAAATATCACATTGGGTTCACCCAAATATCACATTTGGGTTCGACCAAAACGAACACTAGTCCAGTGGCTCAGGGGGTGTATGTGTGCATGACATGTTCCCTACGTATGACTTCAGATATGTAATTTGGGGCTATTCAAAGGAACATATCAATAAGAGTAGTCATTTGGTACCCCGGCATTAAGAAAGAAAATTGGCATTCTATACCGGTGCCCTCGAAATCACTTTTGCTGTTCTAGTGTTCTAGTTATTTAAGGGGGGTATAGTTGGTATTTCGGTCACTGTATATCTTTCAATGAATGAATCATCATAATCACATATCATATGAAAGGTAATTGAATAACCCGTCCAATGGTATGCTAATATTGCAATAAAAATTCAGCTCTTTGTAACTAGTTCTGTAAAAATCTTGATTCTTGTTTGTATATATGTTTATGTATCTTGATTGCTATCCGAATAAATTTATCGTATCACATCGTATCGTAATTAAATATAACTTTCAACGCCAACTCTGCCAAAGACCCCTTTGGGAGCTAGGTTCAGGTATCCCCTCTAACCCCTCAGATATTCGTCACTCACTAGTATATATTTGTCCACTGGGGTCTCCTAGATTGGAAAATGTCATTAAAAGAAACAATATAACCACAAATTCCATGTTAACATTCTGTTAACATTTGTAAAATCGCAATTTTCACAGAAGTTATTTAGGGGGTATACTTGGTTTATTGGCCACTACATCTGTTTTAATACATTGATCATCATATGTCATACAGCAAATAAAAAGTAATTTAATTATTTGTCGAATGATGTGTTAACATTTCAGTTGCTGTGAAAATTCATCTCTCTACAACTGGTTGAATGTAACTTCATCAAAATCTAGATGCGTTCGTGGTAATAGATTGATACTTACATTCATACCACTGGGTCGGTGTCACTGCTGGTGGACGTTGGGTCTGTGCCCGAGGATACAATCAACTCAGTAGCCTTTTTTGGCTTGTGATTAGGTACTTATATACTTGTCATTTATCTATTCCATGGTGTTTCGGATTCCTAAATTATTTTCGTAAGTTATCGGGCAGTTGTATACTGATTACATCAGGTGTACAGTAGAAACAACTACATTTAACACACTGTCTGGTCCTGATGACGCCAGTATGTCTTTGAATAAAATATTTGGTCGGGTTTGTTTCTATTCCGAAATGTTATATCTTACGTTTTTTTATTGGCGTCATCAAAATGTAGCTGTGTTGGTGGCAATAGATTGATTCTTACCTTTAATGTAACTTTTGTCTCCAACTCTGAAGAAATTCTGTCGAAGAGTCCCATAGTATGAACTTATGCTTTAGTAACAGCAATAATGCGCATAGCTCTCCTGTTTCGAAATGACAACCGTGCATTACCGGACCTGACTTGCTCACTGAATGTTGTTCGAATTTACAACCGTGCTTATCTAATGATGTTTCTTCTCAGGTTTGCGAAGTGGGATATATCAAGAAGTGTCACCTATTCCATCCCCTATCCCCAATCCATGGGGGTGGAGCTCATATAAGAATATAGGATAAGGACGTATGTGTCTGATGAAGGGTAACAATTCATGCCGTTCTATTCCTGGTTGCAGGCAATGCTTGTGGGGTGAGGTGTGCTTCTGCTTCTTCAATCTCTATATCCTGGTGATTGTAGGTGGTGCATGTTACAACGACTTCTGGGAGAACACATCATCATTTTGCCTTCAGATCGACATCAAGCAGAGATGTTCAACAGAGAGGGTGGCGTCAATCCTGAGCCCTGACAATCCGTTCAGCATGGGAATGTTACCTATTCAACCAGGGTGCAGAAGCAGAATCAGAAACGCTCCATTTCATATGCACTGCATGCAAACAGGAATGGAATGCCATGAATAGTTACACTGTCATCAGGCACATGTATCCTTGTCCTGGGTATTCTACTTGAAACTGCTCCGCTTCCATGCCTGGTTGCGAGCTGGAATAAGTGCACCACTTGATTCACACCACTACACATCCCCGGGGGAAACATACTTGCTGTGCTACCGGTTGCAGAGGCTGAATCATCATTGTACATCAATCATAAGAGAAAGAGGGGAGCCCATGGTGGTTGATTCATGCGGATGTGAAAGCAGAAGACTATCGGTTGGTTGAATGTCTTTAAATAGAGAATAGTGTATACAATTAAGATGACGTTTTTAACGTTAATACCACCGAAGCAAAAGACAGAACACTCCAGCAGCTGCCACCAAACGCTTGTGAAACTTATCTCCATATATTGCTATCATTTATAATATACGCAATAGACGTGGAATCAACACCCAGTATTAAGTATTCCGAGCAAACAAAACAGGGTCCGTTATCCAATCTCATAGTCCGGGGACAGAAAGTCATATCAGGCATACGAAGTGAGAGAAAACAAAAATGACAGGGAAACTCATGAACCCCCGTAAATGGCCATTAGGAGGTGAAATCAGGTGTTCCGGAAGAGCATTTCCTGCCCCACTAGTGGCACCCGTCATGAATTCCCCAAAATTAACATGAAAATAGATATAGTTGCATGGCAGACATGGATTTGCTGTATTTATCAACCAGATCATGATGACGTCCATAGAATTTCTTAAACACCGCTATAAGTCTTGGTAAAACATATCCTTGTCGTAGCAGTTTAGAGACTAGCTGGTGGTCAAAATGCAAGTGAAAGTATTTGTTCTGGATATATTAGCCATACAAAACCTTCCATTTCGTATGATGATTGCTAATGATCAAGAAAGCGGTAATTATTTGACTTTGTTCAGAGAAGACATAAATCAGTGTCACAAAAAGATAATTTTAAGAGAAATATTAAACACGTCATTTGATAGGCGAATAAATCGCCTTCCAATTGTCAGGCCACATTTTTGAAGTAATTAATGCAATTATTTATCATTTATGAGGCAACGAAAACAAGTATATCTTGTTTACTTGTTTTTGTCAACCAGGAGACATAAGTGGACACGAATATAACATTGGGTGAGTGATATGTCAAAGGAAAACTCAACACATGTACCATGGGGTTCTTCAACAGAGTTTAGTTAGAGATAATTCAATTACCTGTTATATGATTAATGGCATTTGAGAACTGAAATATTGGTACAGATGTAGTGACCCGTAAACCAAGTATACCCCCCTTAAACAACTCATGTGAAAATTGTGAAAAGTCATATCGGAGTTACACATGTTTAAAAATGTTACCATGAAGTTTGTGGTTATGCAATTATTGAGAACTTGAAAGCACAGAAGCCAATGATTGCCCGTCAGTTCAGGGTTACACATAGGTAAATAGTGTTGATCGAACTGAACTGAACATTCATTTCAAACTGACAAGTAAAATTTACAAAAATCATAACGTAAATATAAAAAACTTAAGGTGATTTCTAATAATATCAATTTTGTGGCTGTATTGCTTCTGAAAAAGCCTTTTTGTCAACTAGGAGACCTCAGTAGACACAAATATACCATGAGGTGAGCAATATATCGAAAAGCTCAACATTACAAAACGTCCCTATCAACACAAAAAAAACACCAGTCTCAAATACGCCTCGAAATCATAATCTTTTAATAGTTAAGGACATTTATGAATTCGTTTGCTGTCACCACATTGAGTGTATACGATTGTCTTGTGACTTAGGACTGTATGGAAAATATATCGTTTGAGATCTGGTAGCAAATAAAAAAACCTGTGCAGAGGAGTTCGTTGGATACACTGTGTTCTCTTATATGCAAACTCATCGCGTCGTGTCCATAGTCCATCACATTTTCCGTTTACCTAATATGTGGTCTGATAACCTATTGGTATGATGTTGAGTCCGTCATCCGTCCATCATCCGTCAATCTACAGCCGAATTTTCCCGATATTTTTCACAAGTAGGTCTATTTTTTTTACAAAAAAATTAAAGTACTTGTGAAAGGCACAGGCAGACACACACTGAAAGGCGGCCAATGTTCAACAAGCCAAAATCCGGTTTCGTAATGGCTCACTGCGGATAAGTAAATCGATAACAAAACCACCCGTTGACACTACTCTATACTTGACAAAGTATTGTGGGTGTGCACATATACCAAACTGATAAAGTTGTCTCGAGAATTGTTGTATAACAATGAAAGACATGTGATAATACTGTCGGTAATTGACCTTACGACGGTTTATGGGTTGAGTTGTTTGTCCGAGGGGATTACTATTGTTCGGCAATATTTCTCCGAGGTGTACGCTTCACAAAAAAAGTGTTCAACAATGACAATCGTAAGGTCAATTATATTGCCCATAGTGGACTGATAAATATTAACATCCAAATCAATTTTTTTTTTTTAAAAAACGTCTGGAAACGTAATGGATATGGAACACAAAGCTTCGCACGAGGGAGTTTCAGAGAGTCTGAAGAAAAATTCACCAAGTGAAACAAATGGCTCGAACAAAGAACTATTATCAATGCACCGTACCCAGGCTTGCTTCACACAGAACGAATATGAGTGGTTTTTCGGCACGAAAATGGAGGATGAAATACTCAATGGATATTTGGATATGTTCATACCTCACGCATTTGTTAGGCACAATGCATTAGATAGGATAATTAGTGAGCTGTCAAACAAACATGACCTCCTCCCAGGTGCGCATCCTGTTCGCATCGTCACTACGGGAAGTTTGGTACAAGGTCTCTCATTGCCAACATATAGCATCGAACGTGGCGACATAGTAGAGTTCTTCGGTCCTGATTTCGATCTCTTCCAAATGAATCTAAACGTCATGGAAAAATTCGAGGGTTCGAAAATACCAAGGTACGAACTCAAACAATTTGATGAGGGTGCACCTAATTATGTGCACCTGGTGCAAAATGGAACGCTATCCGAAAATGACGCCTGGTACATAGATGAAACAAATTTGGGTATGCCCTTGAAAAACACTGCCATAACCCAGGATCTTTTATGGAGGCAGACGGGTAGATTCCATAACGAGTTGGGTCAGCTCGAAGGCACAGGGATCAGTGGGCCTGCATTCAGTTTCATGTCACCTAACCTGACTCCACTCAATACTGCACTGAGTAACTGTTGCGTCCCCGAAGAACATCTCAAGATGGAGAGAGGCGACGTTGATTTCTGTTATGGGATGGGATTTGATGGTTGGCCGGATGTAGCTGAGAATTTCATCCAGCGTGACCGACCTAGTGGGTGGCCGGATCAGAAACTGATCAGCCTGGCAACTTCCCGTGGTTATGGTGTGACTCCTGTTGGTCGCAATCACAGTTCCACGAAAGAATTCGAGTGGCGATATTCATTTGCTGATGCTGAACGAGTACTGGCAAGTCATATCTCGAACAGGCAGCGAACAGTCTTTGTACTGGTGAAACTATTGCACACATTCTTCTTCAAACAACCAACTTTACTCAAGACTTACGGCCTGAAGACTTTGTTGTTCTGGTTGTGTGAAAGGATACCACGGCATGCTTGGGAAGGCAGCAATGCCCAGATGATTCGCATATTCCTTGATGAAATTATCCATTGTCTTGTTACGGGACACCTGGACGATTACTTTATTAGAGGAGCTAACCTCCTGGCGGGAAACCTGTCCTGCTTCAGGAAGACTCTCGGACAGAGAGTTATGTGGGTCAAGCAGCATCTATTTGCTGCATTTCGCATTGTGGAAAGTCAGGTAGGATTCCACAGTACGATACAATTTCCATATGAGGATGAAACCCTGGTCAAGTGTTTCATGATAACTCCTCACGACAGACTTCAGAAGACTCTGGTGCGTGAAGTTCTGAGCGATGCCTACTTTGAATTCATTGTTAGCTTAGTAATTGACCTGACTAACCTCTATGAAGAGCAACCTGTACACGGTAATGGTATTCAGAGATGGGGAAACATTGCAAATATCAACACTGCGTTGGTGACTCTTGTTGAGATGTTTCGGAAGTTCCACTGGGTGTCTTCCGACGATAAAGATCAAGGAAACACGTTGGTCGGCTTGGTCTTGTGTATTGAATCGACACTCAAGAATGAGATCCGTGATGTCAGTGCATCATTCAGAGCGAATGTTCTCTGCATGGTATACTATATGATTCTGAACGAGAATGAGGAGAGTATGTTTTCCAGTTTGAATTACGATACTTTGTTAAATGACGTTACAGTAGACTCACTTCAGGATTCGTTAACTTCAGGATTCGTTGAAGCTGAACGGCATGATGAAGAAGCTGAGTCTGGTCTCAGTGGTTCCAAACCAGTGAAGTCTGAGATGAGCGGATCCTTCCAGCACTGCTTTTACCCATATCAAATTGAGCACGGCAAAACTCCCTCAGGTTGGCTTAGAGACATTATAAAGCAATGTAGCCTTGATATCAAGGATTTCGAGTCTGTTCTGACGTGCATGGAAGACTTTAGTAACCATGATTACCGGAAATTGGATAATCGCTATGTCTTGACCCAGTACTGGGAAAGCGTCGAGAAAATGTGTGAAGAATGGATCGACGAAGACTAGAACTAAACTGCCCAGTTTCTGTGCTGCCGAGGACCCCCTCATGCTTGAGCAAAGTCAACTTGGCTAGGTTCTTCAACTTGATCAGTTGCTCATTTGACACTCTTATTACCACACGCGCATGTGTGTTTTGTACTTTACAAATTGAATATTGGCAATATCTTCTTGTACGGTACATGTTGTCTGGGGAAGATGGGCTGTGCTAGCTCATCGTACAACAATATATCATGTTAGTTTTATCCGGGGAGGATGCGCTGGGCTTAGGGCTAGCAGGTGATACATTAATATATCATGTAAATATTGTCTGGGGATGGACTGGTCTTAGGACTATCTGATGCTGCATTAATATATCATGTAAATATACTGCCTGGGGGGGGGGGGGTGGTTTTGGGCTCGAGGCTAACTGATGGTACTTTAATGTTAGTATTGTTTGGAGGATGGGGAGGGTTGGGCTTGGAGTTAGCTGATGTTACATTAATGGAACATGTGAATACTGGCTTCTATTATAACACATAATCGCTAATACCTCACATATCATGCATTGTAATGTTATAACGTGTATTGCCAGTTGGATGTGATGTTGTATGGTATGTTATCCATGTAGTGTTTACTTTTGTGTTCTTTTTATGATGTCATGACATAGCCTTTCATGATAAGTCCTGTAACAAATTATGATTACGTTGATGGCACTTTGATGTGATTTTAATGTTGCAGGTGTGGCAGGAATGTGGGCCGTGTATTGCTACAAAAAAAATATCAATAGAATCTTACTTTCTATCCCACTTTTATTGTTCGTTTCTTGGGTTTCATTAATATTGTTTACTTCTCTATGTAAGGATAATTGTATTTCCATCAAATAACCATACTACACATACACTGTAGGGTAACTTCAACTTATCTGTTGTAAACTGTTGTATTTTAATATCATAACTATATGTAATAAGTGAAGTCACGGATACTACACATGTATATTGTAAAGTTTACATTGCAAGTTAATCATATGCCCGTTGATGTATTTGCACACAAATCTGAACTAAGATACCATTCCAATAAAAATATAACAGGGATCGACCAAAACAAACACTCTACGATGGCGAGCAAAGCAGACCACAGACGAATATTTCTAGGAAATGTAAAATGGGACAATATCCTCAGTAATATATGTCCTGGGACCTAATTCCCTGGGAAAACATGTCTCGGAACCTAATTTCCAAGTCCAGGGACATATTTCCCTGGCACTCATGTCCAGGCAGACTATTTCCCCTAGAAATATATATCCGGGGAGACCTAAAATACATGTAGAAACAACTACATTCAACACACTGTCTACCCCTGATGACGCCAGTGTGTCTTTTGATAAGTATTTGGTCGGGTTTGCTTCTATTGCAGAATGTTGTATTTTACGTTTGTTATTGGAATCATCAAAATATGGCTGTATTGGTGGTAATAGATATATTCCATTTACACTGGTGTGGGCGACCCACTTCGGCTGTACGAAACATAATGCAAGCATATCTTCATTGAGAGCCAGATTCAGATAATCATAACGTCTCAACATTTCAGTGGTGATCGGAGCTGACTTCTTCACCCAATAGGTGACTATCTTTGTTCCACGCGTTTTCGCTATATAACTGTTCACGTGATTTGCAGTATAGTTATCCGAATACCATCAAATCAGTAGTCATTCTGGCTTGTGACTAGGTAGTCTACTTGTCATCGCCTGCTTTGTTTCAGGAATTGAATTTTCTAAATTTGTTTTTGATGAGTGGTTGAGCAGTTGTGCATCATTTTCATCCGTTTCGATCAATCAATCCATTCTGAGTCAGTTAACAAAACATAATAATAATGATAATAATTTATTACGTCGTCGACAATTCAGGTTACCGAACATATGATCTGATAATATATTGTCGTGGTGTTCCATTCGTCGTCGTCCATCTAAATTTTTATCTTTAAAGTTAACGGAAAATTCTGAAAATTTAAGACCCCCAAAAAAGATTCAATAGTGAGATATTTTTGTGTGTGTTTCCAATTTCGTTGGCGGGCATTTCACAATGAAAAAATAAAAAATTGAAAAAATACCCAGCTTTGGACTTTGCAGGCTATTTGCTCCAAATCTGTCCGAAAAATGTCTAGTTAATGTATGAGACTCCCCATATGTACCTTTGTGACGTGTGCAAGTTTCTTCGTCCTTAAACCGTCGGCCTGCATGTGGCAGCCATTTTGATTTTTCCGACGAGTCAGCAAAAAAATATCTACCTTGGTCCGAAAACAACTGACAATTGAGCAGGCATTGGTCCTGAAAATAGGATGAGTGTGGACTGTACTCCGAGAATGCATGGGATAGAGCTTAATTATCGGCGAATGCAAATAAGAAGTCATATATTGTGATTTGAGTGGTGACCCTGAATTTGACCTTTGATGACTCCAATGAGTCAAAACGGTCATTTTTGTCAGAACCATTTTCGGTTTTTGACAGCTTAACACTGCACATTTCGCTCAAAGTATCCTTATAGATTCTCTCGTGTTAGAATGAAACGCATCGAAGACAAAAAACGATGCCAGGTAGGGTGTCACTCCCAATCGGGGACATACATATGAGGTGATATACTGGCCTTATGTTAATGATATTGAATTTGATATTGAACGATCTTGATAGATTTATATCAAGGTCATGCATATCTCAATGTACATTTACTCAAAAACTGCTCGATACCTTCCTCTCTGAATCAGCCCATGGACTTATTATGACAATATATCTAGCATATATATATGATGGCAGATTTGAGTGAATTGACCAAAGTCCGCCATTCTTGACCTTCTTCTAGATTTCCCATGTAAAAAGAATGCTCGATAGACACAAGTTGGTGCCTTACTTTCAATTGGGTATGAATATAATTTCACATACTGGCTTTCTGTTGATGAGCTTGAATTTGACATTGGATGAACTTAGCAGGTCAAAGTTGGGGTCATGCATACTTCAATTTAAATTGTCCCAAAAACGGTCTTCTATGTTTTTTTTCTAAATCAGCCCCTGAAATGCTTATGACGATACTATAGTATAATATGTGCTGATCGATTTGATTGAATCGTTCAAAGTCTGCCATTTAGGCCCAAAAAATCCTTAAATTTACCATTTTGAAGTTAAATGCCGCGGGAAACAAAACACTGCGAGTAGGGCCTAACTTTCAATTGTTGACATAGCTAGTCACAAATGGTTTTTACCTTCAAATTTTTTACCTTGAATTTGATTTTTAAAAAGGAGCTGGATGTTCAAAGTCACGGCGTATTGCATATGAAGTCGATGTAACTTTAAGACTTGTTCAATGAATATGTATGATACCGTTTATGAATCAAAATATAACTTGCACTGAGAAATATTGTGACCGTTCACTGATGTGCTAGACGATAAACTACATTTAATGTACTTACACACTTCTATATAACTATATAACTATACAACACACTTCAAAATCCATGGACGAATTCTTCCAAAAAGACCTTTCCAGGAATGGCAGATCTTTCCGTAAAAAAACATCCAATCTCGAGTTTTGGCGGTCATATTCTAAAAATCAGTAATACTTTTTTCTTATTCAGGCATAGGACTTCATATTTGTACAGCCGAGGCCGTACTATATCTTAAAGCAATCAAAAGGTCTTCTTTGCGGTAGATGCAGTCAGAGGATTCTGGGTACCGTAATTGTGTGTTTTTACACCCAAAGCTATCAGTAGAGAGTCTTTCGCCTTCAGTACGGCTGTTCGAGGAGTGGGTTTTCACACCGCGTCCCAAAATTACTTATCCTCTGATATATTTTGTTGTACTCCTCATACCCGTCTATTTTGCCGTACTCGCTGATCGTAGGTCTAACCGCCGTGTATTTTGATTCCCCTGTGACGTGTGTATGTTTCTCTTACCTTGAATCATCGGTCTGCGCATGACAGCTTTTTTGATTTTCCGACTAGTTGGCGAAAAAAATTTGATCTCAAATCAAGTCATTTTTCTTTTCATTCACAGAATTGTAAAATGTTGTCCACTTTTCCCTTCAAAATAGAAGCTGTACGAGTAAACGCCCAGCATATTTCAACTTACAGCTTAAATACTACCATATTAAAATCAGCATTCATATTTGACGATTTCAGTGATGATCAGTGATCAATGCTGAAACACGTTTTTATTGTTCCGTAGTTCAGTCAAGGATATCAGCAACTATTGATGGTATCCTGCTGTTACACGCTCACGTATTTTGTCATTTTGTTTTGTCTTTGGGGTCAAACGGAATTTTATCTAAACCATTTGGCGATTGTTGATTCTCACCCTAAAATGGGATCTCGGAAATCTGAGCAAATGCGGGGATTTGGTCGTATTTTCAACCATCTGGAATGGAAGTATAATGCAATTTTGTACCAGCAGACACTAATGAGTATCCTACCCACACATGCTGACCGCAAAGACTATCAAATGCTCAAACAGTAAATGCACACAATTTTGTATAGGATCCAAAAAATAATGATGATGCTAAATTAGGCATTGAGGAAGATTTCCAAATCTTACACATTCAGAACTGAAAATTTTGAAACCTGGCAGGAAGCTATTGTCGGACTCTCAGATGAAGGGCTACATTACGATTGCTTTCAGGGTAGCTAAACCCGGGACGAGAATGCCAATCTCGACTTTGCCTGTGTGAACGAGTTGGGGGAATCAGAATATAGTGGCTGTAGTTGAAAATTATTCAAGAGTTTGTGTTGTAGTGGGATTCGTTTGTGTGATCCGAGTATCTGAGTACAGCGGGCATTTTGTTAAATGTAACAATAATGTTTATCTCCGAAACACTTAATTTCTGCTCCACCCGAGACCTGCACGTCATCCGTAGCTTTCGGCTTGAGATTAGGTAGTTATGTACTTGTCATATATCTTTTTCGTGGTGGCTGATTCGGATTTCTAAATTGTTTTCATCGGTTGTTGGGCAGTTGTATACTAATTCCATCAGGTGTAGAGCTGAAACAACTACATTCCACATACTGTCTGCCCATGATGACGCCCGTGTTTGTTTGTTATTTGTTTTTTGATAAACAGTTTGGTCGGTCTTTGTTTCTATTCAAGAATGTTGCATTTTACATTTGCTATTATCATCATCAAAATCTAATTGTATTGGTGGTAATACATGTAGCTTGATTGTTACATTGATCTGGTACCTATTTGGTATTACACAGGATTTCGAAGTGCTTGCTCGGAATATCACAACATGGTTGTGTACTGATTCCAACCACTCTGGACTTTGCAACGAAATTCTGAATATAAAAATGGCGTGATCATATCCATGTATAATTATGAAGAAGCTCCTGTCGTTCCATATTTTTCGTAGTCAGGTGTGGCCAAGTGCCTGATGAATACTATATATTGTAAGAAAAACATGTTCCCATCGATATCACAGGCGATCCCATTTCAGGATGAATGGCATCATTTTCCGGTGTGACCACACGCATAGAGAAGCAAAGGATGGTTCATTAAGGAAACTGTCAAAGCACCCCATTAAAGGCAGAATAAATACGAGCTGCCATACGGGCTCCCATCCTATGTAAGTCAACAGTATCGGAAGAGGAACATGGCTGCCCAGCTAATCAAGTTTATAATCAATCTATTTCGTGGATCAGTGGCTTGCTGGTGAGGGCATGTTACCCGCGCGTTGAAGATGGCGTTATGTGCGAATTCGTGGGACCTCTGCCAGTGACGAATGACGTTTTTCGTTCACAGGAGACGGAGCCTGAAATGAGCGGACCGCCCGCGTGATTATAAGACGCGCGTCTGCACCAACTTAAGTACCACTCCGCAAAAGAACTTCATCCGCCTCCGGGATTTTGTCCGCTCCAGGTGCACCCAGGATATTACAACGGAATTCCCAATTATAATACCAGGAGATTTGTCTTGAGTTCCAACGAGGAGTCGTCGACTCCAAGGTGAGTATTTTAGAGGATTTGTCATAAAACCTTCATTCAAATTCGCAAATTAAGTTGTGCGGTGAAACCACAGGTCGCTTGCTGTCATAATATTGTCTGTGATTGCATGTAGTGTTTAGACGTCATCAGGAGGCTGGGGGTTTAAACAAAATATATCCTGACAAACAAGCTTACGTTTGATTATATGTTTTCTGAAACTATGATCTCACTCTTCAATAATAATATCGAATAAAGGTCATTTTGAAAATTTAGCAGTGACATTCAGGTGCACAGGAATGTATTTTTCTCTATTATTAGTTTTTCCAGGCCCTATTCCAGGCACGAAAAAAGGCAGAGATCGTTACTCGGACATGGTCATGACATATAATGGCTCGAATGTCGCAATTATGTTTTGAATACTGAAACATGTTGAATACTGAAATACATTAGGCGTATACGAGATTTCGTTTAAATTATGGTCTCTTTATAGACCTCTTCCCACGTGTTCTTGCCATTTACAAAATTATACCTGAAGTGTTTGTGAACTCGACGGTGGAGCTCCGATTATTTGTAATCAAACCATCTTAACTGAAAATAACCATAGTTGGTTCAGAGTGCAGGATTGAGGAAACATAATGCCACACTTATGTGATGCAATGATAATGTAATCAGACGATTATTTGCAAACTCCCTATTCCTCGTACCATTGCAGTCATATTGATTTAATGTGTAAACACTCGGTTATTGTGTTCTTGCAGTTCGAAAAGCAAAGGGGATGGATTGGTGGGAGACAACCAAGGTGTGCGTTCTTCTGTTGTCGCTGGTAGTCTCAGGCAGGGCAGAGAGTTCCATTCGCGACACCTCTACTGCCATATGTGAGAAACAGTGCAACCGCACATCAGCTCTCACAGAGAACTGCCCATCTGACCAGAAGTCGCTGCTTGAAACGCATAATTATTGGGAGAGCTCAGAAGCAAGCTGTTCCATTATGAGGGCACCAACTTCAGCAGCAGTTTCCAGTGGACACCGACGGACCGTTCAACACCATGTTCGCAAGATTCAACAGAGTACACCTAGAACGCAACTTCAACAGTTACGACAAACTGCTAGATGGAACGAGGACAAAAGGAGCAGTTGGGAAAGCCAAGCTACTGAAACTGAGACATGGCCCAAGCCAAGTCCAGAACACATCGTCAACACTAAATTTGGAGTCCACAGACAGACGACAGCACCAAACACCGTGATGGCAAGCAAACGAGAGAATCGTTTGAGCAGAAGTCCAAACCTTGCAAACAGACGAGTTCAATCACTGACAGTCAGACAAAACAGGAGAGAACGCGAGTCAGTACGGGACTCCAGGATAGGTACCAGACGTGAAACTGGCCAATCGCTGACACTGAGACAAAACAGGAGGGAACGTGAGTCAGTACGGGACACAAGACTAGACGCCAGACGTGAAACTGGCCAATCACTGACACTGAGACAAAACAGGAGGGAACGTGAGTCAGTACGGGACACAAGACTAGACACCAGACGTGAAACTGGCCAATCACTGACACTGAGACAAAACAGAAGGGAACGTGAGTCAGTACAGGACACAAGACTAGACACCAGACGTGAAACTGGCCAATCACTGACACTGAGACAAAACAGGAGGGAACGTGAGTCAGTACGGGACACAAGACTAGACACCAGACGTGAAACTGGCCGATCACTGACACTGAGACAAAACAGGAGGGAACGTGAGTCAGTACGGGACACCAGACGTGAAACTGGCCAATCACTGATAACGAGACAAAACAGGAGGGAACGTGAGTCAGTACGGGACATGAGACTAGATACAAGACATGAAACTGGCAAACCACTGACAACGAGACAAAACAGGAGAGAGCGTGGATCAGTACAGGACAGAAGACTAGATACCAGACATGAAACTGGCCAATCGCTGGCACTGAGACAAAACATGAGAGAACGTGAGTCAGTACGGGACACAAGACTAGACACCAGAAGTGAAACTGGCCAATCATCGATTACGAGACAAAACAGGAGAGAACTTGAGTCGGTACGGAACAAAAGACTAGACACCAGGCGTGAAACTGGCCAATCGCTGACAGCAAGACAAAACAGGAGGGAACGTGAGTCGGTACGGAACACAAGACTAGACACCAGACGTGAAACTGGCCAATCACTGACAACGAGACAAAACAGGAGAGAACGGGATTCAGTACGGGACACAAGACTAGACACCAAACGTGAAACTGGCCAATCATCGATTACGAGACAAAACAGGAGAGAACTTGAGTCGGTACGGAACACAAGACTAGACACCAGGCGTGAAACTGGCCAATCGCTGACAGCAAGACAAAACAGGAGGGAACGTGAGTCGGTACGGAACACAAGACTAGACACCAGACGTGAAACTGGGCAATCACTGACAACGAGACAAAACAGGAGAGAATGTGAGTCAGTACGGGGCTTGAGACTAGACACCAGACATGAAACTGGGCAATCACTGACAACGAGACAAAACAGGAGAGAACAAGATTCAGTACAGGGCTTGAGACTAGATTCCAGACATGAAACTGACCGATCACTGACGAGACAAAACAGGAGGGAACGTGAGTCAGTACGGGACACAAGACTAGATACCAGACGTGAAACTGGCCAAACACTGAAAACGAGACAAAACAGAAGAGAACAGGATTCAGTACGGGACACAAGACTAGATGCCAGACGTGAAACTGGCCAATCAATGACAATGAAACAAAACAGGAGAGAACGTGAGTCAGTACAGGACACAAGACTAGACACCAAACGTGAAACTGGGCAATCACTGACAACGAGAAAAAACAGGAGAGAACAAGATTCAGTACGGGACTTGAGACTAGATTCCAGACATGAAACTGACCGATCACTGACGGGACAAAACAGGAGAGAACGTGAGTCAGTACGGGACACAAGACTAGATAATAGACATGAGACTGGCCAACCACTGACAACAAGACAAAACAGGAGAGAACGTGAGTCAGTACGGGACACAAGAATAGATACCAGACGTGAAACTGGCCAAACACTGAAAACGAGACAAAACAGAAGAGAACAGGATTCAGTACGGGACACAAGACTAGATGCCAGACGTGAAACTGGCCAATCAATGACAACGAAACAAAACAGGAGAGAACGTGAGTCAGTACGGGACACAAGACTAGATGCCAGACGTGAAACTGGCCAATCAATGACAACGAAACAAAACAGGAGAGAACGTGAGTCAGTACGGGACACAAGACTAGACACCAAACGTGAAACTGGGCAATCACTGACAAGGAGAAAAAACAGGAGAGAACAAGATTCAGTACGGGACTTGAGACTAGATTCCAGACATGAAACTGACCGATCACTGACGGGACAAAACAGGAGAGAACGTGAGTCAGTACCGGACACAAGATTAGATAATAGACATGAGACTGGCCAACCACTGATAACGAGACAAAACAGGAGAGAACAAGATTCAGTACGGGACTTGAGACTAGATTCCAAACATGAAACTGACCGATCACTGACGAGAAGAATCAGGAGAAAAAGGAAGTCAGTACGGGACATGAGACTAGATACCAATCGAGAAACTGGCCATTCAATGACAACGAGACAAAACAGGAGAGAACGTGAGTCAGTACGGGACAGAAGACTAGATACCAGACGTGAAACTGGCCAACCACTGACAACGAGACAAAACAGGAGAGAACGTGAGTCAGTACGGGACAGAAGACTGGATACCAGACGTGAAACTGGCCAACCACTGACAACGAGACAAAACAGGAAGGAACGTGAGTCAGTACGGGACACAAGACTAGATACCAGACATGAAACTTGCCAACCACTGACGAGACAGAACAGGAGGGAACGTGAGTCAGTACGGGACACAAGACTAGATACCAGACATGAAACTTGCCAACCACTGACGAGACAGAACAGGAGAGAACGTGAGTCAGTACGGGACACAAGACCAGACACCAGATGCGAAACTGGCCAATCACTGACAAGGAGACAAAACAGGAGAGAACGGGATTCATTACGGGACACCAGACTAGACACCAAACGTGAAACTGGCCAATCACTTACAGCGAGAGAAAACAGAAGGGAACGGAAGTCAGTATGGAACACACGACTGAATACCAGACATGAAACTGGGGAATCACTGACAATGATACAAAACAGGAGGAAGCATGAATCAGTGCGGGACACAAGACTAGACACCAGACGTGAAACTGGGCAATCACTGACAACGAGACAAAACAAGAGGGAACGGGATTCAGTACGGGACTTGAGACTAGATTCCAGACATGGAACTGACCAATCACTGACGAAAGAAAACAGGAGAGAACGGAAGTTAGTACGGGACATGAGACTAGATATCAACCATGAAACTCGCCAATCACTGACAACGAGACAAAACGGGAGAGAGAGGGAGTCAGTAAGGGTTTTGAGACTAGATTCCGAACATGAAACTGGCCAGTCACTGATAACGAGACAAAACAGGAGAGAACGCGAGTCAGTACGAGACACGAGACTAGAAACCAGACATGAAATTGGCCGATCACTTACAACGAGAGAAAGCAGAAGGGAACGTGAATCAGTACAGAACACACGACTAAAAACTAGACGTGAAACTGGCCAATCACTGACAATGAGACAAAACAGGGGAGAACGTGAGCCAGTACGGGACACAAGACTAGATACCAGACATGAAACCAGCCAATCACTAATAATAAGACAAAATAGGAGAGAACGGGAGTCAGTAAGAGACATAAAACCTGAAACTACCCAATCACTGACGACGAGACAAAACAGAAGGAAAAATGAGTCAGTACGAGACATGGGACTAGACACCAGACGGGAAAGTGTCCAATCACTGAAAACAAGACAAAACAGCAGGCAACGTGAATCAGTACTAGATACCAGACGTGAAACTGACCAGTCACTGACCATGAGACAAAACAGAAGGGATCGCGAGATAGCAAGGGCCACGAGACTAGTTACCAGACGTGAAACTGATCAATCAATGTCCACAGTACAAAGCAGGAAACTAGCTGTGAGGGACTCCACACGACAAACTAGAGCTGACCGACTGATAAGGCTTGAATCCAGGTTTGACGACAAAAATTCAAACAAAATTTTTCAAGTTGGAATGAAATTTGGAGATAAGAAAGCAACCACAAAATCAAGACTGGAAGTGAGGCCTCAAAATAAGCTTCATCAATCACAGAGCCGATTCAGTAGGACACAAATAAGGAGGATGTTGGAAGCGAAACCTGGAGTCCGAGTGGGCGTCACTCCAGCAGATTCGATCGTGGGTCACCCTTCCACCCAGTGTTTGAGGAACTTCGACAGCGCATCAGCGGAAACTAAACCAGACTCCATCAGTGTTGACAAAAACACCCACAAAGTAAGTCCTGAGGTTATGAATACCCCCACGTCATTTCTTTTGTTATGCTAGTTATATGTTTTTTCGTTCCTTCCCCCAGATTTCCGCGTATATCAGAGGTGGAGAATTACGGCACAAGAATACGAAACAGTTGTGAGTGAATGCAGTTTTGTGTGCCGTTATCATATCGAATTAACGATGTATAATGTTTATAGATACATATAGTCTTCTATGCATGTATCTATTCAGTACACTGAAACCAGTTTTTTTGTTTTAGGTTACCGGCCCCTTGGTCCGATAACCTATTTGCATGGCGTTGCGTCCGTCGTCCGTCCGTCCGTCCATCCACATTTTTATCCTAAGTTTACGGTCGAATCTTCCCGAAATTTTGAACAAAAATTCCTAAAAATATTCCCAGAAAAGTTTTTTTTTATTTTCGCATTTTTTTTTCAAAACGGCGGCCATTTTTGATGAAAAATGGCCAATTTCTGGCTTTGGCGGCCATTTTCTCAAACATTCAGACAGTTTTGAGATTTTTGTTTCAAAAGATTCCCCCCATATACCTCTGTAATGTGTATAAGTTTGAATCGCCGCTCTGCGTGTGGCGGTCATTTCATTTCAGCGATCGCTTTTCCCTGTTAAATTCTTTTATGCTTTATAATGGGACACACTATGCCTATTATCTCACTTAGTATTGAGATTAGAGACCAGACATCAGTTGTGGATATATAGAAAATGATATATGCTGAACATTCTCGTGACCTTGAATTTGACCTCTGACCTCATTTTCAAGGTCAGCACAAAATGGCTAATATCTCGCTTAATGTCGACCTTACAGCTTTGGAATCAATTGTGGACATACAGGAAGTGATATATGCTGGATGTTCTCGTGACCTTGAATTTAACCTTTGATCTCATTTACAAGAACAAAATGGCTAATAATACAGGGAGTGATATAGGCTGAATATTCTAGTGACCTTGAATTTGACTTTTGCCCTCATCTTCCAAGGTCAGAGCACAAAATGGCTAATATATCGCTTAATATCGACTTTACAGCTTAGGAATCCGTTGTGAACTTATAGGAAATAATGATATATGCCGAATATTCTGATGACCTTGAATTTGACCTTTGCCCTCATTTTCAAGGTCAGAGCACAAAATGGCTGATATCTCGCTTATTATCGAATTTACAGCTTAGGAATCAATTGAGGACATATAGGAAATGATATATCCTTAATATTCTGATGACCTTGAATTTGACCTTTGACTATATTCTCAAGGTCAGAGCACAAAATGGCTAATATCTTGCTTATAATCGACTTTACAGCTTAGGAATCGATTGAGGACATCTAGGAAATTATATTATGCCAAATATTCTCGAGACTTGAATTTGACCTTTGAGCTAATTTTCAAGGTCAGAACACAAAAATGGTCAATATTATATTTCGCTTATTATCGACTTTGCAGCTTAGGAATCAATTGCGGTTATACAGGAAATGTTATATGCTGAAAAAAAAAATGATGACCTTGAATTTGACCTTTGACCTTATTTTAGATGTCAAAACACAAAATGGCTAATATCTCGGTTATCATCGACTTTACAGTTTAGGAATCAATTGTGCACATTTAGGAAATGATAAACACCGAATATACTGACAATCTTGATTTTGACCTTTGACCTCATTTTCAAGAGGAGAGCACAGAATGGCTGATATCTCATTTATTATCGACTTTACAGCATTGGATATACATTATGTACATATAGGAAATGATGTATGCTCAATATTTTGATGAACTTAAATTTGACCTTTGACCTCATTGTCAAGGTCAGAGCACATAATGGCTATCTCTCTCTTATTATTGACTTCACATATAGGAATCACTTGTGGACATGAAGTGATTTATATCTCCTGAATATTCTCATGACCTTCAATTTGAACTTTGACATCATTTCCAAGGTCAGGGGACAGAATGATTAATATCTAAAATATAAATACATTGTCCGGTAACCTTTTTTTAGACCTTGGGATAATTTTTATATTCTGATTCATTGGTATTTATTAGACAATAATGTTGTGAGCCGTGTGTGGATGTCTTTGGAGAAGTTTATCTGAAAAACGTATATTGGTCTGTTACGTACATTCACATAGGTACCACACTATCATAAAATTAATTTCGGCTGTTCGTTTTTTTTTTCGAAGGACACGCGACTGGGGGAACACCATTTGCAAGACTGTGCTTTTGGGAATACTGACCCTGGCTACGCCTTTTTCTGTGGCGACATCTGCTTGATACGGCCATTTCACAAAGAATGGTATCATTATGCAACCTGGTTGATCGCAATACATAATGTAGTAACTCTCGACTGTCAGAATACACAATTTCACGACACGGAAAGACTCGCAAACTGCCAATAGATAGTCACGTGTCATGTATCAGTAAATAGATACCATACATAATATCACAACAGACTTTCGTCACCATATGATACGCGCATCCTTGTAAATAAAGTCATTAAACAATAACTGCGTTTTCCGTGACCATCTGGCACTATTCTGTGTACCTGAAGTATTATTTGAGAACTCGTCAAAAGTCATGTTGAACGACTATATCAATATAGTGTTCGGACATGTCAAGGAGTATGATCCTCATTGAATGAGTATATTACAGCCCCAATTAGCGAAGGTCTGGATTAAAGAAAACCAAGTGGTATTCCGCATTCTCTGTGGCCACCCGGCACGATATACCTAAAGTTATTTTCAAGGCGGTGAGAGCAGTCTCTTTGAAGACGTAGAATTTTGTTAAGAGCGAAATGCCTCACAAGCCAACATGCATGTACCAAACAATCCAGCTTCCGCTCAAGTAAATTGTCAGTTTCACGGTCTCATGAATACCTTGTACTATGCTTTCATTACTTGGCGAAATCTTCGATTTTCGCCAAGTATGTTGGTCACTCGCGGATGTCTGTTTGTAAGTTTGTCTGTTTGTTACCTCTCTAGAGGCCACAGTTTTAATGCTAACATCCCGAAACTTTTTTGATGGATAGGTATTCGGCCAAGGACGGGACAGCACGTTTTTTTCCATTGATGACGTCACCAAAAATTCTTAAAAAGTCGAAAAATCCCTATCTCTCATCATTGGCGAATTTTCAAAAATTCACACAGCAGTCAAATTTGTAACTATATTTCTGAAATTTAGTACACTGATATATGTTTATATTATCCATCAACCTGCGAAGTTTCACTCGAATCAATTGAACGTCAATGACGCCACGACGTAAAACGTCAATTTTAAAAAATGGGGCTATATATAGGAAACTATTCGTCGTACAGAGAAGCGGATTGCACCACTGGAAAGCTCGTTGAATTCTGGTTCAAGAGGGTACTATCCGATACTTTGCCGCACTGATAAATTTTCCGCTATGACGTCATAAACGTAAGGCCTGTCATACAAAATTTTCGACTTTCCAGCAAATATTCAAACATCCACAGTGCACTCAAATTTTAAAGTTTTGAGCTGTAATTATGAGAACGTATGTGAAATATTAATATACAGCCATATACCAAGTTTCAACGCGTTACGTTCAACGTCAATGACGTCATGACGTAATACGTCAATTTTGAAAATGGAGCAATATCTCGGAAACTATTCGTCTTACAGAGAAGCGGATTGCACCACTGGAAAGCTCGTTGAATTCTGGTTTAAGAGGGTACTATCTGATACTTTGCCGCCCTGATAGATTTTCCGCTATGACGTCATAAACGTAAGGCCTGTCATACAAAATTTTCGACTTTTCAGCAAACATTCAAACATCCACAGTGCACTCAAAGTTGAAGTTTTTGAACTGTAATTATGAGAACCTATGTGAAATATTAATATACAGCCATATACCAAGTTTCAACGCGCTACGTTCAACGTCAATGACGTCATGACGTAAAACGTCAATTTTAAAAATAGGGTTATATATCTTAAAGTATTTGTCACACAGAGAAGCGGATTGCACCACTCGAAAGCTCGTTGAATTCCGGTTTAGGAGGATACTGTCCGATACGTTTCCGCCCTGATAGATTTTCCGCTATGACGTCATAAACGTAAGGCCTGTCATAAATGTTTTTTTCGACTTTTCAGCAAACTCAAATATCCACAGTGCACTCAAATTTAAAGGTATTGAACTGTAATTATGAGAACCTATGTGAAATATTAATATACAGCGATATACCAAGATTCATTCAATTATGCTTAAAGTAGGCCACGTCTGTAGAAAAAGATTTCGACAAGTTTGGCCTTTAGGCAAATGGTATCTCGTTTATTTTTCTGTTTCTGTGGAACTGTTGCGTTCTGCTCGATTTCATAGACCCGACAGATACACATATATATTTGCCATTAGTATCATCATGATCATGGCTGATAACGAAGACACGGGTTTTGGTTCTGAGTATCTCATTGTTGCCAAACTTTCAGCAAGTCATTTATTATTCTGTTTGATTTCCTCGTCGAAAACATAGCTTTAGGTATCAATATTTTGTCTAGGATGCAATTTCGTGTACAAAGCAATATTTCCGGTACGAAATAAGTAAAACCATTTTCAGTAGTTAAACCTAATTGTGCACCATTCTATCATATTCTCACAAAACATATATCATGTGTTATATACCACTGTATGTAATAGAAAAAGAAAATACAGAACTTTGTTGAATTGAAGTATTTATTGGGTGTAGTTATTACAGGCATTGCTTTAAAAGTTACTTTCGTTGACGACAGTGTAATATATTGATCTCAGCAAGACCTCGCTATTCAAATTCTTCAACTCAGACATTCACGAACGGCATAGTAGTAAACATTGCAGTTCGCTTGTGGGACGATCTATCGCCTTAACTGAATTCGATGCCATTGACTACGAGCTCTCTGATGCCTGGATGACCCCCAGATCCAGGCCTGCACTGCTCCATGAAAGTGAAGTAGATGTGATTCGACCTCGTACTGAGGTCGTCTTGGTATGTGAAGGCCCAGGTATGTGGACTCAGATTCTGACAGTTGGAGAGAAGGTCGCCATCTGTGCTACTAGATCCATCACACGCGAACATCATCTGGCATGTAGACCGATTTTGATATTAGATACATACCATATGATACGATGATCAATATGCACAAATTATTATTCCTGTGCACAACATATGTACCACTCTTTAGTGAGAGCAGTGCTACCCGATACACTACATATACATGTATGCACACATCTTACTCTCTCGTGCACATTGATCTACAATGTATTCTGTGCGCACAATTTGTCAAATCGCTCTACATATTTGACTCCACAGTTTCATGATTCAGCTTACGAGGGCCTATTGAATTACTGTTTGTGGCGCCACGATTCAAACCTAATAAGACCTGAATTCTGCAAGTTTAGGGCTATGCACAAATTGTATTCTGTGTGATTTGCCGGTCATACCGTTGCTCTTTCATGTAATCCGAACTGTAGGTAGGCGCCAGTGTACTGGTCATTGAGTATGCACCTGCTGTACACTTCCATTGATACCAGAATGTATGTTTTCGGGAAGTTTATTCTCAGGTAGGCGGCGAGGCCCTCGTTCTGTGAGGCCCATGACCCGGCGTGGGAGGGGTCCATGCTGCCGTCGTATGCGTGCACGCAGTCAGAGCCGGAGGCAGTGCTCGACGCCTGACAAGTCACGCCGGCATCTTTGATGACGTTCCGGTAACCCTCAACTTCGATCTCACGAATTCCCGCGTAACAGTAAGGCTCACAGTTCATCTTGCAGATGGGCTTGAACCTGATGTCGATGGTGCTTGTTCTCACTTTGTTCAACTGGATGACGTTGGGTGTTTGTCCAGCACACTGACTGAGCAGTTCGTCAGTATGTTTGTTCTTCACACCGTCACAAGGAAAGTCTTTCTGTTGGCAAAATGTAGCTCTTCAAATCAAACTCGCAAATGATACTGAATTCAGTCACCCTACTTCACGCAGCAAGAAGAGCATTCTATCAACCCATGACAAACAACGTTAAGAACTTAGCCATCAGTCGCATGAGAACTCAAATAGTCTCGATTACCTTATTTGTTGTGCATTTAAAACATAAAAGGGATTTGTTTGAGTGTAGATCCCAGACTCACATCTATGATGGTTCCGTAATCGAAATGGATGTAGGCACCAGAAAACTGTCCCTCTATGGTGCATCTACTATAGATGGTCATCTTAGTCAGAGTGAATTCATTCAGCATGGTTAGCCGCAGAGTGGCGCCCTCCTTCTCCCCATCGACTGCCCAAGCTCCTTCCACACCTGGTGTCATTTGGCCGTTGTGCACCCCCGCGCAGTCGTATATCCTGAGACCCGGGGCGTAACCAAGAACAGAGGTACTCGATGGAGTACAAAACACGCTCACGATACGGAACAGGTTCTTCTCGTTGAGAACTGTGAGGGAGAAGACAATGGTATCACATTTATTTTTGCATATGTACATCCGACTATGGGATATTGTACATATATTTGAAAAGGGTGACGCGCTTTATCAATATAAACGTGTATTAGTATATATTTACCTGTCATCAATATAAAATGATTAGGAAGACAGTTGAAACCCAAAAATTAATAACGATAGGAATACAACCGAAGCCCATGCATTTACAGGTAGAACACTCTCGGCTGGTAAACATCGATCCTTACTGGTGCTACAAATACAAACTAACAGTTGTCTTTGTGACAAGTTATCTAACATTTGGCATAGTTAACAAATATCAACATTCTGACCAATTTTGGTTGAGTGAGAATATTATGATGTTTATCTGCCTCGTGCTCAGCTACTGATCAAATTCAGGAAACTGAGATTCGACACATACTAATGAACGTGTAGTTTTTCCACGAATAATGTAAACGGAACAGGTCAAAAGACAACACAGGATAAACAAATATAAATATAGATAAAGGCATGCAAACTTTAAAAGCCATTGTTGGCCTGCTGCGTTTTTGAAACCACCCAAAACCAAGTTGATCCAATAATTACTAGTACACAATATATGATATACGTACGATTCTCTTCGAGTACTGCGGCCTGAATTCCAAGGGTCGACATTCAGGGACATAGAATGTAAAGACGACCATTCACATGAGTCCGGAACCATTTCCGAACATACAATCCAAATGTATATTGACGAAGGTCACGTTATCAATAACCATATTTCTTTCATAGAATTGAAAGAGGTTGTGTTGCCCAGTGAATACGCGTTCACTTTTAGAAAAATTCATCTGACACATTTTAGATCATCATTGAGTATAAAACAAGCACAACAGCCTACTGTACATAGGCTGAAGATAATATTGACACAAAAAACCTGTGTAAAAAGAGTTTCAATTCAGGCACATGTACTAAGTCGCGATTTTTCATGTATTTTGTACTTACAGCAATGCCGAACATTACAAAGGCAAGTGCTATCTTCATGTCGATTTTTATTCCGTCCCTGTTGAATAAAAGAACCTAAAATTATCAGACAATGTCCACTATGCATATTTGGGATCATGAGCATTTCTGCGAAGAAATTATTTCAAGTGATGGTGGGAAAATTCGCGATCTAACATGTTTTATTGAAATACAAAACAATGTCATTAGGCAAATAAGTCCAAGGGCTAGATAGGTTGCCGGACAATTTCAGTTTCAACCATTCCAGGTATGCCCTTGAAATTCACTGGCCAAGGTCATCTTGGTCATGTTGGAGCTTACCATAAAATCCAACATTATGCGATTTTCTATATGCTCATATGCTTCCGGAACATCTGATTTCACCTCCTAATGGCCATTTGGGGGGGGGGGGGGGGGTTCATGAGTTTCCCTGTCATTTCTGTTCTCTCTCACTTACTATGCCTGATATGACCTTCTGTCCCCTGACTATGAGATTGGATAACAGACCCTGTTTTTTTTTTCGCTCGGAATACTTAATACTGGGTACTGATTCTACTTTCTACTTCTACTCATAATACAATACATTAGCTCAACCATTTCGTGTATAGTGTACACATTTAGTGTCAGGTATGACCTTGTGATTTAGTATCCAATGTCATCTGAAATTTCGAGTTACCCAAATGATGTGCAATATAAAACTGCCTATATGCCTCAAATACGAACATAACCTTTTTCGGCAAGCATTGTAGCCTCAGAGGTCAACTACACATATCATCAGATTTCATATTCAGAGGACACCATTGGGTATGCCCTATGACTCCCTATAGTTCAAGGTTTTCAAACGATGTACCATATATGACTTCCTATATGCTCATAATACAAACATTAGCTCTATGTACAAGTGTTTTGGCCCCAGGTAAAAATTTGTCCATTCAATGCCTTCATGGGCGCTTCAAACTTTCACATCGGGCCTTATGAGCAACTTAATGCAACATCAAGGACCCTATTTAGCAGTTTTTGAGAGAAGATAAACAATTACCAAATTGAGTAATTTTCTATTAAAAATGGCCATTTTGACCTTTCCAGGTCATTGAAGATCAAATCGAAGGTCACCACACAAATCGCCTCATCTGACTTCTCATTTGAAAAAGCTAATATCTAACCTCTGTCTTCAAGCATTCCATGTGAACATTTTTTATTTTTTTTTGTGCTGGAAATGGTCCGAAACAGGTAGTGTCGAAAAAATCGAAACGGCCGCCATGTGCAGACCGGCATTTCAAGGGCAACGAAACTACACAAAGATATATAAGTCGAATCTATAAGGTCCAAAATCAACAATTTTCCATTTTAAAATATCCTCCATTTTTGGAGAATTTTCGTGCCAAATATCAGGGAGATTTGACCGTGAGCTTTGAAAATATAAATGGATGCAACGCCATGGAAATAAGTTATCGGACCTAAGGTCCGGCAACTTTAAAATGGTGCCTTACCTTTTCCAGGAGCGATGAGCAAGTTGAGCGAAAGTTCAACAAACAATCGTGGTCTGCAGTTTGCTGAAGTGGTGAAGTTGTCCCTTAAAACGTTGCCTTTTATCCACAAAACAGATGTAGTCGAGTGATTCATACAGCAAATTGGCACATTTCCAAGACCGAATCAGCAGAGGGACCAAAAATAACTACCAATCGCACGGCGCTACGATATGCTCACGAGACAGCATGACATTATTTTATCTTTGTTATTTCCGATTCTCTATAGTTTTACCTCGAGTGTAGGTTTTGTTTCGCAGTTTGGGAAATGGCTGTTCTAATATTGTCAGTTATCAAGTTCTTGTTTCCTGTTACATAATGGCGGAAAAACGAACTCACAGCGGACTAGCGTCCTGTTATTCTGAAATCGAACATCATACTCACCCACACACTGTACTCATGCTTGCGTACATTTTCCAAACACCGAGCAAATTGTTACCATGCTTACAAACCGAGGGTCATATCGGTATATCCAGATTAATGTTCATAACCTGGCAACAGATTGTTCCTAGGGAAAATCATAAACCCTCTTTCGGATTTGGTTTCACGTGTTAATTCCTATGAGCATTTATTACAACTTTCCTTCACCTACCAGCTGCAGCCGTCATGAATTTGAAAAGGGGCACTTCCAAAGATTTGTTCATTTTTTCATCAACCAAGTCTGTATATTTATATTGTTACATTTTGCTTAAGGTGTGATTGCACGTAACATACCGGTGACTGCACTGAGGCACTTTTCCATTGACTTATAATGTGAAAGTAAAGGTAACAAAATCACCAAAACAATACAATCCCCTGACCTAAAACTTGGCTAGCACACACACATATACTCATGCATGATGAACCGAGACATGGTTTCTTAAATGATATCACGAAAGCTGTGCAATTTGATGATTAGATAAATCATTTTATACGTTTCACCAAAACGAAGATTCGAGTGTTCTGCTTGACAAGCACTGGCTGTTGCATATATTTATTCCTTGTTGTCGTCAAAATAGTGAGACTATCTAGGGCTATACTTTCTGTGAGATGAATACAATGAGCTGAACATTCATAATCCCAAACACCCCGGTGCACTCGAGTGCATATCACCTGTGAGTTTTACTGGCCTCACTAGCTATTTGCTGCACAGCATAATCCTTTCGCTCGCCCTGTTGTGAGTGTATTTTGTAGACTGAGAAATAGGTCGGAAAATGACACATGAAAACGATGAATTTAACAAATTTAACATTGCTTAATAAGAAACAGAGTCTCGGTTAGTAATCCTTTATGGCTAACAATCAGATAGGCAAAATTTCACGTTGACTGGAAGTGTGTAAATTCATAAATTTGTAACCTTTATATTCACATTATAAGTGAATGGACAGCTGGTCAATGCCAGGCTCATGACCATCACATGCAATCAATCCTTAAGCTGTATAAATCATTAATATATCTGTACAGATACTGCGAGAATGCTCCCCAAAGTAAGTCCCTGTTCCGAAAAAAAAAGATTTTTAGTATGTTTGATCCAAATTTCGGAATGATTCGACCATGAATTCAGAATAAAATGTAGGTATGTATGTAAATGATAAGTAAGTAATTCGTCCCAATTATGTCTAGGAATATTATGAAATTCACGTGAGGCTGTATTACATGTGAATGTGAGATAACACGGACACACAAATTTGTAGGGCCAAATTAGCATACATTTGGCACTTAGATGGAACGATAATCGGTTACGAAAATTTGGAAAAAATACTCAATAGATAAAGAAAAGATCTAAAAGGGGGTAAATGATACATGAGTGTATGCGCTGCATAGCAAGTAGATGTAGACAGGGCTCAAAAGTCAAGCGCCGGACAGCGACGTTCATAGGTAGTGTGTAGTAGATTTTATTGCCTGGGCCCCCAGGGCCGCGGCTTACTGGAGTTACATTGAAAATTTACGCGGAAACTGGTATTATCGCCCGGAAGTTGGATGGGACTATCTAAATCCGTACGTTGTTTTCTTACCGCAAGTTTCAGAACTTCTACCACCATTCGATAGATGTAGACACTATACAGGGAAACACTCATGCATGCCAAACTTTTCTGTTGATCAGTGGTTCAACATCTGATACGGCACTGTGTCCAACATTCGATATGGGGACCCTATATCAATAATTTCACATACATTCATTTAGTATTGCTTACTGTTAAATACACCCGTTTCAAGGCATCGATTTACTCGAATTGAAAAGTTAGAAGATTAATTTGTTATAGATCGATTTGGTTTATAATAATCTATTTAGTTTTGATTACAGTACCTGTATCGCTGATGCCAATTCATTTAAATTTCTTTGTCAATATCAATATTTATTTTGTGTAAATTATAACATGGGCTAGTGTAAAAGAGCGCACAGACTAGACCTAGCTAGGCCTAATGTTGTCAAAATCATTTATTCGAATTAGTCACGTATCCTTTCCAACTGTGAATATGAATCATGGGCCCCAGTTATTCTTGTTGCCTAGCAGGTAAGTATCAATCTATTACCACCAATACAACCAAATTTTGATGATGCCAACAACAAACGTAAACTACAATTTTTTGCAAAAGAAACAAAGCCCGACCAAATAGTTTATCCAAAGACACACTGGCGTCATCAGGGGCAGACAGTGTGTTAAATGTAGTTGTTTCTACTGTACACCTGATGGAATTAATATACAACTGCTCAACAACCTATGAAAATAATTTAAAAATCCGAAACAAACCCCATGGAATAGATATATGACAAGTACATAAGTACCTAATCACAAGCCAAAGGGCTACTGAGTTGATGGTATCCTCGGGGACAGACTTAACGTCCACCAGCAGCGACACCGGCTCAGTGGTATGAATGTAAGTACCAATCTATTACCACCAATACAACCAAATTTTGATGATGCCAACAACAAACGTAAAATACAATATTTTTTGCAATAGAAACAAAGCCCGACCAAATAGTTTATCCAAAGACACACTGGCGTCATCAGGGGCAGACAGTGTGTTAAATGTAGTTGTTTCTACTGTACACCTGATGGAATTAGTATACAACTGCCCAACAACCTATGAAAATAATTTAGAAATCCGAAACAAACCCCATGGAATAGATATATGACGAGTACATAAGTACCTAATCACAAGCCAAAAGGCTACTGAGGTGATCTCAGTATCTGCATCTGCGATCAGTAAGAGCATCTGCGATTTTACTTGTATTGTTATGAGTCGGCTGTTTTCAGAGCGGTTTTACACGCGGAAAATTGGTCAGGGTGTCCATATTGCGCTTTTTGACATTAAAATTGTTGTATTTTTTTTCCTGTTAATAAATATAATTAGTGCCAAATACTACGCTGTGGAACTTTGCAGCTTGTATTGATATTATCGACCATTACCAATAACTTGCCGATAACCACCGTGAGCGCTCTATGGCAATAAAGAGTATGAATAGATCTCTGGGGACATACACATTTACAAGCGCAATAACAGGAACTTGATGAATGACATATATCTGGAAATTTGACATGTTAACTCAAAGTCTCTGAAGGTCAAAGAAAAGACAGGAGTCAATGCATTCTGAATGTGCCAATATTTGAGATCTATATTGAAGTGTTCTAGGCGTTTACTCCATAAAGTTCGCATTTTGAAGGAGCAAGGTCGCCAAAAGAACCATCTGATGTGACTGGCTATATCTCCATTAGACTCCATTAGTCTCCATTGGCTATATCTCCAATAGACTCCATTAGTCTCCACTGGCTATATCTCCAATAGAAAACCTAAGCTTTATGTACAAACATTCTGTCTTCTGTCATTCTTCCCATTTGAAAGTGCCAATATCTAAGACCTATCTTCCGGCTTGCTAGGAATACAGCTGTGGCAGTTCCCCATTATGAAGGGAAAAAGTCCAAAATCTTTTCAAAGGGTGAAATTTTTCCTCTATAGAAATGCCCCAAAATGGATAGTAACCCGATCTGGGTCAAACAATTTTTACCGACCTGCCAAAAAACCAAAGTGGCCACTATGCGCACACCGACGACTCAAAAGTAGCGAAACTTAGACAGATCACAAAGGTGACGAGACAATCAGAGATTGCAGACCCTCGCCCTTCAGATTTAGTCACTAAAATTAGGCGATAATTGAGAGTTTTGGTCTTAAGACCATCGGTTGTACGCCATACAATTGGGAATTGGCCAAAGAAAAATACAAAAATAGGATGAAGATTTAATATTGATCAGAACCGGAGTTATAGCCAATTATGTGATTTTCTTTTTTCGGTTGCCATGGCAACCGTTTTCTGAGCCACTACCATAGCACTCCAGCCCTATAAATTTCAAATCGATCGGACCGTTTGCCTTTGAGTTATGAGCGCAGACATTTGCACTGAAACGTCGCTGGCCAAAAAAAACCGAAATCGTGACCCCCAATTTTTCGACATCGAGCGATAATAGAGAGTTTTCGTCGTACGACCATCGGTCGTGCACCAAACGATCGGCAGTTGGTCAAAGAAAAATACAAAAATAGTTGGAAAAATTAATATCAAGTAAAACCGGAGTTAGAGCCAATGATGTGAATTTCTTTTTTTCCATTGCCATGGCAACCGTTTCCATCAGATTTTGGTAAAATTTTAAAGGGACTGAGCCACCGCCATAGCACTCTTGCCCTATAAGTTTCAAATCGATTGGACGGTTTGCCTCTGAGTTATGAGCGCGGACATTTGCACTGAAACGTCGCTGGCCAAAAAAATTCGAAACCGTGACCCCCAATTTTTCGACATCGGGCGATAATAGAGAGTTTTGGTCATACGACCACTGGCCATATATCAGATGATCAGGAATTGGCCATAGAAAAATACAAAATTAGTTAGAAAAAATTATCTTGATTAGAACCGAAGTTATGGTCAATTATTGATTTTTACATTTTCCGTTGCCATGGCAACAGTTTTTGTCCGATTTTGACCAGATTCGAGGAGGACCGAGCCACTGAGATACCGCTTCATCCCTACGAGTTTCATGTTGATCGGACCATTCTCCTTTGAGATATGCGCGCGGACAGACAGACAAACAAACAGACAGACAAACAAGACAGACAAACAAACAAACAGACATACAAACGGACAGACCCAATTGCAATACCCTCGCCCCCCTACGGGGCGAGGGTAAATATGGGGAGTATAATGCGGACCGTCGATTCAGGGGCAACGAAATTTATATATATCACGGAGGTATGTGAAGGCAATCTTTTGAAATAAAAATCTCAAAACTGTCCGAACATTTGTTGAAAAATTGGCCGCCAAAGACAGAAATGTTTTTCAGCGAAAATGGCCGCCATTTTGAAAAAAAAAATGCGAAGATCAAGAAACACACGAATTCGGCCAGTATGGCAATTTTCTAGAAAAACTGAAAATGAAGGACGTCAGGTCCTTCAAAATTTTCCTTCAAAGAATGGATCCCGAGATGTTCCGGGAGATCCTACTACGTCTAACTCCAAGAATGACCAAAATGGACACTTTCTACTGCAAAGCCTTATCCCCTGGAATCAGGCTGGCACTCACCCTGGGGTACATGGCTTCTGGGGACAATTACCATTCCATTATGTATGGTTTTAGAGTTCTACACAACACCATCTCGAAGGTCATTCGTGAGGTCACCGTGGCTCGTCTGGGAGAGTCCGTGTCTCACCCGTGGCTTCTCCGGGGCAATCCGTGGCAGTCCAAGGCTCTTCCGTGCCAGTCTGGGGTTCATCCGTGACAGTCCGTGTCTATCCCGTGTCTGCTCCGTGGCTCCTCCGGCTATGCAGTGGTGGTCGGGGGGACTGTCCGTGGCTTGTTTGTGGCTCGTCAGTGTGTATTCCGGGTATATGGGACCATAAAAACAACTTACATTTTTGGCACAATTTATGACTTTTAATCGAGGTGGTCCGGGCTGATCCGGGGTCTTTCATCCGTGATTAGTCCAGGGCGCAGTCTGGGTAGGTGGGACTGGGGCTGAAACCACCCTTCGAGGAGTTGTCCCAAACCCACTATCCCCTACTGCTGGCGTTAGGAAACTAGGTAATAAACACGATAAACAGTAGAGTATCTTTTCATAGAATATCGGGCTGTTGATGACTTTTCATACCTAAACAAATAAAAAGTGTTTACCAGTATAGGTATAGATTTGTAATTTAAGCAAGGCTACATAAAGAATCTAAAAATACATTTCGATATATTTCTTAGAGATCTTCAATGACATGCTGGAAAATGTTAGACACTGCAGACAGTAGCTACATACTTTTTTCATACTTCAGTACGATGGAAAGTTGATTCGAACTGCATTGACACAAAACTATGGAGACGCAGATTACATTGGAGTGGAGGTGAATATGCTGTGCATCAACACATCAATAACGTGGTCTTACGAAATATTGTTGGGATGTATACTGCACAATGTTTTGCTGCGTACGGTCCACGATACCACGAATATGATATCGCTATAATGGTACATGAGAACACCTTTTCTGAGAACTCATTGTACAGTTCAACTCATTCAACCAGTGGGAATGTTATACCCAAAATGTAAACCTAAGTCGGTGACGCTCGAATCAAATCGGTGACAAGACAAGCATGTGGAATAATTTAGGAATAACTGAAAAATTACAAGATATTAGTGCATATGCGCAGGATGTATGAAACATGAGATGATTGTCTTAACTCCCGTGTACAGATTATCGAAATACAATGTGCAGAATATATTGAAAATGACCATGAACGTGATCACCTTGTCAAAATTGCGGTAAATATTGATGGAAGAAACCTTATTTCTGGGGAATTTCAGCCCCTACAAATATTTGTGAAATATACATTTGTAGTAGTATCTCGGACACCGTATCACCCCCTCCGTTATTATATATATGCGTTATGTTGAGGAAGCTGCATTTTTCTAACCGTGTGTTGATCTCCCTTCCAAAAAATCTGAGCACAAGTCGGTGACAATAACATGACCTGACCCCTAGACAAAAGAACTAGGTCAGTCACCGCCTCAAGATATGTTGCAGGGTGTATACCTTCAGGTATTTCTACAACTATCATTTACCATTATTGCTAATATTTAGGTACCATCAGTTCAATACTATATCAACGTATTACATATTTTTACACATGCACTCCCCCCCCCCCCACATTACAAAATGGGGGCCTGTCATTCCCCCCCCCCCCCCCCCCGTTTTGTATAATGCGCATACCCTTTAGCTCACTGACAGTATTATTGTTTGTTTTTTTCTGATTCCCTATATTTTCTCTGATTTCTGATTGTTTTTTTCTGATTTTCTGACTGTAGGTTTTGTTTTGCAGTTTAAGCAATGCCTGTTTTAATAATGTCAGTTATCAAGTTGTTGCTTCCTGTTACATTTTGCCAGAAAAACAAACTATCCGCTGAATAACGTTTTAGAGCACAAATCTCGGCCAATCACAGCGCAGATAATTATTGTACACCATGTGGTCCGTCCAAAAAAAGCGCGGGGAAACTGTGAGCCACCGATGCATTGCCTGAATAGGACCATTTTTTTTTCCAGTGCTGAAATATGACGAAAATATATAGTGTCGGAGTGATACACAGTATTGTCGGCATAGAATTGCGGTGTTTGAATCATCTATAGTTCTATATCATGCTGATGGCCAGCTACACTCGGATCTATTCAAGTTAGCTTCAGCCAAACAGTTTGTATTCAAAGAGTAGGGGGAATCTTTATTTTTTTTATCTCAACGAAAGCTTATATTCTACATTACTTGTTTATAATAGCATTCTTTACACGTTTGTCATTCAGAATTTGCTAAGTTGACGGAACGTAAATCAGTAGGCCTATATAGACCCGGTAATTGATCCGGTCTAGTGGTGTTGTCGATGGCCTAATTTAAAAGCGGACAATGGTCAACTGGATGTACATTCCAAAGAAATAAAATCCAGGAAGGCCGCCATTCCAGAAAGAAAAGTATGATATACAACATTCATTAAAAGCTTGCGCAAGAATTGCAAATTTGCTCCTTAATCCTGTCCCTAGTTATATGCATACTAGTTCCTGTCCCTAGATACCGTGCAGTGATCGCACCTGGGCAGTATCCAATCGGTCGATGGTCTGTCGGTTCCAGTAAGCGCATTTATATGGATAGACAGTTCATATCACTAGGAAACACTATGAAAACAACTGGCGATATGTCTGAAATGCTCAATTTTTGTAAGCGCTATATGGAATTTTTTGCAAGGAACCATGATGGCGTGCAGCATTCGAAAGATATTCGGCAGCCAACACTCCCCATCAGAATTGCTCATGGACATCTTTTCTGTAACTTGACCGAAATAATTTAAACATAAATATTCAATATATGTTCAGGAATCTAAAGTCACCTAAAAACGGTTGTATTTTATTGCCTGAAACGGGAGCTAGCATGGCGGTTAAATTTAATGTAAATTCTCTCATTTTTCTAAAGATGTAGCACCAAGACTATATTTTTGTCAATGGCCCTAAATATTCACATGCCAATAAGCTATATATTAAAGCAGTTGCCTTCGAAAACAGGCAATGTCATCTGAAAACTATATTTCATAATAAACATGTGAAATTAACTGAATGAGATGTACTCACATCAAATGTTATTGCTATACAACCAGTCTTTAGGGGGAATTTTGATCATTTGAGCAGGTGGTTGACGCGTCAATACAGGAACTGTATCCATCACACGCAGATGTGAACAAAGCATAAAAATGCAGATACAAACTGGATCATTTTCGAATGTCATTTCGTGACTTATTTCTCAAAAGACAAGGTACAATCAAAACATGTCCAACGGAAGTACTGCGGACAACTGGTAATGCTAGTAAAGCTCACTGGTGAGTTACGCTTGGGTGCACCAAATCCGCAAATCCGCCTATTGTATTCCTCTCGCAGAAATTCAAGTCGTATGCATCTATTATTGGATAGTCACACAACAAAACGTACATACCAAAAACAGCTTGTTTGTATCGCTGAAGATACGACGCCTTGTTTGTTGACGCGTGTAAAAGTAATATCTGTAACCATCAATTGTACAATTCCTTTGATACTTTTTAGAACCATGTCTCGGTTCATCATCCATGGATAAGCATAACACTATTAATGAAATTTCGGGAAGAAAGGTTGGGTAGTCTTGCTGATTTTGTTACCTTTATGTTTACATTATAAATGAATGGGACAACGGCTCACTGCTGTGTTTGGTTTGCTACCCGCAGTCAATCTTCAAAACGTTGGAAGATAGTGATCAGCGTGAACAGACATGACCATATAGTGGTTACAAGATCCATAGTTTCTGGACCATTAATAACGGGTTAATTCTTGGAATATTGCGGCAACGACTGAACTATGAGAAGGGCCTAGGGGAAAAAAACATCTGTGCAAGAAAGCTCATTGAACTTCGTAAGTACGTTCGGCCCAAGTATCATACACCTTCTTCTATATTCAATAAGGATTAAAAAGGTGACAGACGGATTGAATGGCATTCATTCAGTGAACGAGTAGTATTGAGGCGCAGTGTATGATACTTGGGCCGTACGTTCCAATAAACAGTTGTTTGTCAAGCACAACGCTTATCGTGACACTATACGTGCACAAGAGTTGAATAGGACTCGACGAAACCTATTACTCACCACGAATATGTTTTTATATGGATGTGAACGCGGTTTTCCGTTTTATCTATGTTGTATACCATGAAGGGGATATGCATACATTACTCGTAAACAACCTTTGTTATTGAAAGGTACAAAAATAGATACAAGTTCCTGTTATGTTAGCCATACATTTTCATCTCGTATTTCGTGTCGTTTATGTGTTATCAATGTTGTAGAAATTTTCGCCTGCCTATAGACTGTTAACGGTCGAGTTAACGTATTAGTCGAATTTCCAGATATATGTCATTTATCAAGTTCCTGTCGTTTGTGAATGTGCATTTCCCCAGAGCTCTATTTTTACTCCTCTCATTGCCATGGAGCGCTCACAGTGGCAATGACTGTTTTATTGGTAATGATCCCTTATATTATTACAGGCTGCAACATTTCATTATAACATGTTCAGCGCAGTATTTGATTCTAATTATAAATATTTACAAAAAGGAAAGATGACAATTTTAATGTGATAATGACAAATCATGCAAAGAGAAATATGGACACCTCTCTGAAAACAACTGGCCCTTTACATACACATTCGACTTGAAACTACGCGATCAAGTAGATATCAAAGCTTAGAGGCTTTTTGGCACCTCTAATTTTTTTTTCTTTTTTAATTGTGAAATTGAATTAAAAAAGGATACATAAGACATCAAAATACAGATGAAAGTTGTAGCTCACCAGTCTATTGCTCACTGAACAATCATAATGCCCACAACTGCCACTCAAAAGGTTGAAGAATGAAAATGGTCCCCTGTCAATGTTATTCAGCCTCATTCAGAAGTCCAGTAATATTCTTCAGTCGGGCATTACCATGAATTGGAAAGAAAACATTAAACTCTAAGCAACAATTTAACCTGACAATCACATTGTTATTCTAAGGTCAACACAAATGATCAGCAACCCGCCTCAGACAGAGTTCAATTGAATATTTCTGCATTCATAAGCTAAACTAATTTGTTCTAGCTACAAGTAACCAAAACAATGATAACTTGTTGTAGTATTTCCCACTGCAGCTGAAAAACAAGCATTCAAACACTCGAACAAAAATATGAAAACGTGTCAATCACAGTGCTTTGACTACCGAATAAAACTGATTGTTTTATTGTTGACTGTTTCATGGCCAAAGCAATTTCTTTTGCATTACATAATAATAAGCGCCTATTGTAATTCATAGAAGGGGATTTGTATTTCCATTGTTTCAATGGAATATAGTGGCATCAGTGTTTGAATAGTAAATTGTGGGTGGGGAGGTGGGACAGTCTACTAGGCAAGCTTACTGTAATTTGCAGGACATGTACAGACAATTGGTCGGGGTGGGGTGGGGTGGGGGGGGGGGGCGTATGATTGTGCAGACTGGCTTTTAAATCACTTACCATGACTAGGTCTTTTGCTGGACATGTTGAGAACTATATTTGATTATAGTCGACTTTATGGTTTAGGGATTAATTATGCACATATAGTAAATGATACATGGAAAGTGGCAGTCTGATAGGCAAGCTTACTGTTTGCTGGACATTTATAGATAATCGGTCAATGGGATCGTCTGATGGACAGACTGGCTTATCAGAAGGCATTCAAGCGATGAATCAGCAAAAAGGTTTCGAGCTCTAGGTCGAAGGTTATTCGACGGATTGATCCCAAAATCAATAGGGTTCTTCCCTGGTGGAACCTCTATGCAAAGATTTGCAACCATTGCATGAATACTGTTTGAGTTATCGTCCGGAAACCAAGTCTCAAAATCAACCTTGATCTCATCCTCACGGACGTCGGATCCAGTTAAGAAAATGTTTTCTTCCACATATCATTTCTGCCCAGTGGTGAAAACTTGGCAAGGATACATCAAGGCAAACTAAAGTTATCGTTCGGTAACCAAACGGCAAAACAAACTCCAGAAAAAAAACATACGAAGAAAGCATAACAGTTATATATCTGCACTTGTATGCTCAAACAGATGTCCCTTTCTAATGGATTTCGTGGTGGAGATATTTTGAGTTTGTTTACATTACCGCCACTCTAGGTGCTCTGTATCCCTTGATGCAGTGCGATTCCAGCTTACTCGTATATGTTCGAACCAATCGAGCGTGAAAAAGGTTAAGTCAGAGGTAACTGAGTGGCGCACAAAACAAAAGAAAAGCGGCTGCTAGTACTGTCATATGCTTGATTTATCCATCTGATCAAGCATAGTTTGTTGTGTTACCTATTTTTCTGAGATCACAGGCATATATGTAATTGATTTAGAAAAAATAGTTTTCCTGCCAACATCATTTTAAGATTCAGAAATACCCACCATTTTTTTGTGTAGCACAGTAAATATTGCAGCATTGAATATTACTAAATTATTTTTATCAAACCCAATATGGGGAAAAAGGACTAGAAATAGCATTTGAGCAAGCAATATTATATTAAAGAAGAATTTTGAAGTATTTAATCAAATTTTAGGATGCCAAATGACAAAGTTAAATTACACAATTTTACGCGTCACCATTCATATAGAAATATACATTAACAAATCTGCTAACTATTTTTCCAACAATTGCCACATACCCAAGTCTATGAGCCGAGCCTTACTTTTTTAGATTTCCCCCTCAAAACCATACAATGGATTTTTGAAGTTGACTCTGCTGTGAGAACTGAACAACAAATCCATCATGGCCACAGGTTCACTTCCAAAGGGACTACTTTTTTAACCCTTGTACACCTATGGAACATTCATTCATTGTCTGGAAGGGGAAGATGTATGACAAATAAGTTGAATAAGTGAGAACAAGCAGATATACTTTGTTTACAGGAATCTTGTGTGCTACAGGCACCTGCCTGGACTGTGTGTGCAGTCATGTGTAACACACCTGCAAGGTGCACACTGCTTTCCATATGTTCATAGAAGCTCAAATACTAGTACATGATGTGCATGTCAAGAACAAGTCAGTATACTGCTCAAGCTGTCATATTAATCTGCAATACTGAGGTTAAATACTACTAATAAATAACTGAATACACAACATATTTTCAGAACATATATATTTTTTATTATTAATATTGTAAATGGTTCAATTCTGCCATGCCAACACATACAAGAACATGTACAAGTGGAATTTATAAAAGTGATTAATTAAAAAATTTTATTTACAAAATTCAGTAAATTAATATACCTAGTATTACCTACCAAGCATGAAACACAAGTATTAAAACCATCGTTAATTTAATTCTTGATTACAAGTTGTTTGACATTAGTTTCATTTATTGATTCACTTTTATCATAGGCACACACACTTATCCAATTGGTCAGTTCATTCTTTTCTCTATATTAGTTGCCAAGAAAGTGGCTCAGAATAACTGACATAAAAAATACCAGCATTTGTACATAACCATAATGACAATATGCTAGGTCATGATGCAATCAGGCTGTTTCTCAATAAATGTATTTACCATATATGTTCAATATTTCAATAGTTTCCTGTATAATAGAAAAACAGTACTGAAATGCTCATATGAAAATTGTATACTGGAAATTCAATAATGAGAGAGATAATAATCATCATGTCCTGTGACCTTGAAAATCAAATCAAATGTCAAATTAAAGGTCTACAGAATATTCAGCATTTATCATTTGCTGTATGTCAACAATTGATTCCTAAGCTGTAAAGTCGATAATAAGCGAGATATTAGCCATTTTGTCCTGTGACCTTGAAAATGAGGTCAAAGGTCAAATTCAAGGTCATGACAATATTCAGCATATATCATTTCCTATATGTCCACAATTGATTCCTAGTCTCTAATTTCAATATTAAGTGAGATATTAGGCTTGATGTGTCCCATTATAAAGCATAGGAGAATTTAACATGGGAAAGTCCCATTTGGGCCGAGTTTGGGCCCAAAATGGCCCACTTCGAGCGATTCAAGGGCAACGAAATTTATACATGTCACAGAGGTACATATGAGGAGTGTTATGCATGAATAAGAAAAAAAGTTGCTGAACAGATTTTGTGAAAACGACAGCCAAAGTCCAAAATTGGCCATTTTTCGACGAAAACGGCCGCCATTTTGAAATAATTGCGAAAATCAAAAAACTAAAAAATACCTCCCTCTCGAAATATTTTTAGGCATTTTTGTGCAAAATTTCAGAAAGATTCGATCGTAAACTTTAAAGATAAAAATGTAGACGGACGATGACGGACGCCGACGGACGACGACGGATGACGGACGCAACGCCACGGCAATAGGTTATCGGACCAAAGGTCCGGTAACCTGAAAATGTGGACGGACGGCGCCGACGCTGACGACGACGCGGACCATAGGTCCGGTAATCTAAAAACATTGTCATTCAATTCAGCCTGTTTGCAAAAGTTCATGCAACTGCTGGAGGCATAGCATCCCAGGTCCAAACATGATATTGTCAGGCATTACATGGAAATACAAACTCTCCACATGATATCTAAACCAGATAATAATGTTCACATCTCGGTATGCAAGCCACATTATATCTATGTAAATTAGTACTCACAGTATATCTGCAGCACAGAGTAGGTCTTTTAGCACATACATGTATCGACTTGCCAATATGTCCAATTTGGGTAGATACACATGACACAGTTTTCTTCGTCGCTTCGGAGACGATGTTGCTAGTCAGACCCACAATTTCAATCTCTGTAGCAGCACACACTTATCCAGCTAGTGAGTATATCCAACTGGGGATCCACTTCATGTGGCACCAATCAAACAGCTAAATCACATCACAGTGATTAGCTGTTATCAACATCATCAATAATACGGGTAAAACACGTAGCAACACATCCATAATATCCATTCTGTCATCTGGTGACAGAATCTGTAATCTGGTGCTCTGGTGATTGCATGTGTTTACATGGCATGATGCAAGATGCAGGATTTAGAGACGTGGGTGGGGTTCATTGTCCTGGGGGTGTCATGTGGTAGATGCCTGCAAATAAAAAAGTAAAGTGAACATGTAATTTGTGAAATATTCATAAGTAAATTTTGGGTGTACAGTATGCTAGACTGGGTACATGTAGGATTGAAACCTGCAACCTCTGGCATGCCAGTGGAATATTGACACACAATTTTGACACACAAAACTTGACACACAATTTAAGTAGTGGCGGAATGACTGAAGTAGGAACCAATTATTCGTGTCATGGGAATCAAACCGAACAGGTACTCGTCTGTGATATTAGATAATTAGTTAGAAAGTTTTGGCTGTTTTCTATGCTGGTACTATGTTGTAGGAACTAAGTATCGGAAATAACGAGAAGTACAGTTAATTTCAACAGCATTTTCCATGGAGTCGATGAAGCTGTTGTAGTTTAATGTCAATATTTCATGACACATTTCGGGCCAATTTTTTGTCCATAACGAATGTTCAAATAGTGAAATATGAACCGAATAATAGCAATTTTGGATGCATCAACGAATGATCCCTAAGTACTAGTTCTGGAAATAAATTTAAGACATACTAGTACCAGTAGATGGTCTACCCATATACTGTATGGTACTAATTCCGCAGCGTAACAGTCCTGTCTCAGAGATAGGACTAGTATGGTACCGGCAATTTAAATTATCAACAACATGTTCATTATTCAGTTCCTGTGCTTTTCTGTGTAAACAGACCGCCTGTCCTAATCAGTATCAATAATAAACAAACACTGTTTGTTGGTATAAAAAATAAACAAATACTAACCTGTTGCACTGGCCAAAATGTGTGCATGTCCCTGAGTTGACAGACCAAATTCTACAAATGGCTGGCATCGGACCTTCCCATGTGCCGGACATGGCAAATGATAGGGTTAACCACACACGTGACCCGCATATCAGTGTTGTTTACATGCTGGTCAGCTGTTGATGCACATGGGCTTGCATGTGATTTTTGTGACAAATGTTTACTTCCGATCGGTTCCGAGTCGGATTGAAGGGCAAAGCACATGTGTCCTGGAATGGGTTGCGTACGTGATATATTCACCTGCAGACGTTGACAGTTGTTGGATCGTTGTAACTCATTGGCGTATAACATTCCTGTATGTAAATCAGTCATTTTGGACTAGCTCAAGTGTTTTGATTGACGACAGTGCCTCAAAACTTTTTTGTTGTTTGGGAAATTCCTGGAAACATTCAATGCGCCATCTGGCGAATAGAAGTCCTGAGTCATTCGTTGCCCAATTACGTGTGCGGCAGCAATGCAAATAGTCCCAGATTATTCGGTATTGTGGCATTGAAGAAATGTTATTTATCTGTGTATTACTTGAATTTACTTAGAGCATCTCCATTACAGCTCGAAAAGTCGATTATTATACTATTATTATTCCTGTTATAATGAGGCACCGATCAGCTGTTGGGATGTGTAATGATACAATGACGTATCATCTTGATCACGTGATTTAGGAATACAAACATGCCGTTTTGCCAAAACTGTTTTGAAATGTTATCATTTGGATTGTGTTTTTACAACAAAATAACTTAACAACTGTTGTAATGGATATGTACAGATGAAGAATACATCCCAAGGATTAATAGTAAGTGCCACAAACTATGCATTGTCGCCTATTTCAATGCAGATTTGTTACAGCAATGTTGCCCCCAAAACGTGCTGAAAATGAAAAATGGCGGTTTTCTTGAAAATGCAGTGAGAACGATGACAATTTCTCACGTACCTATAGAGAAAGTCAAAAATGTAAGGCTCGGCTCGAATATTACACAGATATAACTTTCTAAACACTGAGGTCCCTAGGGACCTGTCTTCACTCAGTTTGAGAACCGCTACGCGTAAAATTGGGTTTTGATCCGGATGGATCCAGACCCACATGGGTTACCAACATATTTTTTAAATGTTGAGAACTGACTAATCTGCTACCACAACCTGAAATTTTAGACCTAGTATTACTCAATAATTCATAACAAATGACTCCTTTTTGGTGCGGTTCTGCCCTGAGCAAAAAATGGCTTCCAAGATGGTGGGTCTCACTGCATCTTAAGGCCTATTATGAACGACGCTGTCCGCCGCTGACGACAGCTGACGAATGTTAATTGCTATGTAACGCGCACCTGTTTGTGCTTTGTCCAATTTTAGTTATTCTGTTAGTTATATTTTCACGTCCTCTAGATTTTTATCTTTCGTATTGCTTCAATCTTACATTTATATGTCAAGCAGCCTCGCAATCGTTTAATAATATTTCTAGGCGAGTTCACGGTGGAAGTATCAGGGCCGGATCAAGACGCAGAATCTGACCGGTTCAGAATCGAGGGGAGCAGCCCATGTAGGCGTGGGGTGTGGGGCCCGCCTAGGGCCCCAGAAGCTGATGGTGTCTGGGCGGTCTGTGGTGGATTCTGAGCGGTGCTGAGCATATCTATGTGGACATTTATGCTATCACTGAACCGCAGATTTGGGAAAGAATAATCCATGGAAGGAGTTAGTGATCATTGTGACAAAAATAATAAAGAGGCTTTTTTATTTTTGGTGTTGATACTAATTTTTTCTCAGTGTGGGTGGGGGTCAGATCATGTTTATGTTCACGTTGTGATACCTCCAAAAGTCCGAAACAATCATAACACACGGTGTGAAATGAAGAAAAATAACATTCATTAAGTACATGTTTATAATCAATCCTATTTCTTGTCCGAGAATGTTATCAAAAGGTGTGCATGGAGATTGCCACATTAAGGTAGTCCGCTCCAAACAGTGAGGGGAGGGGGTCAAAGAGTTTTTCAAAATAAATGACTGTATCAACAAAACCTAGAGCTTCAAAATGACATACTTTATAGAGTTACTGATCAGCATCCTAAAACTGAAAAGAAAATAGGGGGTCACCGTATCCGTTCTCTTTGAAAACAAGATGCAAGATGTGAATATGGGCAAACAAATGTGTGAAAATACCATTTATTAAGTCATTTTAGTAAATGTTTGTGAATATGTCGAAGAAACCAGCACATTAGAATGCTGATCAGTTACTCTATAAAGTATGTTATTTTGAAGAGATAATATTCAAGATATAACTTTTAAATTTTGACATTTCATTACCTCCGTGTTTGTAGCGGACTACGTTAAAGGCAAGAGTTTGCGAGAAAAGTCTTGTACTACAATGACGTTGCACTAATGTTAGGGATAACAACCGACTTCTCTCAATTTGGAGCATCTGATTTTTGCATTTTATGGAGAAATTTTGCACACGGAAACATAAGTTGTTCAGCTTCCTTTTCTTATAAAATGCAATGTCATATATCTGTCCAGAATATCTACTTGTCAGTTTATCCGTGAGTTTTTAACGTTCTGATACTCAGGTTAAAAACGTTCTATTGGTGTTTAATGCTGTAATGTAGGTATCAATCTATTACCACAAATACAGTAGATTTTGATGATGCCAATAACAAACGTAAAATACAACATTTTGCAATAGAAACAAAGCCCGACCAAATAGTTAATCCAAAGACACACTGGCGTCACCAGGGGCAGACAGTGTGTTAAATGTAGTTGTTTCTACTGTACACCTGGTGGAATTAGTATACAATGATGATTAATCATGGATGACTTCTTTCGACGCCTATAAACAACATTTATGATTGTGGTTCTCTAGCTTTTAGGTTCATTGTTGTTTACATATTTATTGACAAATGAGACTGAACGGCACTCGCATATAGGATCAACTATTATTTGATCCACAGAACGCTATCCGCGGTAACAGAGCACGATATTAGCAGTAAAACACAGATTACTTGTTATTGTACCTATCTGGCACAACATAAGCGTGGCCTGATCCCACAACACAATAGAATTGTTTAGGCAGCTAGTTTCAGGGTGCATCAAAGGGTACAGAGCTTCCCAATGATACTGTTACGTACTCGTATGCCTAATGGCCCATTTGGATACGACTTTTCCCCGATTCCCTGCCCTACATATACATGTATATAGTTCAATGACTGTTGAGGATATCATGTCCCACAAAATATGAAAAATTTGGTAATCAGGTTCAATAATAAATTTCAGCCAAAAAGGTTGTCGGAAGCTGAACAAACGCACGGAGCTGGTTATGTTTGCATTCTGGTCCATCTGAAAAGATTTATTTTGGTGAATTCTAGCCACAAGTGATCTCAAAAGATTGCTCCGCTTAAAAGGCGAGCATTTGCACAAAATCGTGTTCTGAAAATCGACGATGTGGTCAAAATTAACAATTAGAATCTACATGTACTTTTTAGTCCATTATGAATGTAAATGACATATCTTTGACTAGGTAAAGTTACTTCACTTTGGTGTGGGTGGGTCGGGCCGCTGACGACAGCTGACGAATGTTAATTGCTATGTAACGCATGCACCTGTTTGTGCTTTGTCCAATTTTAGTTATTATGTTAATTATATTTTCACGTCCTCTCGATTTTTATCTTCCGTATTGCTTCAATCTTACATTTTTATGTCAAGCAGCCTCGCAATCGTTTAATAATATTTCTAGGCGAGTTCACGGTGGAAGTATCAGGGCCGGATCAAGACGCAGAATCTGATCGGTTCAGAATCGAGGGGAGCAGCCCATGTAGGCGTGGGGTGTGGGGCCCGCCTATGGCCCCAGAAGCTGATGGTGTCTGGGCGGTCTGTGGTGGATTCTAAGCGGTGCTGAGCATATATATGTGGACATTTATGCTATCACTGAACCGCAGATTTGGGAAAGAATAATCCATGGAAGGAGTTAGTGATCATTGTGACAAAAATAATAAAGAGGCTTTTTTATTTTTGGTGTTGATACTAATTTTTTCTCAGTGTGGGTGGGGGTCAGATCATGTTTATGTTCACGTTGTGATACCTCCAAAAGTCCGAAACAATCATAACACACGGTGTGAAATGAAGAAAAATAACATTCATCAAGTACATGTTTATAATCAATCCTATTTCTTGTCCGAGAATGTTATCAAAAGGTGTGCATGGAGATTGCCACATTAAGGTAGTCCGCTCCAAACAGTGAGGGGAGGGGGTCAAAGAGTTTTTCAAAATAAATGACTGTATCAACAAAACCTAGAGCTTCAAAATGACATACTTTATAGAGTTACTGATCAGCATCCTAAAACTGAAAAGAAAATAGGGGGTCACCGTATCCGTTCTCTTTGAAAACAAGATGCAAGATGTGAATATGGGCAAACAAATGTGTGAAAATACCATTTATTAAGTCATTTTAGTAAATGTTTGTGAATATGTCGAAGAAACCAGCACATTAGAATGCTGATCAGTTACTCTATAAAGTATGTTATTTTGAAGAGATAATATTCAAGATATAACTTTTAAATTTTGACATTTCATTACCTCCGTGTTTGTAGCGGACTACGTTAAAGGCAAGAGTTTGCGAGAAAAGTCTTGTACTACAATGACGTTGCACTAATGTTAGGGATAACAACCGACTTTTGCATTTTATGGAGAAATTTTGCACACGGAAACATAAGTTGTTCAGCTTCCTTTTCTTATAAAATGCAATGTCATATATCTGTCCAGAATATCTACTTGTCAGTTTATCCGTGAGTTTTTAACGTTCTGATACTCAGGTTAAAAACGTTCTATTGGTGTTTAATGCTGTAATGTAGGTATCAATCTATTACCACAAATACAGTAGATTTTGATGATGCCAATAACAAACGTAAAATACAACATTTTGCAATAGAAACAAAGCCCGACCAAATAGTTAATCCAAAGACACACTGGCGTCACCAGGGGCAGACAGTGTGTTAAATGTAGTTGTTTCTACTGTACACCTGGTGGAATTAGTATACAATGATGATTAATCATGGATGACTTCTTTCGACGCCTATAAACAACATTTATGATTGTGGTTCTCTAGCTTTTAGGTTCATTGTTGTTTACATATTTATTGACAAATGAGACTGAACGGCACTCGCATATAGGATCAACTATTATTTGATCCACAGAACGCTATCCGCGGTAACAGAGCACGATATTAGCAGTAAAACACAGATTACTTGTTATTGTACCTATCTGGCACAACATAAGCGTGGCCTGATCCCACAACACAATAGAATTGTTTAGGCAGCTAGTTTCAGGGTGCATCAAAGGGTACAGAGCTTCCCAATGATACTGTTACGTACTCGTATGCCTAATGGCCCATTTGGATACGACTTTTCCCCGATTCCCTGCCCTACATATACATGTATATAGTTCAATGACTGTTGAGGATATCATGTCCCACAAAATATGAAAAATTTGGTAATCAGGTTCAATAATAAATTTCAGCCAAAAAGGTTGTCGGAAGCTGAACAAACGCACGGAGCTGGTTATGTTTGCATTCTGGTCCATCTGAAAAGATTTATTTTGGTGAATTCTAGCCACAAGTGATCTCAAAAGATTGCTCCGCTTAAAAGGCGAGCATTTGCACAAAATCGTGTTCTGAAAATCGACGATGTGGTCAAAATTAACAATTAGAATCTACATGTACTTTTTAGTCCATTATGAATGTAAATGACATATCTTTGACTAGGTAAAGTTACTTCACTTTGGTGTGGGTGGGTCGGGCCGCTGACGACAGCTGACGAATGTTAATTGCTATGTAACGCATGCACCTGTTTGTGCTTTGTCCAATTTTAGTTATTATGTTAATTATATTTTCACGTCCTCTCGATTTTTATCTTCCGTATTGCTTCAATCTTACATTTTTATGTCAAGCAGCCTCGCAATCGTTTAATAATATTTCTAGGCGAGTTCACGGTGGAAGTATCAGGGCCGGATCAAGACGCAGAATCTGATCGGTTCAGAATCGAGGGGAGCAGCCCATGTAGGCGTGGGGTGTGGGGCCCGCCTATGGCCCCAGAAGCTGATGGTGTCTGGGCGGTCTGTGGTGGATTCTAAGCGGTGCTGAGCATATATATGTGGACATTTATGCTATCACTGAACCGCAGATTTGGGAAAGAATAATCCATGGAAGGAGTTAGTGATCATTGTGACAAAAATAATAAAGAGGCTTTTTTATTTTTGGTGTTGATACTAATTTTTTCTCAGTGTGGGTGGGGGTCAGATCATGTTTATGTTCACGTTGTGATACCTCCAAAAGTCCGAAACAATCATAACACACGGTGTGAAATGAAGAAAAATAACATTCATCAAGTACATGTTTATAATCAATCCTATTTCTTGTCCGAGAATGTTATCAAAAGGTGTGCATGGAGATTGCCACATTAAGGTAGTCCGCTCCAAACAGTGAGGGGAGGGGGTCAAAGAGTTTTTCAAAATAAATGACTGTATCAACAAAACCTAGAGCTTCAAAATGACATACTTTATAGAGTTACTGATCAGCATCCTAAAACTGAAAAGAAAATAGGGGGTCACCGTATCCGTTCTCTTTGAAAACAAGATGCAAGATGTGAATATGGGCAAACAAATGTGTGAAAATACCATTTATTAAGTCATTTTAGTAAATGTTTGTGAATATGTCGAAGAAACCAGCACATTAGAATGCTGATCAGTTACTCTATAAAGTATGTTATTTTGAAGAGATAATATTCAAGATATAACTTTTAAATTTTGACATTTCATTACCTCCGTGTTTGTAGCGGACTACGTTAAAGGCAAGAGTTTGCGAGAAAAGTCTTGTACTACAATGACGTTGCACTAATGTTAGGGATAACAACCGACTTTTGCATTTTATGGAGAAATTTTGCACACGGAAACATAAGTTGTTCAGCTTCCTTTTCTTATAAAATGCAATGTCATATATCTGTCCAGAATATCTACTTGTCAGTTTATCCGTGAGTTTTTAACGTTCTGATACTCGGGTTAAAAACGTTCTATTGGTGTTTAATGCTGTAATGTAGGTATCAATCTATTACCACAAATACAGTAGATTTTGATGATGCCAATAACAAACGTAAAATACAACATTTTGCAATAGAAACAAAGCCCGACCAAATAGTTAATCCAAAGACACACTGGCGTCACCAGGGGCAGACAGTGTGTTAAATGTAGTTGTTTCTACTGTACACCTGGTGGAATTAGTATACAATGATGATTAATCATGGATGACTTCTTTCGACGCCTATAAACAACATTTATGATTGTGGTTCTCTAGCTTTTAGGTTCATTGTTGTTTACATATTTATTGACAAATGAGACTGAACGGCACTCGCATATAGGATCAACTATTATTTGATCCACAGAACGCTATCCGCGGTAACAGAGCACGATATTAGCAGTAAAACACAGATTACTTGTTATTGTACCTATCTGGCACAACATAAGCGTGGCCTGATCCCACAACACAATAGAATTGTTTAGGCAGCTAGTTTCAGGGTGCATCAAAGGGTACAGAGCTTCCCAATGATACTGTTACGTACTCGTATGCCTAATGGCCCATTTGGATACGACTTTTCCCCGATTCCCTGCCCTACATATACATGTATATAGTTCAATGACTGTTGAGGATATCATGTCCCACAAAATATGAAAAATTTGGTAATCAGGTTCAATAATAAATTTCAGCCAAAAAGGTTGTCGGAAGCTGAACAAACGCACGGAGCTGGTTATGTTTGCATTCTGGTCCATCTGAAAAGATTTATTTTGGTGAATTCTAGCCACAAGTGATCTCAAAAGATTGCTCCGCTTAAAAGGCGAGCATTTGCACAAAATCGTGTTCTGAAAATCGACGATGTGGTCAAAATTAACAATTAGAATCTACATGTACTTTTTAGTCCATTATGAATGTAAATGACATATCTTTGACTAGGTAAAGTTACTTCACTTTGGTGTGGGTGGGTCGGGCCATCCACCCCAGAGTAAATAGATAGATTAGATAGATTTTTATTTCTCAATTTCTATGGCATTTCTGATTAGTGAGTAACATAGTAAAAGACATATATATTGAAATTGACGGACCAAAGTAGCTTGCAGCTGTCTTCCCTATGGCCCGTGGAAAAAAAATTGACAAGAGAAAGAAACGAAAAATATAAAACCAACAAACAAACACGAAGGTATCAAAGCTCAAAAATAAGCAGCCTACTCTTAAGTCCAAAATAATAATAGTTATTACAAATGCATGAGCGTGACATATGAGTGTTCATGAGTTATCCCTACACCACGCACAACCGGCACTTGTTCTAGATTACAATGAATACGTACATTCAAATATAGAAGCTGAACAGATTTAGAGAAGTTAGATGTCCAATATTTGACGCAGTAAAAAATATGCACTTTATAAATCAAGAATCAATATTGCATAGAAATATCAACATTGATCACTACAATCATGACACATCGGGTTGTGACATATAGTGCTGGTTGAATAAGCAGAAGTGAACAAAGTTTTCATGGCAGTTTGGTTGTTTGGAAATTTGAATAGGAGCGCGGGACATTGACTGAACGAGATTGACGGTTTTGATACCGCACATTTGTCTGATAGTTGAGTTTGAACATACCGTTGAACGATGCTGGCAAATGGTTATAGCAAAAATCGTACATAAATGATAAAACTTGACTGGTGTATAAATCAGTAAGCGGATTTGAAGAACGGATCAGTATGGCTGTTGTACGATTTGTTTTGTATAATGCGCATTGCCCGTTTCTGTAGTGTCAAAGTTTTTTCTAGCAATGGTTTTGAGGAATTGCCCCAGGTCAAGATGCCATAGGAAAGGTGAGGCTGAATTAAAGCAAAATATAGCATACGCAGGGTATTGCGTGGTAGGAAACGCTTAACTTGTTTGATGTCAGAAATAGCTCGAGAAATTTTGTTGTTCACATAGCTCGAGAAATTTTGTTGTTTGCCTCCAACTGAGTGAGTCATCAATGAAAATACCTAGAAATTTCGTTGCTTTTTCTGGACAATCATTACCAATTTTGGTTAATGGAGTACCGGATATTCTCAGAGACTTATCTGTTTTGATTTTCTTATTTGGAGATTTAAGTATAATATATTTAGTTTTTCTTAGCATTCAGTGACAATTTGTTGGCACAGAACCAATGATATAGCTGATTGACCTCAAAATTTGCTTCATCATATAAAATTGAAATGTTAGAATCACACAAGTACAGAGTGGTGTCATCCACAAATGAAAGAATGTTTGCCGAACAGGCCTTGTGGATATCATTGACGTATAATAAATACAAAAGAGGTCCTAAAATGGAACCGTAGGGAACACCACAGGCTATATTTCGCATAGAAGATCGAACATTTTCAAAGTCTACATATTGTACTCTATTTGTTGAATAATTTCTGAACCAATCAGTTACTACTCCCCTTAATCCAAGATAGTTTAGTTTATGCAGTATAACACCAAAAGCTTTGGAGAGATAACAAAATACAGCTAGTGTAAATGTAGATCCAGACGAATTATTTACTGAAGCACAATCCTTAATAAAATGAATTATTGGGTGAACTGTAGAAAGTTCAGCCCGGAAACCATACTGGTATTTGTATAATATTTCATACTTATCCCAAAAAAGACACATTTATTAAACATTATCTTCTCCAAGAGTTTAGAAAAAGCTGGCAATAGACTTATTGGACGATAGTTTGTCAATGAATTTTTATGGGACGCCTTATAAACTTTAGCAATTTTCAGCTGATCAGGAACAATGCCCGTAACAAATGAAGAATGTATTACATGTGTGATTTGGACAACTATATCCAAATGGTGTCTTTCAAAAGCTTGGTGGAAATTTCATCATTTCACAACTTGTCTTGTTTTTCAAACTTAGTGTGGTTTTTTAATAAAACATTGTCCTCCGAAACAGGCTCCATAAACATACAATGTTGTATTTGATCGCTCAAGTTATTCGTAAATTTTTGCGGTGAGTGGTATATTATCTCCGGTGATCAAACCTATTTGTGAAAAACATTTGTTGAAACCATCAGTGAAGTAAATTTACCTAATCTTTGACCAGAAACAGTACGTAGGGGCGACTCCACAAATGTTCGCCTGATAGGCGGTTTTGAACAAAATACAAGCGAATAAGGACAAAGAGAAAGCATTCCGAGTGCATCATGAATTATTGATTTTTTGTGTGGATTTTCTCTCCAAACCAAAATCTCACCGGTTTTCTTGCGGGAATTCACAGTTTTTTTGCAGGGTTATTCTGACATATCAGGCTAGTGTGAAAAGGTCACATCCGGTAACGGTAACACAGGAGTTTGTAAAATGACAAAACTAGGTGAGTGTGTTTTCCAGCACGCGGGAAAGATCGAGTTTGAACTGGCGTAAGAATACAAGAGAGCACGAGACCGAAGGTCGAGTGCTTTCTGGTGGTCTTCCGCCAGTTCAAACTCGATCTTTCCAGCGTGCTGGAAAACACACGAAACAGGTTTTGTTTTTATCACATGCTATGAATTTATGATTCTGAAATATTTAACAACCCAACGCATGTAAGTAATGTGAAATTGTACCAAAGATTGCAATAACTTCTTACAATCTTTGATTGTACCCAAGGACCCGTTCTACTGAGCAGAAAACCATCATGAACATGTGTGTTGCTAGGAAACAGTATAAACAATGCAGATCACCCTGTCGTCAAGTACTTTGTATTATGACGTCACGGTGTTTGTACGTTTTTTTGCATGGTTATAAGTTACAAGGACTGAGTCGCGAGATGTTTCATTGTGACGTCACAGAACACTCGTGCTTTCATTGTTGTTCTACATCAAGACGAGTGCATGTGAATATGTGACATGTGAAGCAAAAATGTGAAGAAAAAAATAGTGCAAACATGATGTTTCCGGCAAAGGTTATCACACTGTCGGAAATCACTGTGTGTTCCTACTGTTTGTAGTTTAAGATAAATTCATAGCATGTGATAAATAAACAAAAACACGTGGCTTCTGCATGGTCACGGTATTTATTTATTTATTTATTATTCATCTTTACCCAGGAGTACCTCATCAGTGCAAAGCACTGTTCTCCCTGAGGCTCCTGCATTTACAGACAAATTACATAAAATAAGTAAGACAATTTGGTATATATAATATGATTGACTAGAAACAATAATAAGATAATTAAATGATTACATGTAGTTACAGACAAATGAAGGAACGTAAACTTTGAAATAATAATTAGACCCAATAAATTGGACAGCAATGTAAATAATACAATAATGACTGAGATAAGATTACAAAAGAAATAAAGAAATTGAAAATTATACAACATGTAAACGGTACAATAATGACTGATAATAAAAATAACAAAAAGTTAACATTGATTGTATACATGCATAAAATGACTTATAGTCTGACTTTTAAAAGACGGATAAGATGTGTGCTGTTTAACAGATCTGGGGAGAGAATTATAATCCTTCACCCCATTGTACCTAAAAGTGTTTTGGCCATGAGCTGATATACAAGTGGGTACAATCAGATCTTCTGATGCAGCTGACCTAGTGCTATATGAATGGTTGATGTGCTTGAAGTGGTCACTCAAGTAATCAGGTAGCTTATTGTTGATACATTTATGCACCATTAAACATCTGTTTGTTTTCCACCTGGTGTCCAAGTCAGTCCATTTAAGTTTACCAAACACTTCCTTTGTTCTAGTTTTAGTAGGCACACCTAATACCATTCTGGCTCCCCTTTTATGGAGTTTTTCTAATACATTTAGGTGTTTGCGATCTGCTGTGGACCAGACTACGGAACAGTAATTGTAGTATGGTAGAACCATGGCATTATACAACATTTTTCTCTTGTCAGTGGCCAAATACCTGCTAACTTTAGAGATAACCCCTATTGCAGACGAGACCTTTGAAGCTACATTCGTGATGTGACTGGAGAATTTTAGTGAGCTGTCCAACCGTACACCTAGGTATTTGAACTCTGGTACCTGTTCAATACCTTCAGAGTCTAACCTGACTTCGAGATCACCAACTTTGTTTAGTGTACCTTTGTTACCAAATAACATGCATTTGGCTTTTTTAACGTTCAGGGTAAGCTTATTAAGATCCAGCCAAGTTTTGATGTTTGCTAAGTCCTTATTGAGATGTTTTTCAATGGTTGCTTTAACTTTACCACTGTATATAAGAGCTGTGTCATCAGCATATAAAATGACTTTACACGTTTTAGAGACAGTAGGGAGGTCGTTTATGTATAAGGCAAACAACAGAGGACCTAGAATAGACCCCTGGGGTACACCGTACTCAATGCTCATATTATCAGAGGTGACATTGTCCAAATACACACACTGTGTTCTACTAGTTAGGTATGATGTGAACCATCTTAGTTCATTTCCTGTTACACCATAACTCTGGAGTTTATCTAGTAGAATTTTGTGGTCAACTGTATCAAAAGCCTTTTTGAAGTCTAAAAAGACTATACCGGACATTTTATTGGAATCTTTCTCGCTCAACAGCAAGTCTGATACGTAGGACATTGCTGTTTCCGTCGAGTAACCAGGCCTAAAACCTGACTGCCACTTGTTCAGAATATTGGTATCCTCTAAGTATTGATACAGTTGACCATGTACCACCTTTTCCATTATTTTGCTAATAACTGGTAGTACAGATATGGGTCTGTAGTTACTTGGATCAGTAGTTTTACCATCTTTAAACAATGGAATAACCTTGGCCCTTTTCCATTCTAAAGGTACCTCACCTGTAGTCAATGATAGGTTTATTATGTAACACAAAGAATCTGATATATGACATGCAGCAGTTTTCAACAACCTGGCACTTATGTTATCACACCCAGTAGCTTTGGCACAACACAACGTTTCCAACTGTTTACAAACATAATCCGGTGTAACATGACTAAAAGTCAAATTACCAGACACAGTGTTAGACACATTATACTTGACATTTTTAGTACATGTATTGAACTTGGTAGCCAATTGTTTACCAACATTGGTAAAGAAATTGTTGAAAACATTTACTACCTCTTTAGTGGTGGAGACACAGTTACCATCATCAGTATTGAGACATTTGACATATGTATCACATTTACTGTTTGACCCCATCATCTCTTTAAGGACTTTCCACAGTTTACCAGTATTGTTAGCATTATCATGAACAACAGTGTTATAGTGTTCTTTTTTCCGGGTTTCCCTGAGATTATTTACCCAGTTTCTTAGAGTCCTGTATTTGCACCATAATCCTGGGTCCCCGGATTGTTCTGCTTTGCGCTTGAAGTAGTCCCTGTCTTGTGTGAAGGAGATGTATTCATCCGTTACCCATGGCGTGGATTCTCCCCTCACAGTCATGTTCCTGAAAGGCGCATGCTGATCGCAGACACGAACAAAGGTATCCTTCCACTCAGTCCAAGCACTGTCCACTGACTGGTGCTGGAACACACTAGCCCACAGTTCCGAGGCCACCTGGTGACAGAAGTCCATGGGGTCGAACCTCCTGTAGCTCCGAGCGCAGATCTGCTTGGGCTTGTATCTAGGTTTGCGAGCCTTTCTGACGGTGTAGACCATCCTATGGTGGCTCAGGCCGGTCGTCTGGACGCCAGTGAACGTGATCGCGTCCACGCGGTTGGTCATGATGTGGTCGATCAGAGTTCTGGAGTGCTCTGTGACACGTTGGTTCCTTGACCAACTGGTTCAATTGTAGCACTTGTTGCATCCTGATGAGTTTTTTGACAAGGCCTTTCTTTTTACGTGGCTGCAGGTCTAGGTTCATGTCACCAAGAACTATCATCTCCAACCCTCTTTCGTTGGCTGAAGCGAAGTTCTTTTCGAGAGCCTCCAGTGTATCCTCGCAGGTTGTCGGTGCGCGGTACACTGATGCCACCAGGATAGGTCGGGTCTTCGGAAGATTGAGTTCGACCCACAAACACTCGGTGTCCGCCGTCTCTAGGTCGTCCCTTCTACTGGAAGCCAGGGCGAGACTAACGTAAGTGGATACTCCTCCATATCCAAGCGGTGCGAAGGTTCGATCTTTTCTATACAGTTTGTAGCCATGTATATCCAACTGCTGACTTGTTACTTTGTCAGATGAATGAGTTTCTGACAATGTTAGAATGTCAACTGGGCGTTCTTCCAAGGCAAGCTGTAGGTCGTCAAGCTTCCCCTCGAGGCCACAGATATTTAGATGTGCTAACTTCATACCTTTGTGTTTTCGAGCGGCGTCAAACAGTCCACCAAGAGGAGCTGTCTCTGTAGCTGCCGCTTCAGCCCCTTTTGCGTCGTCGTTTTGTTGTCTCCCCAGGTCGAAGGACAACAGGTCCTGAGCGTGCAGATCACCAGTCGACGTCTGGTTGGGTGCACTGGTTGGCAGTGTACATTTCACACAATACCAGTTGTCATCAGTGGCTGTTAGAAGTTCGTACGTCTGTTTCAATGGTGAGGATACGCTTCGCCAATATCAGTGAGTAATGTATAGTATATGGTTACGGACCGGTATCGATTTCCTAATATGGTAAAAATGGCACATCAAAGTACTATATTATTTAAAAACTCCCAGGTATTACTTTAAAATGTATCTGGTTTGGTTTGTATAGTTGTATAGGGCTGGAAAGCGGAAGTACTGATCGATCTCAAATTCCAATGAATTTATTCGGACTGGGGATAAGCACCTGACGCCTCCCTATCTTTTAACATGGGGGTGCATTTAATCTGGTGATTTTAAGTATATAAACGATGTCTTTAGTGTATTATAGTATCCATACACGATGAAGATATACAAAAACTGTTGTAAAAGATAGAAATTGTCCAATTCCACAAAATATCCAAGCTTCGAAGAGGCACTGAAAAAAAAACGGCACTTCGAACGAAGCCTTGCTCTAGCAAAATTGTCGGCAGACGGCCTGTTATTTCAATGAAATTTGAGACAAGTATACCTGCTTTGTACTTTCGCTGGAGTTATTTGACACAAGACATGTTATTTCAGCAGTTATTGACGTAGTTAGAAATGGGCGATAATTGGGTTTATCCCCGGCGACGCCTCATTCACGAATATTTCATTGGAAATTATCACCGATCATACTTCCGCTTTCCAGCCCTATTATGGGCATTCTTCTATGTACATTTGAATTCTCATGTTGATTGGAGCTGTTACTGTGCGCATGAATACATATAAACAAACCGGCCCTTTTTTGGAGTTTGCTTTCCGAGGAATTCACCAGGACAGATTTCACTAATTCCTTCGGCCATACAAAACAATATAAAAAACCCAAATTCAAGTCTCCATAGCTCCGTCCCAGAAAAAGATGAACCTTAGCAGCTTATATACAAAGCTAGCCAATTCATTTCCTCATCTCACTATAGTAAGCAAAATATATGTTGATAAATTGGACTGATTTTCATGCCTGACAACCCATATATATCGTTCGTCGTCCGAGCCGTTCTGTGCGTGCTGTGGTCTTGAAACTTTTCGTGTGCAATGCCAACCAGCTCGGGTCAACAACTAGCCATAGCAAAATATCCCTCACCATTCTGCGGGGGATCAAGGACATCCCCCGTTTTCAAAATAAGAAATTCTCTGACTGTAACGGATACGACGCAATATCATTGGTGTTGTCATGCCACCAGGTGTCAGCAGCTAACGGTCAAATGCTTGTAGCGTGTGATCTATTCCAACAACATGTGCTGATTTTTTTATATTTTGTAAGTTATATATATTGTTTCAACATACTTAAATTTTATCAAAATTGATCCATTCTGAAAGTGATTTCTTTCATAAAACCTTACAATGGAGTTAAATGGCAATCCTATATGTGTTCGTATACCTATTCTGACAGACCAAACTAGCGTGAATAGGTCACATCCGGTAACGGTAACACACGAGTTTGGAAATAAACAAAAACACGTGGCTTCTGCGTGGTCACGGTGAGGATACGCTTCGCCAATATCAGCGAGTAATGTATAGTATATGTGTGAACGGACGATGTGAAAGTGAAATGTAAGTGATATTTTCGTACTGCACTTGGAAAAATGTCCTGTGAGAACTGGCACACGAGGTAGTGGTTGACTAATATATTAGGTAATTTTCAACAGATTGTACCCCAAAAACTGAATCTGTCAATTTTTTTGTTAGGCGCATTGGTGTAGTATTTGTGGGATTTTATCGCTAAGCCCTAAGTATCGCAGGGAATGCTGTACAGTGTTCATCGTAAGGTAGGTTTAACATGGGGAGTGAATGTCACTGGAAATAATAACATGGTTTTCAAGGCAGTATCTTGTTATCGTTTTTCTCAGGAGATGAGGAAGCAAAGGGGTTTTGAATGGCCATCAGCACCCACAATTTCGGGTATTTTCACCCCGGGTCCATAAAAGCAGAATAGCAAAAAATCGTCAAATATATTCGTCAAATATATTCATGCTTATCACGCGATGCCCAATACGTCAATTGACAAAAATAGCGTAGTGGTTAGGCTGGGATTTTTTTTAGGAAGGTGTTATGGACCATAAAAGTTAGATAATTTAACATTTAAGTTGAATGGCCAATATGGTTAATATACTGTAGCCGTGTCATTCAGCCTCGATGACGACGTTGGGTACATACATTTAAAACATGCGAACTGTAGATCTGGAAACATGACATAAACAGTATTTGCGAACTGCGGATTTACATGCTTGACTCATCACATCAAATATTTCTCAACTGTTGATCAAACATACTAAAGCTATATATCAAGAGGCAGCTTTTAGAAAAAAAAACTATTTTGCCTTTTTTCGAAATTGGACGTTACATGGGCCACCATTTTTTCAGAATCTATACATCTTATGCACGATTAAATATCAAAGACGCCAGGTTATATTCTGCTTGAGCTGTATCCAGCCAAGTACTCATCCTTGAATCATTGCAAACTTTCTTTTCACCTCAAAAATGATAGGAGTTGTGTGTATCAGCAGCCTACTCCGAGAATGTGAAGATCAGATATTGGTCCATTCAGATGGGAAGTCATGTATGCCAGTTGCAGTGGTAGCTTGGATTTTGCCCGGTAGGAATTTCTCTATAGGGCCTAAATAGTTCATTACTCGCGAAGCTCCCAACCGGTCTCTATGATTCCTACGCCCATATTTTGTATACAAGTTTCACAATTGCAAAAGAACGAATGCTCGTTTCCAAATTCATGACGACTACAGTCGGTAGATAAAGGAATTATCATATTGAATGAACACGAAAGAGGGTTTATAATTTTCCTTCGGCCAATTTGTTGCCTGGTATCGAACATTGTGCTGAATATACCAATATGACTCTCGATTTGTGTGAATGGTAAAAGTTCAAGTTGTTTGGTGTTTGGACAAATGTACGCAAGCATGTGTACGGCGTGTGATTGACTACGATATATGAGTTCAGAATAATACAGCAAACAGGACGCTTATGAATATCAGAGAGTGTAGAACTCTCTGTGAATATCTGATGGCTGCTCATAGACCTATCTGCAAATTTGCGTCATTAGTGATTGTTGCTATGTCCGTCCAATGTCCGTCAAAATTTCCCGCCATTTTCAAGATCATCAGATGTCTTGATCAAGTTAAGGCAGTTATTAATATATAATTTATTGAGATGTGAATATTTAGAGCCCATGACAAAAATATAGTCTTGGTGCTACATCTTTAGAAAAAAAATGAGAGAATTTACATTAAATTTAACCGCCATGCTAGCTCCCGTTTTAGTCAATAAAATACAACCATTTTTAGATGACTTTAGATTCCTGAACATATATTGAGTATTTATGAATAATAAATTATTTCTGTCAAGTTGCAGAAAATATGTCCATGAGCAATTCTGATGGGGAGTGTTGGCTGCCGAATATCTTTCGAATGCTGCACGCCATCATGGTTCCGTGCAAAAAAATCCATATAGTGCTTACAAAAATTGAGCATTTCAGACATATCGCCAGTTGTTTTCATAGTGTTTCTTAGTGATATGAACTGTCTATCCATATAAATGCGCTTACTGGAACTGACAGACCATCGACCGATTGGATACTGCCCAGGTGCGATCACTGCACGGTATCTAGGGATTTCTTTGCAATTCTTGCGCAAGCTTTTAATGAATGTTGTATATCATACTTTTCTTTCTGGAATGGCGGCCTTCCTGGATTTTATTTCTTTGGAATGTACATCCAGTGGACCATTGTCCGCTTTTAAATTAGGCCATCGACAACACCACTAGACCGGATCAATTACCGGGTCTATATAGGCCTACTGATTTACGTTCCGTCAACTTAGCAAATTCTGAATGACAAACGTGTAAAGAATGCTATTATAAACAAGTAATGTAGAATATAAGCTTTCGTTGAGATAAAAGATATAGATTCCCCCTACTCTTTGAATACAAACTGTTTGGCTAAAGCTAACTTGAATAGATCCGAGTGTAGCTGGCCATCAGCATGATATAGAACTATAGATGATTCAAACACCGCAATTTTTTGCCGACAATATTGTGTATCACTCCGACACTATATATTTTCATCATATTTCAGCACTGGAAAAAACTGGTCCTATTCAGGCAATGCATCGGTGGCTCACAGTTTCCCTGCGCTTTTTTTTGACGGACCACATGGTGTACAATAATTATCTGCGCTGTGATTGGCCGAGATTTGTTTGCCGGCTCTAAAACGTTATTCAGCGGATAGGTCTATTCTGTGCCTAAAAGTCTGTTGTGAGTTTGTTTTTCTGGCAAAATGTAACAGGAAGCAACAACTTGATAACTGACATCATTAAAACAGGCATTGCTTAAACTGCAAAACAAAACCTACAGTCGAAGAAAACATGCAGGGAATCAGAAAAAAAAACAAAGAAAAAATACTATCAGTGAGCTAAAGGGTATGCTTTGTCAGTGAAGGACATAAATGCGCAGTAGTATCTCGGACATCGTATTATCCTCTTCAATTACTGTATATAGCAGAAATTGCATGTAATGTACACTCATACAATCAAACTAATTGAAGTCATCAATTATTTGGAAAAGTCTTTATTGAACTTCAGTCTTGACAAACTTGACTCTTGTACTTCATCTTCGAACATGTACTCAACATTTGTACGTGAAACTGAAAATGACAAGAATATTGACATGGTAAACCAGTATTTGGATGTATGACGTCTTTAACTATTTATCTAGTCTCATCAACTTCGTGACACTGATTTACCATGATAATAACCAAATACATGTGCTAGATTATACTCGTGATAGTAAAACAAACTGTGAGCCTATTCAGCATTACTGGTTACATGTGTTACTATATGTTACTATATGTTTACACAGCCTGGCTTGAACAGGGTTGAGTTACTCGAACACACAAAATATTGACAAATGAATATCATCTGCTGCGACTACAATGACAAGAGTCCATGAAAGTTTATAATTACATATACATTGTATACCTATGATGCTGAAATAGGCTTTCTTTTTACTATAATTCACATTTTTCAACCAACTAATTTTAATTTGTTGAACTTTCAATTTTTTAGTTTACCGGACCTATGGTCCGATAACCTATTGGCATGGCGTTGCGTCCGTCGTCGTCCGTCATCATCCGTCGTCATCGTCCATATTTTCATCTTTTTTGTTTACTGGCGAATTTTCCTAAAATTTTGCACAAAAATACCTAAAAATAATTCAAGAAGGAAGTATTTTTTAGTTTTTTTTATTTTAGCATTTTTTTTCAAAATGGCGGCCATTTTCGACGAAAAATGCCTGATTTGGGTTCAATGCCTTGAATCTCAGTTTCAAGGTCAGAGCACAAAAAGGCTTATATCTTGCTTATTATCGACTTTACAGCTTAGGAATCAATTGTGGACATATAGGAAATGATATATGCTGAATATTCTGATGACCTTGAATTTGACCTTTGACCTAATTTTCAAGGTCACAGGACAAAATGGCTGATATCTCGCTTGTTATCGACTTTACAACCTAGGACTCAATTATGAACATATAGGAAATGATATATACAGATGATTCTCATGACCTTGAATTTGACCTTTGACCTAAATTTCAAGGGCACAGGACAAAATGACTAATATCTCCCTTATTATCGATTTTACAGCTTAGGAATCAATTTTGAACGTATAGGAAATGATATATGCTGAATATTGCCATGACTTTGAAATCGACCTTTGACCTCATTTTCAAAGTCAAAGGACAAAATGGCTAATATCTTGCTCTTCTATTGACTTTATGGCTTGGGAACCAATTGTGGACATATAGAAAATGATATACACTCAATATTTTGAAGACCTTGAATTTGACCTTGCACTTATTTTCAATGACCTTGAATTTGACCTTTGACCTAATTTTCAAGGTCACAGGACAAAATGGCTAATATCTCGCTTCTAATCGAGTTTACAGCTTAGTAATCAATTATGAACATATAGGAAATTATATATACCGATTATTCTCATGACCTTCAATTTGACCTTTGACCTAATTTTCAAGGTCACAGGACAAAATGGCTAATATCTCGCTTCTAATCGAGTTTACAGCTTAGGAATCAATTATGAACATATAGGAAATTATATATACCGATTATTCTCATGACCTCCAATTTGACCTTTGACCTAATTTTCAAGGTCACAGAACAAAATGGCTAATATCTCGCTTCTAATCGAGTTCACAGCTAAGGAATCAATTATGAACATATAGGGAATTATATATACATAGAGCATGATTCTATTGTTATGGTGAAGTACTTATCTTACGGAGGAACCTGTTGTGAGGTCTCTATCTAAGATAGTAACCTCCCAGAGAGGTCACTATCCTAGATAGGGACCTCTAGATAGGTTTCTATCTTAGATAGGGACCTATGAAAGCAAATTCAAACAACCGATACAGTAGAGTAGTTTATTACATGTTAAACGGCAAATTTCCACCATATACATTCATCACTACAATGTATCATGATTATATTACTCGATGTACATAAACTAATCGTGGACAGCTAATCGTTGCGTTTATGGTGCGTGAGTTTAATCCATTGGTCTCGAACAGTTTTTGGTTAACATTTTGATATTTGCTTCATGAAATCATCCGCTTTCAAGAAATCCAGCGAAAACGTATATATCCACAATATCCTTGTGATTCCGTAGGTTTTAATAATAATCCTGCGATATTCCACATACATATATATCCGCAGCTGTACCGGAATCCTAGAAAAGCCTCCAGAGATCACGCGTAGCGTAACTTTCCTGCAAACATGAATGGAATATATACAGACACGAATGTTTAATTTTTTCCTTTGTCTAAATGTAGATTATAGCTATTCAGCATATGTATTATGACAACAATTTGAACAGAACTTTCACATGGCCATACAATGCGATAGCATAAAAGTTTTAAAAAAACTTTTACTTACGAGTCGTACGTTGAGTCATGGGAGTCCTGGATCGAACTTTAGAATCGGTCGTAGTGATTTTACGAGGAATTCTGCCTGTAAATACATGTAGATAAATCGTTTTCATTTCCTTACAAATATTGAAATAACGGGAGGTTGAGCATATTTGTTCGCGCAAAAAGCATGATTCAATTCTTTGTACACGGGTACAGCCCGTCAGATAATGCAGAAAGAGAAAATGCTAATTTGGTTTGAATTCAAAGAAATAAATAAGGCCACATGTAGCGCAGGTTACTCTTTCTTGTATATTCAATGAAGATTTAAAATGTGCCAGACTGATTAAATTTGGTAGGCCTATACATTCAGTGGGCGACTAGTATTAGTATAGTAAGGTGCGCTACATGGGCCGAAATAAGTCTGGCATATTACTCACCGGTTTAGTAATGTGGTCATTCCCAGGAATAAGGTTCTGCAATTGTATCCAACAAACAAGCGCGTCATAACACGCATTTATATCCGCATGCGGCGTTATCCATGTGTTGCATTTTTTCATCACGAAAAGTTGATGTCACGTAGCTTGCTGTTTCAAAGTGAGCGCGCCTCTTGCCGCCTTTGCTTTTTTTATAGGGTTCCATTTGAGCAATACTCACAATTACGTAACTAGGGGGAGGAAACAACTCAAATGCACAGTGCGAGTCCACCAGAAACATAGCCTAGTCAATTGGAACCATGTACACTGTAGCCATAGCAACAGAATAAGAAAACGCGGGATATACCACTACAGACGGGGGGACGGTAGCGACAATTGGATATCCCGAGTTCTTACAGTATAATAGACACGCTCGAATAATTCTCTGCATGTTGCATCGTATGATCGAGATTGGAAGCCCGATCGAGGGGGTGGGTGCATGCTCTATGTAGGATATGGCCCGCGGTTTCGGCTTTCGGTCAGATAGACCCCTCGCGCTTGGCGCTCGGGCTCTATCTGACGGAAAGCCTCAACCTGGGGCCCTATCCTTTACATATTATTCTCATGACCTTCAATTTGACCTTTGACCTAATTTTCAAGGGCACAGGACAAAATGACTAATATCTCCCTTATTATCGATTTTGCAGCTTAGGAATCAAATGTGAACATATAGGAAATGATATATGGTGATTATTGCCATGACCTTTGATTCGACCTTTGACCTCATTTTCAAAGTCAAAGGACAAAATGGATAATATCTTGCTCATCTATTGACTTTATGGCTTGTGAATCAATTGTGGACATATAGAAAATGATATACACTGAATATTTTGATGACCTTGAATTTGACCTTGACTTATTTTCGAGGTCAGAGCACAAAATGGCTAATATCTCACTTATTATCTACTTTACAGCTCATGATTCGATAATGAACATATAGGAAATGATATATGCTGAATATTCTTATGACCTTGAACTTGATTTTTGACCTCATTTTCAAGATCAGATCACAAATGGCTAATATTATTTACGTTTATGTTTTAAGGAAGCGAGAAAAAAATTTGATCATGAACTACGTAAACGAAAACGAACACATAGCCGTCAAATTGTTAACCATATTGAAAATATTTGCTCAAAAAATCCTACTGAATTTTGGAGATATATTGAAAGACTGGGACCAAGGAAAGAATGTACAATTCCCTCGAAGGTAACGCTTGACAATGAAACTGTTTGTGACTTTGATGTGGTAAAGAGTAAGTGGAAAAATGATTTTATGCTGCTGTACAATCCTGCATCGAATGTAGATATTGAATATGATGAGGAATTTTATAAGATGGCAATATCGAATTTGGAAATGGTTGAATATGATATGTATTATTCAAGCGGTGTGGAAAATGATTATATGAACTGTACTATAACAATTAATGAATTGACCAAAGCTCTGTCTAAGCTGAAAGATAAAAAAGCAACGGGTGTTGATAATATTCCAAATGAAATCTTGAGAAGAGAAAGCATGAAAGATCTGTTGTGTAATCTGTTCAATTTGATGTTTGAATATAATATTTTACCCGGGATCTGGTCAAATGCAATTATTAGCCCAATACCAAAAGGAGTGGATAAGGATCCAACCATCCCGATGAACTATAGAGGCATTTCTATTTTATGTTGTATGGCAAAACTAATGTCAAGTGTTCTTAACAATAGACTTTGTTACCATTACGAAACATTGAATCTCATGGTTGATGAGCAAAATGGCTTTAGAAAAGGGAGATCATGTCAAGACCATTTGTTTAATTTGACAAGTATTATTAGATATAGACAGGGTATTGGTAGATCTACGTTTGTGGCATTTATTGACTTTAAAAAAGCATTTGATTCAGTTGATAGGTATTTGATGTGTTATATGTTGTTAAGCTATCACATTGATGGACATTTGTACAATCTGATAAAAAGTATGTATAAGAACACAAAATCTTGTGTGAAAATTAATCATTGTTATACAGATTGGTTCGACGTAACGTGTGGTGTTAAGCAGGGTGATAATTTGTCACCAACCTTATTCGGTCTTTTTATCAACAATCTGGCAATCTACATTAAAAGTTTCAATAGAGGTATACGATTTGGGTGTGAGAATGTAAGTCTGTTATTGTATGCTGATGATGTGGCAATACTAGCTGAGAATGAGACTGATTTACAATTTACTTTAGATACCTTGTATGAATGGAATAAGCAATGGAGATTGTGTCTAAATGTGGAAAAGTCCAAAATAGTGCAATTTGTTCCAAAGTATAAATCTGGTTGTAATAGGATATTTATGTATGCTGGCAATGAACTTGAAACTGTTACCAATTATAAGTATTTAGGTGTATTTCTAGATAACAAACTTAATTATGATATTTGTACTGAGACCTTAACTGACTCTGCAGGCAGAGCTTTGGGTGGCGTTATATCTAAATTTAAATGTCTCAAAGATGTTGGATACCGTACATTCACCAAACTTTTCGATACAATTGTACTTCCAGTATTACATTATGATGCTGAAATATGGGGATTTGGAGATTTTCAAAAATGTGAAAAGATTATGAATAGAGCAATGAGATTTTTTCTAGGTGTTCATCGATTTGCCCCTATTTGTGCAATTCAAGGGGATATGGGATGGCTGTCCTTGAAATATAGACGATATATTATAATCTTAAATTACTGGAACCGATTGATTAAAATGGATGATAATAGGCTGACCAAGAGAATATTTTTATGGAGTCTGAACCTCAATGTTAGTAATTGGTGTAAAGATGTTCGCGGAAATGTTTTGTAAATCGAACTGTATTTCATATAAAAACAGTGGAAGAGAAATGTAAGGAACAAATGTGTATAGAATGGAAACAAAAAGTTATGTTGAAACCTAAACTTAGAACATATGCACTGTTTAAGCAAGAATTTACTGTAGAACCTTATGTATTAAGAAATTTGAATAAGCATGCTCGCTCAGTCTTTGCACAATTCCGAAGTGGCATCTTGCCACTCCATATAGAAACGGGTAGATATGTCAATGTTAAAGAACCAGATACAGGCCAATTTAGAAAATTACTACCAGAAGAACGATTATGTAAAATTTGTAATAACAATGAAATCGAGGATGAAGTGCATTTTTTGTTTGAGTGTAATGCCTATAAGGAAATTAGAAATAGTTTTATAAAAAATTGTCTTGAAGAATGTGATGATTTTCTAAACTTTAACACTGTTGACAAACTAGTTTATCTAATGACAACACAATGGAAATATACTATGCATTTTATAAATAACCTTTGGTGTGAAAGGAAATCATTGGTATATAAGACCCCAACATAATGTTGTTGTCTCTGTCCTCATGTTCACTGTTATTGCTCAGAGTCACTTATAAGCCCTCCAAGGGCTGGACACAATATGTATGCTATTGTATTATGACTATGTTATGATGTGTATGTGACTTTATAATAAACGAAAATTCAATTCAATTCAAAAAAATATTATCAACTTTACAGCTTAGGAATCAATTGTGGTCAAACTCCAAATGATATATGCTGAATATTCTCGTGACCTCGACTTGACCAATGACATTATTTTCAAGTTTCCTTTGACCTGATTTTCACGGTGACAGGACAAATTGGCTAATATCTCACTTATTGACTTCATAGTGTGGGAATCAATGAAGGACATATAGGAAATGTTTTACGCCAAATATTCTGATGACCTTGAATTTGACCTTTGCCTTCATTTTCAAGGCCACAGCACAAAATTGCTAATATCTCTCTGATTATTGAATTTACAGCTTAGCAATCAACTGTGGACATGATATATGCTTTATAACCTGGCTAACATCTAAAATATTAAACATATACTGTCCGGTAACCTATCTTTGGCCCTTGGCCTAATTTTTGCGAACTTGCACAACAACAAAAACACCAGCGCCCTCAAGCGAATGCGAGAAATGAAAGCAAAAAAATCTGATCTCTGGTCGGTGACAATAACATGAGCTGACTCTTGACAAAAGAACTAGGTCGGTCACTGACTTAAGATATGTTACAGGGTAATAGACGACCTGTATCCACTATGTATGAATTACTTAGCGAGATAAAACTGTCACTATTCAGGAAAAACATATTTTAAATATGAAGATGAAACGAAAGTGCATACATACATCGAAATGCACACTCCAGTCCGCAGTGATGAGGACCTCCGCAGGACGAGATCCTCCGCAGTGTCAAGGACCTCCGCAGTGAGGAAGACCCTCTGCAGTGAGGAAGACCTCCGCAGGACGAGGACCTCAGCAGGAAGGACCTCCGTAGTGGAAGGACATCCACAGAAGTGAGGACCTCCGCATTGACGACACCTCCGCAGAGGACAGACAGATTGGCTCCGCATTAACACATCTCCGGAAACGGAAGAAGTGCAGAGCCAGGGAATCTTTACCTCCGCATGGACTCGCCCTAGGACGAGATCGTCGTTAGACCTAAAGCTTAACGTTAAAGCAGGGTCTTAGTCTAAACCTGGACCCGGTGTAACTTTTCAGTACTGTAAGGCCCGGTGACTTAGTCTAAACCTGGTCACTGTGTAATTTGGTAAACATTGCATATATTTTGTGAGTGAGTAACTCTTTGTGTTTGGTAATAAAACCCGTGTCTTTGAATTAATATGTCTTCAGCACTTTTCTCTAATCAGAGAAATACTATGGAATTGCGGACGTCTCACCAATAATTGTCTATAGCGTTCGGACACAGAGACGAGAGGTACTACAGAAAGGCTATACGAAAAATAAACACGACGAGAGAAAATTAACAACACCAACACAACACACGGCACCAAATAATCAATCATCTAAAATCGCTACAGAAACTTGTTGCCATGCCCAGGATCCTTCGAAAAAGCATATGCATACAGCTCAGTGGTACATGTATAATATACAATTATCAGCACATTTCACCCATGAATGCTAGTCATACCCTCATGCCACAACCACTAGTACGACAGCGTGTTCGTACTAGTGCTGAAAGTACTTTACTTGTACTTTACTAATGTCTTGCAGGTCTTGAAAAGTCTATCATGACAGTTCATTTTGTACATATGAGCCTCTATATCATATTGGATGTATCCATGAAGAAGGTTGCTCTGATGTTGATCATGCCTCTCGAAGATTGGAATATCATGCAATATCTGTTCATACGCCCAGATAAAATAAACATTCATCTATCAGTATTCAATTGGCATTATGCTGGGACTTGCTGAATTTTGCCAATTTTTTCAGGAGGGGATGAGTCAACTCACTGCACGCTGTATCTACTAAGTGTCACGAAGTTGGTGTCGTAGTTTGACCTAATCTGAAGGTTTTGTACTGTCCACAATTTGTAACAATTAAGTCACATCTTCACAGGAATTTCTTCACAGCTTGCTTGCATTCTGATTCGGAAGCTGATTCGGCAGCTGATTCGGAAGTGTATCTTATAAAATGGAAAGTACCTGGTGTTTGCCTGAACTCTTTTTCGTGTATATCATCTTTTGTGACCCAGACCCTGCAGAGCCCGATCGTAGATCTGAATTATCATTCAGCATGATAGTGATACTTTCAAGACGAATGTTAGTATAGACGTGGAATCAATACCCAGTATTAAGTATTCCGACCAAACAAAACAAGGTCCGTTATCCAATCCGGGACCAGAAAGGCATATCAGGCATACGAAGTGAGAGAATGCATGTAAGAGTGAGAGTGAAGTGAGAGTATGCATGTAAATCGAACACATTGATGTCCTTTTACGATAACAACCTAAACTGCCTCAATAGTTTCAGTCGACTTTAGATGGTATTTTGCTGGGCTGTTTTTATTCGGAAGTGGTTGCGAATATATGGGATGTACTGATGTCATGTCTGAGATGTTAGAAGAGATTTCAATTTAAGCTTAGTCCTGTTGGTTGATGCTTACTTCGTGAATAAACTCATGCATGATCCAAACTGTGTGCATTTAGGGCATGTTTTCCACCGTCCGCGTGTTTATAGCTAGGCAAATCTCATCCAATCACATAACGAGTCCAGGCCCGGCCATTGACTAATGAAAGCCGAGTTTTCCAAGCACCGTGTCCCGGTCTCCCGTGACGAAACTGAACCGGGTCACTCATCAGTTTGCCTTCTGACAGCACGCTAATACAAAATCAAGTTGATTTCGGAGTTCGGACATCCTCGCCTTCTCAACCCTTTTAGATATGGTCTAAAACACCACATGCCGTGCAAAAGATTGGCTAGTCATCTGATTACCATGCCTAAATAGCTGCCTCAACTGAATCGTACTTCGTACTGCCTCAACTGAATCAGGACCATCAGGACAAATACTATCAGCCGGCATAAAACAATTCATGCCACATTGTTAACAGTATCTTGATTGTGAGAAAACATGGACACAACCACGTTATCTCCAGTGATTGTTTGGTCCATGAATACAGTAATTATATTCATAGGGCTTAAAATGACATAACCATGTACTTGGACCATAGAAGCAAAAGGGGAACTTCATACCTTGTGGTTGATGAATAGTTCTAAAAAAAATTAGAATCAAAATAGACAGAAATTTGTATTACAAAATTTATGTCTAAGTGTCAGACCTAATGGTTCCCATAAAACCATTCTTGGTCTTGTATTATATCTTACGAAGCATACTGTCTTCAGCTTTGTTGATCTGAATGATTTTGATGAAAGCACAATCACACATGAGAATAGTACTTTGTTATGAAAGTAAAAAATATGACGTTTTCAGGAGTCACCCACACTCCACCCACACATTTAAGGCTCTACAGAGCTTAAGCTGTGAGCCACAGATGTCCATCATGCTGCATTGTGTTACAGATACATATAGCTATCAGAAAATACCAAAAATGTTTGGAGCCCCCAGATGGTACCGATAAGTAAAAACCGGTCAGCTAGTTCACGGACCAAAGTATGTGTTTTATGTATTCCAATTTTGAGGAAACACTCAGTTTTCCCTGAATTTTAACATTTATCATTTTCGATTAAATTACCGACAAACATAGAACTTTTTATATCAATATTCAATGAGGTTGTAATTTTATGTACGGAGTAATGTTTTAGGTTTGACTCGTCGAATCCATATCATGTGCCATATACATGTAGTATGAAGAAAATACAATTGATGAATTGAAGTATTTATTGAGTGTCGTTATTACATGTATCATTGTAAGGAGGGCTTCATTTGACGACGGTGCAACGAATACACACCAGGAAGACCTCACTACACAAATTCTCCAATTCAGACATTCACGAACGACATAGTAGTGAACATTGCAGTTCGAATGTCGGAAGATCTATCGCCTTAAGTGAACTCGAAGCCATTGACTACGAGCTCTCTGATGCCTGGATGACCCCCAGATCCAGACCTGCACTGCTCCATGAACGTGAAGTAGATGTGGTTCGACCTCGTTAGGGGATCGACTTGACTGAAAGTCCAGGTATATGGACTCAGATTCTGACAGTTGGACAGAAGGTCGCCATCTGTGCTACTGGATCCATCACACGAGAACATCATCTGGCATAGAGATAAACCGATTTATATATTAGATAAGCAAATTTGATATCAGAAGGTCATAAATATCCACGAGTTGTTCATTCGGGTGCATAACGTATATACGATTCGGAACTAGCTGGCTAAGTACACGTCTCCGGGTCAAATGTATTATCCATTTTACTTGTCAGTGAGAGTATAGAACTAACTGATGAACTACGTTCAAATATATACCCACATATAACTCTTGTTAGCGTGGATCTACGATGCATTTTGTACACATAGGCTATTGAATTACTGTTTGTGGCGCCACCGATTAGGCTTACTATTTAAGGTGTGACTGCACGTAACTTACCGGTGACTGCACTGAGGCACTTTTCCATTGACTTATAATGTGAAGATAAAGGTAACAAAATCACCAAAACAATACAATCCCCTGACCTAAAACTTGGCTAGCACACACACAAATACGCATGGATGATGAACCGAGACATGGTTTCATAAATGATATCACGAAAGCTGTGCAATTTGATGATTAGATAAATCATTTTATACGTTTCACCAAAACGAAGATTCGAGTGTTTTGCTTGACAAGCACTGGCTGTTGCATATATTTATTCCTTGTTGTCGTCAGAATAATGAAAATATCTAGGGCTATACTTTCTGTGAGATGAATACAATGAGCTGAACATTCATAATCCCAAACACATCGGTGCACCCGAGTGCATATCATCTGTGAGTTTGACTGGCCTCACTAGTTATTTGCTGCACAGCATAATCCTTTCGCTCGCATTGTTGTGAGTGTATTTTGTAGACTGAGAAATAGGTCGGAAAATGACATATGAAAACGATGAATTTAACAAATCTAACATTGCTTAGTAAGAAACAGAGTCTCGGTTAGTAATCCTCGACGGCTAACAATCAGAAAGGCAAAGTTTCACGTTGGTTGGAAGTGTGTAAATTCATGAATTTGTTACCTTTATATTTACATTATAAGTGAATGGACAGCTGGTCACTGCCAGGTTCATGACGATCACATGCAATCAATCCTTAAAAAAAAACATTCATAGTGTGTAAAGTTCATGGCTCTGCATAAATTGTATTTTGTGGGAATATATCAATCATACCGTTCCTCTCCCGTCTCCGAACTGCAGGTAGGCGCCAGTGTACTGGTCATTCACTATGCACCTGCTGTACACTCCCATCGACAACAAGACGTAGGACTCTGGGAAGTTTATTTTCAGGTAGGCGGCGAGGCCCTCGTTCTGTGAGGCCCATGACCCAGCATGAGAGGGGTCCATGCTGCCGTCGTATGCGTGCACGCAGTCAGATCCGGAGGCAGTGCTTGACGCCTCACAAGTCACGCCGGCATCTTTGATGACGTTCCGGTAACCCTCAACTTCGATCTCACGAATTCCCGCGTAACAGTAATAGACTGGCAGCCAAAATCCGTAACTCCTCTAAATTCTGAGTTCGTTCACCACCTCTTGTTTATACCCACAACCATGTTTTTTGGGTTTAGGGATCCCAAATACATCATTTTAGGGTGGCTGTAGTGTATTAATTATGTGCGGGAAGCAAATATAGCAAGTTTCTTATATCGTGATAGGGACACTTTTCGGCCTGCTCAGTTTTATCAGAGAATTCGGTGTGCCCATGCAAAAACTCATCATACAAGGTCAGGCTTGGTATTAGAATTTTCCAAAAAAAACATAATCTATAAAAAAAATACTACATTTTTATGTATTTCTTTACTCGTTGATAGTAAAAGTACCATTTCATGTGCAAAACTCTATAAAATCGATTTGACTGACCATGTAAATAATTTCCAAAATCCAAAAATACAGGTAACATGATCTTATATAATCCCTGAAACTAAAAAGTGTTCAACCATACCAATTGTTCGTAAAATCTTTCATATATATGATATTTACTACAAATGTTCCATGACACTAATATTCAGTGCTTTGTTATTGTAGATAATTCAACATGAACCAGAAATTGTGCAAATATGGTCATCATCATCCATGTTCTCATCTGGTTGTGTCTGATATGGGTTCAAACATTCCTGAACGCATCACATCCCAGTGAGCGTCGCATGTGGTGTTTGTAGTAGGTTCATCGGTTGAATAATATCTCCTGGCCTTTCATCCACAGGTGAGATGTCAGACACACACTGCTGGGACTGGTTTGGCGATCAACAAAACAGCGATATTTATTCATCCTCGCCCGTGTACCAGCCACATTCCACCGGTGCTGCAAACATCGGTTAGGCAATTACATTATTCAGTCAGATACTCATCTGATGCTGACATATCTTGACGTGCTGTATTAGCGAATCATGTTTTAGAGTGAGCTTCTGTGTCTTCATTGTCATTTGAATGTCTGCTCATAGTTCATTCACAGTGCTTATTGTCGGAGTTGGGCATTACATCTTGACAACAAAAACTTCTACATCTCAGATTCTATTTATGCAGATATGCTGCTGCTAGTGCAGGTATCAGATAATTCTAGTGCTTAATGTACGAGGACCAGGAGCTGCTCTTCTTGCCATACCCACAAAACGGGCTCATCGTGTTGTATCATGTGATGGCATGGTATGTGACATAGTTGTTCAATACTTATTGTGGTAGTTATTGACGCACAACGGGTATCCACCTTGGCTTCTTCTGTTTACTTCCATTCATAGATTTTTCATCTGCCGCTAGGTGGTGTTAGCAGTACAAGGACATAAGTGTCCCTACAGTAGATGACAACTTGCTTCACTCCTGTTTGCAGCATCTGTCACAGGCATTTGTCTTAGGAGAGGCACAAGGGTGTGGGGGTGATCCTTATATTCCAACCCCACCCACGACCTAGTGCCTCTCCTGAGACAGATCCCTCCTGAGACAGATGCCTAGACAGATGCCTCTGCTGTGGCATCTGCATTATGCAGAATCATACAAGTCTGCCTCTTCGTTTGAAGAACATATGGGATGCAACCTACAAGAAACTGAAGATTGGGTGAACTCAGGATTCTCGCAACCAAAAGCAACAGCCAGTTCCGATCCATCAATGAGATATCTAGCACATTGGAATAGCTCTTGTGACAAAAATCGTTTTGGGTTCTTCCTATCATCAACCAGGCTATTGAAATAATTTGAAAATTCTGGGAGCTGGAATTTCATATGGGGTTCATATCTGGTGAACAAACTGGCCATGGCAAGTGGTCAACCCCCTGATCCTGAAGGAAAGTGGCCACTGTACGAGTCCTGTGTGCAGGAGCATTGTCATCCTGGTACACAAAATTGTCCTGGAAGGCCCCTCGAGTGAATGGCAACATTGGTCTAGGATACGTATGTACTGGTGTTGATCCAGATTGCCGACCAGGATCACAAGGTCATTTTTCCACCTGCGTGGAAAGCTCCCCATATGGTTATCCCACTGCTTCCAGCCTGCACCCTGGGTAGTATGCAGGCTTCATGGTAAAGTTCTTCAACTCGTCTTCGAACTCGGATGCGTCCATCATGACGGTACACCTCAAATCTCGCCTCGTCACTAAATATGACATGATTCCAGTGATGTGGTCCCAAATGGCGGTGATCTCTGGCCCGTTGCAGACGTCCCTCGTGATGTCTTTGACTCAGTAGGGGTTTCCTTAGTGGTTTCCTGGCACGATATCCAGCTCGAACCAATCGGCTGTTCACTAGTGTTCTGGATACGCGTACACATATGGCGTTCTGCCACTGTACTCTCAAGGCCCTGGCTGGCATGGTACGGCCACCAGATCTAGGAGTAGGCACACCTGTCTCGGCGTTCCTCTTCAGGATCTTGCCGACCTCCCCCTGTGTAATGTTGTTTTGCCTCGCTATCTCAGCTTGTTTTAGCCCATCACGTCGCATGGTAACCACTCCGTGACAAACTGCCGCACTCAATTGACGCACCATTACTCCAGGAATCTGTGTTTACGATTTCGTAGCTCCAAGTCAAGGAGATCCTGGGATATGCACATAAACTTGACCAACCCACATAATTTATAGCAGAACAAAAACCACCCCATATCGCAGTGGTCAGTTATTTAGTCATCCCATGTGCACTTCCGTGGTGTCAATTGGCACGATAATCGCCTGATTGGCAGGTGACATGCTTGGCTGAACATCAGATCATGAAACAACTTCATGGTGCTTATCAATTTGAATCTATGACATAATATTTCATCAGTTTACCCACCCAATCGATATATTCCATATTAAATGTCAACCCTGTCGAATTGTTTGTTGTCAAGATGTAATGCCCAATGCCGACAATAAGCACTGTGAATGAACTATGAGCAGACATGTTTCACATGACAATGAAGACACATGCAGAAGCTCACTCTGACACATGATACGCTAATACAACACGTCATGAGATGTCAGCATCAGATGAATATTGGGCGAACTGCTGTTACTGCCCGGCCAATGTTAGCAGCACCAGTGGAATGTGGCAGGTACACCGACGCGGATGAACTTATATGCTTTTTTTTATCACCAAACCAGTCCCAGCCGTGTCTGTCAGACTTCCCACTTGTGGATGCAAGGCCAGGAGATGCTCTTCGGCCCGATGAACCTGCTTGATGAGTGCTCGAACCCATATCAGACAAGATGAGAACATTCATGATAATGATTGACTTTGACTATATTCAGCACAATTTCTGGTTTATTTTGGAATTATCTACAATAATAAAGTACAGAATATTTGTTTCTGTTAGTCATTGACCATTGTTGACACGACAAATAATCATCCTGTATCAGTGCAATGAGTTTATGAAGAATGTTGTACATGTAAAAGATACTGTAAAATGTTCGTTAAGTTCGTAGAATCGTTGAAATGGAATATGATTATTAAATATTATATATTCACAAGAATGTAGGAACTATAGGTATGGTTGAACATTTGTTACTCTGGGGGAATATATAAGATGTTTTTGGAGAAGTTTCATGATACCTATATTTTTGTCCTACCTATATTTTTGAACTTTTAGAATTAATTGCATATTCAGTTGAATCGAATTTTCTGTATTTTTGCACATGAAATGGTCAAATAATTGTATTTTCGCTATCAAAGAAATAAAAAATACATGAAAATGTGGTACTTCTTGAAAGAGTATGGTTTACTGAAAATTTTGATGCCAAGTCTGGCCTTGTATGATGAGTTTTGAGAGCATGACACTGAATTTTCTGAATAAAGACGGAAGCCAAAATTCGCGAAGGCCAAAATGTACTAAAATCGCCCTATTTGTTCCCTGCACACACTTGCAAATCCACAACCACCCTGAAAAGGTGTGTTCAGGTATACTCTTTACTAATAAAATGGTTGTAGGTATAAACAAAAGGTGGTGAACGAAAGTTGTGCTACCTTGCTTTGGCTGCCAGTCTATAAGGCTCACAGTCCATCTTGCAGACGGGCTTGAATCGGATGTCGATGGCGATTGTTTTCACATTATCCAAATCGATCACATTGGGTGTTTGTCCAGCACACTGACTCAACAGTTCGTCAGTGTGCTTGTTCCGCAGGCCGTCGCAAGGGAAATCTTTCTGTTGACGAAATATAGTTATTCATATGAGATTTACACGTGACCCTGAATACATTTCCTCTAGTGCATGCACTACGGAAGAGAGTACATGAATCCATAACAAACAATGATAAAAGTTTGGGCAACACACCCATGAGACCTTGAATATGTTCAGTTACTAAGTAAAGATGCATTTTTTGGGTGTTAGGAATATAATAGGGGTTATTTGAGTGTGGATACCAGACTCACATCTATGACGGTTCCGTCGTCGAACTCGATGTAAGCTCCACTGAGCTGGCCCTCTATGGTACACCTACTGTAGATGGTCATCTTGGTCAAAGTGAATTCCGTGTGCCCGAAGCTTAGGAACAGAGTGGCGCCCACCTTCTCGTTGTGGACTGACCAAGCTCCTTCCACACCTGGCGACATTTGGCCGTCGAAATCCATTCGCAGCGGTATATCCTCAGATTCGGGTAATGCCCGTGGATAGAGTACGTTGATGGGAAACAATATACCAGCACGGATCGGAACAGGTTCTGCGGGTTGTTAACTATTAGGGAGCGACGAAAGATGTCAATTTTATTTTCGCATGTGGACGACTGAAGCTGGACGAATATCTGCATATTTCACACAGCGGACTTGCGTAAGGGAGATGTGTATATATGATCCATGATCCATGACAAAACATCATGTTCCGTGACAACATAATTGTCAATCGGAGGTGAATAATTGAAAGAACACAAACATAACCATGCCTTCACAACCAAACCCACACTTCCGTCTGTAAGAACAGAAATGATCGGTGTTTCATGGTTGAGAACTATCAAGGAGAAAACAGGACGCAAAATTCATGGGCGAATGTACACACACTCAAGAAGGAGGACACGCAGGAGCAAGAAGAGCGTGTTTTGTTATATATATCTACTTGTAACCAATAGAAAATTGTTACGAAGGCAGTATAAAACCAGAAATGAATAACTACAGGAACAAAAAACAAACCCAAACCCAACAGTTGACCCCTATACAATCTGACAATTGTCAATACTGCCATTTCCTTTAAAACAAATGGTGTGACATTTTGATTTTCTCGTACATATTGGGTATTTCGGAATCGATACGCCCTCAACGTAAAATAGGCCTCGTTGACCCTGCAGTAAACATAGAACTCGCAGGACAAAAAATGCACAATATGAATGGGTTGATAACATTCGCACTAGTACGGGCAAGGGAAGATAATTTTAAAATATACTGTCGTTGATTGCAAAACTGGTATCCAGATTTGAAACTATACTTCTCATACATTTCAGAAAAAAATGAAAACTGATACTTTTGAACCTGATGTTTTCCACCTCAAAATATGTAAACAAAACAATACCCAATCAGGTCACATGCAAACAAACATACATGCATGCAAACTTAGAAAGCCATTTGGTTTCCTGGAGAGTTTTTGGGACCATCCAAAAGCAACTTGGCTTCATAAGTGATATTATACGTACGAGTCTCTTCGAGTACTGCACCCTGAATTCGAAAGCATCGACAGTGAAAAACATAAAATATATGAATAAGATCGTTTACTCAAGTTTGAATGGAAAAACTCATCATTCAAATGATTTTGCAACATTGATTCCAAATGTTAGATATTTTTCTTTGAAAGTTTCGTTATCAGTAACCACATTTATTTCATTTTATTACTGTCTCTCTCATACTGGATGAGGGTGAATATATAAGTGTGTAACTGCATTTGCGAATGCCCGAATTCAAAGACCACGTAGGTTGTGATCCCCCGTAATACTACTGGTCTACTTAATATGTCATTCAATCCATCTGACATATTTTAATTCTCGTTAGATATTGAACCTGAAAAACAGCCTAACGGGGCCGAAAATGATATCGACGCAACCAAAACTTGTCAAAAAATCAGTCCAACGGCTAAGGAAGGTTACCGGACAACATATGTTTTATATTTTAGATATTAGCCATTTTTTCCCATGACATTGAAAATAAGCTCACTGGTCAAATTCAAGGTCAGGAGAATATTCAGCATAATTATAGTATTTCATATATGAATTTGATTGCTCAGTTGTAAATTGAACAAGAAGAAATATATAGTAGCAATTTTGTCTTGTGACGTCAAATGAAGTCAAATGTCGACTTATAGGACATCAAGATATTTGGCATATATCATTTCTTGTATGTCCATTGCTGATCCCAAATTATAAAGCCGATAAAAAGCGAGATATTAGCCATTTTGTGAAAAAGCAAGGTCAAAAGTCAAGATAAAGGTCATGAGAACATTCAACATACATGTATATTTCCTGTATGTCCACAATTGATTGCCAAGCTGTAAATTTATTTATAACAGATATATTACCAATTTTGTTCTCCGACCTTGAAAATGAAGTCAAAGGTCAAATTAATGGTTATCAAACTATTACACATATATCATTTCCTCTATGTCAACAATTGCTACTCAAGTTGTAAAGTCGATAATAAACGAGATAAAAGGTATTTTGTCATGTGACCTTAATAATGAGGTCAAAATTCAAATTCAAGATCATGACAATTTTCAGCATAGATCATTTTCTGTTCGTTCACAATTCATTCCTAAGCTGTAAAGTTGATTATAAGCAAGATATTAGCTATTTTTGCTCTGACCTAGTAAATGAGTTCAAAGGTGAAATTCAAGGTCAAAATTTTCGTCATTCATCATTTCATATATGTGCACAATTGATTCCTAAGCTGTAAAGTCGATCAGAAGCGAGATATTAGCTATTTTGTGTTCTGACCTTGAAAGTGAGGTCAAAGGTCAAATTCAAGGTCATCAAAATATTCGGCATACATCATTCCCTATATGTCCACGTTTGATTCCCAAGCTATAAAGTCGATAATAACCTAGATATTCGCCATTTTGTGCTCTGACCTTGAATATAAAGTCAAAGGTCAAGTTCAAGGTCATGAGAAAATTCAGCATATAACATTTCCTATATCTGCACAATTGATCCATAAGCTGTAAAGTCAATAATAAGCGAGATATTAGCCATTTTGTGTTCTGACCTTGAAAATGATGTCAGAGGTCGAATTCAATGTCATCAAAATATTCGGCATATAATTTCCTAAATGTCCACAATTGACTCCTAATCTCTAGTTTCAATATTGAGTGAGATATTAGCAATATATAATGTGTCTCATTATAAAGAAAAAAGAATTTAACATGGCAAAGTCCCATTCGTCACCTGTCGAAAAAAAAATCAAAATGGCCGCTCCACGCAGACCGTCGATTCAAGGGCCACTAAACTTATACACATCACAGAGGTATATGAGGGGGAATCAGTATATGAGGGGGAAAATGGCAGCCAAAGTCAGAAATTGGCTGTTTTTCGTCAAAAATTACTGCCATTCCCGAAATAAAAAAAATAAAACATACCTCCCACCTGAAATATTTCCAGGCATTTTTGTGCAAAATTTCAAAAAAAAATCCGACTGTAAACTTTAAAGATAAAAATGTGGCCGATGGACGACGGACGCCAGACGACGGACGCAAGGCCATGACAATAGGTTATCGGATCAAAGGTCTGATGACCTTAAAAATGTTTCAATGTTTCAGGAATGTTCATGTAGAATGTACTCACAGCAATGCCGAATATTAAAAACCCAAGTGCTATCTTCATGTCGAGTTTATTCCGTTCCTGTTGATGAAAAAGCCTGAAATTTATCAGACAGTGTTCCCTGTGTATACTTGTTTTACATTTTCTTCCTCTTGATCATAAGCATTTTAAAGAAGAAATTATATTCAGTATTTTAAATAATAGTGACACAATTCAACGGATCTAACTTTGTAACGTGTTGCATTGAAACACAATACGAAGTCAATTGAAAAGATTATGTCTACCCTTTTCCAGGAGCAATGTGCAAGTTGAACGAAAGTTCAATAAACATGTGTGGTTAAGTGGTGAAGTTGTCCCTCAAAACGTTGACTTTTATTCACCAAACATGCAGTCGAGTGATACCTTCAGTAAACTGGCACCTTGTTAAGAGCCTATCAGCAGAGGGACCAAAAATAACCACCAATCACATGGAGCTACAATGATTATGCTCACGTTTTATTGTACTATTTTTTCTATGTCGTTTCCGATTCTCTGTAGGTTTTCCTCAAGTGTAAGTTCTGTTTCGCAGTTTGGCCAATGGATGTTATAATAAAGTCAGTTATCAAATTGTTGCGTCCTGTTACAGTTTGCCAGAATAACGAATTCAGAATGAACTGGTAGGCATGGAATGAACAAACATAAGATATTCCAAAACGTTCTGTTTCGCCGTACTATTCTGAACTCATACATCATACTCACTTACTCGCTGTACATATGACCGCCTACATTCTCTAAACACGAAGCAACTTAAACTTTTACCATTCACACACATTTACATGAATTGTCCCCAAGAGAAATCATAAACCGTCTTTCGGTTCCGATGAGGCAAAATTTTCCGGAATATGATTACAGAAAACGAGACTAAATTTCAATACCCATTAAAACGTATGGCTAACATAACAGGAACTTGTATTGATTGGTGTACTCTCCACAGACAAAGCTTGTTTACCAGTGATCAAACGTATATTGATGTAAACACAGTGTTTGAAACGGTAGACTGCGTTCACATCCGTATCCGAAAATCAATATTTTTTTGTCAGTCATTCTAATGTTATAGACTTGTTCATGTGTCTTGAACCATCCACTCAAACGATGCAATGGAAGCATTCAAATACTGCTTCGAACCTGGATTTGTTGTCATATGCCAACAACAATTTTGTAACAAAATCAGAGTAGCTGAACGTTACATTGCATTTCGATTTTATGCGACTACTTTCGTTTAATCTTCACTTTAAACCATGCTTTCACTGAATAGCGACAGTTATCTCTCGTTAAGTAACCATATTATTCATTGGCATAATAGTGCAACATTTTGTCTCAGCAAAACTTCCTCTCATTTCGATGCAGTTATCGTGAGTATGACGTCACGTTCACAACAGACGCGGGTCCATCCAGTCTTTATAGTGTGTATTAAGATGAATTCATCATAGCTGCAACTTATTCACATTCAACTTGAGTTTTTGTGAATGTGTTTGACTCATGGGTGAAGGAGAGTTCACATTTACGTTTAGTGTTTGAAAACATGCCTCCAGTCAGCATCAAATGAAAAGTGGCAAACAGAACGGTTTTGAACAGCTAAACCTTTGCTCAATTGATGTCTGCCAGTTCAATGGGAGTACATAGGTTTATTGTGAAATGTAAATGTAACAGGAAGGAACAAAGCTATTTGTGTCTGCACTAAATATTCCATGGCTTGTGCAACTCATCTGATATGGAAATCGTGCAGTAATTCGGAAATAACAACAAAAATTGCTACAATTTGAAGCTGCCACACGAACATATTTGGTGCGACAGCTGTGGTAGGTCTAAAAAATGCCACGTTTTGACAGAAAACTTCACCGCATAATCCCAATACATACCACGATGGCGACTATGGATTGCAGTTTCACTCTTCACTCCAAAAAAGGTAGATACGTTGTCACTATTGACGAAATAATTTGGATTTCACTTCAATAGAACTTGTCACAGACTTTGCGACAATTTAAGATTTGCGAAAAACTACCATTATTATATATAATCATCTTTTATCAATAAACTTCTCAAAAATAAACAATGTAACCAAAAACATAACTGTATGGAATTAAACAATGTTTGACAATTGAAGGCGATTTTCTTTTCACAGAAATGAAATAAAATCGGCATGAAAATAGCACTAGGATTCGCATTGTTCAGCCTGGCTGTAAGTACATGACCCACGGGGCTTCAGCTTCTTCATGATTCCATGAAAAAATCGCATTCTTGGCATGGTTGGAACATGATGGAAACGTTAAAAACAAATTATGCACATTCTGGTAGGCAACTTGTCATTGTGAACTGATTAAAGCCTCCTCGGTGATGAATAATAAAGCGACTCCAGAGTTTTAACGGGCAGTAATTGATGGAGCGTTGTATGAAAAAATTACAAATTAATATCATTGACATTGATTGTTATGTTAAGCTTGAGTACTTCGCTATATCTATACAATGAGAATACTCAATAGCTCATCCAATGGCCTTTTGGTTTGTGACTGAGTACCTATTTACATTTCATATTCCTGGTACATGAGGTTTATTCAAAATTCTAAAATGTTGCAGTAGATTGTCGGCAGCTGTGTGCTAATAGTATTATCGTCTAATACAATGTACAGTAGAGAGTGAGACAATGAGGTTTCAGACCCTCACCCCTTAGATCAAATCACTATAATTTAACTGATAACCCTTAATTTTCGACCTCAGGCGATAACAGGGAATTTTGTTCATACGACCATCGGTCATATATCAAATGGTTAGTAATTGGCCATAGTATTTTTTTCAAGAAATCATAGGAAAAATTAAAACTCTTTAATAAAAGTAACTATTGCGATTTTTTTAATTCTTGACGCTGACCTCCCAGACTGCGCAGTGATCATTGAATTACAAGTTGAAATATCGCGAATCCGTGATTTCAACCGATGACCTTTACATTTTCGACCTTGTGCAATAATAAAAATGTTGGCCGTACGACCATCGGCAACATTGCGAATGATGGGGTATAGACCATACAAAGATAATAGGGATGTTTAATCATGAATGTAAGCAGAGTGTTATTGCAATTTTTCGATTTTGACCTTTTCTGATACCCTGACATAGTCATTCAATTATGAGCTTTAAACTTTCACAGTATTGTTTCTATGATAGAGTCAGTCACATCTCATGAGTGAAAACTGTTTTTAAAAAGATAAAAAAAAGAACACTGGCTTCACATCAACTGGTCTCGAATCTCGGACACCTGAATTAAACTGAATTGAAATCATGTCCCCACATTTTCGTACGATCTTCGGCCAAAAAGCATTTGATCGAGAATTGGCCGTAGAAAAAATACAACAATTGTTGGACAAATCATTCTTGATTGGAATCGACATTATAGCCACTTATGTGATTTTCACATTTTCCGTTTGCCGTGGCAATTATTTTCACGGGATTCCCATATACAGTTTCCATGCTGATCGGACTATTCCTCTCCGAGTTACATCTCGGGCAGACAAAGAAACACACAGACCCTTATACCATATGTTTAACACACCTTATGACCCTGATGATGTCATTATGACTTTGGCTGTAAATATAAGATCGGGCTTCGTTTTCAATACAACAATGTTGTGTAGCGTTATGACGTGGTGTGCGCGAGTAGTGACACCACGGTTATGATGCTGCAGTGTGGGTGGATTTATAAGACATTCGGTGACACTCCAGTAATGGGGTATACCTCTTTATCGTGGGGTCGCCGAACCCTACACTTGTATAATCGGTTGTTATCATTCAAATCTGGTTGGATTGGTGATAAAAGCTTGATATTGTGAATGATATCATGGTGTGGATTCTGTTGAGGCGCTGTAAATTATTAATATCAAAATACCACGATGTCTGTAAACAGCCATTGATTTCGAATCTATATTCTATGCTAATAACTGTCGACATTGTCGAATCCAGGTCGGAGTACTCGAAGAAACCCGTACGTATTGCTCATGTATTTATGTCTATTCGATCTATATACTCTATCTCTCTCTCTCTCTCTCTCTCTCTCTCTCTGAAACAGGAAAATGCGTGCCTAAATATTATATCATTTGATACAAAGAAAATGAAATTCCATGGGGTGGATTGGTACCAATTCCATGGGGTTAGTTTTTGATTTTTAAATTGTGTTCATAGGTTGTTGGACAGATGTATACTAATTCCATCAGGTGTACAGTAGAAACAACTACATTTAACACACTGTCTGCCCCTGATGACGCTAGTGTGTCTTTGGATAAACTATTTGGTCGGGCTTTGTTTCTATTGCAAAATGTTGTATTTCACGTTTCTCTTTGGCATCATCAAAATCTGATTGTATTGGTGGTAATTGATTGATACTTACATTTAAACATGTCTTAAATTATACCCCAAAATGTATCATTACTGTAATCATAAAATCAAATCTCAACAAACCATTTCTTCGAGGCTGAATATTCACTACCCTGCCACGTTCTTGTACATTTCAACATTGATCCTTACTGTTCTCGCTGACGACTGTGTGGGTTTGGGTGTGAAGGCATGGCTGGGTGTGTGTTTCTTGAGGTATTCACTTTCGGTTGACAATGATCTCCTGTCATTGATCATGGACGTAGACTCTATATATTCACATCTTGATTACGCAAGTCCGCTTTGTGAAATATACATGCATTCGCTCGGTTCAGTCGTACACGTTCAAAAATACATCTGGCGTCCATCTTTGCTCCCTCATAGTTCACAACCAGAAGAACCTGTTCCGAGCCGTGCACGTCTTTTGTTTTCCATCGAGTACAGTCATTCACGGACATTACCCGGATCTCAGGGTATACGACTGCTCGGGGGTGTACGATGGTCGAATGACTCCAGGCGTGGAAGGAGCTTGGGCAGTCGACGGGGAGAAGGAGGACTCCACTTTGCTTCTAACCATGCAAAATGAATTCACTTTGACTAAGATAACCATCTACAGTAGGTGCACGGTACATGGCCAGTTCAGTGGAGCTTACATCCAGTTCGACGACGGAACCATCATAGATGTGAGTGTATCGTTGTGATGTGTTGTGGCTACACAAGTAGTGACACCACAGTTATAGCGCCCTGATGCTTTCGCACTTATGAGAGACTCAGCGACTATGCAGTATCGAGGTAGGCCTAGATCTGTTTATCGTCGGTATGCCGAACTTTATACTGGTGTTTCACCTTTCTAGCCAATGACGACTTATCTTCGTATCGGTCCTCGGGAGAACCTCCTGTTAACTAACCTCACATGTACAGCTCTATATATCGTGTCGCTAGTTCCTGACCGCATACGGGTGAATCACCTGACTAATGCACCTGTATTGGGGGGTTAACTTGACCAGTATGAGATGTATCGGATCAGTGCGATAAAGATGACCTCGGGGAAGAGGTCTTTTCTAAAGAGAGAAGCACTGCAGCGTTGTAAAGTGTTGTGGCTAGACAAATAGTAACACCACAGTTATATTGTAGTTCAGCAAAGTGAATATTAACAAAATCATTGACCTTGCTCGAGTTCTCATGCGTGTGTCACCCAATTTCTGATCATTGTCGTGGATTTAAATACAAGATTTTTAATTATCAACAGAAATATTTCCCTTGCGATGGGGTGAAGTACGCGGAGGTTGACGAACTGCTCAGTGCATGTGCTGGGCAAATACCCAACGTGATCGAGTTGAACAACGTGAAAACTAGCTTCATCAACATCAGTTTCAAGCCCGTCTGCAAGATGAACTGTGAGCCTAACTGCCACGCGGGAATTCGTGAGATCGAAGTTGAGGGTTACCGGAACGTCATCAAAGATACCGGTGTGACTTGTGAGGCGTCAAGCACTGCCTCCGGATTTGATTGTATGCACGCGTACGACGGCAACATGAATCCCGCTCACACCGGGTCATGGGCCTCACAGAACGAGGGTCTCGCCGCCTACCTGAAAATAATCTTCCCGAGGTCATACGTGCTGTTGTCCATGGAAGTGTACAGCAGGTGCATACTGAATGACCAATACATTGGTGCCTACCTAGAGTTCGGATTGCTTCAGAGAGGAACGGTATGATCGGCAGATCCCTATAATACAATTTGCATAGAGCCTTATAAATGACGTACCAAAATATTTCAAAATAGACCTAATCCGTGGTGCCAGACTTGTGTATTAGGAAACTCTGAAGCCGTGCAAGCGAATGAATGACCTGTATGTTTATGTTGGCATATATATGTTATCAGCTACTACATTCAATGACAAGTTAATAGCTGACGTGTAGTATTTGACAGCGAGACCTATACTTCAAAATTTACAATTTCACACACTCTTTGCCCCTGATGACACCAGTGTGGCATAGGATGTAAATATTTGGCTGGACTTTGTTTTCATTCGAAGAATGTATTCAGGTTTGTTTTTGTCATCATCAATATCTAGTCGTATTAGTGGTAATGGGTTGATACTTCCATTATTAACTCGTGCGTAATGATATAGGATCTGAGGATAACTAAAATGTTGTTTGATTTGCCTTTATACCAGATGATGTTCGCGTGTGATGGGTCCAGTAGCACAGATGGCGACCTTCTCTCCAACTGTCAGAATCTGAGTCCATATACCTGGACATTCAGTCAAGTCGATCCCCTTACGAGGTCGAACCACATCTACTTCACGTTCATGGAGCAGTGCAGGCCTGGATCGGGAGGTCACCCAGGCATCAGAGAGCTCGTAGTCAATGGCTTCGAGTACTAAGGTGGTCGAAAAGCGACAAACAATGTTCAATACTGTTCAGTTTGTGAATGTCTCAATCAATGCATGTGTGTATTGAGGGCTTCCGTTGGTATATATGCATTACACAGTTGTCTGATGGTGTCCTCTCTACAGTGATAAATGTAAGAAGTACGCTCAATAAATACTTGAATTTACCTTTGTAGTTTCTTGCTTTCGTGTCTAATTATGAATGTATGGACTGAGAGCGATTCATGGTGGACTATAGATGAATACACTGGCCTATGATATTCAATGACGGTGAAGTGCAAAGTGTAGCAAGGTGTGGTATAATCCATATCCTCGTATCGGATATACTTGTAGGTGCAATTTGGCGGTTTACACATACAAAGTTGTCACCACTATATGAAATTCATCCAATACCAAGTGTCGTTCAGTTCTACATACTTCAGATATGCGCACATAGTTTTCATCCTAAGTGAAATATTGACATATTCTAAAAAAAACATCATTTATTAAACAGCTTTGTCGTATGTTCAGGAAGGACAAACAATTGAATTTGTGTACGGTAATTGTTCAACTCCAACTCGCCAAACGTAAAAGTACATATATTCATATATTAATCGATAACCTTGACCATATACATGATATAACATAACAGTACCTGATTGTTGTTCTTTCCAATAATTGCACCACATGCCACCTTTGGAAATTAGAATATTTTTATATGGCAAGGTGGGTCTATATACAAAAAAGGCACAAACAATTTGCACATGTAGATAGTGTACCCCATTGGCGCCCCCTATTGCAAAAACATATAAGCATATTCCTACAGTGAATGTATTATGCATATTCAAAACAATTCACGTATATACAATGCAAATTCAGACATGTGGTTTGGACAAACTATATCTTTTTAACAATATGAAGCATATGTAGTAAAATTAAGGGTTGAGACTGAAATCAAACTGATACATAATTGGTATTACGAATGAGCAAATTTAGAACAAACAAATTGATGAGTAGGAAGTAAAGTATATTGGGCGTTGAAAACAATGTGAACGGACGGAACCTCACAGTTTTTTTTCATATATTAAAGCTAGCAAAAGTGCATACGTAACCTGTCCAAGAACTATTTTAATACAACCTGGTGGGTATCATCGAGTACTTTTTCAATCTATCTCCAGAACATTATAGCGCCCTATACAGATAGGTGTAAATCATTTTATTCAGAGAAACTTTGCCGCTCTGGCCTTACTTTTTTCCAAACAAACTTAAATCAGCGTAATGGCAAGACACTCAGTATTTGTGTGTATTGAAAAACATTCCCTTTCCCACGTATATTGCATTTGTGAACCATGAGGAACATTAAGAACCACAAGGAAACCGTCGTTAAAAACCTGCCAAGTCCAGAGGAATTCTCCCTAGTTAAGCAAGGCTATTGCCAGGCTACTGTATAACGACTAATTTTGGAGGACAATTTATTTGGCGAATTTGGCGGTAGGAGAAAACCTGCCGAATTAAATCGTCCGCCAAATTAACTAGATATATGTTAGGAAATACATGTGGTTTTGAAACCGCCAAATCAAATCTCCGCAAATAACATGGGGCTCGCAACCACCAAATTTAATAGCCGCCAAAATTAGTCTTTTTATAGTATTGCCCACGGCAGCAGTACAATGAATGACGAGGACAGCCCAATCGAAGAGAGATTGGCTCAGCTGGCTAGCAGTGCCTCGTCAAAAAGATTGCCCTGGCCCATCTCCTGGGCCTGCTTCCAGAGTCTCTTGAGCCAAAATTAGTCTTTTTACAGTATTGCCCACGGCAGCAGTAGGATGAATGACGAGGACAGCCCAATCGAAGAGAGATTAGCCCAGCCGGCTAGCAGTGCCTCGTCAGAAAGATTGTCCTGGCCCATCTCCTGGGCCTGCTTCCGGAGTCTCTTGAACCGCAGATCCTTATCTGCAAGCACAGGCTGTCCAGAAGGCTGCCGCGATGAGTCGACTGCTGGTTGCTTCCCACTAGGACCTAGTGTCGCACAGGCAACTGCTGGCGGGGGCCCCTCTAGCCCTAGCTGGACCCTGCGGAGGTACTGCCGCACTGCCTCCCAAAGGATTTGGCGCCTTAATACCTTCAGACTTAACGGAAGTGCCACCCGTGCCACTCCGCGAGGAGTCGGGCGCATTGGCACCTCCGTGTTTTGGTCCGGAGCCAGGAGAAGAAAGCTGCTGGCATGAAACCGAGGCCTTCTACTGCTTGCGGCATTTCTTCTTCCCAGTGCAATCGTCCGTACCCTGGCTGGGCACGGACTGGGGTCATCCGTGGTCAGCAGCATCGAGCTCGCGCTGAGCCTCCTGCTGCTTATACATGACCTCTTGGCATGGCCATGCATGCATCTAGAGACAGGTGATGTAAATGCTGTCCCCAACTGCCCTTGTGTGTCCGGGCTGAACTCCATCTCGTCCGGGCCGGCCTGAGACACAGATTGCTCTGCATCAGCCCGATCAGACCAGGACGCGGGTACCGGACCGGTCTCCGCCGCAGTTGGATACATATTATCTATGGGCAGATTTAGTTCCGGGCAGTACAACATCGCATGTGGCGTCACCCCGGTAGAGGAGTGGACTGACAACACATATGATATTAAGATTTACAGGAGGTGATCATCCTCATTCACAAAGGCCGACAGCATATTGAGGATAGATCGGTTGAACCGCTCCACCTGGTAGTCCGGACCTTGGTGCTCCCTAGCATCTGTGCTAGTCTCCAGAACAGGTTGCTTTCAAATTAGGTGCCATGATCCGAGTGTACCTGCTTAGGTACGCCATGGAAAGCCATCCACCTATTCACCAGCAAACGAGCTACCTCGTTCGCAGTATGGCGGCACGCAGCGGATAGACGTCGGTGTACCTAATGAAATAGTCCGAGATCACCAGGATGTACCAGAACCCGCGCGGAGTGAGTATACAGAATATCCAAGGCAATCCGGTCAAACGGCAAGCCAGCCTTAACCGTTGTTAAGGGGTGGCGGCCAGGAGCCGTGGCTCCTTTCCGAGCTTAACACCGAGGGCAAGCCGCACACCATCGCTGCACGTCCAAGCCGCTACCAGACCAGTGAAAGCGGTGTTGTAGCCGGTTGACAGTCCTCCAGATCCCTAGATGGCCTGTCACCCGGAGGTCGTGCTGCTGATGGAGTACCTCTCTGTGCAGCTCTGCCGGAAGCACCAACTTTCAAATGGGAGGCAGTGGGCTCAGTGGCTCATAGCGCCGATATAATATGCCTTCCCGGAGAGTGAGGGAGAATAGGGATAGTTTCTCCTCCGTGCAGGTCTTCCGCTTAGCCTTGGAACGTTTCTGTTCGGCCTCGAGGGCCTCTATAACCGGTGCCAGAGCACTGTCAGCTCGTTGCTTAGCAGCCAGTTGCTCCAGAGAGTAGCCGCCTAGGTATGTCAGTTCCTCATCCGTTACGTCTGGCTGCTTACCAGCGGCCATTACTACAGGGGGCAACTGCCGCTAATATTCGTTATCTGCCTCAGCTGCGGAGGAACTAGACGTATCCTCAAGAACCACTCCCAGAGGAGTTAAAGGACTCCCACAGGAGTCGCAACCATGTCCGGCTTCAGTTTCCCTCACGAGAACATTGCCACCTCTGTACCAAAGGACTGGGGTGGAAGGCAACTCTGGACACTGCAACCAGAAATGGCCCTGTTTTCCGCAGAAGTAGCAGAGCCGGTTGGTATCAGTCCTGTGGTGAATGCGCAGCAATCTGCGGGCCCCGGAGCTGCGATCACAGCGCAGCGCGCAATCTTCTGCACAATGCTGAAATCATACTCTTTGACATCATACTCATCCGGAGACGAGCATGACGCCATGGCCGGAGCCACTTGCACCGGCGCCACTAGAGGTGACGTGGGTGTACCAACCAATTCCCAGTGAGCCGGGAATGTCCCAGGGACCACTAGTGATGCTACGACTGTCCATTGATGAACTGGTCTATTAGCATCGGCTTGAACCTACTCGCCGGTTCTTCCGGGTAGGCTCTCCGGCCGAGTGCATGCAGGTTGAACGCGTAGTCGGTCACGGACTCTGTAGCCAAGCGGTATCAAGCCTTGAACTGCTTCTCAAACATCCGCTTGTTCGTCGTCGGGGTGAACAGCAAACGAAGTTGCTTGTCAACCTGGTCAAACGTCGCCTTCACCAACGGCAGACAGGACATCACCCAGAGAGCTTTGCCCTCCAGACTGTGAGGATATGGCCAGCTTCCTGTTGGGTCCAACCCTCATAGACAGTGGTTCTATAGAGCTGGAGGAGGTAGTCCTCCAGGCCAGCTTTATCTCCATTGAACCGCTTACGCCACAACGACTGGTCCGGTTTCCGGTCGCACGGGGAGGGCTCCTGGTTGTCTAACCTGGATCTGAAGCTGGTGGCGTCAGAAGGGGTGGCCGACATAGCTCGTGGCCGGAGCCGCCGGTTGCCAGCTTGCTCCCAGAGCACTGTGCGGAGCAGGAGAGGACCAGGTGGCCAAGGCCCTAACTGCCGGAACAGTGGAAGCCGTGGCCAACGTGGTCCCTCCAAGCCGCGGAACAGGTTACTAGCACCTGCAGACGTATCAGAGGTGTGACCAGCGGGTCGGTCATCACTGGTGTTGGGGCGACCACAGAAGTCATGCTCGGTGCATCGGGCTGACTGCGCTTGTACTCTTCCAGCTCAATCTGGATTAACCGCCGCTCCCTCTCCGTCATCCGCTCAGCAGAGGGCCGGTGTCGTGGAGAAGGCGAGTGCGTCCTGTGGTCTGATCGCCCCGTATGGGGCAATTGGCCGCAGTCATAGCGTCCATCGGGAACCAGCGCATTGAGCGAGTCAATGAGCTGATCCACCGCTCCTCGGGTAGCCTGTCTGATGCCTGAACTGGGGGTCCACGAGGGGATCGACCCGGCCGACTGAGGAAGTCGGAGCAGGTTATCCAACTGCTCAGAAGTCAACACGGTGACCGGCACCCGCGTCATCATGTCTAAAGACAGCTGAGGGAAGGGCACCGGATGGCGTGTAATTCCGGGCAGGGGAAGGCGTGGGGTGGATTCGTCTCCAGACCCGCCCATGGCGCCTGGAATCGCAGGGTTTGACCCGTCCTTAGACAGAGTCGAGGAAGTCGGGAACGTCTCCGCAGACTGGTTTAGGTCCTGCGTGTTGTCCGAGTGCCACCGGAGACATCCTGGGTTTGCTACCGGTCGTCGTGGGAGCAGGTGTGATTGGACACATGATCGTTTTTGATTCATCTTGTATTGTATCTTTATTTCAGATTATCCCAGAGGAAAGCAAGCGGTCCCCAGTGACTAAGGAGCAAAGACACTGCGACAATAGTCTTCGATGGAATGCCGTCGGACTGATCCTGGTCATGGCACCAATGTGACGTTTGACGCCCGCTACATAGGGCGCAAGCGCCCCGCACTGAGGCACAGTCACGGCGGGCGTTGTGATTACTAGAGCTACAACCAGGTAATAGTTCGTCCGAACGAATCTGGCCGTCATACATCACATCATAAAACATCATAGACATACAAAATACATTATACATCAGTGATGGTAATGTAGCCATATGCAGAGCCTGAGATACCATGGAAGCGGCACCACTGAATTCGCACACGTGGGCATGTTGCTGGCCGGCCTGGCCGACGGCACTGCCGCAGGGATAGCACCCTGGACAGCCCGACGGTCTGCCAGAGCCTGTGTCGCACCATCCCAGGGCAATAGACCAGTGATCACAGGGACGAGCCCCGAATCAGCACGGTCCCCCTCCTGGGCCTCCCATTGGAAATCGTCCTCGGGGCCTTACAGCCCACTTCTAGCTGGACAAAAGGGACGTGGAGCTCATGTCCGACATCACCCGTCGTCCTCTCGCTTTGCTAGCTCTGAGACAACTCTGAACACACAAAGCGGCTTGGTAGTATTTATACCACCAAGCACGAGAGACAAGGGATGACGTAAGACCATTGTTACAGTAAAGTGAATAGAAAGAAGGACGGTGAGTCGCCATGACAACTCACAAGCTTCGAACAGAAGCAGCCAAAACAAGAATAGTGTTAATAACAAATCTCCTGCGGCGATTTTTGGGCAAAATCGCCACACCTACAAGATTCTTTCACTCTTTGATGCCAATGGGAACATAAATCTTCAATCAACATCAGTATTTCACAACAATTTGTGAAGGTATGACACAAGAAGTGTCATTTGCATACACGATTATCATGTTTAAACTGCTCCATATACTCCTTATATATACTGTTTAAATGTTTTTCGAAATAAAAACTGGGCATCAACCTTTTCTGCCGAATTGATTATTACTCACTTATTATGCTTAGAAGGACAGAGCTCAGTCAGCACATCAATTTATCACATGATATATCCTCCTTTTCGGGATATGTTGATAGACAGCTATAGACTGCATCATAAAGCCACCCTGTTGTGAAAATTGACACAGTGCGATGAATTCTGAAAAACGTGGGACAGACCCGAAAGGGTACCCGGTATACATATGAATAACTTGATATTTACTACCTATGGAAAAAACTACGATATCATAAAAAGCATGCAAATATCGCATGCTAAGCATGCTGGCACATTTATCTAGTCGAATATTCGTGATATATTAAGACACATTTTGGTTTGTGAGCGGGTACTTTTGCAAGTACTTGTTTTACACCTATTTCAAGGGGTTTGTTACTGATTCTGAATTCTTTGATGGATTATTAAAAGTTGTTGAGCATTGGTGCTCTGATTCTATTTTACTGATAGATAAGATAGTGGCGGCCGCCACTTAATTATCTGGCGGCCGCCGCATAAATATCTGGCAGCCGCCACTTAATTAGTGCTATAAAAACACAGCCTTTTGGTCTATCCATAAAAATTCAAATTTCCGAATTTTTATTCGATCACAATGCCAAATTCGAGAGTAACTTAATTCAAAATTTCATTCGAGATACATTATTGATATAGGCCTACCAAGTCGATATTAATGAGTTACTTAGGAATTTAGAAAAATAAATCTTCTTTCCCCCTCTCCCCGGCCCCTTTCGAAAGATAGCATCCAATAGGAGTGGTGCGCGTTTGTCACGTGCAAAGTGACTCTCAATGGTCAATGCCGATTTATATTGTAGTATATTGTCCAAGAATGCCTTGATAGATTTAACAAATATTAATTTTATTTGCGCGATGAAATGTACATATTTTCATGTCATTGATTGGTAGTATGGACAATAGGGCAACTTTCAATACATTTGCCATGGCTGGAAAAAAAAAACAAAGAAGGAAAAGAACACACCATATTAATCAGATAATTTGCGAATAATTGTCAAAACCATCGAATATGCACTGTTTTTACTTTTTCAGATATCCTTTTAACCTATATATCGATGGTAACAACCATGAATGCAGAGAGCCCAGTTGCTATGGCCACAATAAATATCATGAATTCATTGATGATCTCTATATAATGCTAAGTGTGAAAGTTAAGTTTTGTTGAATAATTATACCCCCACTTTACCCCATATAATATTGGCTCATTAAAAACAGTATGTAGATGATGTCATGACTTTTATTTGGATACTAATTAGCTACATGTATATTGTTTTACAAGAATTTCCTCATATTTCAAGCCGTGGCCGCCAGATAATTATGTGGCGGCCGCCAGATAATTAAGTGGCGGTCGCCAGATAATTATGTGGCGGCCGCCAGATAATTAAATGGCGGCCGCCAGATAATTAAGTGGCAGCTGCCAGATAATTATGTGGCAGCCGCCAGATAGTTAAGTGGCGGCCGCCAGATAATTAAGTGGCGGCCGCCACATAATTATCTGGCAGCAGCTAGATAAATTTATTTCACACTTCGCAGTATCTGGCCTCAATGGGCTTCCATACTATCTGGATTACAGTAGCCAACTATATTGCACACTGCCTGCCCCTGGTGACGCTAATGTGACACTAGAAAATGCTGGGCAGGCTTTTTTACTGAAAAAAATGGTTGGCGTTAGTCTTTTATTGACATCATCAAAAAGGTTGATACATACATTAGCCATGCACGTGTGGACCAAACTTTTCATGTTGGCAATGGCATCGGCATTATATATTGTCGCATGTGGACACGAGTTCAGCCAACCATCTATGTAAAGTTATATCCAATCTGCATATTCACATGATCTTATTGAAGTTGGAATCAATTTAAGAATCATTCAAATTTAGCATTCTTGTTTGTCACGCAAACTTGAAAGTACATCTCGAAATAGTCGGGAATATACAGGAAATATGCACAGTTCGACAACAGATACTTGGAAAATTGCCGCTAATCGTGCATGAAAACACTGGATAGAGAATGATCGGCCTGCAACTATGCCTCTTAAACTGAAATTTTGACCTGAAATTTAACATGGAGGTAGAGTGCCATTTTTTAAATGTTTTGAGATAAAATTCTGAAATTCGGTTACGAGTTTGGGTTCTGATTATCTCAGTGTTGCCAAACTTTCAACATTTATTATTCTGCATGAACTTCCCGTCGAATACATAATTTTTAGTGTCAATATTATGTCTAGGATGCAATTTTATGTACAAAGCAATATTTTAGGTCCGATACATGTGCAAAAAGAACATCTCTGAAATATATCTCATCAACCAGAGGCTTTGAGAGGAGAGGAATGTACAAAACTAAGCTCTAATACTGTGATTTTCTGCATATTTTGAATTGGTGGTATGTGTTCATATCCGTACATATGTTTTGTTGAGAGGCATTAACATACGCTTTCGCTTGTTTGGAGATCTTCACTAAAGTTTATATAAAAAGAACATGGTCAGTAGTTAAACTTAATTGTGCATCATTCTATCATATTCTCACCAAACATATATATCATGCGCTATATACTAGTGCATGTGATAAAAAGAAAATACAGAACTTTGTTGAATTGAAGTATTTATTAGGCGTAGTTATTACAGGTATCGCTTTAAAAGTTTCTTTTCTTTGACGACAGTGTAATATCTAGATCTCAGGAAGACATCACTTTCAAATTCTTCAACTCAGACGTTCACGAACGGCATAGTAGGAAACATTGCAGTTCGCTTGTGGGACGATCTATCGCCTTATGTGAACTCGAAGCCATTGACTACGAGCTCTCTGATGCCTGGGTGACCCCCAGATCCAGGCCTGCACTGTTCCATGAAGTAGAAGTAGATGTGGTTCGACCTTGTAATGGGGTCGACTTGACTGAAGGTCCAGGTATGTGGACTCTGATTTTGACAGTTGGAGAGAAGGTCGCCATCTGTGCTACTAGATCCATCACACGCGAACATCATCTGGCAGGTAGAGGTGGACCGATTTTGATATCAGATACATAGTTACATACCATATGATACGATGGTCAATATGCACGAGTTGATGATTCGTGTGCACAACATATGTACCACTCTTTAGTGAGAGCAGTGCTACCCGATACACTACATATACATGTATGCACACATCTTACTCTCTCGCGCACATGGATCTACAATGTATTCTGTGCGCACTATCTATCAAATCGCTCTGCATATTTGAATCAACAGTTTCATGATTCAACACATGGATTTCAATTACTGTTTGTGGGACAAGGAATTAATTAGATTTACTATTTTGAAAATCAAAGTCTGGGGCTATGCACAAGTTGTATTCTGTGCGATTTGCCAATCATACCGTTCCTCTTTGATAAAATCCGAACTGCAGGTAAGCGCCAGTGTACTGGTCATTTAGTATACACCTGCTGTACACATCCATCGACAACAGCTTGTAGGACTCAGCGAAGTTTATTTTCAAGTAGGCGGCGAGGCCCTCGTTCTGTGAGGCCCATGACCCAGCATGAGAGGGGTCCATGCTGCCGTCGTATGCGTGCACGCAGTCAGATCCGGAGGCAGTGCTTGACGCCTCACAAGTCACGCCGGCATCTTTGATGACGTTCCTGTAACCTTCAACTTCGATCTCACGAATTCCCGCGTAACAGTAAGGCTCACAGTTGATCTTGCAGATGGGCTTGAACCTGATGTCGATGGTGCTTGTTCTCACGTTGTCCAGCTCGATCACATTGGGTGTTTGTCCAGCACACTGACTCAGCAGTTCATCAGGATGCTTGTTCTGCAGGCCGTCACAAGGAAAGTTTTTCTGTTGACAAAATGTAGCTCTTCAAATAAAACTCGCGAATGATACGGAATTCAATCACCCTACTACACGCAGCAAGAAGGGCTTTCTATCAATCCATGACAAACAACGATACGAACTTTGCCAACATTCGCAAGAGAACTCAAAAACTCTCGATTTATATTCTATTTGTTGTGTACGGAAGCGTATTGCTATCAAGTGTGCAAAAATATTTATCCTGTAGGTACGACTTATATCTCGTATGCAGGACTTAGTGTCTCGTGTGTACGATTTATTGAATCGTGTGTAAGACTTATCAACTTGTATTTATGACTTACCAACTCAACGTATGGCTTATTAATTCATACGCACGACTTATTAACTCATACAAACGAGTTAGTAAGTCGTACTTATGAGATACTAAGTCATACGTATGAGTTAATAAGTCATACATATGAGTTGATAAGCCGTACAGACAAGTTAGTAAGCCATACGTATGAGTTGATAAGTCGTACATACGACTTAATAAATCGTATGAATGAGATATAACTCATACGTACGAGACGAGAAATTTTACGCACTTGATAGCAATATGTTTCCGTAATGAAGCGTATTGGTATCAAGTGTTTAAAAAAACACTTTCGTACGTATGACTTATATCTCGCATGTACGACTTACTAACTCATATGTACGATTTATCAACTCGTACGTACGAGTATATACAAGTTGATAAGTCAAACATACGAATTAATAAGTTGTACATACGAGATACAAATATTTACACACTTGATAGCAATACCCTTCTGTAGTTGTGCATTAGCAAAATAAAAAAGATTCATTCGAGTGTAGATCCCAGACTCACATCTATGATGGTTCCGTCATCGAAATGGATGTAGGCACCAGAAAACTGTCCCTCTATGGTACACCTACTGTAGATGGTGATCTTAGTCAGAGTGAATTCCTTCAGCATGGTTAGGAGCAGAGTGGCGCCCTCCTTTTCCTCGTCGACTGCCCAAGCTCCTTCCACACCTGGTGTCATTCGGGCGTTGTACACCCCCGCGCAGTCGTATATCCTGAGATCCGGGGCATTACCATGGACAGAGGTACTCGATGGAGTACAATACACTTGCACGGCAAGGAACAAGTTCTTCGGGTTGAGAACTGTGAGAGGGGAGACAATTATATCAAGTTTATTTTCACACATGTACATCCGAATGAGGAATGATGTTATTTGAGAAGGATGACGCGCATTATCACGATGGGCGTGTATTAGTATATATTTACCTGTCATCAATAGAAAATGATTAGGAAGGCAGTAGAAACCCAAAAATGAATAACTACAGGAATACAACCTAAGCCCATGCATTTACAAGTAGAACACTCTCGGCTGGTAAACAAGCGACCCCTACTGGTGCTACTAACACAAAGTAACAGTTGTCTTTGTGACAAATTATGTAACATTTTGCAAAGCTAGCAAATATCAATATTCTAACCAACTTGTGGTTGCAGTGAAAATATTGTGGTGTTCATCTGCCTCGTGATCAGCTACTGATCACATTAAACAACCTGAGATTCGACACATACTAATGGACGTGTAGTTTTTCACGAAATATGTAAACGGAACAAAAACACAAGTCAAAACACAGGATAAACAAATATAAATATGTATAAAGGCATGCAAACCATGAAAACCATTTGGTGGCCTGCAGAATTTCTGAAACCACCCAAAACCAAATCGATCGAATAGTTACTAGTACACAATATGTGATATACGTACGAGTCTCTTCGAGTACTGCGGCCTAATTTAAAAGTGTCGACAGTCATAAACATAGAATGTAAAGACGACCAGTTACAGGAGTCTGAATCCATTTTCAAACATTGAATCCAAATGTATATTGATATTGCAAATGTAAAGGTTGTGTTGCCGAGTAAATACTCGTTCACTTTTAAATAAATACATCTGATACAATTTAGATCATCGTCGAATATGGAACAAGCACAACAACCTACTGTACATGGGCCTAAAATAATATTGACACAAACAACCTTTGTCAAAAAAACGTTTCAATTCATGCACATGGACTAAGTCGTGAATTTTCATGTATAATATACTTACAGCCATGCCGAACATCACAAAAGCAAGTGCTAACTTCATGTCGTTTTTATTCCGTTCCTGTTGAATAAAAGTTGAATAAATAGTTTCACACTTGGGATCATTTCACACATTTGTGATCACAAGCATTTCGACGGAGAAATTATTTCAAATGATGGTAACCTCGTAATGGCTTGTTTACACAATCAAAGTACTTCAAACTTTCTACTTCAAACACCTAAAAGTGAGTTTGAAATAGTTTGATGGTGGGTGTTTATACGATCAAACTCGTCACGTCTAACTCCAAATTACTTCAAACGCCATCAAACTACATCAAATTTGATTTTAATTTCTGATGCTTCTGTTTTGCAAGTAACATTAAAGCTGAACGGATGTGTTATATACTTCAATGTCATGAGTTTCAAAGTGAAAATTATGTTTTTTTCTAAATTGGATATGGACACGAGCTTGAATAGTTTGACTGAGTTTGATCAAACTTTGTGGTGGAGTTCGAAGTAGTTTGACGTAGTTTGAAGTCTTGGTTTACACGATCAAACTTGGCGTCAAATTCCAAAGTTTGAAGTAGTTTCAAGTAAAAATTTGAAGTAGTTTGATCGTGTAAACCAGGCTTAGCATGTTTTATTGAAATACACAACAACATCAATAGGCAAATAGGTTCAAGGGCTAAGATAGTTTACCGGACAATTTTAGTTTCAACCATTTCAGGTATGCCTTTGAGTTTCACTGGTCAAGATGAACTTTTTCAAGTTGGAGCCTATGATAAGAGCCATCATTATATGATATACGTATTGATTTATATAGAGTGTATATAGATTGATTTATATAGAGTGTCACTGCTGGCGGACGGTAAATCTGTCACCGAGGATACCATCAACTCAGTAGCCTTCGGGCTTGTGATTAGGTACTTATGTACTTGTCATATATCTATTCCATGGGGTTTGCTTCAGATTTCTAAATTATTTTCATAGGTTGTTGGGCAGTTGTTTACTAATTCCATCAGGTGTACAGTAGAAACAACTACATTTAACACACTGTCTGCCCCTGATGACGCCAGTGTGTCTTTGGATAAACTATTTGGTTGGGCTTTGTTTTTATTCCAAAATGTTCTATTTTACGTTTGTTTTTGGTATCATCGAAATCTGACTATTGGTGGTAATAGATGGATACTTACATACGCTCATAATACAATACACAAGCTCAACCATTTCGTCTCTAGTGGCTAATACACATTGAATATCAGGAATGACCTTGAGATTTAGTGTTCAAGACCATCTGAAGGTCAAGTTCAAGTTGCCCAAATGATGTGCAATATAAAACTGCCGAAATGCTTAAAAGATGAATGATTAAAAGATGAACTCTTCCGGCAAGCTTTGTAGCCTCAGAGGCCTTTTAGTCCATGAGCCCATCCAAAATTTGCTACCATGAAAGGGCACCAAACTTTGACTGTTTTTTCCAGTTTATGTGATCCTCAACATGTCAAAACATCATGATGGACTTCCCAGAAGAGTAGCTTAAACTTTCTACGGAATTTTGCACATATCGGTATGTTATGCTATAGCGAATGACAAAGTGGGCGATTTGAATGCACATTCCGACAAATATGTTTTTTTTAAAGTCACAGAGAAATCATCATATATTGTTTCATGAAATATTATGGTGTTAATTGAATGTAAGTATCAATCTTTTACCATGTAGCAATTATATTTGATCAATGTATTGATATTTTCACAATTTTAGAACCCCGTAGCAGTCTAGTCCTGGATTGACGGAGCTAAAAGTGTGACCACTGCAGATATCAGAAAACAATTTCAACATTCAAATGTGTATAAGAAGTTGTACTTAATAGTATTCTCCGAAAAAAATTCGACGGATACTATGGATTTGCGATAGTCGTCCGCGTCCGCCTCCACACCCGTGTCTGCGTCCTCAAAGATTTTCTTGTGAATGTGCTACAGGCCACAATTCTCACCCGATGACCATAATTTTCTGCAGACACATATATATTGGTAAGACCACGATACCAATCGTTTCCAGTTGCCAAATTAATTGGTGGCTTGGGGACACAATTCACGTTGGAATCAGCCTGTTTGAGACACATGGCTTGTGAACACTATACAGACGGTAGTTTCCGATAATCTTAATAATATTTGGGAGTCGTGTTGGGAAGGAATAGTTTCTCAGAATGATCATATCAATATTAATATGTTAACGGCCTAACCTATTACAGATAAGTGAAATACCAATTTTGATATATATGATCATTCCAATTGCCTGTACTATGGAAGATAATGGCACTGGTTTCTTGTTCAGAAGGGAGAACTGATGTTTTTGGCGAAGTTACAACATTATTACCAAATAATTTTGTTCCATTGGTTCTACTGCTGAGTACAATAAAAATAGTTAAGACAAGACACATTCATTTTTGGGCTCGGCAAAGTGAAAGGTCGTTCAGCAGAGATTTTGTGGCTGTGGTAAGTTAACATTAATTTTGCTAGTTAAGTCTATTATTGAACAAAATAACAAATAGTTAGGACGAGGACCATTTAATATTGGGCTCAACAAGGTTACGATTAGTAGAGATTTTATGGCTGTAGTAACATTTTGTTAGTAAATAAGTTAATATTATTTTGCTAGAAAATTTTATTATTGAGCACAATAATATAGTTTAGGGGAGGAATATTTTTATTGGGGTCAACAATGTGAAAGTTTTGTTCAGTAAAGATTTTATGGCTGTAGTAACATTATATTACTGAATAAGTTAACATGAATTTTGATAGATTTACGTATGTTCATTACTGAGCACAATAAGAATAGCTAAGGCAGGATACATCCATTATTGTGCTCAGTAAGGAAAATGTTCTGTCCAGTACTGAGTATATGGCTGTAGTACCATTGATATTACTGAATAAGTCAACATCAATTTGGCTAGTTGAGTCTATTATTGAACATAATAAAAAAGGTAAGGCAAGAAAATTTTTTGTTTGTTTTGTGCAGTTGAAATTTAGTAGTAATGTTGATGTTACTTAATGAGTTGACATTGATTTTGCTAGTTAAGTTTATTATTGAGTACAATAAAAATAATTAGGGTGAGTGACATTTATTTTTGGGATCGATGAGGAAAATGTTGTGTCCAGTAGTGATTTCATAGCTTCACTACCAGCAATATTACTGAATAAATTAACATCAATTTTGCTATTCAAGTTTTTGTTATGTTCAGTAGTGATTTCATGGCTGTAGTACCACAGATTATACTGAATAAGTTAAGATTGATTTGGCTAGATATTACATGCTGTGAACCCATTTCATTAATTTGACAACTTTGAACTCAGCTAGCACATATTTTGAATAGAAATAGAAATCTTATTGGACATACTGATCCAGCTTCATCATTTTTCATCATTTTCGAATACAACTTTTTGGTTAACTTCAGGTTGGAATTTCACATTCAAACCTCAATCGAAACATATTTGGGGTAAAATGGAGCTTTTTGCGATCTGGCTCCAATTTCATCATCTTGAAATGCAGTTTTGGTCAATATTCGTTTGGAACATCAATTTTGAACAAAATTTGGTACATTTTTGGGTGAAAATGGAACTTTCGTTTCGGCTTAAATTTTATCATCTTAAAATGCAGTTTACAACTTTTTGTTGTAATATCATCTTGAAACCAGATTTGGCACATATTTTGAGTGAAAATATAGCTTGTGGTAAAACTTTCGACCTGGCTCCAATTTCGTCATCTTAAGTTGCAGTTTTGAGTACCTTTTCAATACCGGAAACCCATATTGGTTTCTGTTTTTAAATTCAACTTGAAACCCAGTTTGGCACATATTTTGAGTGAAGATGTAACTCGTGGTGAAAAGTTCGATCTGGCTCCAATTTCGTAATCTTGGAATGCAGTTTTGGTCAACTTTTACTTGAAAATTGGATTCGAAACCAAGTTTGTCGAATATTTTGAGTTGAAATATAGCTTGTGGATGCAGTATTGGTCAACTTTTATATTGAATTTCCACTTGAAATCAAGGTTCTCAAATTTTTTTAGTTGAAATATATCTTTTGGTGAAAAGTTCGAACTGGTTATAATTTCGTCATCATATCGAACATGTCGAATGGAATTTCTAACAAAGTGATTTCTGTGGTGACCTTAAATTTGATCTTCAATGACTTTGAAAAGTCAAAGCAGCAATTTTGGTGAAAAAAAAAAACAGGTGTGGCTTAACACTTCACTTTTCTATGATAACCTTTCTTAGCCCTTGCTCTAATCCCCCCCCCCCCCCCCCTTTGTTGGTAACAAGAATATGGGGCTATATGGATGATAGGGCTACAGGGGATACACCCCAGCGGTCGTAGGTGAGCGGAAAGCGTCTAGTTTTTACATAGGGTGATAACTTGGACGGTAGGATTGAGTAACGAAATAAGTTTCTGAAAAATAACGAAAGAAAAAAATGCTGATTTGCATGTAAACATCAATACAATCAAAATAAAACATATTACTTGAAATGTGGTGCTGTCTCATTTGCTGCGGTTTCTGCTATGTACAAATTGACTCTAATTTGACAAAATAATATGATCCGAGACAAGATCCAGTATAATTTGTCTCGTCATAATATCCACATAACCTGTATAGTTCATTATGATACATTACTAGTAATAAAGTTTGATGTAGAGGATATATGTAGTGGGTTGAATCGCGTTCATCTGAAGCGGTTTATATCTGTTTAAGACCCCACTCTCACATTTTAGGTTGTACTGAAGCTAAGCTACTCTCCCGAAGTGTCCATCATGCTGTTTCTGGTAGTAGATACATATATCTAACAAAATCAATTCAAAAAGTCTGGTGCCCTCTCATGGTAGCAATTCCTAAAAAATCACCCTTCGGCCCATGGACTATTTTTACACATATCATATCAGACGTGGGATTGAGCATTCAAAATCATCAGTAGTCATATTCAAAGATCACCATGAGGGTATGCCATATGGCTTCCTATAAGCATTTTGTCTGTATACACTAATTTACACATTTTAGGTCAGATATGACCAAGAGATTCAGCCTTCAAAATCGTCGAAGGTCAAGTTCAGGGATTCCGAACGATGGACCATTTATGACTTACTATATGCTCACAATTTGTGCATTCTATGCTGTCATGGGCGCTTTTGGCCTTCATATCAGGCCTTACGAGTAACCTAATGCCACCTCAAGGGCCCTAATTAACATGTTCTGATGGAAATATCTCGGAAAACATGAAATAGTTTTTGAGAGAAGATAAAACAAGTACCAAATTGAGCAAAAACGTCAATGAAAAATGGCCATTCTGACCTTTCAAGCTCATTGGAGATCAAATCTAAGGTCATCACACAAACTGCCGTACATGACATCCACTTTAAAAAAGCTAATGTCTAAGTTCTGTCTCCAAGCGTTCCATGTGAACAGTTGTGGCGGCTCCCATTATGAGAGAAAAAAGTCGGGACAATTTTCAAAAATCAAATTCTTTCTCAACTTTTTTTGTGTGGTGGAAATGGCCCAAACGGGTAGTAGTGTCGAAAAAAATCAAAACGGCCGCCACGTGCAGACCGGCGTTTCAAAGGCATCAAAATTTTTACAGTTTTTGAGAAAATGGCCGCCAAGGTCTAAAATTGACAATTCTCCATTAAAAAAATGGAAAACGTTATTTGAGTATTTTCGTGAAAAATATCAGGAACACAATCGACCATAAGCTTCGAAAATATAAATTGTAGACCGACGACGAGGGACGCAATGACATGGCAATAGGTTATCGGACCAAAGGTCCGGCAACCTAAAATGGTGCCTACCTTTTCCAGGAGCGATGAGCAAGATGAGCGAAAGTTCAATCAACAGTCGTGGGCTGCAGTTTGCTGAAGTGGTGAAGTTGTCCCTTAAAACGCTGCCTTTTATTCACATGACAGATGTAGTCGCGTTATACATACAGCAAACTGGCACATTTCCAAGACTGAATCAGCAGAGGGACCAGAAATAACTACCAATCGCACGGAGCTACAATATACGGAGCCCCTGAGGTGACATACCGAAAATATTTATTAATCCGTGCGCACAAATTAACAAATCGTGCGCACGGTTTACCAATTCGTGCGCACGAATTACCAAACCATGCATACAATTTAACAATTCGTGCCCACGAATTAACAATCCGTGGGCACGAATTACTATTTCGTGCACACGAAATACTAATTCGGGGGCATGAAATACTAATTCGTGCCCAGGAATTGGTAAATCGTGCCCATGGATTAGTTATACCAATCCGTGGCCACGAAGTACTAGCTCGTGCGCATGACATGTTAAATTGTGCCCACGAATTAGTTAAGGTAATCCGTGCACACGATTTAACAATTCGTGCACATGAATTACTAATTCGTGCGCACGAATTAGTATTTCGTGGCCACAAATTAGTATTTCGTGGCCACAAATTAGTATTTCATGGTCACAAATTAGTAATTTGTGCGCACGAATTAACAATTTTTACGAATTGTTAAATCGTGCACACGGATTAATAAATATTTCGGTATGTCACCTTAGGGGCTCCGTATACAATATGCTCGGGTGACAGCTTGACAGTAATTTTTCTTTGTTATTTCCGATTCTCTGTAGGTTTACCTCCAGTGCAGGATTTGTTTTGCAGTTTGGGCAATGGCTGTTATAAAAATGTCAGTTATCAAGTTGTTGTTTCCTGTTGCATTCTGCAGGACAAACGAAGTCACAGCAGACATTTAGGCACGGAATGAACAGCAATCAGATATTCATAAGCGTCCTGTTTTGCTGTATTATTCTGAACTCGTACATCATACTAACGCATACGACAAACTTGAACTGTTACCATGCTCACAATCCGAGAGTCATATCGATATATCCAGATTAATGTTCAATATCAGGCAACAGACTGTTCATAAGGAAAATCATAAACCGTCTTTCGGGTTTCACGTGGTAATTCTTATGAGCATTTCTTACGAACTTTCCTTCATCTACCAGCTACAAGCGTCATGAATTTGAAAATGAGCACTTCCACAGTGTTTGTTTATTATTTCATCAACTAAGTCTGTATATTTTTGATGTTACGTTTTGCATAAGCTGTATAAATCATTAATATATCTGTATAGATACTGCCAACATGGTCGCCAAAGTAAGGCACTATTTCGCTTTAAAAATGCAAACGATATTTTTTCTGAAACACGTATCTTCATTTATATTTTCAGTATGTTTGATCAATATATCATCACAGGCTTTCTGGGAGTACAGCTGTGGCAGTTCCCATTATGAAGGGAAATGTGGCAAAAAGTCCAAAATTTTTTCAAAGGGTGAATTTTTTTCACTACAAATGACCCAAAATGGATAGTAACGTGATTGGAGACAACGTGTTTTTTACCGACCCATTGAACAATCAAACTGGCCACCACACACAGACCGACTCAAGAGCAATGAAACTTAGACAGGTCACGAAGGTGAATATGGGGAGCAGTAATGCGTAAATTAAACAAAAAACTACTTAACAGATTTGAGAAATGGCCATCGAAGTCCAAAATTGGTCGTTTTTCATCAAAACTGGCCGCCATTCTGAAGATATTGTGAAAACGAAAAAAAATCCAGAAAAAAATCAGTCCCTCTCGAATTATTTTTAAGCATTGGGAGCTTTCAAACACTGCTCCGAACAACGATTTGTCGTCGAGTACCAGCAACAATTTGTGTAACAAAATCGAAGTAGCTGACTCTATGGTGTCTCAATATTGCCAGTCGTATAATGTATTTCAAATTGATACAAGCATTTTCGTTTAATCTTCACTTTAAACCATGCTTTCACTGAATAGCTGCAGCTTCTTTTGCTAAATAACCATATTATAATATGCTTTAATACACCATGTTTTTCTGTGAACTGTAAATGTAACAGGAAAAAGTAACGCTGTATGTGAAAATTGCATAGATTGTGCAACTCATCTGATTATGCGTATTTCGGAAATAACAACAAAAATTGCTACGTCAATTTGAAGCTGCCACACGAACATATTTTGGTGCGACAGCTGTGGTCTGTCTAAAAAATGCCACGTTTTGAAAGAAAACTTCACCACATAATCCCACCACATACCACGATGACGACTGTGGATTGCAGTTCCACTCTTCACTCTAAAAAAAGGTAAAACATTGTCACTATTGAAGTAATAGTTTAGATTTAATTTCAATATAACTTGTTACAGACTGGGCTTCTCCAAATTTTGCGGAAGACTACAATTGTTATAATCTCTTATCAGTAAACTTCCCCCAAAATAAACAATGTAACCAACATCACTTCAGCTAACTAAACGATGTTTGATAACTGTAGGCGGTTTTTTTTTCACAGAAAAGAAATAAAATCGACATGAAAATAGCACTGGGATTCGCAATGTTCGGCCTAGCTGTAAGTATATGACCCACCTTGGCTTTATGCATCTTGTCATTTTGAACCGATTATTGCCTCCTCGCTGATAAATATTGTAAAGCGATTCCAGAGTTTTGACGGGCAGTATATATAATGAAACGTTGCAAGACAATTCCACAATTTCGTAAACGCATTCAATGGTATACATGTGATTATATATATTGACATCATACAACGATATGATCCATACAATGATATAGTCAATAGCTCACACAGTAGCCTTTTGGTTTGTGATTCGGTAATCTCTGTTCCTGGCCTATGGGGTTTATTCGGGTTTCTAGATTGTTGGGCAGCTTTGTGTTAATATCATCTGGTACAATGTACAGTGCAGTAACTATTGCGATTTCTCAACCTTATTCTCGACCATGACCTTATTTCTTGACGCTGACCTCCCAAACTTCTCAAGTTGTATGCTGCATATATTATGAAAAGTATTCGTCTGAATATCGTCAATATTCATTTTATTCCAACCGCTTAAAATATCACAAACCCGTGATTTCAAATTTTCAATCCGTGATTTCAACTTTTCAGTCCAATTCAATCCAATTCAAATTCAACCTATGACCTTTGCATTTTCAACCTTGCGCAATAATAGGGAATTTTGGTCGTACGACCATCGACAGCATAGCGAATGATGAAGAATAGACCATACCAAAAATAAGCGAAAACTGCTTTAATCACGAATAGAAGAAGTATTGTTTCTTTTTTCAATTTTGACCTTTTTTGATACCCTGATCTTGTCGTTCAATTATGAGCTCTAAACTTTCACAGTATTGTTTACATGATACAATCAGTCACATCTCATGGGCGAAAACTGTTTTGAAAAAGAGGAAAAAGATAACTGGCTTCACATCAACTGGTCTCGAATCTCGGGACACCTGAATTAAAGTCCTGAAATCATGTCCCCGCATTTTCGTACGACTTTCGGCCAGAAAAAACACATATGATTGAATTATGGCTGAAAATATACAACAATTATTGGACGAATCAATTTTGAAATGAACAGAAGACATGGGCACTTATGTGATTTTCCTATTCTCCATTGTGTAGACAATAATTGTGGAATGAGCCCCACTCGGATTCCAATTCATCCCGTCAATTTTCTGGCTGATCGGGTTCCTCTCATAAATACATACCCGAGCAGACAAAGAAACAAACAGACAGACCCAAATACAATATATTTCATACACCGTATGGCCAAGGATCGTCTATAATAGGATGTCCAACTCTGCTCAATGTGGACGTAAAAAAATGTGATTACGTATAATGACGAAATTTCATTTGAGCGTGTCAAAACAGTGACAGGTGTAGTCAGGAGGAAATTTCACACAGGGTGGAAACGTAGTACAGACTTTTTCTGTCGATTGATATGGCTTCATAATGGTCTAAGACAACCTTTTTCAGAGGGTGTGTAAAATTTTCTCCCGGGCTAACTTTTTTATGGCCTTTTTCAAAATGGCCGACATCGAAAATTTGGTATTTTAGGAAAAAAAACAAAATTATCCTCCTGGCATGATGCTTTTGGTCTATTAAGGTGACATTTAGTTACATGGAGATATATTCTTCATAACAATACTAATAATACCGATTCAAACGCCCCGAAAATGGAAAAAATCCAAGATGGCCGCCAAATTCTTGCCATTTTTACACAAATGTTCATAACTTCCTGCCAAATTGAGATGGGAAGCCAATTTTGGTGTTTGACCCTGGGTTTTGGGGTATGAGGATTTCAAATATATAACCAGTTTTGTGTTTGGATGGTTTGAAGCTGCTCAGAATCCAAGATGGCTGCCAAATTTTAGCCCGATTTCGCAAATAAGCACCAATGACCGACATATATATCAAGATAACAAGCCAACTCTGGTGGCCAGTCCTGGGCTTTGGGGTATGAGGGTGCTACTTGAAGAAATACTCTTGTGTGTAGATGGTAACTGGCCAATTTATAGGTGTTCAAAGGCGAAGATAACCATTAATTAATGTGAAACATGTAAACGAACCCGTCTAATAGCACCCACTTGCACAAAATCAACAGAATCAACCACTATCAGACAGAAAAAAAATATTTCTGAGCTAACTCCTCGGGAGGTCTGACCAGACTCTCACCAGACCATCCTCACCAGACCATCCTCTACATTGGGATTTCTCATCATAGTCACCATGGAGCCCTTACAGAGTGTAACATTAGCAGAAAGGTTGCATTCAATGGGTACAGGTGTTGTATTCTTCTTCAAGCCAGATATATTCTCGATAACATTCACAGCCACAATCTTCGATTTCTGTCTGTTCAAAGAATCAGTCTGCAGCAGCAACTTTCTGGAAAGAAAACACATGAAGTACATCTGTTTGGATCTGTGATCCTTAAGCATCTCCTAATTTTCAGAGCTCTATGATTCAACATCTCCGAAAACGATTTGTCATTTTTTTGTCTCATTATGTCGGTCAAAGTAGTAACCTTGAAGTCGTCCCAAGGCTCTGCAAGGGCAGCTGGGTCTCAGTATTTGTCCTTTTACATGCGGCAGTGGATAAAATCACTGACTGCCAGAATCATGAAGAACTTTTGTTTCTCATGAGTTGATCCAGACGACCTCTGATGAAATTCAGCAAGCCTCTGCTGAGATCTCATCAATGATTATCAGCTCGAGGTTTTGAAACCTAACCTTTGGGGGCAGTGATGAGCTCTTCAGCAAGTGGTATATACTTTTGTCCCACACCCCTTTGCATGGAAGCATGGTTCCGCCACTGATGGTAAATGCTTCTTTGCCAGTTGCAGCCACACATCAGAGCTTTGATGATATAAAACTTTCCTTTACCAATATATTGAAAGTCCCCAGACATTTTTCCATTCATCTTATCGATGTACCACTAGCGAGTATGAATGAAAACTTTCCCTTGCATATTGTTCATGCACTGCATGAGAACTTGAGCCTGATTCTATGGGATTGCCAAGATGCTGTGCTCTACTGACAACTGAGCCGCCACTTTATGGGGCAATGTGTGCCAAGGCATCTTCTGCAAGATGATTTTCTCGAATCTCTTCATGGCTACTTCAACCTGTTTGATATTATTTCCAAATAGCGCTTGCTTTTCTCTAGTAATGTTGCTGATGCTTGTCCTTTTGCCATAGTAGGAAATGCTCCCACTCATTTGAATCCATTCCAAAGTGGTTAAGATAAAGAACCATGAGATTCTGATAATGTTTCTCACTGTCCCTACAGATGTGCAAGCTTTACTGAAAGATCTCCGTCTTCAGATCTATCATTTATTCCCAGCCAACTTCGATGAAGCATATGGAACATTGGACCGGTTGTCGTTGTTATGGGTAGAATTTTCTTCAGATGGTTCATAATCTCTACCTGGTTTACTATCAACATTGAAGAGGGATACAATTTCAACCAGACAGGTCTTTGAGAATATCTATAGGAGGGCGTGCATAGTACATGTACATGTACCTGTCTAGTACAGATATACAGTGTAGCCACACGTAATCAATGCCTGAATCTCAGTGGCCCAGCAGTAAGAATGGAAGTGTCAGTCTGGTACTTGTCGGATCTGCAAGTATCCAAACAACATGCCGACTACAGTTTTTGAGAGGTGTGCCTGTGGCCTTGTAAATAGCCTCCATGACACTCATCTCCCTGTTGGTCAGGTATGTTTTGCCTAGTCATTGTAGCTTATCGTCTTGAAATGAAGCTGAACATCATTTATAATGTCATGTAACTTGCTGTATCTCGTCTAATCAACGTCCTCTGTGTTGATATATTTGTTAATAACGTCAACAACTTCCTCATCAAGTTATTTGTCCAGCTCAGGAGAATTTTATACTCAGATAAGGCAGTGAATGTAAGTACCAATGTGAGGCCAATCTCCTCGTAGAAACTCAATTGAAACATAATAGTCACAGACTTTGCCAATTTGATTTGATGGTGAAGTGATCATCAATTTCAAGAGTTTTTTTACTATCTGATCAAACATTCTGGCAGCTGTTATATGGTTTTAAATGCCTAATATAATATACTTGGTATTGATATGCCTGATATAATATACTTGGGTTTGATTGCTCGGAAAAAAAATTATGCCTGGTAGTGGTACTGTTTATTTTGAAGTGCGAGTGAGTGCTAATTAACATGTTTGTTTGCATGTGTTTTATTAATGAGTCCTTATCTTGGCTTTTGGACAGTTGGATAGCTTTAAACTGGCCAATCACCATCTACACACAAAAGTATTTCTTCAGGTAGCACTCTCATACCCCAAACCCCAGGAATGGCCACCAAAATTGCCTTCTTATTTTGAATATGTGACGGTTATTGGCGCTTATTTGCGAAATCGAGCTATCGTCTGGCAGCCATCTTGGATTCTGAGCATCTTCGAACCATCCAATCATGAAACTGGTTATTTATTCGGAATCCTCATACCCCAAAACCCAGGGTTAGACACCAAAATTGGCTTCCTATCTCAATTTGGCAGGAAGTTATGAGCATTCATGTAAAAATGGCGAGAATTTGGCGGCCATCTTGGATTTTTTCCATTTTCGGGACGTTTGAATCGGTATTATTAGTATTGTTATGGGGAATATATCTCCATATAACTAAATGTCACCTTAATAGACCAAAAGCATCATGCCGGGAGGATATTTTTTTTTCTTCCTAAAATACCTAATTTTCGATGTCGGCCATTTTGAAAAAGGCCATAAAAAAGTTAGCCCGGGAGAAAATTTTACACACCCTCTGAAAAAGGTTGTCTTAGACCATTATGAAGCCATATCAATCGATAGAAAAAGTCTGTACTACATTTCCACCCTGAGTGCCATATGCTCAATATTCCTCCTGACTAGTGCTCGAAATTTAGTTTTTCATATTGCTTATCAGTTCACTCATAGTGAGAACATACAGAATCGGGCCCTGGGATTGAGCTCAGTGATCTGGGAGGGCACGCGTGTGGGGTGGAGCCTCATTGTCATCCACAGTTTGTCTCTCTTCCCACTCGCGAAAATATTTTTGATGTGGTCCAAGCACGTGCATGTCTGAATGCGTGTTTTTGAGCACATCCACGTCAATAATTAAAAAGGTTACCATTACATCTTTTCAAAAATTCCGGATAGAGAAGCATTATCCATTACCTCGGAAATATCCCGTTTCCAAGGAAATCCGATCAAAACTGTCGGTATGAGAACCATTCTAATATCATTGCAATACTCAACTTTCACTAAATTTGGAGGTAAATGTTCTGTCCCATAACTCTGAAAAGAATCTATCTTTCACCTGAAAAATACCACCAGAGTTACATCAGAACTTGCTCTCTATTATGTGGGGTTTTTCTTAACGAGGCGCCAATTTTATTGTCACCATGAGTGGGTCGGTTCTACAGGCGTTTTCGGTGGCAATAAAATGGCATTTCAGGACTTTGAACGGTTGCCATGGCAACAAAAATCAACCGATTTCCATGGAAACTGAATATTTTCAACCCGAGAGGTTATTCATCCCATTGCTTAAATTTAAAGACGATTGGATTAAACCCGTTCGAGTTACAGCCTTCGATTCACACACAAACATATAAACGGACACTCACAAATCCCGACCCCAATACCACATCATCGGTAACGCGAATGCTGAATATTGTTGAAGAAATTTAGGCCGTACCCCCACTCAGTGCAATCACCTATCATTTATTTCAATATATGATTCACAACTCTGCTCATGTCCATTACAAATCGATGTGCCCATTCTGATTTTTAGCGCCTGGCACCGTTTCAACACGCTCAAATCAGAATTACGTAATATTACGTAATCACGCCTTTTTAGGCAGAGTTGGATATCCTATTATAGAGGATCCTTGGTATGGCCCTGGTGATGTCATCATGATTTTGGCTCCAAATATATGATCGGGCTTCGTTTTCAATACAAAATGTCGTATAATCGCTTTGCAATTGTTATCATTCAAATCTGGTTGTGTTGATGATGATAATAGCTTGGTATTGTGAATGATATCATTGGGTTGATTATGTTGAGGCGCTGTAAAATACCAATATTAAATCACAAACATATGCCTCTATTATTCTCAAAATACCGCAATGTATGTAGACTGCCATTGAATTCAAATTTCCATTCCATGCTAATTACTGTCGAATCCAGGTGGGAGTGCTGGAAGAAACCCGTACGTCTATTTGATCCATATACTCTCTCTCTCTCTCTCTTTCTCTCTCTCTCTCTCTCTCTCTCTCTCTCTCTCTCTCTCTCTCTCTCTCTCTGAAACAGGAAAATGCGTGACTAAATATTATACCATTTGATACACAGAAAATGACATTTAAACATGTCTTAAATTATACCCCCGAAATGTATCAAAACTGTAATCATAAAATCAAATCTCAACAAACAATTTCTTCGAGGCTAAGTATCAATACCCTGCCACGTTCGTGTACATTTCAACATTGATCCTTATTGTTCTTGCTGACGACTGTGTGGGTTTGGGTGTGAAGGCATGGCTGGCTGTGTGTTCCTTCAGCTATTCACTTTCGGTTGACAATTGTATATAACAATTTGGTTATATATTCACATCTTGATTACGCAAGTCCGCTTTGTGAAATTTACATGCATTCGCTCAGCATGCTCAGATTCAGTCGTACACGTACAAAAATAAATTTGACATCCATCTTTGCTCCCTCATAGTTCACAACCAGAAGAACCTGTTCCGAGCCGTGCACGTCTTTTGTTTCCCATCGAGTACAGTCATTCACGGACATTACCCGGATCTCAGGGTATACGACTGCTCGGGGGTGTACGATGGTCGAATGACTCCAGGTGTGGAAGGAGCTTGGGCAGTCGACGGGGAGAAGGAGGACTCCACTTTGCTTCTAACCATGCAAAATGAATTCACTTTGACTAAGGTGACCATCTATAGTAGGTGTACGGTACAGGGCCAGTTCAGTGGAGCTTACATCCAGTTCGACGACGGAACCATCATAGACGTGAGTGTATCGTTGTTATGTGTTGTGGCTACACAAGTAGTGACACCACAATTACAGTGCCCTGATGCTTTCGCACTTATTCGAGACTCAGCGACATTGCAGTATCGAGGTAGGCCTAGATCTCTTTATCGTCGGTATGCCGAACTTTATACTGGTGTTTCACCTTTCTAGCCAATGACGACTTATCTTCGTATCGGTCTTTGGGAGAACCCCCTGTTAACTAACCTCACATGTACAGCTGCCTATATCGTAACGCTAGTTCCTGACCGCATAAAGGGCGAATCACTTGACTAATGCACCTGTATTGGGGGGGTTAACTTGACCAGTATGAGATGTATCGGATCAGTTCGATAAAGATGACCTCGGGGAAGAGGTCTTTTCTAAAGAGGGAAGCACTGCAGCGTTGTAAAGTGTTGTGGCTAGACAAGTAGTAACACCACAATTATATTGTTGTTCAGCAAAGTGAATATTAACAAAATCATTGACCTTGCTCGAGTTCTCATGCATGTGTCACCCAATTTCTGATCATTGTCGTGGATTTAAATACAAGTAGATTTTTAATTATCAACAGAAAGATTTCCCTTGCGACGGGGTGAAGTACGCGGAGGTTGACGAACTGCTCAGTGCATGTGCTGGGCAAATACCCAACGTGATCGAGTTGAACAACGTGAAAACTAGCTTCATCGACATCAGTTTCAAGCCCGTCTGCAAGATGAACTGTGAGCCTAACTGCCACGCGGGAATTCGTGAGATCGAAGTTGAGGGTTACCGGAACGTCATCAAAGATACCGGTGTGACTTGTGAGGCATCAAGCACTGCCTCCGGATCTGACTGTATGCACGCGTACGACGGCAACATGGATCCCGCTCACACCGGGTCATGGGCCTCACAGAACGAGGGTCTCGCCGCCTACCTGAAAATATTCTTCCCGAGGTCATACGTGCTGCTGTCCATGGAAGTGTACAGCAGGTGCATACTGAATGACCAATACACTGGTGCCTATCTAGAGTTCGGATTGCTTCAGAGAGGAACGGTATGATGACAGATTCCTATAATACAATTTGTATGAAGCCTTATATATATGACGTACCAAATATTTTTAGATAGACCTAACCCGTGGTGCCAGTCTGGTGTATTAGGAAACTCTAGTCTATGAAGCTGTGCAACCGAATGAATTGACTTGTATGTTTATGTGTGCATGTGGTTATCAGCTATTTGACAGCGAGACCTATACTTCAACATTTGCAATTTCAAACTCTCGCCCCTGAAAACACCAGTGTGGCATAGGATGTAAATATTTGTCTGGACTTTGTTTTTATTCCAAAAATGTATTTAGGTTTGTTATTGTCATCATCAAGATCTAGTCGTGTCAGTGGTCATGGGTTGATACCTCCATTTTCAACTCGTGCGTAATGATTTAGGGTCGAAATATGTTGCTTGATTTACCTTTATACCAGATGATGTTCGCGTGTGATGGATCCAGTAGCACAGATGGCGACCTTCTTACCAACTGTCAGAATCTGAGTCCATATACCTGGAACTTCAGTCAAGTCGATCCCCTCACGAGGTCGAACCACATCTACTTCACGTTCATGGAGCAGTGCAGGCCTGGATCTGGGGGTCACCCAGGCATCAGAGAGCTCGTAGTCAATGGCTTCGAGTACTAAGGCGGTCGAAAAGCGACAAACAATGTTCAATACTGTTCAGTTTGTGAATGTCTCAATCAATGCATGTGTGTATTGAGGGCATCCGTTGGTATATATGTGTAGCGATTATAGACGGACGACTGAGACAGTTAAAAGAATAATCGCCCTTGGACTCTGCCCCCATCCCCACGCGACTAGCAGACACCGACTGTGACTGACGACTGACTTTACATGGACAGACAAGAGGACCTGTGTACTCGGTACTAGGCAGAGTACACGCGACTCGCGTACCAGGCCCGACCAGCCCGACTGATTAGAACTCCCCCTAGACAAAGACAGGTCGCGCGAGCAGACAGACGAACGACGCGCGGACGCGTTGCCCCGCACTTTTTTAGAAGAGACTTTGAGGAGAGTACACATAGCAGAGATTTTGTGGATATTGTGGAACAATTATAAAATAACGGGACTGGACTCAGCATCTAACTGGGATCAAATAATATTAATAATTATAAAGGACTAGGATAACGTGTGGGATAAATGCATCATCGAGAACTGTGTACCCATGTACGAGTGACATCGTTAGGATAACTGAATAAATACATGAACGAGAACTCCAGTCGTGTTTTGATCCAGGCGTACACCGTGAACTTTGGATAATATTAGAGTGTACGTGAACTCGTGAATCCACACAACAACATTTATTAATTAAAGCGATCACCCTGCCAATCGAGAGTCAAGTGACGCCCTAAAAACAGTTGGGGTTCGCAATTGCCCCGGGCTTTAAGGCCAAAAATTGTCCACATATGCATTACACAGTTGTCAAATTGTGTCCTCTCTACAATGATGAATGTAAGAAGTGCGCTCAATAAATACTTGAATTCACCTTTGTAGTTTCTTTCGTGTCTAATTATGAACGTATGGACTGAGAGCGATCCATTGTGGACTATAGATGAATGCACTATGACGGTAGCGGCAATGTGGTATAATCTACTGAAGGTTTTTCTATATCTTCGTATAAGATGTAGGTGTAATATGTTCATTGAACGGTTCGTCGGTGTCGGCTGGAAACTTCGGCTGTAGTCGGTGCCCTCCGATATGAACAGCTTGTTTTTGATTTCTTTCCAAAAGCGGCTTGTCATCAGATGGGCAGGTATCTGTGAGAGCTGCTCTGTCGTTGCTCTGTTTCTCACATATGCAGTATACGTGTCACCGGTGGATCTCTATCCTACTAAAGACTCCCAGCAACAACTTACATAACAACACAAACATTCCCTATAGCCAAATCAGATTGCGGACAGTCTGATCACTGATCCTGTTGTTTCTCCTGTGGCTTTTCTGAGAACCGCCATTGATGTTGAAATAGGGAACGGAGTTTGATGTCGGGTGTCGGGCCTTTGGAGAACTTTGAATCACAAAAACCCATACCGGGGATCCCCGTATTTAAGCCCCTCTTTGGATAAGCCCATGGGCTATTACAAGGGGAGTACTACTCTTGCATAAGCCCATGGGCTTATAAACGGAATAAAATTTTGTCTCGCATCAGGACTGGGCCTATATTTGGGGAAAACGCAGTTGACGTTTTGTTTTTTGTAGGAGGCGTTGGTAAGTGTTGGTACCTTGAATAAGCTACTGAATTGATTGAGGAAAAAAAAAAAATACACGTGCCTTGCCTAGGGCTTCTAGTACGTATACACATGACCAGCTGGATTTTATCACGTACATGCATGCATAAGCATGTATATGTGTACCTTTTTATTTGTCATGAGTGCATTTAATATGACAATGAATATCTGTGATTATAGGCTACACTGGAATAAATGTTTGTATAGATATAGCTATCACGCACAAAAAAAGTGCTTTCCCGTCTAATCCATTGTAAATTCAAGCGTGCAAAATAAAAGTCGTGAAATAATTATTCCCCAAATATATGCCCATGAGCTTATATATGGAGTTAAATTTTATTCGACACCTTTCCCCCAATTATAAGCCCAGGGCTTAAATACGGAGATCCCCGGTATTGTGGAATGACCCTATAAAATGCAAGGCATCAAAAAAAAGAATAACCGGGGCCCACGATTTACGTTGAAATACACACATGATGAACATAAGTGAACAATTCTAAAAGGAGCAATGAAATAAATGACAAGGATGTAATATATCCAGATTGTTCCAGGGTATCGCTACATTTTGACATATACCACTTCAAACCGAAACATAACAAAAATCCTTTACTGGGATGAAAGTGAATGTCCTTTTGTGAAAATAATATGTCACAATAAATTTTGTACCAAGAGCAAGATTACAATGAAAATTTGAAATGTATTACAAATCATGAAAATATTTTATTGCAAATTGGCTGCTGCCAATCTTACATCCTTTAGCCAGGTCAGGCCACGGATCGCCATGACGTCCATAGGAGTTTAACGTTGCATCGATAAATACATCGCACGCATAATGTGGGCAAATATTTTGTTGGCTCGTGCAAGTTCTTGCACATTCATCATAACGGACTATATCATACTGAAATTGAGTGTGCATACGCTGTTCATTTACCAATATTTATTATTAAATGGCATGTGTACCATGGCTGATATATGCCATAGTTTTATTTTCCAGATTTCATTCATTTATTTTTATATAAGAAAATAAAATGCACATACTTAATACTAAATATGCGTACTTAATATTAAATACGCGTACATAATATTCAATACGCGTACATAATATTAAATACACGTACTAAATAGTATATATGCATACTTAATACTAAATATGCGTACTTACGGTGGCTGATATATGCCATAGTTTTATTCATTAGTTTTCATTTATTTACGATATTTTCCAGATGGATGTAATACAATACGCGTACTTAATGTTTAAATATGCGTACTTAATATTAATTACGTGTACTTAATATTAAATACTAATTTGCTAATTTTTAAATTAGCAAAAATGGATGTGGTTATGTTGCTGTGTATGTCTCGTGAAACAAGGTATATATCAAGCGACATGGCGCTGCAAAAAAGAACAAAATATCTAACTGTCTGGTATTTAATATTAAGTATGTATATTTAACATTAAATACACGCATTTAATATTGAGTATGTGTGAAATAAATATGCGTATTTAATATGAGGTACGTGTATTTAACATTAATTACACGTCTTTAATATTATATACGTGTATTTAATATTATGTACGTGTATTTAATTTTAAGTACGCGTATTCAATGTTAAGTACGTGTATTTAATATTAAGCATGTGTATTTAATATTAAGTACGCGTATTAGCTCGTATTTGAACATTAAGTACGCGTATTTAATATTAAGTACGTGTATTACACCGTCTGGAAAATATCGTGAATGAATGAAAACTAAAGAATAAAACTATGGCATATATCAGCCACCGTACATGTGTTTCGTTCCTCCACCAGTATTACCAGTTCCGCAACCTCTAAATCTCAATCAAGATGTGAGATTTTGTTTGATAAGTATTTGTTTGCATTTTTAGCGTGTGCGAATTTTGCATATCCTCGAAATTTGGGTGTAATCTGTTGCATTCGAGTGTATCTTCCGTTGCATGATTACAACATTTCAATCCCTGGTGGATGTAAACACGACCGAGTTCCTGGATATGGCCATATTCCAGATATTTATATATATGCCATTTTCGGCTGAAATTTAATGGTGTAAATTACCAAAAAAATTTCAGTATCATCAGTGTCAAAGTCAATTTCATCTAAAATCAGCAACATATATTTTGTTGTCAATAGGTATTCGATATGGAGTGTTGCGACAGTTGATGGTATTTTTGTTCATGGTTATGAGGTAAAAAAAATCATTCACCTTCAAACCTTCACCTTTGGATGGCAAAAACCAAGAACGCATTTGTGCATATGAAATCTGTTTTTGTATTTTGATAAGATAACCTGCACAAAATGTTACATATCTTTTTCATGGGAATCAATTAATTGCAAGGGAATTTGGTTATGTCTATCTGTTCCATGAAGGTGGTTGAGAAGTATTGGCCATATATAGCGTCCATATTTGGAATCAATTTCTAATGATTTTCTGAACATGCACGTACACGCGGTATGATGAAGCCATAACACTTTCTGCAAACATCAATAATAGACGACAACCTTCCTTCAGCCATTGGAAATTTTATGACATTCCAATGATGCAAATCAAAGCATTTACAATCGATAGATTTCTTTGATTTGGCAAATCAACAATGCGCAATGGTGGCGGCGCTTTCAGTCCAACAGACCAGGAAAGTCTTGATGTTGCATTCGGCGCTGGGCCTGCTGCGGCTGCCTTCAATACATGTGCATTATCCGCGAGTGCATATGATTACAGCTCAATAGGCCTCGAGCGACAGTAGGCTACTGATGTTAGGATTCGGTCGCGATGTTTGTTCTTTGCACTGATCGGGACCGCTTTGAGTACCACCGGAAGTCGGTGATCGTGGTGTCACGGTCCACAGAGCACGCGATCAGCGCCAAAAGAGCACATGACTTGTGACGTTGAAAAGGCTAGTGCGACAAAAAGTGTTCAATATAACGGAATATTGATACTGAGTAATCATGCAAGATACATTCTTCGAACGTGGGCGTAACATAAATCGGTGCCTTATAGCACCACGTGGAGTACGCAACTCTTTCACAATAGAGCTGATGAGTAGGCTAAAATCAACATATGGAGGGAAAAAATTATGCAAACTGTATCGCGGTGTGACAGTGCCAGATCATTGGCACTTTGGCAGTGTCCAGGAATAAATAAATATTGGGATAGAAGTAAATGGGATAAATTCCTATCCTTCAAAGAAGGATTAGTAACACCAGAACTGGAGAAACTGACACCCATATAACTGATAAACAGTCTTCTCAAATCGCAATAAAGATCTGTTGATTCCTATCAGCAACCTAGCCCCAGCAGTGGCTCTCTAACCTGGAAATCGGTGGTCCCAACCGCCCTCACAGATCTCTTGGTAGGAGAGGGCCACTGGTGGGGCTATCAGCAACCAGCCCCAAGGAAGGATCAACTATCATGCCACAAAATTTGACCAAACGTCAGTCGAAGTGTCTACCCCCAAGACTTGATCGTCACACTAATGCAAACCTGATTTTTTAAGGGGTTTGCCTTCAAATACCACTTAACATATTTTGTGGTAGACATAATCTTGTGTTTGAATGCTAATGGTAATCTTGGTCGAATCCAATTTCAATGAATCATGCAGATTAAAATTATTTCCTATTATTATGTTCATATCACAACCATATACTCTATCTTCATTTTTTGTCTCGAGCAGCCAATTTGTCCGTATGAAAAAAATATGATATTCATGCTCACTTTTCCTTAACACCTAATTTCACATCCCCTATGGCAGTTCCATGAACTTTTCTCGACTTTGCCTGGATTCTCTTGAAATTTACACACAGAAAGAGAATAATCGAATGACCCATTGATTGATTGACTTTCCCGTAGTATCACTATGCAAATTGTGAAAACAAATCCTTCTAGTGGTTTCGGGGGAGAAAACATTTTTCAAAACAATGAATGTATTGATACAATGAATTTTAATACATATAGGCAAATACATTACGAGAATAATACATAAATGTGATAACAAGGTGACACATGGCTCGATCTAATGGATGTTCTACCTGTGAATTTTTCAAGAAATAAGTAAGATAATACAATACAATAAACAAACATTTTTACGTTGAGTTCAAAACAACTTTTTTTATGACGTCGGCAATGGGTACTCGGTGAACAGACTGATAAACGCAAAGAAACCAACGAAATGTCATATAAAAACTGTTCACGCATAAGTAATAAATGCCTTTATGCCTTCATCCATGTGTATCCACACTGATTCATCTCCATGTAATCCACTGTACCTGTACCGTCCATACCTGTAAATCGTTATACATTTTCTCAATAAGTAGAAAATCCCACGACCAATATACAGTACACATTTCGGTGGTGATATACCAATTAACGTGAATGAAGAGACGACAACTGAAAAAGTTGATATTGATACATGATCATTCAACATGATCAAGTGTGAACCTGTGAGTGATTGCACAGCAGTAAAGAAACAAGCAAATATAGATGAATATACCACTGGTTACAAAAAAAAGGAACTTCGTACAGGAAACTACACAAAGCTCACAACTAATACACTTCTTTTCACATATATTTGTAGAACCATAGAAATTGAAAAGCCTCTGATACAAAGGAATGAGGGCACTTTTGATAGGTTGGAAGCACCAGTAACTTTGACTTCGTTATTTTTTTGTGGGTCTCTCTCTACCCTTTAAACAAGAGGCAAAAATATGTTCCACGAAATAGCTCCAGATATCGAGATATTTATCGCAGCAATCGGAATTATATTAAACAACATACTTGGAAGTAATAAGTATATATCAAGAACAATTACTAAAAACGAACTAAGGAGTAAACCGATAATAAAAACCAAACTGCCATCTATCGTAGCATACATCATATCCTTCATTTTACTAGTATGCTGACATTTATGCAACCAAACGAGTCAACACCGAACACTCACTCGTTTGTGACATAGACGCCATGTATGAAACCCGACAAATATGTTTTGTTCTGTTTCCACACACCTGATGAAGGCCTGTGTTGGGTCGAAAGCTTGTGATTCTATAAACTACTGATAAGTCTTGAATGGTGTTACCAAATTTTCGTTATATCACAGACAAATAGCAACAGAAGGAAAAACAAAACTAAAGATCAAAGCAGCGTGTGGATCAACCCTTCCTTGTAGCACGTGTTCCTCAGCTTTCGTAGATGATCCAGTAACCTGCACCCGTGGTTGTCGACTCTTCAAGCATGTTTAACAATGTGGATCCCACATGTTCTAAGTGTGTTTTTGCTTCATCAGGTGGATATGGAGACTTGCCAAGGTCATATTTTACTGAGTAGGACGGTAAGTTTGCGCGCTCTTCATCCTCCATCAGCTGAGAAATTAACCCTTTCACTGCCGGAGGCGACTTAAGTAGACAGGGGGGTTCACTGCCGAAGGCGACTTTAGTCGACCAAAATTAGGGTAAAACAGGGCCAACTGAAACACGATAAATTAACATTATATTTATGTTCCGATAATGAAATTTTGGAACTTATGTTCTATACATTGTACTTAGAACAAACCCACCCTATATTCTATTATAATTTAAAAAGTTTCAAAAAAATATTTAAAAATAAATATGCCACTTGAATATATAATTCGTAATTTCTGCAAAATAACTTGGCAATGGGATACAAGGTCTGAAACAGTTTTTGGCAGTGAAAGGGTTAAAGCCCAAGTCTATACCAAGATGTAAAGATTATTTGCCAGAGGATATCCATTATGCAATCACCAATGTATGATATGGTGGTTCCTCCACATCGTCAATTATGTTTTGGTGATTGACAGGTAGGTCTACTCACCTTCACAGTAACAAGAGCAATTCTTCTCACCAGGCGACACAAGATATCGCTCTACCAGTGGAAAAGACAGCTTTCAGTAGTCTCCCGCTGGCACCAAGTGGCATACGTCCACTTTGTCCTCGACAGCCTCACGTAACCTGGAGTCTTCGTCAAACAGCTCTTTGAGTATTTCAAAGGCGATTGTGAGATGTATCTTCTTATCCTCTGTGATGATATCTTTTCCTCTTTTCTCTCTTCTATGAGTGAGAAATAGTGAAACTGCTGGGCCATGTCGTGTGATGTTTGTGATGTTGAAGTTACTGGGCAACGTGCATTTCTTGTAAGCTACAGCAATCATCCTGTCGAAATGCTCTTGGACGCCATTGGCATGGAGGAAGCATCTTTTGTGATCTTCCGCGCAACTGACGTTTCTCTCTTGACAATCTTTACAGTGAATGAATGTTTGCCAAACTATGGTGGGTTGTTCCCGAAATCAATCTGGAAATAAGACTTCTGAATTCTACTTTCCCCTTCGCCTTGGAGGTTCCTCGGTTTCGTCGTCGTTCGCGTCGTATATAGTCTGGATCAGTTAACCAGTTTTCCATCACCAAAATGCAATCAAAGTCACTGATAGGAGTGTGGACTCTTTCGGCTGCACTTCCAACCTCTTCCAGCCGCCCTGCGAATCTATCCGATCCGTCCGCAAGTAAAACATGCTCGTGTTTATTATGTATCACCTTTCTTCATCACCTAGATGGCTCTATTTTGTCTTGCGTTTCACTCATCTTATACTTTTGGAGTGCCTTGTCTGTGTAAATCGGGCTTGTGGATACATTCGCATATGGCTTCTCACATTACCTCACTGTCGTCATTATTAACGTAAAAGAGACTATTTAATACTTTAATAATTGTACCAATATGCAGCTTACACATGTACGCAAACTCACATGACTACTTGACATTTATGGGATGCCAATAGACAGTCACAATTTTTAATCTACTTTCTGTTGAATAATCACTCAATACAGCGATAGACACCCGTTCATAAAAGCTACTTTATTTTCCGAAGTATGTTTTAGTGCTTTGGATGTGTCTAGTTAGATATTCCTAGTACATGTATGTCTTTCGCGAACATGTTTTGACTACTTCTGTTAATAAAATATTTTATTTTTTCCTATCATTCACTTCAAGTCTCATCTGAAATGGTTATGGCTGCGAATTGTGTTGACTCGGTCATGGGCTTGATTGTGAAATGGCGTATTTTGATCCACCATTAAGACCTAATTAGGTGGTGCATTTTCATGGTAATTCTTACTTAACAACATATCAGATTACACGAAAATACGTACAAACAGAAATACGCAATTTAGAGTGTCGCCCCGTGCGAGAGAATGACCAATAGGCACCATTTATCTGCTCATTGTCTGTTAATTCGCGTGACCACTCTGCATCGAGGACCAACTTTGTATCGGAACTCGAGTAGATTGCTCGCCCCACATCCATTGACTCGTAATTATGCTTTGAGCGTTCCAAGTTTGTGACAGAACACCGCGCCACTGTTACGACTTATTCATTTGCCCACTTTGCAAGTCCATAAAACCCCTCGCCGGGCATAGTGACTTTGTGGGTTTCGTTCCAATGGCCCTCTAATCAAGCGGGTCTCTCTGAATGTGAAAGCCACATTCGTAACCGCCGCCATCGGTTGCAGACAGGTATTTATAACTCTGCGCGCACGTATTATACATGAAAAACTTCTTGAATAAATAGCGCTCCCGTGACTGGACGGGGGCCGGTCCCGCCGGCTTTTCCGTGTTTCACTTATCGATCAGGTACTTCGATACCGGCCCCTTGCATTAAGTGGGCTGATTTGGTTGAAGTGGAATAGCTTCTATCCATTCCAAGCTGACAGACTCTTGATTTCCGTCCCCCCGATTTGGAGCCCCGACCATTCATTCCCACTTCCTCCCAAGCCTCCGGGCCCCTCTCCCTTCGCTTGCCACTCCTCCCCCCTGCATCCAGTCCTCCCACCCCCTAGAGCAGCCCTTGACTCAGGTATTAGGACCCCGCGGTCCTGCTCCAGGCTTCCATTAGCTCCCAATGACGACAGTCGCAATAATCGTCACATCTAACTGCACTTTCGAGTTTGTTGAGCTTGGCAAGTAGTAGTGGGAAAAAAAGTTTCTGTCGACGTCAGCGAACGAGTCCTAAGAGAATTGGATTTTCACTTTGTTGAAGACTTTGGCTCTCATGCAATCAGACAGAGGTAGTTACTGCGATTTAGCGATTTAGCTTCAAATAAAAGTTCTAATTAATATTTTGGAAGATAATAAAAAAAATTCATCGGAATGGCTGACAAGGATTCGGCTCGAAGACGCCTTGCCTTCCAGAAGAGCTACAGTCTAGAAGTGAGTAAACGAACTTTCCTACTCTATGAAATGTGATAAGCGATGGGTCAATTATCCGGTTCTTGCTGCGTTCCTCATTTCAAATGATACTCATTTTCACTATTTTCAGTTTAATAGATTTTAATAGATTTTCATTTTCAAGCTTGTTGCACCAAAAAAAATGTCCTACAATTATCCAGGCTTTGAACTGCAAGTGGGAATGCTTACTTTTAGGAAAATGTTGATTTCTCAAAGTATGGAACACATTTGTACATTCATGGAATACATTAGTAATTGACTTTCAATTACGCTGAGGAGCACTACCTCATTGGATTTTGTGAATTATGAAAATTTCATCAAAAAACGCTTGTTTCTTCCAACAATTATTTCTTCCGACCACCATGTGAAATTCCGAATCTATTCAATTAGTCTAAAATATATCGTGTTCAGTTATCTTTCTCAAGAAGCGACAATATAATATAACTGTCACGAACTGCACTAGCATATCATTGGAAAGGTCATAAGTCGTGGATCCTGCAATTAACGTTCGAATTTGTTATCTCATCATATCATTGACTTATAGGTCGACATGCCTAGATCGACGTTTTTTCGATATATGGCTACATTACGCGTATAAACTCACCAATTGTAAGATTTGCGAATTCTTCAATTTCCCGTGATTGGGATGAATGATTCAAAGATAAGTGGAATGTATGGTTTGCATTTAATGTTCGATCAACCACGTTCAATCAACTACATTGCCATGCAAAACTCATACGTTAACATTTTGCAGCATGAAATTGAAAACTCTTTAGACATAGATTGACAGATACATTCTTTTGATATAACACGAATAGGGTTTGAAATTGCTGTATAACACTGAAGAGACAAAAGAATCAATTTCATCTTTTATAGTGTGGATATTTGTATGTTCAGTTCAGTAATGTGATATTCGATCACTTTTTTTTTTGCTTGTATCATTGCTCTCGAAAATGCATAAAAATCACTTTGAATAATTCATACCTCACATTATAAATCATATGTTTTTGACATACATGAATTAAGCACGTACACACTCTTGCATCATCATGTCGTGACGTCATGAGGTGGAATCCCGTGATTTATCGCGAGGTTCCGACCTTTGGTCACAGATGACATGGCTTGTTCCGGACGAACATTTCCGCCCATAAATACAACACCCCACGTGACTTTCCGGTGCCTGTTCCTATATTACATGCCATTGTGCCCAGTGGTATCTATGCTGAGTGGCATGTTGAACATGGTCATGAATATCGAGCGGTTTTCTATGCGCTATTGATGTTTCAATTGTGTAGTACTCTTGTCCATGATGGAATACGGGTTCGTCAATACACGAATACGCGTAACTGTTGTACTATTTCAGGGGCAATGGAGAATTAAACGAGGAACAATTGTGTAATATCAGAAAAAAGTAATATATTGTGACCTGTTTATGAAAGTTTTTACCCAAAACTTGATAGAGCTTGCTATCCATCCTAAGAAATAAATTTAGGGGGGAATTGTTATGGAATTCAGTATCCTATACTCAGTAGCCTTTCGTCATGTGATCTGGTGATCGGGTATTATATATTTGTCATACACCGATTGCATGCGGTAAAAACAGTAAAACAAACATGTTGTACACACTGTCCCTCATGGGTGTCGTCGGATGAAAATCTTTCGTTTGAATTTATTTCTAAACCAAAAGTCGTTCATACTAGGTTTTTACTGTCAACATCAGAATCTTTGTCATGTTGCTGGTATATGGTGATACACACAGCCAAAAGGGATCTGAGCTATTTGAGCAAATTCAGACTTTTTGTAATGTTCATATCCGTGAAGAATGAAATCATAAATAATAATGGTATATATGGTGATGGCTTGAATTAAACCGTTGGCGAACTACGGACAAAAATGGTGTATAGATGGTTGAAATATATTGTATTTGCTCAAGAAGACGTTACAAACTTCTGCCTTACAAAACATACCTGCGATTTACTTGGAGTAAATTTTGAATTATCGAAACCAACATAAAATAACCGCCTGCAAGCAAAAAATACACATTTTGTTCACAGTTACAAATTTAATACAATGTAGATCTTGTTGACGGTTTAGAGCGATTGTTTTGTCTACGATGATTATTCAGTGACAGGTACTATGTTATCACTGGGTGCGATTGCGCATTCAGATGTTCCATTTTCAACTAGATAAATCAACCAAATTTCGAATCTTTCCAGTATTTTGGACAAACTATACTCTGATTTTTCTAACTTGTTTACACCGGTTTATGACGAAATCTTTGCCGTGCTAAATCGTATCGTTCTATAACTTAGCATACCTCACCTGGGAGTCAAACGGCAATTTTTTACCGAATTTCAGACTTCTATCGCAATAATTGAAGAAGTTGGCAATCTACCTCAATGTTAAATTTCAGCCAAAAACGGGATCTCGAGAATCTGAGCATATTCGAGGATTTGATCCTGTTTACATCCACCAGAAATCGATGTATTGTTGTAATTTTAGACCGGAAGACACATTGGGGTGTATTCTACACAAACATGTTGATTTCAAAAGATTGCACAACTACAAAACCGAGCAAATGCACAAAATTGTGTGCGGACCCAGATATTAAATGACAGGGCTAAATTTAACATTGGTGTGGATTGCCAACTTTTTAAATTTCCGTGATAGAAGTCTGAAATTCGGTCAATAATTGGCGTTTGACTCCCTGGTGAAGTATGCCAAGTTATAGAACGATAGCATTTAGCATCGCAAAAATATCAGCGAAAAACAGTGTAAACGAGTTAGAAAAATCAGAGTATAATCACCGAAAATTTTCTTTGGTTGGCGTCAACACTATCCAAAAACGAAGGGGGGGGGGGCATATAATATCAGGCAAAAAGAAGATAAGACCCAGTATCTCTGTTGATCACAGATGATGACGTTTGGACAAGCGCTATCGGGTATAGATGCGAGAATCCGTTATTGAAATATTGTCGGTCAGGCGCCGCAGTTGAGCCCCGGAGGGCATTGATTTCTTTGTACACCGAAACATCGACAGTCGGGCGCTACCAGATGAAACATGGGAAATTCATTTCCTTCTATTTGATAGAGTGTTATTTTTGGTATTATAATTCGCCGTGTCCCGTGCACTACCTTCCCAAAGTATTACCACCGGGCATTTGCCTTAAGCGAAACGCAAATAAATCAATCCTTCGTTATTGTTGGTAATAATATAGTCAAGCGTATAGACATGACTCGATCATCATGCAGTTTAATACGGTAACTGAAACACTTGAAGCATCGCAAGTATTTCAGTTGGTCGTCCGAGCCGGGTAGACACGTTGAACGATGGGAAGACAAGAAAGACAGGGGAATGAACATTTAGTGGACTTCAGATACCTGGGTCGTTTCAGAAATTGTATACTAGACTAGTTTGGTGTCGAGAACGCTAGTCTAGTGTACAGTTCACGGAACTGCCTGGTCATACCAGCAAAACGGTCCACAGATGTAATGACAAAGACACATGGCTTATTCTTGTACATTGCTCATAGATCGTTGCAGTGGTGATGTTCCAACAAGAAGTAACTTTTTGATCGTCTTTAAAAATGATACTGTCAATTTGATGCACTCAAAGCTATGGAAATGGAAAATTTCTGAACCTCCTAAAAGTTCTAAAGTCTTGGCTAGTTCTTGAACATCGCTCAGTCTTATTAAGCCTTTTTTGTAACATAATGGACATGTCGTGAATGCGCCAGACAACAATTTCCTAATTATGTATTCTGCAAGATGATCCCAGAAGCATGAGACATTGAGACTTGTCATTACTGATGAAAACTTTACTTTCTCGACCCCCAAACCTGTCCCTCCAGCATGGTGGTTCATGGCGGCATAGGAGCCTCATCGAAGACGCCAAGTTTGACACGTTGACTAACGTTGAGCTAGAGCGACAGGAGAAGGGGTCCACTGATGGCAGCACTGCTGTCCCGCGAGAGGATGACGAGGTGTTCGACAAGCTGGCCAACGGTGCCCAGTCGGTCACACATAGGCGCAAGTGTGAGCTTGTGTTCGGCGTACCAGAGGCTGGCGGAGTCTCCAGGGTATTCAAGGCCTTTGAGGTGAGATGTTGCGAATAATGGGTTATCTTGAGCTTTGACATGGTCTGTTAGTACGTAATGTAATCTTGGAGTTCGCTCGATCAGGTCCACAGATGTATCATCCATTTTTATCGGAAATCCTTTTATGCTCGAAGCTCATATGCTCGAGTGTGTTGGTTTTTCTTTTGAAATAAAATTGTAGAGTTGACACTTTTAGAAAAAAAAACATGTGTTCGAGAGATGAGTCTGACCCACAATTACAAATGGATGTTAAAACCCTATATAGGCTATGCCGAACAGAGTAGTTTGTAAGGTTTATCCAGTAAAATTAAGACAATCATGAATGCATATCAAGAAATAGTTTCTCCGACACGTCCAAATTTCCGCAGAATAACCGTGTCACTGTGAACCATGTGGAGACCCGCAAGTCTGCTAAGAAGGGATCCCTCGAGTTCTTTACGTCATTCGAGGGAATCCCTGATGACGTCATGAACACAGTGAAATCCCTCAAACAGAGCTCCACCACCCGTGACGTCAGCGTGGTCAGCGAATCGGATGTCACCAGCAAAAGTAGCTATTTAGTACTATTGAGTACTTTTAGTACTATTCTGCGATGACCTGGTTATGTTTTCAATAGACATGTCGAAAGTGGAATATAATTTTTACACTGATGAATATCTTCATTCTTCATCATACTCTAGCTATCTGGATTCCAAAACACATTTCTGACCTTGATGAATGTCAGCATCTTCTGACGAAGTTCGACCCAGATCTGGATCAGGGTCATCCCGTAAGTCGATAGTGAATTCATAAAAAAACTATTTGGACATTGGTATTGTGTCATATTTGCATTTATAGAAACTTGAGTAGTGGTAGGTAATATGATAATTTTTAATTTATTTTGTATTTTTTATCATGACATTCTTTCTACAATGTACCTCAGGGTTTCACGGATAAAGAGTACCGAGCGAGACGTTCACAGATTGCTAATCTGGCTTTCGAGTATAAATAGTAAGGTTCTTCTCCAGATGATCTCACATCCTATATGTTTTACTCCCAACATTCACGGATGGCCTTTTACATAACATTTCTCGCTTCGTTTTTCAGTGGTCGGCCAATACAGCGAGTTGAGTACACCGCGGAGGAAATCAGAACATGGTGGGTCATTATCGCATTCATTAAACCACGTGGAGTTGAATACTTTTTCGCTTCTAGTTCAGAGATCCACGATTCCCAGTGAATTAATTTTTTTGCGTAATGAAACTTTCTAAAAATTAGCCCAAGGGCTAAGATAGGTTGCCGGACAATATATAATAGCTATTTTGTTCCGTGGCCTTGAAAATAAGGTCGCTGGTCAAATTCAAAGTCAAGAGAGTATTCCACATACCAGTATATGATTTCCTATAGCTCACGATTGATTTCTAAGCTGTAAATTTAATAATAAGCGAGATATTAGCCATTTTGTGCTCTGACCTTGAAAATCAGATCAAAGGTCACATCAAGGTCATGACAATATTCAGAATATAGGATTTCCTATAGGTTCACAATTGATTCCTAAGCTCTAAAGCCGATAATGCGCGAGATATTAGCCATTTTGTGCTCTTAACCTTGAAAATGAGGTCAGAGGTGAAATTCAAGGTCACGAGAATATTCAGCATATATCATTTCCTATATGTCCACAATTGATTCCCAAGCTGTAAAATCGATAATAAGTGAGATATTAGCAATTTTGACCTGTGACCTTGAAACTGAGGTCAAAGGTCCAATTCAAGGTCATGACAATAATCTGCATATATCATTTCCTATATGTTCATAATTGATTCCCAAGCTGTAAAGTCAATAACAAGCGAGATATTAGCCATTTTGTCCTGTGACCTTGAAAATGAGGTAAAAGGTCAAATTCAAGGTCATCAGAATATTCAGCATATATCATTTCCTATATGTCCACAATTGATTCATAAGCTGTAAAGTTGATAATAAGCGAGATATAAGCCATTTTGTGTTCTGACCTTGAAACTGAGGTCAGAGGTCAAATTCAAGGTCACGAAAATATTCAGCATATATCATTTTCTGTGTCCCATTATAAAGCATAGGAGAATTTAACATGGGAAAGTCCCATTTGGGACCTGTCGAGAAAATGAAAATGGCCGCCACACGCAGACCGGCGATTCAGGGGCAACGAAACTTATACACATCACAGAGGTATATGAGTGGAATCATTTGAAATAAAAATCTCAAAACTGTCTGAACAGTTTTGAGAAAATGGCCGCCAAAGTCAAAAATTGGTAATTTTTCATCGAAAATGGCCGCCATTTTGAAGAAAACGCGAAAATCAAAAAACTAAAAAATACCCCCTTTTTGAATTATTTTTAGGTATTTTTTGTGCAAAATTTCAGAAAGATTCACTCTAAAACTTTAAAGATAAAAATGTGGACGGACGACGCAGACGCCGACGACGCTGACGCCGCCGACGACGACGGACGACGGACGTAACGCCATGCCAATAGGTTATCGGACCATAGGTCCGGTAACCTAAAAATAGCACCCATCGCCAACATACAGTGATAGTCTCCACTTTTGAACAAGTTTATTAGCAGATGATAAACGTACGACTCAAGTTCAATGTCATCGGGTCTTTAAAACATATATCAACTCTTTTGATATCTGTGCAGGGGGATTGTGTTCAAGAACCTGGTGAAGCTCTACCCGACACACGCCTGCCGTGAGTGTGTCGACATCTTCAAGGTGCTGCAGGCGGAGTGTCTATACAGCGAGCATAACATCCCACAGCTCCAAGACGTCTCGGACTTCCTCAAAAGTACGCCCGGTTCTCGCTCGACTCGGCATCTTATTGCCATGTCATCGTGAAGAAGGCGAAACTGGCCTGCATATTTTCTCAAATAATATTCTAGTTATAAATTCATAAGATAAGATAAGATAAGAAAGATGATAAGATGATAAGATAAGATAAGATAAGATTTATTTAACGTCGGATCAACAAAATATAAAACATTAGCCAGTTGGCTATTTACCGACATGATCATAATGAGAATGTACAATGAGAGGAAAATGTTTACAAATGAACATACATTGATCAGTTGTGCATAATATATTTATACACTATAGAAACATCACATGCGCATCACAGCTCGTTCAAAATACAAACTTTGCAGACTGTACAAGAACAGTTTGGGCCTGTCCATGCTTTTATCATTCTTTTGAATGTGTTGTAATTTTCACTAGATTTAATTGTGGCAGGCAGTTTATTCCATAAGGCCGAACCTTGGTATCTAAGACTTACTTTTCCGTAACTTACGTTGTTATACTTGGGTATTTTGACAATACTAGAATCTTTCATATCATATTTTTTCTCCTTCGCATGGAAAAGGTCATCGATATAAGGAGGAACATTATGACACAGCGTTTTATATACATGCATCGCTATGAGTTTCAACCTATGTACATACAACAGTGGTTTTTTCACATTTCTTTCTCAGTTCTTCATATGATATCGTAGTGCACGTTCTTGTATTTTCTCGATTTTCTTCAAACTAGTTACGCTACAGAAGTGCCAGACTAGTGGACAGTAGTTGAAGTAAGACAATATAGAACTTTCGAGCAACATAAGTTTCTGTTTTTCCCCCAGTACTGTCGACAGTCTTGCTATTACAGTAAGATTTCTGCCTGCTTTTTTGCAAATTTCAGACACATGTACATCAAAGTTCAAACTGTGGTCTATGTGAACACCAAGTAGTTTAACACATTTTTGAGGTTCCAGGGTTATATCACCTATAGTCAGAGGACTATCCATAAACTGTTTGCTGAATGTTATGAATTGAAATTTCGAAGGATTTGCCTGGAGACCATTGTTTTTGAACCATGTTATGGCCAAGTTTGCACATTTGGTGAGATTATCAATGATATCTTCCAGTTTGGTACCAGTAACACAAATGGTATTGTCATCTGCATAGTTATATATCTCACATATGTTTTCCATAAAGTACATTAGATCATTACAATATATGTTGTAGGCAAAAGGACCTATCATTGAGCCTTGAGCTGTGCCTTTTTTTACTGTTAACCAATCAATTCGATTGTCCCCAAGCTTCACCCTTTGTTTACGTCCACTAAAGTAGTTGCCCAACAACGTGCATGCATCGTCACTAAACCCATATAAGTTTGTTGTCGAGGGCTTTCTTACAATTTTCCATCATATCAATTAGAACAGTTTCGCAGCTATAGCCTTTCCTAAACCCTGACAGTCTATTTGACATCAATGGATTCATATACCGTACCATTTGCTCATATAGCACAGACTCAAACACTTTGGACAAACATGGTAATACACTAACAGGTCTATACCCCCAGTAATCAGTGCGTGCTAGTGATATAGAATAGGTTTGTCAATTCAGCTACGCGTCTTTGAAAGAAGTTCAACCGGCTTCCAATTTGAAATGCATCATTTTTAACTGACATGCCAGTTCATATGAGATGCTGCAGGAACTCAAAAGTTATATTATTATCATAGTGAGATTGCAACCACATTGCCCATGGAAATCCACTGCCATTATGCATTCGACGTTCCATGTGAACTGTATCCCCGCCTCTGCTTGCAGGGAGGACTGGTTTCCAGCTGAGGCCGGTGGCTGGTCTGCTCTCGGCCAGGGACTTCCTGGCCAGTCTCGCCTTCAGAGTGTTTCAGTGCACACAGTATGTCAGGCATGGATCTAAACCAGACCACACTGTCGAACCGTGAGTAACTGTTCATTATAACTTCTTCACAAGTCTATCCGTAGACCAATCTCGTAGGAGATTGACCCTCTCATTCCAGACCAGAGCGGCATGGCATTTCTTTGGCACGTCTAGTCTGTCTATTCTTTTATGTGCTGACATAAATCTCGTATGATCTGATCGGCCATGTGGCAAACGTTTTTTACTATGTGTTCCATTTTATTTTATTGCCTCTGACATAGTGACGTTATACACGAGCTGCTTGGACACGTGCCGATGCTGGCGGACCCTGTATTCGCTGAGTTCTCACAGGAGATCGGCCTCGCCTCACTTGGCGCCTCGGACGACGACATCGAGAAATTTGCCACCGTAAGTCAACTACGTTCACATCAGTTCTGCGTTGAACTCTTGAGATGGCTGCAGGGGCTTCATCCTTGTCCTTTGAAAACAATTGTTGGACCTTATCCAGCCGCTTAGCTCCCACTTGTAGGACTACTCTTTATCCTGGAATGCACATGTACTTCGCTTTCTGCAGATATACTGGTTCACGGTGGAGTTCGGCCTCTGTAAGCAGGACGGCCAAGTGCGAGCGTACGGGGCCGGTCTGCTCTCGGCGTACGGGGAGCTGCAGCACGCTCTCTCTGGCACCCCGGAGGTCCGACCATTCGACCCCGCAGTTACCGCCGTCCAGGCCTATGATGACCAGGACTACCAGACCACGTATTTCCTTGCCGAGTCTTTCGCAGACATGAAGGAAAAAGTCAGGTAGACGATCATTCGGCCCTCATTTATCTTCAGTTTGTTATTGTATGGATCAAATGGACATTATATCGTTGTTATAGGATTGAATTCACTGCTATCATTCACTAAGAAATTAGCTATTTCAAATTTATCGGATTCATTTTCTTCAGTGCAGTACAACTGTACTGGGTGTATTAATGCTGCTTGGAAACACGTTACAACAACTTTTCATCCTCAGGCAATACGCGAAAAACATACACAGGCCGCACGACCTACGCTATGATCCCCTGACTCGGCGTATAGAAGAACTGGAGGGTAAAGATGTCCTGAACAGCGTCACCCGAGCTCTGAAGACGGAACTGGACTATCTGCAGAAGGCCTTAGACCGAATGGACCCTGGTAAACTTAATTAATTGAAGCAGTATATTTATCTAATAGGGCCATGTTTATGTTTTGACCAGTTATAGTCCTCGACGATCAAACGAATTGTAGGAGATATAGTATAATGTGAAAATATTGTACATGTAGTTTTGTTGAATAATGGGTATTGTATGCATGTAAGGGAAAGGCTTTGTGAAATATCCATTGTTATGTTTATGTATTTGAAATGTTTTTCATCAGCATCAACGCAGATTATGTGCAAAAGGTGATGATACTTGTAAATAGATAAGTATAAACTGTAAAGTACTGTACATGTATATATAAATATAGAGTATGCGATGGCCGAGGCATCTGAATTCATTTCATTGAATGTGGACTTTCCTAGCGATCAGTGGCACTGCAATGAGTTTGATACTTTGGAATGTATACTTAGTAGTAGGTAGCAAGGTGATTTCATGTGGCATGTTGTGATCACGAATAGGAAAATTATATTGGTTGGTTGTTGGTTGTTGCCAGATAGTATTTTGTTGTTTAATATACATATATATGTAATTGATGATTCAGTACTGGTTTTCTTTCACTCGTAAGTCATTCAACGGAAAATGCGTTGTTATCTAAAACAATATGTCAATTTTGACCTTGGATAGACTTTGTTATCATTAGCTTCTTTTGCAATAAAATGAAATTACCGAGTTTGTGTTTTGTTGATTTCTTGAGTCTCTCTGTCAAGAAATGCGGGGTAGCCCCAGCAGTGACCCTCTCCTACCTAGATAGAAATCGGCTCTGATTGGGCTGGGGCTAGTAACTGGGGTGGTGTTGCATGCACTTATCCACATGGCTATTGTGACTGACATGCCACTTTAGTATGGGAGCTCTAGTAGTCCCAAGACCTCAAACGTCTCCTAAGGGCACTAGTAGGTGACCCTCAAATGGAGTCCGTGACAAATATTCTGGGATTTTGATTTAAAGTAATGTAGCATATAATTTTCAGGTACATCCTGGCCCCAAAACCTTCTTCAGGACATACATACTCACATCACAATGTGCTTCGGCCCCGACCTCGACCTTCACAGGAAGCACTCGCGTGCTCTCTGATCCACAAATATGCACATGCCTCTGTGACATGTTTTTTGACGCATACTACACTTATATACACTGACATGCACATTACAGTCACCCCTAAACAACATACACCAATCACAACAGGTACACCATACCTAGTACATTGTAGTTGAGAGGTGGTCCATGCACACGGATGTATGGAACTCTGTCTGAGATAGTCCAGAGAAGTGATCTTATAGTGGATAATATTTGTACTGGGAAGTGGATAATATTTGAGCTGGGAATATAGCTTGGACTATCTTAGAAGATTTTGTTGATTTATCGGATAATAAACCTCTGAGAACGACCTGGAGGTTTGTGTGTTCTTCAGCATAGCTGAACCCGCAAAAATCTGCCACAGTTTTTAGACGAATTGGATATGCTAAACAAAATAAGCCGTGGTAAACCGAGCAACAGTTTGGACTTACTCAGCAAGAGGGACAAGTCAAAGATGGTCGCCCCGAATTTTAAAAACGTCATATATGTTCTTGAAGTCTAAATGAAGATTATTGAGACCAAAAATTTGATTATGATTTTAAGAAACATTTTTTTTCTCGCAGAAATGTAGAACAAATTCGTATTTTCGTTTGAATAAGTTGGGAAAATTTAAGATTGTTCCCGAGAAATTTCAAATCCATATGTATCCTGTCACACTAACCATACTTCTTCTATATATTTGTCAAACTCTAGGTTTCTAATGTCAAGGAATCCGAATTTGAGGCCACACATAATACCTACTGAACACATTCAATTCAGGCCAGTATTTCATTCAACGCGGGATTCATTTTTGTAATGTTTGCATGACGACAATTTACTTCTTATATATTTTAAGCAACTTTTCCAAGGTTGCTCAAAAGCACTAATGAAATTAGGAAATCTTAACGGTTCCATCGATTTTGGATGGTTCACTAGTTTCAGAATGGCTGCTCCAGCCACTGTGGATCTCCTCACTGTTAGTTACGACCTTTTCTCCAAGTCTCAGCCCAGTTGTGTTCCCGTCAGTGAGATAAAGTTAATACTTTACTGCGTTCCGGATTGCTCCGTGGAGAAGAATTGTAGTAGGAAGTGTATTTTTCTTTGAGTGTTACATTTATCTTCATAGGAGTTTGACCCTGTGCTGATTGAATTCAACCTTGTTGATTCTACAGAAGAGCTCAGTTTTGGCACATCCTCTTCTGAAGAACTATTGGGCTAGACTGTTTTAGGCTTGCCTTCCGTTGGTCATATCATGTCAAAATGTAGACCTATGGATATATCTGCAGATAACTGTTTCTCAAAGAAACAGATGCCTCTTGTGTGAAAATTTTCTTTCCGGGGTGCTCTGTCAATATGTTATTCAGTATGGTGCAGGGGTTGAAGTTATCCATGTTTTTGTGTTGCTATATTTGATGTCTGAGCCAGCCCTTCAATGGAAATGTATGTTTACATTGAACTCAGCTTTTTGAGGTACTGATATGGCAGTACCTCTGGCAAGATGCACTGTAGAGGCGACATATGTCCGCAGATAATGGAGGTTCTTACGAGTTGACCTTTGTGATAATTCTGATTCGTTCGTATATTCCCTATTCATCACTATGGCTTCAAGGCAGCTTTAAAAGTATTCATGGAATCATTCAGCCTGCATCGTTGTGCCGAGGTGGGTGTGATACAAACAATGTATCATCTATAGATGTCATGTGGATTGCTAATGGGCGTCGCCACCATGCACAGACCAGCGACCAGCGACCAGCGAAGGGCAACAAATTCATTTCAAAGGGCAACAAAATATAGTGAAACTTGCCTAATGAGGTCACCCAAGTCTCCGGTCACAACGGAGTGGAAAGTCCCATGCACAAATTGCCATACATGTGGAGAACCTTGCTTTACCGGACACCTTGAGTTCGAACATTCAGGTCATCTGCGGTGCAGTTCAAGGTCTCTCAAAAAAACAACACATTTGACTTGAATGTCTTCATGTAATACGAACCCAATCCCTATCCCAAAGCGTTTTGTCTCTAACTGCCAATCCAGATATATGTTGATGCAACCATAATCTGGGATTGAACGTTACGTCCTTGTAAGCTAGAAAGGCTATTTGACCTTTCAAAGCCATTGAAATGTAAGTTTACCACTGAAATCATCAGACATGATTCCCCGTTCAAGTATTCCAATGTTTAAACACTACCTTGAACTATTCCATGAGTCTCTATTACTACGCACAGCTCCTATCATCACGCATGCTGAATCAGAATATCCAACTCAAATCATTACTTGAAAGTCAGTGGATCATGTTCTGCATTTATGCTTGATCATTAATTCGCTGTAGATTTAACTTTTTAGCGCAAATCGTTCAGAAATGACCACAGGGAAGCGTGAACACGACAAGGCACGAAACACTCAAAAGGAAAAAAAGAGATGTGGGTAGTAGTGTGTCAAATATTGATGCATTTTGTATTTTATGTGAGTTGCGCTCACAATGTGGCTGCACGGAAGGTTCCCAATGTACAATAAAATACAGCATATTTATTCCAGGAAATACTTTTCTGTTATAAGAACAGTACATACAGTGAAATAAAATTGCTCGGAAACGTAACATGATATGACAAAAAGACGTTAAGAATGTCTAACAAAATAATCAGTTTGTGGACGCAGGCTACAAACGGGTTTGTGTGTGTTAGCGTGCCGGTAGTCTATCCCCAAGGTTATCATTCCCGCCTTTTTATCTGTTCTTCTAATTTCTACAGTCCGCATTTTATGTAGAATTGGTATTCCTTGACAACGTTACCTGATTATTCAACCAATGACAATCTCTCTTTTCGACTAGAAGCTCCTCGAGGTTGTTTTCCTTTCAATCTTTCAATTTTTAATCCAAGATATTCTGCCCCATCGCTTGAAGTATAGAAGTAAAACTTTATCACGCTTATCATTAGTGATCACTATTATTATAGGGTTTTATATTTTTTGAATCCCTCCTAGCATCTAACAGATTTATTTATTTTTCACGAGGCCGGTGAAAGACCGAAATTTTTGCCTCGATCGCTTCTCCAGAATCGATAGGCCTACATGTTATAAATATTTTGTCATATATATTAAACACATTTTATATTTACTGTAGCCGTATTATACAATAGTATCAATTATTAATCGGATCGACACATCTGTCTCCAATGGTTAGTGTGTTCGTCTCAAATACAAATCTGGATAAGCCCCTATTGTGTCATCGGTCGATCGTCTCATCGCTCAAGGTGGTCATAACGTTGTTTGTATAACTTTGTAAGTTCGTCACGAACGACAAACGTGGAGGTATTTTTGACCTCTACTCCCGCTCCACCCCTTCTCCCAGTATTTTCCCTATTCATACTGCATCCAGAAATTCCGTGGGTCATTGGGTGTAAAATGATGTACACAACATCATGTAGACAACATCACACAAATTTCAATTAAGACATCCGTTTTTAAAAACCGGTAACAACATTGTTCACGGACTAGATCTAGTGTGGTGTAGATCTATCGCTTAGAACATCATCCAACTGGTGACACTTGACGGCGACGTAAAGTATTTTATACGGTATTTGTTTCCTTTGTACGGAAGCGTATTACCGCCATGCAAAAATTTTTTTTATCTCGCCGTGGCGAGTTACTATCTCGCCGTGGCGAGTTAGTATCTCGCCGTGGCGAGTTAGCTATCTTGCCGTGGCGAGTTACTATCTCGCCGTGGCGAGTTACTATCTCGCCATGGCGAGTTACTATCTTGCCGTGGCGAGTTAGCTATCTTGCCGTGGCGAGTTACTATCTTGCCGTGGCGAGTTAGCTATCTCGCCGTGGCGAGTTACTATCTCGCCGTGGCGAGTTACTATCTCGCCGTGGCGAGTTACTATCTTGCCGTGGCGAGTTACTATTCTGTCTTCAATAGCATCGTGACGTAGCCCCCAAGGTCATCTGAGATTAATTTCAAGGTTACCAAAAAATGAGCCCTTCACATAATTGTGACTTCCTACATGTTTAGCATATGAACCCATAATACGAACTTATAAAAGTTTCTCAAGGGTATCTTATGGCCAATCTGTGCAATTTGGTGTAGCTATAACTTTTATTCGAGCACTCGAGGTCTGCTGGAGTCAAGTCCATGTTCATCAGAAAATGCACCACACATTAAATTGAATAAATTTAGGAAAGGATAGGATAAATAGCTATCCTGTTCTAACCCTGATTCTATTAATACAAATCCAGCCTCTATCATGAAGCATTCAGCGTTCAGGCGAGAGTTTTTATAAAGTGGTCATCTCGGGCCAAAATTGGACGGAATTGACCGTACAATATAACGTGAACTGGATATAGGTTCTGGATAGAACGTTTTACGGTTGTTTGAGCTTATACATATATGGAACCTCAACAGTTTCATTTAAAACCTTTTTGAAAGGTTCTTTGTGTGGAACCTTTTTCACGGAACCTCAAAGGTTCTTTGTAAAGAAAATTTGGAATTATGACATGAGGTTTTTGTAAAGGTTCAACCCGGGTTCTTTCACAACCAGTGAATTGAAGCTTTTGGGGGTACTTCAAGGTACCATCAAATCACGTTTAGGTTCTTTGAAGAACTCTCCCTGATTCGAATATGTTTCCATAAAAAAAATCAGTTCCATATTGACCCATTTCAGGTTCTTTGCAGGTTAGGTAAAGAACCTCCAAGTGGTTCAATATTTGTTCACTCCAAAGTACTCAAGTTTCTAAATAGAACATTTCAGGTTCTTCAGAGAACCTTTCAATTATTATCAAAAGAATATCCTATGGTCCAAAATAAGTTGTTTGAAACACATCAATTTCATATTGAACCTTCGAAAGCTCTATAGTTAAAAAAGTAGGTGTATATTTATTTATACGCATAAATCGGGAAAATACTCTGAGTCAAAAACTTTTCACTCCATTCATGTAAAATGAACCTTATAAGAAACTTATGAGTCCAAACTAGGAGGTAATAAGTCCAAATAAGTCCGACTTGGGACACTGCTGAGACCAATGAAGACCTTATCCAGCCTGGGAACGTGGGAGAGCCTACAGGGGGACAATGCTGACACAAATGAAAACCTTCCTAAGTAAAATCGATTCCTAAGCTGTAAAGTTGATAATAAGCGAGATATTAGCCATTTTGTCCTGTGACCTTGAAAATGAGGTCAAAGGTCAAAATCAACGTCATCAGAATTTTAGGCATATATCATTCCTATATGTCCACAATTAATTCCTAAGCTGTAAAGTCGATAATAAGCGCGATATTAGACATTTTGTGCTCTGACCTTGAAACCGAGGTCAGAGGTCGAATTCAAGGTCACGAGAATATTCCGCATATATCATTTCCTATATGTCCACAATTGATTCCTAGTCTCTAATCTCAATATTAAGTGAGATATTAGGTATAATATGTCCCATTATAAAGCATAGGAGAATTTAACATGGAAAAGTCCCATTTGGGCCAAGTTTGGGCCAAATTGGCCCACTTCGAGCGATTCAAGCGCAACGAAATTTATAGACATCATAGGAATACATATGAGGAGTGTTATGTATCAAAAAGAAAAAAAGTTACTGAACAGATTTTAATAAAATGGCCGCCAAAGTCCAAAATTAGGCATTTTTTGTCCAAAACGGCCGCCATTTTGAAAAAAAATTGCGAAAATCAAAAAACTAAAAAATACTTCCCTCTCGAAATATTTTTAGGCCTTTTAGTGCAAAATTTGAGAAAAGAACGATCGCAAACTTTAAAGATAAAATTGTTGACGGACGGACGCCGGACAGACGCCGGACGGACGGACGACGGACGCAACGCCATGGCAATAGGTTATCGGACCATAGGTCCGGTAACCTAACAATGATAAGAAGCCCAAATTCAAGTCTCCATAGCTCCGTCCCAGAACAAGATGAACCGGGCGTCACAGGGAAGAATCCGTTGGATCTTCCCAAGGTTTTCTGGTTGGAGGATGGCCTCAAGGTTTCCTTGCATCTCATCCCTTCCTTCCTAGTAAAAACTCAGCTTGCCTTCTCTCCATCGTTGGCCTTCACGATCCCTGCCTTGGCTTCGTCCTTAGGCCCGAATCTGATAAAAGACTGTATTCTATGCTCGGTGTGGGTTTTGCGCTTGTTACTTAAGTGAACAAAAAATCTGTTTGTGAACAAAAAAACGTCTGTTGTTCATATCGCATCAGTCAATATTCCACCGAGACATACGTTCGCTTCCTATTCGTCCTGGATTCAAAAGTGTATCCAAATTTGTTATGACCTGGCCAAGCAGGACTCCACTTGTTCGTTTGAGGTAAGTGCCCATGACATTAGAGCCATGGCGGCCTCCCTATATGGGATGTGTTCCTCTCGATCAAGTGATGTTGATGGCAATCCCATAACACCTTTACCTCTTTCTACCGTAGGGACTAGATATGGACGAGATGTGAGGGTTACCACCTCAAGCCCGTGGTAGCCGTGCACGGTGTCGTCACCCTGTGAGGTGGATGTGGCCCACCTGATATACGTTGCGTTCACTTGTACATATGTTGCTGTTCCACGGTTTCGAGTTAAGGTTCGTTAGGGAACCCATTGGAACCTGTTTTTCTAAGAGTGAATAATATGTATCTTGCTGTGCAGAAAAGTCGCAGTTTTCATCAGAGCGACATTGTGAAAGCTGCCACTAGAAATGAGATGCATAAATATCAGTGACCTGGAAAGAATACTCATGATTTAGTGATCCAGTACTGAGTTAGTGGCACACATGTAATTTGAGTGCATGAATGGCGTATCTCATACCAACGAAAAGACATTTTGAACGTAATTCGTGGATGAGATTTCGCATTATACTCTATAATTATCTCAAACACACACTTTGGGAGGGGGAGTCGATATTCGACGTTGTCGTCGAGTTACTTCTTTTCTCCATCCACATAGATCTAACATATTCAATATTTCTGGAAAACGTGTCCAGGCATTGCTCAACCAACTCGTTCACAATCCCAGCGATTCAATGGAAATTGTCATCCCTAGAGCGCATACAGGCCATGCGTGTCAAGAGGGTTGATTTTATCATCATTTCATCATCAACTCATTAGACAAAATCGATAGGTACATACATCAAATGCGTATGCAACAATCATCAAAATCGTATGAGAAATGGGACCTGTAGAACGCTCTACACAAATTTATTTGGGGTGGAGTGAATCCATAGTATCTGCCGACCTACGTTTGAGGAATACAATGACACACCGACGACGAGTTAGTAACTCGCCACGGCAAGATAGTAACTCGCCACGGCGAGATAGCTAACTCGCCACGGCGAGATAGTTACTCGCCACGGCGAGATAGTAACTCGCCACGGCGAGATAGCTAACTCGCCACGGCGAGATAGTAACTCGCCACGGCAAGATAGCTAACTCGCCACGGCGAGATACTAACTCGCCACGGCGAGATACTAACTCGCCACGGCGAGATACTAACTCGCCACGGCGAGATAAAAAAAATTTTTTGCATGGCGGTAATACGCTTCCGTACCTTTGAGAGTGTGGGCCAGCATATCCATGTACATCGACAGTTCTTTCATCAGTTCATTCTATCTTCATAACAAACATAAACTTATTATACTACATCTAGTAATAGTTCATCTAATAACGTATAATAATATATAAAAAAAAAAAAAAAAAAAACCAAAAAAAAAAACCTTCATATCTTTTTAGGTCGATCAATTTTTACATAGTCACAAATCCATAAAATGTTTTCTATATTTGTTTATTCCTCAACTCTGTTATCATTTGTTAATTCGTCGGTACTCTGCAGGTATAAATATATATACTCTCTAATGTGTCAGTTATCCTCTGTCATTCATACAAATATTTATCATGTTACAATGTAAATATATAATATTTATAATTTATTTTGTTTTATAATGGAAGTCCAATTCCGCTGACGGTTCAAGGCTGTTTGCCCTAGTTCCAGTGTTATTATATACATCTATAATTTCATTATTTATATATCATAGATTATATTTTACACAAAATATGTATATAATGTTTTTCGTGCCAGTGTCTGCTCTCGTTGCGGGATTTATCCTGGGAGTCCAATTAACAGGCTCCAGAGCTTTCGCTGTCAGTTGGGCTGTGTGCACTAGTTACCAGTTTTATTATTCATGTATTCTATATATGTTTACATTTTTCCAATATTTATTCCTTTATTCTATATCTACTATCATACCATTTTTTATTCCATATATACATATATACCATATCTACAAAACATATGTATATATTTACCTATATTTACCATATAAATAATGTGTTTATGTCAGTGTCTGCTCTCGTTGTGGGATTTATCCTGGGAGTCCAATTAACAGGCTCCAGAGCTTTCGCTGTCAGTTGTGGGATGTGTGCCCTAGTTACTAGTTTTAGTATTCACGTCTTTTGTATATATTTACATTATTTATATATCATAGTATATATATATATATATATATATATATATATATATATATATTGTGGGCGGTGTGCCCTAGTTCCAGTATTTATTCATTTAGTCTATATGTACTATCACCTTGTTTGTATACCATATACATATATATCATATGTACCAAAAAAAAAATATATATATATATATATATCACCATATATATATAATGTGTTCAGTGTCTGCTCTCCTTGCGGGATTTATCCTGGGAGTCCAATTAACAGACTCCAGAGCTTTCACCGTCTGTTTCGGGCTGTGTGCCTTTGTTACCAGTGTTATCATTCATGTCTTTCCTACATTATATATCTACATTATTTATTAAACCCTGTCACTTACTGGATGTAAGTGGCCATGACCTTGGTATTGTTTAGGACTGATTGCCCTTGGTAATATTTAGGGCCAACTGCCCGTGCTAACTAACGTTTAGGGCTGACTGCCCGTAGTAACGTTTAGAGCTGACTGCTCATGGTAATTTTAGGGCGGACTGCCTGTGTATAATGTTTAGGCCTGTATGATCGTGATAATGGGTAGGGCTTACTGCCCCTGGTGAAATTTAGGTCAGTCTGCGGTAATGTTTAGATTTCAGTATGATATATTTTATATAGTTCCTCCATTAGTTTCCTCCATTCCTCCATTAAATTTAAGTATACGTGTATATTTTAAGTACTATACTTCACAATTCATTTTATCAAATTTAATTAAATTTTCACTTCCTCCTGTCTCGCTTGGTTCTTGTTATTCATTTCCAGTAAATCTGCATCACGATACCTCTTTCATTTCGGAGTTCAATCTTGTTCAAGTATTTATCACGTTAAATGTTGTTCCACAGGTACTCGTTCTCGTTTTCTAATATTGGAGAATATGCCTCCACAAGAAAACTAAGGTTGTTGAGCCATGTGCCAACGTAACAGTACCCCTCGACTCTGGAGCCGACAATCTAATAACTGCTGAGCATGTCTTCACGTGTAAATTCATAGGATGCTCACGCTCCGGATCCCAGTTTACCTGAAACCACCTCCAACATCAATGCTGCCATTACGGGTGTAGGTCAGGTGCCTCTCCTGTGAACAGCCGAGGACCTCAGGCTGTTATTACCCTCCGGTTACACAGCTGTGGGTCAGGAGTTCCAGCCTCCCAGTCAGGGTTCTGCAATTATAATCATCGATCTCAATATGTGGGTCATGAGCCCCAGTTCCATCTCTAATTCTAGATCTTAGTGTCTAGCTGTGGGTCAGAAGCCCCAGCCTGCAAGTCCGGGTACTCAATTCTAATCATCGATCTCAATCTGTGGGTCAGGAGCCCCAGTCCCATCTCTAATTCTAGATCTCAGTGTCTAGCTGTGGGTCAGGAGCCCCAGCCTGCAAGTCTGGGCACTCAATTCTAATCGTCATCTCAATCTGTGGGTCAGGAGCCCCAGTTCCATCTCTAGTTTTAGATCTTATTGTGTAGCTGTGGGTAAGGATCCCCAGCCTGCAAGTCCAGGTACTCAATTCTAATCATCGATCTCAATCTGTGGGTCAGGAGCCCCAGTTCCATCTCTAATTCTAGATCTTAGTGTCTAGCTGTGGGTCAGGAGCCCCAGCCTGCAAGTCTAGGTACTCAATTCTAATCATCGATCTGAATCTGTGGGTCATGAGCCCCAGTTCCATCTCTAATTCTAGATCTTAGTGTCTAGCTGTGGGTCAGGAGCTCCAGCCTGCAAGTCCAGGTACCCTAGTCTAATCATCAATCTCAATCTGTGAGCCAGGCCCCCAGTTCCTTCTCTTAAATCCAGATCTCAGTCCCTAGCTGTAAGTCAGCAGCTCAAGCTGCCCCTGTTCTGGGTTTTTCTATTACAGAATTATCACCAGTCCTTTCCTCTTACCCTTCCCTATCCTAAACAATATTTGTGATGGTTAGGAAACCAAGAATTCTTCACAAGCACTCCACCTGGTTAACCCAACCCCCTTTTTCAATTTTTACAATATCTTTAAGTAGCTTTACACTTATCTTCCACTCTCATACACAAATCTAAATTTGTTCCTCAATACCTTTAAATTACATTATAAAAACTTACATTCCTCTTTTATCTCTACCTTACTAATTTCCAAACTCATCCTATTACTGAGTGTCGTCTGGCACTTGTTGCAATATTCAATATCAATATTCCACATATCATAATCCTATGTCAACATATTTCATCAATTAATTGTAGTCTACCTTTATGTAAGTGTTTTTAAATTATAACTCTAGCTCCAGAATATTGAAAAAATTTGTTGTCGACCTGTTAACCCATCGTTCTACATCAAGTCTTATTTCTTTAACATTTTTCCCTAAGAAAAATGGCCTTTTCGTAGTATACCATAAACATTTTCACTGCATACATATGATTAGTGAGCTCCCAGAGATCTAGGAGCATGGATGTCCATCTTCTCTATGTTGAAGGGTCGTCCAATCTATCTTTCCCTTTACTACTAGTAATTCATTTGCTTCATCCCATCCCATTTGCTTCGTTTCTATATAATTCAACAAAGTCGTGGCCAATGGGAATTCCACTTCCAATTTCCAAATGTTCCTCCTCCAAAATACAACTATTATGTTTTTGGTACTTTCCCCGTTGTCGATTATATTTCATACAATTCACAATTCAGTCCAAACATTCTGGTACTAAGGGTATCACCATTACATTTCGGCTTCGTTTTCAGGTTTCACCCCTTTCTCGTTTGACAGATCCTCGTCCAACAAACTTCACTGACCCAGTATCTTATCCATTCACATTCTTCTTCGGAACCAGTATTATTTCCGGGGTTACGGTCACTATATGTTAATCCAAGTTTTCATCAATCGCCGTTGGATTTTTACTCTTGTCATTCTCATCCTTCGTAATCAATTCGGGTCAAACTAGTAACAGTCAGTCTCACCATTTCATGCATGTTAATTCTAGAATATTCTGATCATTTTCTACCCAACATTACATTGTTCTTTGTCAAGACCTACGGTCTATCTATTCTCATCTACTTTTTTCTTCACATCATTTAATGGTCAATTTTTGTTCATTCCCAACTCCCTCCGTCGTTGTTCATTTATATCGGGGTTTCATTCGGGTCTTATGTTTTACTCCTAAGCTGAGACGGATAAAATCAGCAACTGTCTTACTTCCTTATATCCCACAATTATAGTTTAAGGGTCGTAGTTGTCGTCCTAGGTTTTTCTTTTTCGTGGTAAATGTGATGTCCTCTGGACGGATGCTTTACTTTCTTGGATCCGGCTGGGTCTGTTTTGGCTGTCACCATTCCCAGTTCCTGTGAATGCTTTGTGGCGCGTGTCAGCCTTAGGTTCTGATTTTTGTCGTTCATATTTGTGTTATTTACCCACATATCATGGTAATTGTTAGTCATAACCCATTTCCAATAATTATGTCTTATTTCTCATTGTAACTAATTTTATTGTAACTACCTCAACTTCATTATGTTTGTATATTATAATTTAAATAATTATATTTTTAAATAAACCAAGGTCAAATCCCAGTCGGTTAGTTACTTTATAACAGCAACACATACAAATGTTACGTAGAGATACAACCGCCTGTGGACTGTCCTATATTCAAAATGAAATAATGTGTATACGTGATTGATTACAACTGTATATAAAAATAATACAAATAGGATGAACAAATAAAAAGTGATACAAAAATTAATACTGATTCAATAGGGGATGTTTTATTTTAGTTTTAAACAGTGGTGTTCATTCAATAATTTTTTACAGTGGGTGGTAGCGAGTTCCATAGCTGAGGTAATTTGAATCTAATCTAATGACACCGTCACTGTGTGATCAAGATTGCTAACTGTGCTGTCGAAACGTCACAGCACTCTGACAGTTTCAAAACTTGTTCCGAAGTAAGTTCATTTAAATTATTCATGTCAATCCTCTGAAACAATAACATCTTCTCAACCATTTATGACAAGCTGCCGTCTGCTCGTTATTTACAGAAATAGTTGATTTACATAGAAGTACATAGTTTAAATGGCCAAAAATACATGCTGACTCATATCACTTGCCAATTTTTGCTAAGTTGCTTTCTCCAGCAACACATGAACACAGTTGGTCATCGGAGACGAGTAGATATGAGATATAATGAAAATATTACTACTAGAACCAGTGATTTTTTTCCAGGTGCAAAATGAACATGTCATCGACTTATTTCTTGTGAGGCCATCTTTTACAGGTGCAAAAGTGTTTCTCTTGGTACTAAGAAGGGGGAATATTTCGCTCAGATTTATCTTTTCATCAGTTTCAGGGCGCAACAATTTTGGTAGGTTTCATCTTCATGCAAGTCAGGATGGTTTTTTTTGACAGATGATGAAGTGGGTATCGTGTATCCTTACAGTTTTTCAAAATCAGCATTCTAAGTTCTCAATAAATTTATTAGCTATTTTGGCAACACATTCAACTATTACACTGAGTATTCGTGATGTCACAAGAGAACAATAATATTTAGGTCAATAAAACTTCCATTTTCAAGGATACAGTGTTTGTGCAACCTATGCTGATGTAGCACATTTATGTAGGCCTACCTTCTTTGGTATTAGATATAATGAGTGTTCAATTATAAAAATTGAATGCTCATCGACTTGATTGGTACTCCATGGCCCAAATGCCAGTAGCAGTATTGAATCAAATGCCGCGAGAATGATCATTTATAATGTACGTGTAAACGGTTTTCTTGAGATCCATGTGATAATATGTGACTTGATTTTGCATGCGATTCCCGGAATGAAGCTCCTAGCAATCACGTTATAAAGTCATGTTCATCCATCAGTGAAACACGCTTTTTAGCCGTAGTTTTGTTTTGAATAATCGGATCGACCTGAAATTTTGTGTGTCTTAATTGGGTATCATGCCGTAATTGTCACCAAATTTCAGTATTCTATCTCAAAAATTTAAAAAGTTGGCAATCTTACCCAATGTTAAACTGCAGCCCCAACATGGAAAATGCACAAAAAAACATTAATTTTTATTCGATGTACGAGTTATATAATTCAGAATAAACATATTTTTCTAATAAACACCGACTATGCCTTCCGACTCAAAATCATCCCATTATGTTCATTCTGTATGGGCATAAACATGATAAAGGCCCTGAATTTGTTGAAATTTACTTGATCCCTTTTGGGACTGAAATTTAACATTGGGTTAGATTGCCAACTTTTTCAATTTTTGAGATAGAATTCTGAAATTTGGTGAAAAATTACGGCATGATACCCAATTGAGACACACAAAATTTCAAGTTTATCCGATTATCCGAAACAAAACCACAGCCGAAAAGTTCACTGGTGAATGAACTTAACTTTAGTTGCACCGAAAAATTATAGTACCTAAATTATCATCATTTGATACTGAATTGATTGATAATTCATCTAAATTTTAGTCCTGAACGCATACGCGAATATGCCTTATAATGTCATATTTAAACATGAAATGAATACCAAAATAAAACTCTTGAAAATTGAAAAATCCTGGAAAACTGTAAAATTCTCCTGCGAACACAACTCGTGTATCACATAGACAGGCGCCCTCCCAGTAATAGTATTCATATTGTAACCCCAAAGATACATCATGTTACTATGCGCTACATGATGGTTAGGCCAACCGAAGATACTGAATTCATAAAACTTCAAAATATCCTATCTTAAAACATTTAACTACAATTTTTTGTAACGAATCCGAAAATCACGAACACATTCAATTTTCAGAGCCACTGCGCCCGTTTACTAAATCAACCAAAGTGGGCGCCGTCCGTGTCGAAGATTCGCCTATTTCATGTTGACAAATGCTCGACCAGGTCGCCAGAGAGCCCTAAGTTATAGCCAGAGAACTTATCACCGGTTAGGTTCTCTGCTCTTGTCCGGAACCCAATGTGTAAAAAATTACTTTCTTTGTTATTATATGGTTGAATGGACAAAAAATTGTCTTTAAAGAAGTACAACGAACTAATGCTTATAGCCTTCTAGGAAGGATCTGTGTTCATTTCAACATTGGGTGCTTGATAATCGGTTCAAATAGGGCGACCAATGGTGGTGTGTAACCTTAAAGGGTAGAAGTCAGGAATAGACCTGGGGATGCCTCACACTTGAGGATTCCGTTTTAAGTGACGTCATTTCGCCAGATGTATGGTTGCTTAGGGAGACAACGCGAAGCGATATTGATCCACATGCTGGTTTAGGCTATTTTGCGCGTGTGGAAGTCTGGTTTTGGGAAAAGCCAAAATCCCGATGGTATTTCCCGGGATTCGAAGTAGAGAGAGGTTTTGCTTAATGTATGCTATGTCGGCAATTGCGATCTGAAAACGAGCTAAATTGACAGGGGTCCTGTTCAACGTCCTTTCATGAAAAATTGGTACTATCATGCTCTATATTGACCTAGATTTTATAGAAGTTCTATGATTATAAGTACACAGCCTGTCAACCGTTAAGCCCTAATTTATTTTTGGAAAGGTGAAACGCACATCCGAAGTTGCCCAATTTAACATTGATTTAAATGCAGCCGATAATTGGTCACATCAACCCTAAATTTCGCATCATGACGTACCTCACTTCTCACGCTACAACTTGGCTGACCGGAAATGAACCGAAGCTGTGTTTTGTCACAGTTTGTTTACCGGGCGAAAACGACAAAAAAATGGATTATGATTCTAAATTGCGCTGGGCGCAAGAACGACAGAAAGTTGAAGATCTGTTTGATTTTGAAGGATGTAAAATCGGACGCGGAACATATGGGCATGTGTACAAAGCCAAGCGAAAAGATGGGTGAGTTCACCCACTCATTCAAGTTCATAACAGTCAACATCAACCAGACATCAACAGTCCCGGACCAGTCCAAGTCACCGTCAATGGCCCTGGCTTGTCACAGTCCCAGTCCCATGATTCCTTATACTCTGATTTTTCTAACTCGTTTACACCGTTTTTTGCCGATATCTTTGCGATGTTTGATGGTATCGTATTGTAACTTGGCATACCTCACATGGAGATCAAACGGCATTTTTCTGCAAACTTTCAGACTTCTGCTCATGTGTGAGAGTTAGCAATGTACTGCAATGATAAATTTTCCCTGAAATCCTGTCGTTTACGTGTCAACAAATATTGTTTTCCTTCGGCACGTGATGGGAGATTCCTTTCCGATAATTTGCATAGGGGCGAGGGTTAGGATTCGGGACCACCCACGCAGGTAAACTGATTCGGAATTACTCGCACGTGCAGGCACCTTGACGACAACTGACAACCCGATCTCCCTATTTTGACTAATTTGAACTTGTCCAGTTGGATTCCGTCATCAGTTGTCGAGAGCCAAGCAATATGTCGGCGCCCATGGTTCGAGCAAATCCTCGCTTAAATAAAACTTTTGTGTTTTGAAAGAAACAGATAGAGTTCCGGAAGACAGGTTTGTGTAAATTAATTGCCGTTTGTATCACAGATATACAATATTCAGTTGAATAGTTCGCTCGAAGTAACTTGACTGAACTAAAGGCAAAAAACGGTGTAAACGAGTTTAAAAAATCAGAGTATACATGCTATTGACTCGCGGATGTCTAACGACCATATCGTATTACGTATTATAGCCATATCGTGAAAAAGAGGTTAATTACCGCTTATTTTGGGCGTTACATAACCACCAGCTTATTTTGGTGGTTATGTAACGTGCGATTTGCAAATGTGGACGATTTCGAAATCGCGCTGCGCGATTTGCAAATTTTCAAATCGCACGCCAATTTCATATCGTCGCGCGCCTTGAAAATGACAAGTATTGCGCGTTTTGACAATGGCAACTATGGACAATTCGCAAATCGCGCAGAGCTATTTGCTAATCGGTCACCATGGTCACACGATTGGTAAATGTTGCCTGCTTCGAGCTCACTTAATGTATTGTGAACAACTGTGAACTAGTGAATAAATATGCTAAAATGAATAGTCTCTAAAGGAGGACATCACTTCACATTCAGGTACAGGGACGATTTCGAAATCTAATACATATATGATTTATGTGTCATATTTGTGTGAATAAATCTACATAGGCGTATTATAGAGATCCATCTCGTTGTCTTGATTTAGAGATCGACTGTCTTCCACTGTTCCAGCATTGAACTGCTGGAAATTAAAACATGTTATTTCTGGTTATCAATAGAGATATATCTACTAGTATAATATCAAAATAATGCATAGGTAGGTAATAGAAAACACTGCCCCGGTAGTAAATCTGTGCATTTACTAAGTATGTCAGACGTTACCATAGGTTTGTGCGGATCCAGGCCTAGCATTTTCAAATCGCACGAACGATTTCGAAATCGCGCTACGCGATTTGTGAGTGGTTCACAGTTGCCATTATCAAACCCCGCATTATTAATCAATTTGAAAATGCGCGACAATTTCGAAATCGGCGCGCGATTTGAAAATTGGCAATTGGCAAATCGCGCACAACAGTTATAGTATCAGTGTGTCTCCATCCACCACCTCCCTCCAATAGAAGTTGACTGAAAACATTAAAATGGTGTTGCTGTTTTAACTAAATAAGCCTAAGGACATGATGTAGCGGACCTATTTTACGTGAATGCCTGTATAGGTCCCATTTATTTCACACTTTATATTTTTACTGTGTCCATCCACCTGTGACGACCTCAAGAAAGTTTAATTATGAAACTGGAAGTAGATTATTAGGAAACATTTCATTGTGTGTCATTGTGCAATACTTGGCATTATGATGTGATGAAGCTGCCTGAGTAATGACACCATGGTCATGAAGCTCGGATGCTGTTGCATTTATAAGACAGTCATTGACGACGACACCAGTAAGGGGATATATACTGTTTTATATATGTGTGATTTATTTCGTACAAAGCTTGCACAATATAATGTGAACATATTAGAAGTTGATTCACACAAACATATCAACCAGAATATGTCAATAAATTTGTTTCGGGAATTGTTGTACAATGTACCCTTCTCTCATATTGCATAACTCTGATGGCTGATGCAACAGCCTGACATTCATCATCACATTGAAAACAATCAGATATGGCCCTTGTGGGGCCGTTGAACTTCATGTAACTTGAACCTACTTGGCATTAGATTTCATTTGTTTCCCTCGATTTCCTTGCAGAGAACCACCAGTGTATGGACTCAAACAGATAGAAGGAACGGGAATATCGATGTCAGCATGTCGAGAAATAGCTGTGAGTATTACAAACAACAATGCACATGTAGGATACCATGCAAAATTTTTGACAGCCATGTTATATGTCATATCCAAATCATAATGCACCCAATAAGGCACACAATGTTATCAGACATGCCAACGAAAATTGAGCACTTTATGTAAGATCATTGTCAAACTAAGACATTTGTTAAAACCTAGATCATTAGGCCATTAGCCATTTGATTACAAAGAGATCTAAGATTTTATTTTGAATGTACCACATTGGAATATCAAGTCTCACTGACAGTAACTTAACATTTTGTTCCCATCTGCGACAGTTACTCCGCGAGTTGAGACACACAAACGTCATAAGTCTCCAGAAGGTATTCCTGTCTCATGCCGACCGTAAAGTTTGGCTCCTCATGAACTATGCCGAACACGACCTTTGGCACATCATCAAGTATCACAGATCTGCAAAGGCCAACAAGAAATATATCCAAGTCCCGAGGAACATGGTCAAGTCACTACTTTACCAGATCCTGGATGGAATCCACTATCTACACAGTAACTGGGTCTTGCATCGAGATTTGGTAAATGCAAAATATACATTGTATATATAAAAATTTGTTTTGACAAAAAATTGATGTGAGTTCGAGAGCTATTTATAAATTGTGTTTTGGCTTGTATTCACTGAAACTAGAAACAAGAAACTAAACATATGTTGTTGACGACACATATACAATGAAATTGCTGACCTTGTATTTACTTTGTAGAAGCCAGCAAACATTCTAGTGATGGGTGAAGGGCCGGAGAGAGGGTGTGTCAAAATAGGTAGGTCACCCAGACTGCAACAACCATGAATAAACATGACCATATGAAATTGATCAAAAAACTCAAAACCAATAGGGTTGATCAAGCGTGATTTATTAATGATGATATTTTTTTTTCCAGAAAACTATTTTTAAAAATATTGCTTATTTTCAATTCCCGTTCACCGCTTTCCAGCTGACATGGGCTTCGCTCGTCTGTTCAACTCTCCACTGAAGCCCCTGGCAGATCTCGACCCGGTGGTTGTGACGTTCTGGTATCGGGCTCCGGAACTGCTGCTTGGCGCGAGGCATTACACAAAAGCAATCGGTGTGATGAGATGCTATATGTATATTGTGAATACATAGATATGATAACTCTCTCTTCCATTCAACTTGTAGCATGGTATTTCCAATGCTGTAAACTTTTACATAAAGTTAGATGTATTGCATGCACTTAGTTCCAATTCAAGAACTTTTATTCTATTCCATTTTATACAGATATCTGGGCAATCGGTTGCATCTTTGCCGAGCTTCTGACATCAGAGCCAATATTCCACTGTCGTCAAGAAGACATCAAGACCAGTACGCCGTACCATCACGATCAACTCGATAGGATCTTCAATGTCATGGGCTTCCCACAAGGTCTGTGCTCCACTCAGATATTCATAAACGGTAAAATATTGTACCTCTCGTCACATGGAAAGTGATATCACATGTACAAGTTAAGTTTTGTACTGACAGACTGTCATCGTCGTTTGCGAATAAAATATGAAGAGCTGATAGACTGAAATGTATCGAATTATACAATCATATGTATGCTGAATTGTCTGCTAACAAATTTCTGTTCCACAGAGAAAGAGTGGGAAGACATCAAGAAAATGCCTGAACATGGAACTCTTCTCAAGGAGTTCAAAAAGAGCAGGTACATGTGCAACGCGATTCAGCTACATATTTTCTTGAGATGTTTATATGCGACTGCAGAAAGTAGCACATTATTATAAGCTGAAAAATTGCATACAAGAGTGCTATTTGATAAAATCCATCAGTAATCCATCATGATATTTGTTTTGTACTTTTATCTTTGCAGCTACGCGAGCTCAACTCTCCAAAAGTACATGGACAAACACAAAATCCGTCAAGACACAAAGGCTTTCAAATTGGTACTCGCCTCCATAATGTCTTAAATGAGAATATAATATATTCTAACTTTTCGCGTCATTCACATTTTGTCTGCAATTGGTTTTGATCTTCGTCTAATAAACGAAAAATAGCTGGTGAAATATTAGTGTGAATGATAAGATTTTTTGAGAACTCTTCCACATTCAGTACCTGAATATGAATCATATATGTATCTATGTAAATTTATTCCAGTTACAAAAGATGCTCACTATGGACCCGACAAAGCGTATAACATCGGAGCAGGCAATGCATGATGGGTTCTTCTCTGAAGATCCACATCCATCTTCCGAGTAAGTTCCACACATAAAATATATGTATGATATATATACATGTATATATTCAATATAAACAAGTACATAATGATAAACTGTTTTCACTTCATGTAAGCGAACACTTGATTTGATTTTAAATACATGTAGTGAATGTCGCTGATGTTAACAGTAGAGGTGTGTTGTTTGACAGTGTGTTTGAAGGTGGACCTATTCCATATCCCAAGCGGGAGTTCATTACTGACGATGAACCGGATGACAAGGCTGACACAGGCGCATCTAAGGTACAATGGCAACAAACTATTCAGAAAAACTCCTATGCTGTTGCCAATAAATATTTATTCACACAGAAAGAAGACTCGGTGATGCCTTTTATAATATTTATTGGAATAAGTAAGGTGCGAGGAAGACTCGGACCGCATATGGGGTGACATAACATATTTGGAAATAAACCAGACTGATATATATGATGACAGAAATAGTGAGAATATTAGAGACAAGTATTACACGAAATATAGACACATCTAAGGTACAATGGCAACAAACTATTCAGAAAAACTCCTATGCTGTTGCCAATATATATGTAATAACAATTCCATTTTTCCTCGATTTTCACAATTTTTAGCTTACCGGCCCTTTGGACCGATGAGCTATTATCGTGGTTTTTCGTCCGTCGTCCGTCCGGGTCTGTAACTTTTTTTTAGGCATGATGAATTTCCCCATAAATTTGTCAGAACATACCTTAGGCCAATATCTAAAAACGTTTTTTTTTAAATTTTTTTGATTGAATCGTTTTTGCCGATTTGGCGGCCATTTTTGACGAAAAATTGCCAATTTTGGACTTTGGTGGCCATTTTCTCGAAAAATGTCTGATCAGTTTTGAGATTTTTGTTTCAAAACATTCCTCTCATGTACTTCTATGACATGTATAAGTTTCGTTGCCCTTGAATCGCTGGTCTGCGTGTGGCGGCCATTTTGATTTTTTGACGGTTCGGTGAAAAAAAAAATTTTTGTCCCAAATCAAGTCACTATTCGTTTTGAGCCATTTCCAGCAAAAGAAAAAAAAAATTTTTTTTTTTGACCATTGAAAATTTTTTTGGACTTTCACCAAATTTTTCCTTCATAATGGGAGCTATGCAGAGTAATCTCATAGAACACTTCAAGATAGAGCCTAAGTATTGGCACATTCAAATGGGAAATCATATATTGCGGTTTGAGTGGTGACCTTGACTTTGACCTTCAATGACCTTGAAAGTTCAAAACGACCTTTTTTGTCGAAAAAACAATGAATTTTGCCTTTGGTGGTCATTTTCTCGAAAACTATTAGACAGTTTTCCTCAATATCATGTATAAGATTCTCTTTATGTACCTTTGGGATGTGTATAAATTTTGTTGCCTTTGAAATGACGGTCTGCGTGGGGCGGCCATTTTGATTTTTTGACGAGTCGGCAAAAAAAAATTTTTTTGTCCCAAATCGAGTCACTATTCGTTTTGAGCCATTTCCAGCAAAAAAAAAATTTTTTTTTTTTGGTCATTGAAAATTGTTTTGGACTTTGAAAATTTCACCCAAGTTTTCCTTCATAATGGGAGCTATGCAGAGTAATCTCATAGAACACTCCAAGATAGAGCCTAAGTATTGGCACATTCAAATGGGAAATAAAATGTTGCGGTTTGAGTGGTGACTTTAAATTTGACCTTCAATGACCTTGAAAGTTCAAAACGACCTTTTTTGTCAGAAAAACAATGAATTTTGCCTTTGGTGGTCATTTTCTCGAAATCTATTCAGACAGTTTTCCTCAAAATCATGTATAAGATTATCCTTATGTACCTTTGTGATGTGTATAAGTTTTGTCGCCTTTGAATCGACTGTCTGTGAAAATTTGTCATTAACGAAAAAAAATCTTTCAAGATGTAACTTGATTTCGTATTGAAGTCCATACAGAAAATGTGTTTCTATCAACATTTACGACATGTTTTAACATATAGATTTTAACATCAGTGTAACAATTTATATGTATTCAGCATTCCACGCAATTCACATGATTGCTGGTAAGCTACAGCACCCTTGGTGCTATGTTTGTACATGTGAACGCTGGGACACTTAGTTACTTTCTTCTCTTGCAGGCTGGTAACCAAGGAGCTGCGTCAGACCATAACCAGCCCCCCAACAAGCGGGTACGCGTCATGCCGCCGACCACTTCCAGCGCGACCAGCGGGGGGATGGTCGGGTCCGACTACAACCAGGTACTAGGAAATAAATAACATTATAAACTGCTGATGCTGTGTTGAAGGCCACTAGCCATTGGGAGACCAGTCTATGATAAGAAACCAATTCGCTTGTTTCCAAGTTAATGTGCTTTATCATGTGTATTTGATACACAATAGATTTAAACGCTTTAAATTCAAATGAATATTTGGAGACATAACTAAATGAAATAGCAGTAATCAAATGATGAATATGAAGGGAAAAAAATCCTGTCTGTTTACAGAAACCAGTTCACGGTTTACACGGCAACAATCACCAAGGCATGAGCTTTGCTACAACCAATACCTCACAGACTTCCTCGTCGGGCTTCGGCCAGCATCGATATTAGGGTGACGTCAGCTACATATCTTAGTGCTTCGCCGTCTTTCAAGTGTGGATAGTGCGAGTTGTCATTTGCAGATGTACATGTATTTTATGTGCCATTTGTTTGCTTAAAAATACACGTGAGAATTCTGACAATTATTGGTATTCCCTAATGAGTGTGTTACGGTGGACTCATGTTGTATGTATGTGTGTATGTATGTAACTTCATAAATATATGATGGTGAATTGATGTTATGTTAACATAAATGTGGAACAGTGAGTTCTTTCATCATTTTGCTATCTAAAAGTTTGGCCAAATATCTGATGCCTGCGCAAAATTTAATGATAGTTTCATCCAAATGCTATACACTTTGACGCGACCATTGCGATCGGTAAACTGAAAGTATGTGAATATGAAATAATGAGATGGGATCAAAATGTCATTCGAATGCAACACGTGTATTATTACTCTGTGTGAAGGATATGGCTTGGTATTTATATCTTGTTGACCAAAGGAAAGGGCATCACTGTATACTCGCATCTAAAACATATGTAAAGGAGTCAAATGCTTTGTTTGTTTGATCATCGTATTTATTGAATGCCAGTATCATTATGAACATGTATATTGACTTCGTTCAAATCATAATTTTAAAGTATTCCACCACATATTGTATGCATTTATGGTGAGGCGGTAAAATATTGACATTCACTTACCCCGGTATGTATATTGAAATAAACTGTTGTTTTGTTTTCACATTTGGTATTTGTTCACTTGTTGAAACTATTGCATGATGCAAGTATATTTTCAAGAGGAAAATTCAACATTTAGGGAAATCCAACCATGGCCCTGGAATCCTATGAATTGAAAACAATTTCAATGACGAAATATTGTCTGGAAATGGCTCCAAACAAGTAGAATGTTGTTTTTAGACCAAAATCAATTTTGGGTTACCGGACCTTTGGTCCAATAAACTGTTATCGTGGTGTTGCGTCCGTTCATTCGTCTGGCGTTAACAGTTTTTAGGAAGAGCAGAGCTCTTCCTCTATGATGTTGGTTTTTTTTGGATTTTGGAGAATTTTTCTTTGTTTACATTTCTGAAAGTCCGACTTGGAGCTAGTTAAGGCTTGCTGTCGAATCTTTCTGAAAATTTTGCAAAAATATACCTAAAATTTTTTCAAGAAGTATATTTAGGTTACCAGACCTATGGTCCAGTAACTCACTGCCGTCGCGTTGCAACCGTCGTACGTCCGTCCGTCCGTCCACATTTTTATCTTTGATGTGTATGGTCCAATCTTTCTGAAAATCTGGGAAAAGATACCTCAAAATAATTCAAGAAGGAGGTATTCTTTAATTTTTCTCAAAATGATGGCCTTTTTCGTCGAAAAACGCTCGGCCGTTTTCTTAAAAACTGTCTCATCAATTTTGAGATTTTTGTTTAAAAGTGATTACTCTTATGTACTTTTGTGACAATTAAGTTTTGTTCCCTTGAATCGCCGGTCTCCATGTGGCGGCCATTTTACCCTTCAAAAAAATTTATGGACTTTTTCGGCACTTTTTTCCTTCTTAATGGGAGCTGCCACCACTGAGCTCATACAATGCTTGAAGATTTGTGATGTGAAGTTGAATTTGAACTTTGATGACCTTGAAAAGTCAAAACAGCCATTTTTTCGGTAAAAAGAATGCCCAAAATTGCCTCTACAGATAAAATGCCTGTAGATAGAGCTTGAGTTTGCGCTATGAGCATATAGGAAGTCGTCAATGGAACAACTAATGATAACATTGAGCTTGACCTAGGATGACTTGAGTGCTAAAATGTCTGACGCGAAATGTGTAAATTGGCCTCCGATGCTTAAACACTTGCACTTACAGTTCAGGGTTGTGCATATTAGCTTATAAGAAGTCAAGTATATATATGGTACATCTTTTGGTGACCTTGAACTTGACCTTGAACGATCTTGAAGGCCAAATCTTGAAATCTTGCCTGACGTTACATGTGTAAAGTGGCCTTTACACTTGTTGATACAGCTTATATGTTTGTATTAGGCCATTCCTGTTTAATTTTCTGTTTCTCGTCCTTTGGAAAATAAAAAGCTTGGAGAGAGGGCGGAAAAAACAAACAAACCCTCAAATAAAAAAAAAACATATATATCTCGCAATGAATCTCTCAATATAAACAATGTTGGAGTATGCATTTGAGTATCTAATAATGTCCCACAAAGTTATATATTATTCTTAGAATTCTATATGAATAAATGAACGAATGATACTTTATTCACAAAGGGCCTTCCGTCCATATGCTGAACACACATGTACAATTTCACCAGTGACTATGCAACATACATGTAACAAATCAGTACTTGTTATGGACACCCATACCATGGGACACATAAGCCTACGCCTCCAGGTGTTCAACAATATATGATTTTCACTAGACATTATGCATTTGAAACTTTGAATCGGATTGATAACATTATTCTTATATAAATACATGTCTAATATTGAGATTAGGGATCAATTCCGGACATATAGGAAATGAATTATGCTGAATACTCTCATGACCTTGAACTTGACTTTTGACCTCATTTTCAAGGTCAGATAAAAAAAAATGGCTAATATCTCACTTATTATCGACTTTACAGCTTTGGAATCAATTGTGGCCATTCTACAAATGATATATGCTGAATATTCTCGTGACCTTGAATTGACCAATGACGCTATCTAGAATATATATTGTCTGGTAACCTTTCTTATCCCTTGGACTAATTTTCAATATTCTTTTCACATGATTTCCTCATTACCATATTCTTTTGTGGAACTGGTCCTATAAAACTTGGAACATCTTGTAAGTTATGGCAACAATTTCTGAAAGGTCACATTTGGAACTACGAAAACTTCTTTTCCCGAGCTACACGCGTTGATCGTGAAATGTCGATATACAAAGTGAAAACACACAGAAAATCCCTTAATTGCTTTATACTCTTGGTTTCAAACAAAGTGTCCATCTATTCTTTTCAAAATCTTATCAAAATCTCTAGAATTCAATGAAGATTTTAAATATTAATCTACTCTCATGGACGAGGAGTGTTAAGGCGCAGAGAATGATACTTGGGCCCAAAATGGTTCGATGGAAATGCCAGTTCTGTACGGATTTCGGATTCGTCACCATAGACAAACATCCCCTCGGGATATGTTGGGTGAACTTTGACCTTGATCTAATTTATTTTGCATAAACGTTAATTTTGATTATCATTCATAACTCGGGAACGACACAGCGTAAAGCTAAACGAGCATTATTTTCGGGTGTCGCCCTAGACAAACCATGTCTTTTTTGTGGTCATTTTTAAACTTTCATATCTCAGAATTGTGCATCATTACGGAAGCGTATTAGGGCCACATGAGTTTTTTTTTTCAATTCAATTTGTCGACTTATTATCTCGATAATCGAGATAGTATCTCGATAATCGAGATAATATCTCGATAAATCGAGATATTATCTCGATAAATCGAGTTATTTATCTCGGGAAATTGAGTTAATTATCTCGATAAATCGACTTAGTTATCTCGATAAATCGACTTAATTATCTCGATAAATCGAGATATTATCTCGATAAATCGAGATATTATCTCGATAAATCGAGATATTATCTCGATAAATCGACTTATTATCTCGATAAATCGAGTTAGTTATCTCGATAAATCGAGTTAATTATCTCGATAAATCGAGTTAATTATCTCGATAAATCGACTTATGTCCTGGGCATTTAAAGTTCAAGTAAAATGGAAATATGTTTCGAGTCGCATTATTCATATTTGAACACTATGTTGAATAGGGTTATATGATGGACCATTACAACATTAAATATTGAATAATACAGACCAAACTACCGAATTAAATACTATAGTGAAGTTCCTATATCACTATCTCTTAGAAAGATGCAACATGTTCATGAATGAAAATGGTATAATTGTTTTGTTTTTTAGAAATTATTTAGCTATTAAACATGAAATGAGGTATATTCATAAAGTTATAAATCTGTGCGGCTTCTTCAATTGGATAGTTTGGTAGTATTTCAGAGATTAATGTAATGACTGTTAATCATATACTCCATAAGTTTTCAATATGAGTGATTGTTGCCAATACAAGGAAACCAATGAAATGCCTATAGTATGGTCGATGCATATTCATTTTACTTGTACTTTGAATGTCTGAGTCTTATAAGTCGATTTATCGAGATACTATCTCGATTTATCGAGATATTTAACTCGATTTATCGAGATAATATCTCGATTTATCGAGATAATATCTCGATTTATCGAGATAATAAGTCGATTTATCGAGATAACTAACTCGATTTATCGAGATAATAAGTCGACAAATTGAATTTTAAAAAAACTCATGTGGCCCTAATACGCTTCCGTAGCATCATAGAGCAAACGGATGATTTTTTCGGACTCGTCGTCCTAATCAAACTTTTCGTATGGGTATGAGCGACGACCTTGACCCGGAATTTGTGTATTGAATGAATACTTCAATTTTTCCTTGATATCAGACGTTATTTTAGGACTCGTCGACCTAGACAAACATACCGTAATTATACGGTATCCTTGACCGTATATTTTTGCTGAGCCAACATTTTGTGATCTCTCGGAAATGGTGCTTCCTAGTGCGGCACGAACATTTTCTGACTCGCACCCCTTCTCGAATGATCTTACTGAGATAGATAGATCACCGTTTGTCTGATTCTATGTGCATTATTATTATGATTCTATGGGCAAAAAGTCTGAATCTATGAGCAAATTGTCTGATGCTATGGGCAAATAAACAAGTAAGTGGTGGGTAAACCACCAGTAAAACATGCTGGATCAACGACAAATTTCTCAACACAATCTGATGGCATATGTTCTGTTTACTCCATAAACCATTGCAGAATATGGATTATGTTCAGTTTCTTATGCAGTGTTCACCGTTGTTCATACATTTGTCGCACAAAAGTGGAACGGTCAGGTGGTGGAGCAGTTATCCATAATAAATTACCAACTGCAAAGCGTTCACACTAACCTACCTGGGTATCTGGGCAACAATTAGTCCAGTTGACATTCTGATTGTTCCTGGACGTGAAATCAGCTACCTAATAAAACAAAATTGATCATTGATTAAAAATAACAGAAACAAAGCTGATTCTATGGGAACAAACCTGATTCTATGAGTAGGTTTATTTGATAACCATGGAACTATGGACTAAGATCTGTCATCCATGTGACCTTACCCTAGAAACAGAACATAAAATCAAGCTTCAATACTATATTTATTCAGGAGCAGCATCGAGAAGCTCTTAGTTCCATGGCTATAACAACAGCCTACCCATAGAACAAGATTTGTTCCCATAGAATCAGGTTTGTTTCTGTTATTTGTATTCCATGTCCAATTTTGTTGGATTACCTAGCTGACTTCCATCCAGGAACAATCAAAATGTTAACTGGAATAATTGTCGTGCAATTGTGATCAAGATATCCTGGTAATTAACTGGCGCACTTTGTCTTTGGTGATTTATGATGGCTAATTACTGCTCCACTGCCTAGCCATTCTACTTTTGTGCGACAGATATATGATGAACGGTGAACACCACATAAGAAACTGAACATAAATCAATTCTGCAATGATTTAAGAAGTAAACAGAACATATGCCATCAGATTGTGTTGAGAAATTAGCCGTCGATCCAGCATGTTTCACTGGGAATGCTAGACGTTTCACCGACAGGACGATTCACCGACGGTTTTTTGAGACGATTCACCGACAGTTATTTCACAGGTTCACCGACGAGTGGCGATCGGCTTGAGGAGTTATAACATCTAGATGGTCGGGTAAACCCCAACAGTGAAGTCGACGGCCTACATGTACTGTATTGTACAGTCTAGCCTGCATGTGTAGCCCTTGGCATCGCCACTGGGCCCAAAAGCCCATGAACGATCCGATGGATACAACTTTCAAATTTAACTTTGTAATACTATCACCCACAGCTACAATGCCTCATGACTGGCATTTGCCACATTGATCGAAGGTCGAATTCAAGATCACCACTGAAACCACTCATATGAATTTCCATCCTGACATGATCGACAAAATAAGGAAATTACAGCCAAGTCAAACTTTTCACCTGAAGTTATATTTCAACTCAAAATATTTGACAAACTTGGTTCCAAATTGAAATTCAAGGTAAAAGTTCACCAAAACTGCATTTCAAGATGACGAAATTTGAGCCAGATCCAACTTCTCGCCATAAGTCATAGTTTAACTCATAGGCTAATATGTGCCAAACTTGGTTTCAAATTGAATATCATAGTAAAAGTTCACCAAAACTGCATTTCAAGATGACAAATTTGGAGCCAGATCGAACTTTTCACCATAACTTATATTTTAATATGTGCCAAACTTGGTTTCAAGCTGATATTCAAAGTAAAAGTTGATAAAAAATGGAGCAATGTACAGCAATGGAGGGTCCGTTGACAAGGGTCTGTTGACAGCTGCTATCACTTGATCGTCAAAGTTATTTTAATTAATTGCAATCCAATTTTGTAGTCACCATGCACTGTTTGAACGACTCTTGCATCACGCGGTATGCATGTAATAGTCCAGTTGCCAAATGACTATTTTCTTGTGAAGCATGTTTTGGCGTCATTATGAACTTTTTTTGTTGATTCATCATCTCTGAGCATTCCTGAGTCAGAATCAGCCGGGTGCCACCTTGGCACCCTTGGGGAATTTTTTTCAAAGCCGAAAAACAAAATGGCTGCCACCGAATACCACTAAATTCGTTTCTTTGACAATATCTTCGCTTCTAGACCACTTTGAAGCACAAACTTGGTGTCTACTAATAGGTTTTCATGGTCAAGGAATCCAGATATAATACTGCCAAACTTGTATATATAACACTTTTTCCGGTTTTTTGAGATTGACGAACCCGATTATTTAAAAAAATTGGTTCTATTCAAGTCATATGCATTTTCCACTTTAATCAACAATCTTGGTGTTCACTACTGGGTTAGTTAATCTATAGTACTGACCCAATATAGAATGCCCATTCAATGATCAAAGCTTGTGATCAAAGCAACTGCAACGTTCCGTGTCGTATCCAACCCACATGTAAACAGGTAGAATAAAACAATATTTTGATTTTGCCGCCATAGCTCACTGCAGTGCTGCCACTATGTGAGTAATGACAAAATTATAAGTTCTGTTCGAAATCACCATCTTCAGTTGAGTTTTATTTTAAACTCAACTGAAGAGTGACCCGCAGCTTACTTGCTTATTTGCCTATAGAATAAAACAATTTGCCCATAGAATCAGACAAACGGTTCCTCCCTGTGTAGATGGTTCCCGTCATTTTGTGGGCTATAAAAAATATATCTTGTAAACGATCTATACTTTTGTTACGCAACAGCAAACATGGCGAATGTGGTTGTTACTGTGCTTTCACTTACAATCGGCTTCTTTTTCATCTTAGTAGGCAGTTTGAAGCTGTCTGCATCTGTTAATGAAGAGGTTTATAGAGAAATGGTAATATTCGAAGTATGATTGTCAGATCGAGTTTTGAACGTCCTAATCAATGGGTTCTCTCTGAGCGATAATAGGGAAATTGTACATTCGAAGAACGGCCAATTTTTTTTAACCCCAGCAGAATGTCGGGGTAACTATGGTAGTGTGAGGATTTGGGATTGAATGACACTGTATGGCACTGATAAATGTCGTGAAGTTGCTGAGATTTCTGAACAGGAATAGGATAAACAATCACAATTAAATTATAATATCCACTTGCATCTCAAGCAACGCAGAGCGCTGCACATCACTTGTTTTGGGCTTTTCTACAAGAAGTTGTTCGATACTAAGTATTTTTGTGACGAGTTTCAAATGAAATGGATTTTCTCATCAACAGTTAACAATAGTGTTGACATCTATTGTCAATTTTATCATCCTTTTTCAGAGAAAAGTGTTTATCCGACATGCCAAAGTGTTCCCGTTGATCGCGTTGACAGGATGGAAGCCAAATCCACACACCTTCAGGAAAGTTGTCGGTGCTACTGAAGTTGTCTGTGGCATCTTGTTAGCTATCATACCTGGTAAGACTACAATATGAAAGGGATACCTCTTGTGGCTCAGTATCTTATAGGCCGTGGGTATAGAGAATTGATGGATTTAACAAACATATTTCCATATTATAAATTACCATGCATATATTTTTCACTGCTTAGGACCCTTGAAGCAAGTCGCCAATGTAATCCTCTTCGTCATCATGTGTGGAGCGGTCTATGGACATTATGCTTTGAAGGACGGCATGGATAAGATGACACCCGCACTTGTGTTTGGATTGTTACTGGCTTGTCGCTTCGTCGTTCATCACCAGGTCCGAATCCGCGAGGAGAGAATAGCGAGAGACAAATTCTTAGCAAAGCAGCGAAGCAGCGCCAAAGGGGAAACATCGGAAGACGAGTCTGTCGAGCCAACGAAGTATGACGCCAAGAAAACTCAATAATTCGCTTGGATTATAATTGTGCTAGAAATCTCGGTGATAGCATGACAATTATCAACAGATGCACAAGTGTTGAAGACTTTTGCAACTGGTGGATCATGGTTCAAACAACTTTTCATCCATGTATATGAACGTTCAAGTCATGACAATCCAAGTGCTTTTTTATCCAGTATGCGTGCACGAACAAAGAACCATGAATTTCCGTTTTGTGTACATGTACATGTGAATTGTCATTGCATGGTATTATAATGTTCCACCAACAAAGCAATAGGATTTCATCAGTATCAGGTTACAAAAAATGTAAAAAATAAATGTAACATATTCAGACTAGAAAATAATGCGAGAGAAACTAATATTTGAAGTAATTGTATCATTAAGGACTGGGTGTAGTAGCACCTCTTGTATTGAATATATAATTATTATTCTCAACGAGTAACAAAATTTCAAGAAGACATCCTGTTTAGAACTGAGCATATATCGAGCACACTTATCATAATAGCATTCCACTGTAGTCCTTGCAATTTTTTAAACGTGCATACCGTATTGGTCCTAATAGTAGCACGGTGAGCCAAAGCAAGACCTCCTGCAGTAGCATGCGCAAAAATGAGGTCAAACTTGAGGTCAAATTCAAGAAAATCACTGAATAGTATACCTATAGCCTTTGATCCCCTTTATCAAGATTCAAATGACATAACTGTGTGGATTGGAACACTCCAAGATCTTATTGGAATGATATGAAGTGAATTATGAGGTTACAAAAATCAAAAATTTTTGTGCAAAAGAGAGGGGCGCTCTAATATTAGGGTGCGTGCCACTATTAGGACCAATACGGTAAAGAAATGTTAGGAAATAGTGATAATTAGAATAACTAAGTTCCTCCCTGATATGTATCTTTTTTATCAGTTATTTATTCATTGGAATGATTGTAAATACATGAAAGGGGCATTGTTTCTCTCAATATAGTTTACATCATGTATTTTTTTTCATCATTTGGGCATATACACGCAGCACTGCATTGTAGCATTTGCAATTAGATATACTTAGTCAGAATGCTTGTATTACTATAGTATTGTGTGTTCAGCATGGTGTGTGTATTTATGAATTCAAAAATAAACATTTCTAATGGTATCGATACATATGTATACATGCCAAATTAAAAGTGAAGATTAGTATTTACATACTATTTGTTACAAAACCTTAGGCACCTGAGATGCAGAAAACTTCATGTATACAATTATACATGTAAATCACGGTCAATAAGGGCACTTTAGTATTGAGTATGAGCTATGAACCCCGCACAACCCCCCCCCCCCCCCCACCCTCCCCATCATACCGGTCCGTGGTTGGGTTATCCATAGTTATACCGTGGTATTACGGTGTTGCTAATATGTTGGTTCTGGCATGGTCCAGGGTGTTGATGCAGTCAAAAAGGCCGTTGAGCTATGTTGAGACATATACACTCAACCATCCCAAGATTGCAACAAATCTTGATCCTGGGTAAATCCTTGGTCATCGTTGCTGATCAGTGTTGGCTCGGGGGTTTGGTGTGACTGAATGTTCCAGTAGTGGAAGATCATGCAATGTCAAACCCCAGTTTCCAACTAGAACAGAGAGGTCGTGCTGTCTGTTTTCATCTTCGTTGACTCCATGGATCTTGCATGACTGAATTTTGTCATCTGTACTATCTCCGGACATCTACAGTAGTAATCGTGGCCAAGCTGTTTAGTTCTTATCCTTTTACTGCCAGTTGTCCACTCTTTCTGATTCCATGACCTTGTGCGTCATATTTCTAGACCAGATTCACATCCGAATAAGACTGTTCAAAGAGAGGTCAGATGTACAGCAATGTTCACGTTTCCTGTGACTGTTCACTACCAATGATACCAATAATTACCTCTCCCAATTGAATTGAAAACCAACTAGACACCAGAATACTAGTAGTGATTATAGACAATAGATGAGCCAGACAGTATCGTCGATTTACAATGTTCAGTGTTCATATGAGAGGACCCGTTTCGTTGGGGCATCCTTTTTTGCATAGATTCATACCAAAACGATGTAAATGTCCTCGTTTGTAGATTGCAGGACTCCTATTTGAGTTTTCGAACACATGTATTTCAGTACAACAGGCAAGCCTCTTTCACGATCATGGTGACTAAGACTTTGATAGCTTCTCTAGTTTATGTGCCTGATTACAGGTATGGATACGCATCAGTACGAAAGATTTTGAGGAGGCGGAATGGAGGTGCTTCTTTGCCTATAATTTCTCTCGGCATAGATGTTCGGCAGTGATTCCCTGTGCTGATTTCCCATTGATAATCCAAGGAATACAGGTATATGTCGTGTGCCTCTGTGTGAGCAATTTCTGGTTCCATATAGTCTCCATAACTCACAGTCCATTCACATCGAGAGTCGAACTTGAGTTCTAATGCAGAGTCTTTTATGACATAGACAGGTCATCTTTTCGTCATATCTTATGTAGATGAGGTCAAAGATTTTCTATACCAAGATAGCCCACTCAGGCCAAAACGGAAGCGAACAATCCTCCTGGCGGTCAGACTGAGGAATTACTACATTTCCGTTTTTATGAATGAATATCTGTGACCAAAACGTCTTTTCATGAATGAAAACCGCCGTCACTATTGGGGATACGTCAAACTTTCAGTCTCACCGCCAGGATCGACACTGTTCAAATGTTCGCTTCCGTTTTAACCTAAGTGGACTATCTTGGTATAGAAAATCTTTGATGAGGTTCTTATAGTTATTTCATATTTCAGATTTCCTATAAATCAAACAATTTTGCCAACTGGATTGATCCTAACAGGTTTTCTCTACTCTCACACCTTTCAATCAAGCCTCATGCTATGCGGAGGGCCTATGTCTGACAATTTATATTCTGGCCGTCAGCATTATCCCCATCCACATTGACTTCGACGGTTGATGTGAATAGGCCTCTTCGATGCATGCTTATCAAATAGCTTTTGTGCTCATCCAGCATCACTATACATGTGTAGGCCTACTTGTGTGCTAGGTTCTTGCAACGCTCATTCACATGGTCACTAGATCTAATACACCGGTGGGTAGTCTAAACAGCACAGCATGAACTGCAGAGATGACGCCATTCATCCTAGTCATGAATCTTGATTGGAGGACTCTTTGGCTTTAGAGATGTCCTGGCAGCATTTGCTGCGAATTGAGTTGGAATTTGTGTGGAAAAAAGTCTGACGTAACCTGACAGCACTCTTCTTTTATCTCAGTACGAGTACCAGCTTTGTTATCGTTGTTACTACTTAATATTCAGTTTTTTGGCCACAATGTTCATTTGTCTGTTTCCTTTTTTTATCAGTGGTTCAGTTGTTTTTTTCTGACAGACAAGAACATAACAATCTCTATCCAGGGCGTTGGATGTCTTGATGTCTATCATTCACCATTGATCTCTTCTTTGCCTTCTTCGGTTAAACCCAACACTGCTTTCAGTTTCATCACAAAACTTCAGATGGTCTATATTGTATACATTTAGGCAGGATGGTCCGCCCTCATTCTGGAGCTTCATGAACTCAGGTTGAGGTTGTGTCCGACAGTGTCGGATGTGTTGTGGTGACCACAAATTACAGCTATAGCCTGTCGTGTTCTAACTCAAATGATCTAACGAACAATTCGTTGATACCCAATATTTGTGATGGAACACATGAATTAATATAGTATGTACGTCTGGAAGCAGAGACATTGGGTGCTGTTACTAAACAATCCTGGCCCTGATGTACATCTTTGCATCGCAGGATGCTGAAAAGCTGCAGTTGACACTTTGGTCAATTATTTTACGCCAATTGCCAACCCTGTATATGCGCGACACACCTTCGAGCGCACTCTAACTGAAGCATGTGAAAGAACACAGCAGCATGTGGTTCGCCTGAAAACAGTTATCTGTGATTGTGACTATGGTGATGATAATCGACTTCAGATAGGAAATCAAATACTGTTCAACCGTCAGTCTGATTTCATGAGAAACACACTTCTATACTCCTGAAAGCATGGAAAGCGCTCCATGCAGATGCAGAATGGGAAGATTTGGAACAAATAATGCGAACATTGGACATTGATAAAGCATATACGAGAATGACAAAGAGAGCTGCTTTATCAGGAGTATGCAGTGCCATCAGTCGTGCCAAATCACGAAAATTTGAGCGAAAATAACCTACAAGCAGATATATGGGGATGGAAGTGGACAGGTAGGAAGGAAGTACAATTATCGCTATCACTGTGGGACAACGGGACAATTCAGCAAAGGACAAAAGTTGCTCAGCAAGGGGGAATCATTTTGCCGAAGCCGTAAAAACACAGGTCAGCCCTAGCACAGCTCACTGAAGATGACCTGTATCCATTCTCTGTTGGTGAACATGCAAAAACAGATTAAACGAATGTAATCAGTAAAGGAGTATCAACATCAAGGCCTGGAAAAATTGAACCCAAAACCCATCGACGAGACAGTTATCCCAGTCACTCAACTAGTACACCGCAGGGCATTTTGCCAAAGAGAAAATTTTAAAGCAGAAAAGGAAGTATGGCAACTACTGGAGCAGGACATCGTTGAGCCAGTTAATGGGCGAACACCCTGGGAAAATCCGATTGTGATTGTTCTAGAACCCAACAAGAATGATAGTCGAATGTGCGTCGACATGAAAGGAGCAAATGAGGTGATCATCAGCGAAAGACAAGATACCTACTAGAGGTAATGATATTTTATTCCGAATGGATGGCTCGCCTGTATTGTCAGAGCTTGATCTGCTCATGAGGTACCACAAGCTGGAACTAGATCGAGCTATGATTGTAAAAAACGTTTGTAACACACGGCAGTATGTTCAGATACAAACGTCTGGGGCCAAACAATACCGATGAGATCCAGACAGTGATAGCATGTCTCAATGGAGTCAACAACTTATCAGATGACATCATTGATAACGCACCTGACCATAAAACACACGATTCAAGGCTGAGGGACGTCCTGATCAGACTCTGAGAATGTGGGCTAAAATGGAATTCACACATAGGTATCAGCACAACATGGATATCCTACAATTCATGTGAATCATGCTGTCAGAGAAAGGAAGCGTCGCAACATTGTCAAGAGTATCTTCAATCCAAAAGGCTCAGGAGCCTGGGACTTAATCAGATTTGAGAAGTTTATTCACATTACCTAACTATATTGTCTGTGCAAGCTGACAAAGAAAAAGAAATTTGCGTTTGGAGAGGTGCATGAAACATCCTTTGAACAGGTGCATTTCAGACAGAAACTCTCTCCTACTTCGCACTGACACAGGCCTGGATGATGGCAGTACAGTTGACTAGGAGCAGTGCTAATACAGAAACGAGACCAGACTCAGTGTCATATGCTATACAAGCAGTGAAAGATGTTACTCTCAGAGTAAGAGGCATTGGCACAGGTCTGGGCATGTGAACGTTTTCCTCCCTACATCTTCGGATGTAGATGATGGACCATACGCTCTTGGGAGTTCTATTCAGTCCAAGGTCGAAACCAAGTCTTATCATTGAGGAATGGGTACTCAGTCTCCAGCCCAACAATTTCCAAACCATTTCCCAAGAGGCAAACCTTTGTGACGCCAGAGCCATGGTCAGCAAAACACGGAGGCAATTTCTGTGGAAATCTACATCAATGTCGTAGCTTCGAGTGCCAGACTCAACGGCATACAATAAAAGAAGTACAAGAATCATCTGCATAAGATAAAGATCTGGGGGAACTGTGTGTCCTATGAGATATAGGACACACTTTGATGCACTGACAGCTTCTGTTCTAACTCTCGCTCACGAAAATCATTTGGGCATAATAAACACAACTCGATATAATCAGAAGTCAATAGATGGACAAGAATACTGAAAAATTCTGCAAATCATGCCAAGGATTTCAAGTGTTGAGTGGCAATAATTGTCTCCACGACAGGTTCTGTGTTGCAGTCTACAAAGAGACAAAGAGATCTGGAGCCTAGAAAGGATCTTCAGTCGTCACGGACTTCCCATTACACTGAAAAGTGATGATGGTCCACAGTTCCGAGCTGCAGAATTCAAGAATTTCTGCAGATTGGACGGAATAAAAACATCCCAATGTCAAATCAAGATGGTAAGAAATCAATGGTGAAATTGAGCGCCATTTGAGCGCCAAATTGAATGCTCAGCAAGGCTAATTTGCACTCTCGCTTTTTCGATGATGTACGATGGCTGCATAGTCATCCAAGGCGAATGGAGTTGATCGGTTGTTTCCTGCTAGCCAAGTATGGCATTGTGATATAAAGTAGTTTTTACTCTACACACAGTGTTATCTTGGTGATTTATTCACAAACAAGACAATAACAATGACAAAAATAAGATTGTAATAATCGTGTAAAATGAAGTTCAGAGTTTATATGCCTTCGTCGAGTGGTAGGATGGTAATAAAAATCTAGCACAGTATAATAGTATAGTATACATTGGTACTGATAACTTTGTCATCAGACAACCTAGGCCCCACCTGCATGAAAACCCTGGATCCGACCCTGACCCAACGCCTCACATTGTGGTAAGTCGAGTAGGATACAACCTGGTTGCAAGATGGCATACAGTTGTAACACATTTGGGCTTTTGTTCGTGTGGTAGCGTTTTAATGCTGCCCAAGTGTACAGCTAAGTATTTACGAAAGTTGCCAGCAACACAGAGAGACAGACGGGATTTAGCAATAACACACATCATTTATTGAATAGACATATTAAACACAGGCAAACAATATATACAAGATACTGCCGATATCCTGGTAGGACAGTCTCTAGCCGATATACTGGCTCCTGAGAAATACTGAAATACTGCCGATATCCTGACCGGACACTCTCTAGCCGATATACTGGCTCCGAGAGACGTGGAGATATTGCCAATATCCTGGCAAGAACATTCAAGTGTGGAACCATCTGAATCCAGACACTCTCCAGCCGATATCCTGGCTTCTGAGAGTCACACACTTCCGCCATATGGGCAACAGTTACACAAGTTGTGTGAAGATATACCTAGCTACATATATGTACAGAACGTCCTCACAATAATGTGAGCCCCAAAAGCCAGTGAGTGTCACTCAGGCCTGTGACCATCGCGATACTGCGACATCCCAATGCGAGTATCACTGCAATCCTGGGAGAGGCCCCTACACTGTAATCTACCCAAGCTAGTGTAGCTGTCATGCGTAAGTGTAGATTAGCCAAGGGCTAACTAGCAAGTCATTGTAAACTGGTAACAGTTTATATGCTGAACAAGTCCCTGCAGTAATGCAGGTCGGCAATCACACCAATACTTGATACTTTAACAGCAACATTGCTAGTCCGGATCAGGATCCGGGTCAGTGAGCAGCACTGAGTCGGTGACCAGCACCGAAGGCTTGCTCTCTGAGCAACAGGTCCGCTCAGAGGTACCAGTGCCCAGCCCCGGCAAAAGTGGTGTCACTAGATGGATCACTCCTCATGCAATACATGAGTGGTGGCGCCCCTGGTGGCGACATTTACACTACCTAGAAACACATATACCTGGCAGAGTGCTGCCAGCTGTGGGAACTGACCACAGAAACAAGAATGGTAATAATAAAAGTCATAATATACACATGCAGTACATACTAACATGGACATACAATATACACCGACATGAACACCAAATATATACAGACGCAAAGCGTCACCCAGTACTCACGAAACACCACATTGGCCCCGAAGTGGCATGAGCCGGCTCCGACTGCATGATGTTTACTAGTAATCTGTTGAAACTACGGAAGATGGGGAACCAGAAGAGATAAGTGACCAAAATCTACGTTATGTGATAGTTCAGGAAACTGTGGACACTGAGAGACACCAGAGAATCTGAAAGATTTGTTTCGATTTAAATGGGTTCATGGTGATGCTATGTTGATGTGGACATTGATCATGCGATACAATATTGACACTGAGCTGTGTTTTATTTGAAGCAAGAACAATTTTCTTTGAGGTTTAATTTTTATTCTTGTCTGAAGTTCTGTAGATTATCTGTATCCCTGGTGCGCAGTTGATGCTGAGGTCAGTGAATGGTCATCTTGTTTCTATCTGTCACATATTTCGTGTAATATTCCGTGTAAACACTATTTGCATATTATGGGTAAGCGTACCCGACTTGGTTCTTTGTGTTTATTATATGTATTCGTTTGAGAAGTATTCTCCGTTTACTAGGTTCTTTAAATGTATATAGTTATTCTAGTACTTTAATATTCATTGTATTACTTATGTGTTGTGAATATATTCCTAGGGAGAGTGTTTTAGTATTTTCTATTGTTAGGTGGGGGTTTGCATCTGATGCGACTTTGGCCATATATGTCTAAGTGGTGACTGGTGTGTATTCACGCGTGTCGTGTTTTGTCTTCATTCTAACAGAGGTGATGGATGGCGGTGACCAGACGCGTTCACTGAGCCGTGACTGCATTCGTGGTGTGATGAATGTCACGTCGCCAGCGGCTATCCTATATGGGGATGAGTTTTGTGTACACACATGTTTGGTAGGAATTTCTCAACTCGTATGTTTCGTGTCTGCGTCGATTGACGGGACACGCATTTCTTATATAAGGGGTGGGCAGCTTAGGCTAATCGTTCATCACATCGCAAGACGTCAGAGTGCCGCCAGTTTACACGTATGGGACGTGTTGTCGGGTTGTGTGTTGCACCCGTATTCAGTGTCGAGCTTGTGACGACGAGACTACGGCAACTGTGTTAAAGCCAAGCATTATGGAGCTTTGGGGCTTTTGTTACTACTGTTAGATGAGTCTAACTACTGGACGGACACTTCTGAACGTGTGAGACGACCCTACACCGTAAGTTACACTGGGGTGTTAAGCGTTGGTTAGGTTAGGTAGGTTAGTTTTCATGTGTGTATTCGAAATTCATTATTGCCCGCTGCCGCCTGGATTTGACATCTGTATCACCGCGAATTATATTTAAACATAGTTTCATAATCTAACCCTGTCGTTCAACAGTTTTTTGTTCTAGTGACGTAAGCTGTATCTAACCAGAGGGAAACTGCTGTGTGGGAGCGCACGTAGTACACTAGATGGGGAATGATCGACTCCCGACCTGTACGCTACCTTCGGGATGGTCGTTTGGAGAACGAGGGCATGTTAGGGGTCGAGATCCTCGCGTACTAATCTTCGTGGGATCTTCGTGGGAGCCAGTAACAGTGAGCCTCGCGATCCTCGTGACGTCAGTGTCGTGAGACCGATCTTCAGGGAAGCAGACAGTTCTCCACGGAGAGAGACTGGACTGTTCTACGAGCTGTAAAACCTTGTGAACTCTTCTGATACATATTCATTGGTGAATTATTGAACATTATTGAACATCCAGAGTCTATATCAAGGGGGGTTTGTGTAAAGCATTGTTCGTCTTGTTTTGTCCTGTTTTGTGTCCGGGGTTCATGTTATATGTAAATATGTGTCTGTAAATTATTATTCGCCATTAAAGGTATTAAAAATTGAACAGGTTGTTCGTTGTTTTGTGGGAATCGCGTTAAGTGTACCAAATGATTATTCAGCCACTTCAAGGCCACAACCCCAGGACCATCTCGATTAGAAAAAACGTGACAACTTGGGGGCTCGTCCGGGAAGGTTGTATTTGATGAATTTTTATTTGGTACGGGCGGTTGACGCAAAACAACGTCAGATAGTTGTATCCATTATCCAGATATACAGGTTTAGCGTGCACAATAACATTGGTGTCTAGTAACAAAAGGTGTAGGGCCGTGTGTTCTCATAATACATGTTTTCTTACTGACTTTATACTGACAGATTTGTGCGCGGTCGTGGGATACCGTTGTGCTGATCAGTTATAATTTCAGCTAGTGGTGAGTCTTGCGTGTTTTGAACCCTGTGGCATATTCGCGACAGTATTTGCGCCGTTTGTGCGTCGGTATTTCCATACAATTGGATATTGTATGTATCGGTTTTGAAATTTGAATCGCTATATATATTGTATTGTACATTTCCACATTTGGTTTTGTATAGTCGTGAAGCATGGCGTCGGCGTACGAGGATTGGGTTAATGTAGCTACTCGGATGGGCTTGGAAGGAGCGGAGTTGCGTGAATTTGTGAAGGAGCAGCAGGCTGAGGACCGTGCTGAGCGACAACGCATTCGAGAAGAGCAGCAGCGTGAGCGAGACGAGCGAGTTGAGTGTGAGCGTTTGCGGCTACAGAATGCGCGTGAGATAGAGCGTATGCGGTTGGAACACGAAGCTGAGCAGAGTGACAGAGCGCGAGTGCATGAAGAGAAACAGGCTGACCTGACACGCGTACACGATTTGTCCGTTAACCGTGACAATTTAGAAACGCAGCGTATCAATGCCGTGCGAGCGAAGTGTCCAAAGTTACCGGCGTTCAGGGATGGGTCTGATGATATTGATGCGTATTTACAGCGTTATGAGATGTACGCTAATGCACAGGAATGGCCCACAAATCGCTGGGCATTGAATTTAAGTGCTCTGTTGACAGGGCGTGCTCTAGATGTATATTCCAGGTTGTCGGCAGATGATATGAACGACTACGACGAGTTGAAAACAGCGTTACTGCAGAAATATGATCTCACTCGTGACGGATTTCGTCGCAGGTTCAGAGAGACGAAAGTGGAGAAGGGTGAAACGCCAAAACAGTGTGTAGCCAGGTTAATGCGTTACTACAAACGGTGGGTAGAAATGGCTGATATTGACCAAACGTATGAAGCCTTGTCGGAGATGATGATCAAGGAGCAATTTATCGCCATGTGTAGCAAAGATTTGGCAGAGTATCTAAATAGGTCGCCAGAATTAGATCTTAATGCTATTGTAGCTTCAGCCGCACAGTATTTAGAGGCGGCAGGTAGGACGTTTGATCAGAATATTGGCAAAGGTAACAACAAGGAAAAAACGGGAATTCAAAATACAGTAAAATCTACGAGCAATGTATTTTGTAAATTTTGCAAGGTGAACGGCCACCACACACGTGACTGTACTAAAAACAGGTCCTCTGGTGGTGCACGCGATACACGTGGCAGCATTGACAGGAAGTGCTGGATTTGCCAATCGGCGAAACACTTGGCCAGAGAGTGCCCTAGCCTGAAGCAAGTCAACGCGTGTGTACAGCGACTGAGCAATGAGCAGCTTGGAGATGGGGAGCAACGCGATGCCGTCATGTGTGACAGTGGGAGTGCATGCGTCGACGTGGACCACACACAGGTGGAGGGTCTATGTGAGTGTTGTACAGGTGAAGGTATAGAGTTGAAATGTGGTAAATGGATTCCTATAGTTATGAGTGCATGCAGGAAAGTGAACAAGTCGTTACCAGTAACTGTAGGCTATGTCGGTGAGCACAGAGTGTCAATGATGAGGGATACTGGGTGTACAGGTATTGTCGTTAAAGCAGAGCTAGTGAAGCCGGAACAGATGTTGGGTCATGTACAAACTTGTATGATGATCGATGGCTCGTTGTTGAGAGTGCCAATGGCTAGAGTTGCCATAGACACGCCATATTTTTCAGGAGACGTCGATGCAATGTGCATGAAGCAACCCGTGTACGATCTGATTGTGGGGAACATACCAGGGGCAAGGGAGCCGAATGATCCAAACCCTAATTGGCAACAACCGGCAGTGTTAACTAGGGCCCAGGCAGCTAAACAGCAGAAACCAGTTACGCCCATCAAAATCTCAGAAGTGAAGGTACAAACGGTATTATGACAAGAAAGCGCGACATCGTAGATACAATATTGATGATCAGGTGTTGTTGTTGTTACCAAACAAAAAAATAAGCTGATGTTACAATGGAGAGGGCCTTTCAAAGTGGTCGACATTGTATCGCCCTATGATTATAAGATCGATATCAATGGTAATTTGAAGATGTTTCATGCCAATATGCTGAAGTTGTATATGACCAGAGAAGGTACATGTCATAATGTCTCCCTTCCAGAGCCGGACATAGCAGCAATTGGTGTACTGGAAGAGAACGCAGACGATGTGCTTAACGAACTGTTGTGTTTCAGTGTAGATGGTGGCAAGTTAGAGGAATTGGTGATCAGCAGTGATCTGGAAGGAGATCAACTGCGAGAGATAGTGAAATTGGTTCGCCAGTATCGTGATGTATTTTCAGATAAGCCAGGTCATACCAGGGTCATCGAGCACGTGATAAGGACTACTACCGATGAACCTGTCAGGACAAAGATGTACCCATTGCCGTACCATGTACGAGAAACTATCAACAAGGAAGTGGACGAGATGTTAGACCTTGGCGTCATAGAGGAAGCAGATTCCCCGTATGCATCTTCTATTGTGCTCGTGCGCAAAAGTGATGGTAGTAATCGATTTTGTGTCGACTATAGGAAACTTAATAAGATCACAGTGTTTGACCCTGAACCTATGGCAAAGGCCACAGATATTTTCTCAAACTTGGTTGGTAAGAAGTATTTCACCAAACTCGACATGTCGAAAGGATATTGGCAGATTGCTATGTCTGATGGGGACAAGGGGAAAACAGCTTTTTTAGTTCCAGACAGGGGCTGCTACCAATTTACGAGGATGCCGTTTGGATTGGTGAACTCTGGAGCTACATTCAACCGGCTGATGCGACGGGTGTTGGGTGACGTCCCCGATGTCAGCATGTACGTGGACGATGTGCTCATCCATTCCGCGACGTGGGAGGGTCACATGACAACGCTGGCACAAGTATTCGATTGTATCAGGAAAGCTGGTTTGACTATAAAGCCTAAGAAGTGTAAAGTTGCATTCAGTGAAGTGACTTACGTGGGACATGATGTTTCCTTGAACTCTGTGAAACCTGCTGGTGATAACTTGCAGAAAATACGTGATGTGTCGCCACCAACCACGAAGAAATCATTGAAATCTTTTACAGGTCTCGTTGGTTATTACCGTAATCATGTTCGTGATTTTGCTACGTTCATCGCACCGTTAACGGCTTTGCTAGGTAAAGGTCAACCTAATGACATTCGGTGGACACCCGAACTACTACGTGTATACGAGGACATTAAAGAATGTTTGTGTGAAGCTCCGATACTTCAGACTCCGGATTTTTCGAAGACGTTTGTTGTGCAAGTTGATGCGAGCGATCTAGGTATTGGTGCAGCGTTAATGCAAGAACACAGCGAACTCTTGCCAGTTGCGTTTGCGAGTAGGAAGTTGTCTCCACGTGAAGCTCGATATTCCGTGATTGAGAAAGAGTGCCTTGCGGTCGTATTCGCCGTTCATAAGTTTCACGAATATCTGTATGCGAAACCGTTCGTGTTACAAACCGATCATATGCCACTGGTATGTCTCAACAAGAATCGTGTTGCGAATGACCGTATCATGAGGTGGTCTCTACAGTTACAACCATATAACATGCACATTGAGTATGTTAGAGGCACGGATAATGTAACTGCTGATTTCTTGAGTAGGAATTGTGTGTGAATTGTGTGATTTCTAATGGTTCCTAACGCTACTAATTCTAGGTGTTGCCCAGCTTCCGACGGATACAATTATCGTGGGTGTACTCCAAAATATGTGCTCGGTTTGGAGATCAGTACTTCTGAGATAAGTATGATCTTGTTGGTTTGGGGGTGTTGTCACATATTTCGTGTAATATTCCGTGTAAACACTATTTGCATATTATGGGTAAGCGTACCCGGCTTGGTTCTTTGTGTTTATTATATGTATTCGTTTGAGAAGTATTCTCCGTTTACTAGGTTCTTTAAATGTATATAGTTATTCTAGTACTTTAATATTCATTGTATTACTTATGTGTTGTGAATATATTCCTAGGGAGAGTGTTTTAGTATTTTCTATTGTTAGGTGGGGGTTTGCATCTGATGCGACTTTGGCCATATATGTCTATGTGGTGACTGGTGTGTATTCACGCGTGTCGTGTTTTGTCTTCATTCTAACAGAGGTGATGGATGGCGGTGACCAGACGCGTTCACTGAGCCGTGACTGCATTCGTGGTGTGATGAATGTCACGTCGCCAGCGGCTATCCTATATGGGGATGAGTTTTGTGTACACACATGTTTGGTAGGAATTTCTCAACTCGTATGTTTCGTGTTTGCGTCGATTGACGGGACACGCATTTCTTATATAAGGGGTGGGCAGCTTAGGCTAATCGTTCATCACATCGCAAGACGTCAGAGTGCCGCCAGTTTACACGTATGGGACGTGTTGTCGGGTTGTGTGTTGCACCCGTATTCAGTGTCGAGCTTGTGACGACGAGACTACGGCAACTGTGTTAAAGCCAAGCATTATGGAGCTTTGGGGCTTTTGTTACTACTGTTAGATGAGTCTAACTACTGGACGGACACTTCTGAACGTGTGAGACGACCCTACACCGTAAGTTACACTGGGGTGTTAAGCGTTGGTTAGGTTAGGTAGGTTAGTTTTCATGTGTGTATTCGAAATTCATTATTGCCCGCTGCCGCCTGGATTTGACATCTGTATCACCGCGAATTATATTTAAACATAGTTTCATAATCTAACCCTGTCGTTCAACAGTTTTTTGTTCTAGTGACGTAAGCTGTATCTAACCAGAGGGAAACTGCTGTGTGGGAGCGCACGTAGTACACTAGATGGGGAATGATCGACTCCCGACCTGTACGCTACCTTCGGGATGGTCGTTTGGAGAACGAGGGCATGTTAGGGGTCGAGATCCTCGCGTACTAATCTTCGTGGGATCTTCGTGGGAGCCAGTAACAGTGAGCCTCGCGATCCTCGTGACGTCAGTGTCGTGAGACCGATCTTCAGGGAAGCAGACAGTTCTCCACGGAGAGAGACTGGACTGTTCTACGAGCTGTAAAACCTTGTGAACTCTTCTGATACATATTCATTGGTGAATTATTGAACATTATTGAACATCCAGAGTCTATATCAAGGGGGGTTTGTGTAAAGCATTGTTCGTCTTGTTTTGTCCTGTTTTGTGTCCGGGGTTCATGTTATATGTAAATATGTGTCTGTAAATTATTATTCGCCATTAAAGGTATTAAAAATTGAACAGGTTGTTCGTTGTTTTGTGGGAATCGCGTTAAGTGTACCAAATGATTATTCAGCCACTTCAAGGCCACAACCCCAGGACCATCTCGATTAGAAAAACGTGACACTATCATTAAAGCATTTCGGCAGAAATGCCTTTATGGTTTTGTTTGAATTCTTCTTTTTTCTTTTTTTTCTTTTTTTCCTTCCGCCGTTTCCGCTTCCGCGCGATAACTCGAGAACCCCTCGACGGATCTTGAAATTTTCACCACTGTTCAGGTATGTAGATGTGCTGTGTATTTTTTGAGCCGGATCCGAGGTCCGTGATGATGAAATCGAGGTCATTTTTTTGGACTTTGTTTCCGCACGATAACATCCTTGAGGTTTCCTGCATATCTCAGATCTTTTGATATGACTATTTATGTCTTTCAACAATTTCATTCTGAGTTGTTAATTCTCGGTTATAGGGATTGATGCGATTGGCGTAATAAAATAGCATTCACCTAATGCATAGCGACATCCCTGATGACGCAAGTGTGGATTTTGGTATAATTATTTCATTGTGTAATATTGTGAGTTCGTTATTCTCACTTTCATACCATATCAACTGCTACTTCAAAATATAGGTCGACATATTGGCGTATCAGTATATAGTAGTTGATCACCATAACACATTACATTTTACCAATACGAAAATGTGTACAAAAGGTCAATTCCATGAAAGTATGCTACTACAATAAACCAGAATTGAATCTGCAAGTGTCGTAGATACAAACGATTCTATACTTTCAAAGGTATACGCCTTTCTTGTTCTATGACGATGTATGTATACCTCGGTGTCTACCGTAACGAAAGTTGCTCCAATCGGCTAGTGAACGTGTACCCCTATCGCCGTTAGTCCAATCTCGAACTATACTCTAACAATGAGTTAAGTTGGTGAACTACACGAATTGGTCTCCTGGATGTAGACTTTGACAGCAATACTGCGATTGTCACGTTACACACACGCGTTGATTGCTCTGACAATTAGGATTTAATTGATAGCCTATCACGTGGGTCTAGATATACTACATACGTGTTTATTGATGCGATCGATACGTGTCATGTAGCATTTCTTCAACAATGGCGAGTTCTTCGGACCACGGAGAATTTTTTGAAGGAACGGAGAAACTCCTGGAGGTTTGGTTTGCTGGAGACGAGTCTGCTGACCTTCGGACTATCGCCAGGTTTGTTTTGTTTTGAGTCGCTGTTGAGTTTTTTATTTACAGCGACGTGTCAAATGGCCGGCACTTGACTACGGAGCCCCACATGGTAACCTGGTCGGCGGAGCATTGATATCACCGGCGCAACACTGATCGGCTCTCGTGTGAAACTGTTCAATTGGTGATCGCAGACGATACATGTGCTCGAGTAGCATTCACCGAATGATGTAGTTTTCAACATTACAAGATTCATCCGACATACAACCTCGAGTACTGATGCATTATGAATACAAGTTGCCAAGTATAAAAGTACTGATACATAGATGTATTAAATGCTATATATTTATATGTTTTACTACAATGCAAATCTAGTATCTTTGATGGCATGAATGTGTATGATGAATACTGCATTGTCTCTGCAATACCTTAGACCATACATGTATCTCAGAATCATCATCGTATGTTTCTGTTAACATGCCGAAAACACTGTAAATAAATCACCGAATTTCAAACTATTGACTATGACAAACGGATGCGATTTACGCATGAACGTTGTAGATATGTCTTGCAATATGTTTTGTGGTATTGTGTTTTATTCCAGGAAAGATTGGGAGTCAATGTTGGAACATGTCCACTGTCAAGTGCTAAGTACAATGGAGAATGATTCCATGATTGCTTTTGTGCTCAGGTTAGTAATCATCTGCTAAGTTATTATTGTGGAGACTTCAATGCACGATCAATTTATTAGACAGACGATCATAATGTACAACAACTTGTCTTCTTCCAGTGAGAGCAGCATGTTCATTTCAAAGGACCGCTTCATCTTGAAAACCTGTGGCCGCACAACACTGCTAGCTGCGGTGAAGCCTCTCCTGCAAATGGCCCGTGACCAGTGTGGATTCATAGAAATAAGGGTGAGCAGCATCATTCCTGGACAAATATCGAACCTTCCACGTAATGAGAAAGTTGGCAACTTGCTAGTATCTAGACGAGAAGTGTGCGGCAAAAGATAGAAGGTATAGTGGACGTTGTTGCAACACGGGATGTTATGTGCGTATTGGCAAATGATGGGTGTGGATCCAAGGATCCTATCTATACACTACTCTTATAGGATCCTTGGTGGATCTACACCAGACAATACGTTGCAGGGCAATGAACCTTTTACATACAGTTTGGATGCAAATAAATCCATTATCAATCCATCCCAACCATTCGTCACAACCTCGTGGAACCTCACCATTTTGTTCAGTGGATTGTCTGAAAACGGGGTACATGAACGTTTTCATAACGTTTCTTAATCCATTCTCTACAGACAAGACCAGAACTGAGAAGTGTCAATAAGAGCTTCTCATGGTAAACTCTTTTGTTTGCATGATTTTTTTAGACAAATGATGCCCCCAATATGACTGGCATGTAAGGTGATTTATTGGGCATACAATGATTGTAACACAAGTATAAGAACTCTTTATTGGTCAGGTCATTTTAATGCCAATTATGTTTTCTGTTGAACAATATACTGATCAGTGAAAAATTACCAATTTTCGCGCTGTTTGTATGTTTTTGCGCCTCCTGGACTTGAACTTTCGATTGTCGGAAAATAGAGAATGTACTTATAGCCATTACACACGCTACTCATTAATCGGAAGCGCATGTGATGTTCAGAATAGAGTCAATGACTGAGTTAAGTTGGTTGAACTGCTGCAGGATTTCGGTGTGCTCGGGGCTGGTAGCAATTTGTGTTACCTCAGTAGCGTTCACGTTACCGACTCCTAGGGCAAATACTGTCATGTCATTGCCTGCAAAACAAAAACAAAATATAACTAGGCGTCCTGTTACTACAGGCGACAAGGTTGTGTCTCGAGTGAGCTTGATCGAGTGACATTTGAACACACGAAAGCTAATCAGGGATCATCAGGTATTATACATTCTCTGTTTCATTATGAGGGATACAGGGGACACATTTTCTAGCTACATTTGTTACTGTAACAGTAGTTGTCGTCAGTGGTATTGTTAATTAATCTCACTCAGAGTGTATCTGGATGTTTTTTTTCCGATTTACAGGTTTTCATAATAGCTGATGGGGAGTTTCTCTCATAGTAGATGAAACAAACGCGACAGTAATTATATAACCACAACTACATTAATAATATATCCGATGTGTCACCCGGAGATACGATAACAATACAAACCATTACAATGACATTTTATGGCATGATACATTGTACAATATAATTCAGTCTTGGTACAATTTTGAAATACACCCCTTGAGTCGACGTCTATAAACAACTGAGCAATACATACCTGCTTGTTTTAGCAGATCAGCTTCAGTTGGCAATAGTTCTTCGTTGATGTTAGCTTGGCCATCAGTGAAGACAATCGTCACGTCTTTTACAGCTGGTCTATCTCCACCAGCTGGGGTGAATACCTCTGTTCTGGCTTTGTTCAAACCGCAGTATGTGTTTGTTTGTCCCTTGAGGTAAGGCAGGTTGCTAGTGACATTGATCATCTCTGCCTTGTCGTAGTAATCGTCAAGGTCGTACTGGATGGAACAGTCGTTACCAAAAGACACCACACCAACGTGAACGTCGTTTGGGCCTACTGGGAGAGCTTGGATGATCGTAAGTACGAAATTCAGCACTTTGTCCGACCAACGATTCTTCCCAATACTACCAGAACTATCGAGAACGAATACGAGATCCAATGGGTCACATGCTGTGAAAAGAATGGTCTGATCTTATTGCATGGTGTATCCACTCAATGAACACGAAAGTTTCAAGTTGTCGACAACAGGATTTGGTTTTAAAAACATACCAATGGGCGTTTGTGTAGTTGTTGTTGTGGTTGTTGTTGGAGCTGGGGTAGTTGTTGGAGCAGGCGTTGTTGGAGCTGGTGTTGTTGGGGCTGGTGTTGGAGCTGGTGTTGTTGGAGCTGGTGTTGTTGGAGCTGGTGTTGTTGGAGCTGGTGTTGTTGGAGCAGGTGTTGTTGGAGCAGGCGTTGTTGGAGCTGGTGTTGTTGGAGCAGGTGTTGTTGGAGCTGGTGTTGTTGGGGCTGGTGTTGTTGGTGCAGGTGTTGTTGGGGCTGGTGTTGTTGGAGCAGGTGTTGTTGGAGCAGGTGTTGTTGGAGCAGGTGTTGTTGGAGCAGGTGTTGTTGGAGCTGGTGTTGTTGGAGCTGGTGTTGTTGGAGCAGGTGTTGGAGCAGGCGTTGTTGGAGCAGGCGTTGTTGGAGCCGGTGTTGTTGGAGCTGGTGTTGTTGGAGCTGGTGTTGTTGGGGCTGGTGTTGTTGGTGCAGGTGTTGTTGGAGCTGGTGTTGTTGGAGCTGGTGTTGTTGGAGCAGGCGTTGTTGGAGCTGGTGTTGTTGGAGCAGGTGTTGTTGGAGCTGCTGTTGTTGGGGCTGGTGTTGTTGGAGCAGGTGTTGTTGGAGCTGGTGTTGTTGGAGCAGGTGTTGTTGGAGCAGGTGTTGTTGGAGCTGGTGTTGTTGGAGCTGGTGTTGTTGGAGCTGGTGTTGTTGGAGCTGGTGTTGTTGAGGCTGGTGTTGTTGGAGCAGGTGTTGTTGGAGCTGGTGTTGTTGGGGCTGGTGTTGTTGGAGCAGGCGTTGGTGCTGGAGTTGCAGTCGCAGTTGGCGCTGGTGTTGGTGTAGGTGTTGGAGCTGGTGTTGGTGCTGGTGCTGGTGTTGGTGTTGGAGTTGGAGCTGCAGTTGGTGCTGATGTTGGTGCTGGTGTTGGTGTTGGCGTTGGAGCTGGTGTTGGTGACGGTGTTGGAGCTGGTGTTGGTGCTGGTGTTGTTGGAGCAGGCGTTGGTGCTGGAGTTGCAGCTGGAGTTGGAGTTGGCGCTGGTGTTGGGGCTGGTGTTGGTGCTGGTGTTGGTGCAGGTGTTGGTCCAGGAGTTGGTGCTGGCGTTGGAGCTGGTGTTGCTGCTGGTGTTGGTACTGATGTTGGAGCTGGAGTTGCTGCTGGTGTTGGAGCTGGTGTTGGAGCTGGTGTTGGTGCCGGTGTTGGTGCTGGTGTTGCTGCTGGTGTTGCTGCTGGTGTTGGTGCAGGTGTTGGTCCAGGAGTTGGTGCTGGTGTTGGAGCTGGAGTTGCTGCTGGTGTAGGTGCTGGTGTTGGTGCAGGTGTTGGTCCAGGTGTTGGTGCCGGTGTTGGTGCTGGTGTTGGAGCTGGTGTTGGTGCAGGTGTTGGTCCAGGAGTTGGTGCTGGTGTTGGTGCTGGTGTTGGAGCTGGAGTTGCTGCTGGTGTTGGCCCAGGAGTTGGTGCTGGTGTTGGTGCTGGTGTTGGAGCTGGAGTTGCTGCTGGTGTTGGCCCAGGAGTTGGTGCTGGTGTTGGTGCTGGTGTTGGAGCTGGAGTTGCTGCTGTTGTTGGCCCAGGAGTTGGTGCTGGTGTTGGAGCTGGCGTTGGAGCTGGAGTTGGCGCTGGTGTTGGTGCTGGTGTTGGTGATGGCGTTGGAGCTGGAGTTGGCGCTGGTGTTGGTGCTGGTGTTGGTGCTGGCGTTGGAGCTGGCGTTGGAGCTGGAGTTGGTGCAGGTGTTGGTGCCGGTGTTGGTGCTGGAGTTGCTGCTGGTGTTGGAGCTGGTGTTGGTGCCGGTGTTGGTGCTGGTGTTGGAGCTGGAGTTGCTGCTGGTGTTGCTGCTGGTGTTGGTGCTGGTGTTGGTGCTGGTGTTGGAGCTGGAGTTGCTGCTGGTGTTGGAGCTGGTGTTGGTCCCGGTGTTGGTGCTGGTGTTGGAGATGGAGTTGCTGCTGGTGTTGCTGCTGGTGTTGGTGCTGGTGTTGGAGCTGGAGTTGCTGCTGGTGTTGGCCCAGGAGTTGGTGCTGGCGTTGGAGCTGGAGTTGGTGCAGGTGTTGGTGCCGGTGTTGGTGCTGGTGTTGGTGCCGGTGTTGGTGCCGGTGTTGGTGCTAGTGTTGGTGCTGGTGTTGGTGCTGGTGTTGGTGTTGGCGTTGGAGCTGGAGTTGCTGCTGGTGTTGCTGCTGGTGTTGGTGCTGGTGTTGGTGCTGGTGTTGGAGTTGGAGTTGCTGCTGGTGTTGGCCCAGGAGTTGGTGCTGGCGTTGGAGCTGGCGTTGGTGCAGGTGTTGGTGCTGGTGTTGGAGCTGGTGTTGGTGTTGGTGCTGGTGTTGGAGCTGGAGTTGCTGCTGGTGTTGGTGCTGGTGTTGGTGTTGGAGCTGGAGTTGCTGCTGGTGTTGGTGCTGGTGTTGGTGCTGGTGTTGGTCCAGGAGTTGGTGCTGGTGTTGGAGCTGGAGTTGCTGCTGGTGTTGCTGCAGGTGTTGCTGCAGGTGTTGGTACAGGTGTTGGAGCTGGTGTTGGAGCTGGTGTTGGAGCTGGTGTTGGTGCTGGTGTTGGTGCTGGTGTTGGAGCTGGTGTTGCTGCTGGTGTTGGTGCTGGTGTTGGTGCTGGTGTTGGAGCTGGTGTTGGTGCTGGTGTTGGAGCTGGAGTTGGTGCAGGTGTTGGTCCAGGAGTTGGTGCTGGTGTTGGTGCCGGTGTAGGTGCTGGTGTTGGTGCCGGTGTTGGTGCTGGTGTTGGTGCTGGTGTTGGTGCTGGAGTTGGTGCTGGTGTTGGTGCTGGAGTTGGTGCAGGTGTTGGTCCAGGAGTTGGTGCTGGTGTTGGTGCCGGTGTAGGTGCTGGTGTTGGTGCCGGTGTTGGTGCTGGTGTTGGTGCTGGTGTTGGTGCTGGAGTTGGTGCAGGTGTTGGTCCAGGAGTTGGTGCTGGTGTTGGTGCCGGTGTTGGTGCTGGGGTTGGAGCTGGAGTTGGTGCTGATGTTGGTGCTGGCATTGGTGCTGGTGTTGGTGCCGGTGTTGGTGTTGGTGCTGGTGTTGGTGCTGGTGTTGGTGCAGGAGTTTGCGGTGGAGGGAGTGTTGTCCCTGTGGGTGGTCTATACATATATGGAAGTTCCTCAAACCCAAGGGACCACATCCAACCCATCCATCTTTTGGATTGTTCTTGGAAACTCCCAGAGTTGAAACATGTGTTGGTCCTGTTTAAGGCTGGAATACATATTCTGTGGCATTCTCCTGATGTTGGGATCGGCGGGCTTCCTCCGCAACCAGAATCACAGTATACTGTACTGAAAAATATCACTGTTTCAGGATCACAAATTATGATAGATTTTTATGTATGTTGGTTCAAATTGGAGTATTGTAGTTGCTGGGATAATATTTTCGAATCGTTTGAAAACAAACATTCAAAGTGTTAAATTTGGTTTGAATTTCTCAATTTACTATAATGTTCATTACAAAATCAGATTTTAGTAACCTGGATATACGTTTATCATTGTAGACAGTGGCCACCTTGATTATAAGTGGCCTGTATGTCATGAATAGTATGTTATTTGCTTCTACTGAAATGTACATTACTTCAATGGAAAAATCCAAACAATAAATTAATTCTACCGCCTTTTACTTTTGAACGAAAAGGTTAACCTCTAGCAAAGGTTGCTGAGTTCGGTGTATAAGTAATGCTTCTTATCGTGGCTTCCCTCCTCATATGCACTGTACATGCTATTTTTCTATAGGTCTTTCATAACATAGTGTGATGCTAACGTTTAAAAAGCAGTATGATAAAAAAAAGATTTTCGAAATATATTTCGAAATCGTTAAACGAAGTAAAATATATCCAGATTAGTGTCATTCGGCTAACCCCCAATCCGTGTGGTATTTCCGTAACATTTCAGCCATCAAAATTCACTGAATACGCATTCAAACAAACACAAAATGTCCCAATGAAATTCTGCTACAAACGAACCCGGTACTCCTGTAATTATCTTGCATACATATTATGATGACAACAAACTACATGTAGTGGGCCTCTTGTATGTTGAAAGATTAACATTTCATGCATATGTATATCAAAGTTTCTTGCATCAAAGTTCGATGCACTCTCGATCACTTATTCATACGAATAAAATATTAAGTGTAAATTGTGTTTGATTCTTCATTACTGATGCCAACGAGTTTTTCATTATGTCAATTTGACATGTTCACACGCCATTGTCGTTTTTTATTAAATTTATTAACTTTTTGAAAACAGGTACCGTGTGTCGTCACGAATTCTAATTATGATAGAAATTGAGGCAGAATAGCATGGTGGAAATTTTCCAATAATGAAGAATATTTTCATGAACATTATTCGCAGATAAATATGTATCTAATCCAATTCTATGGATAAAAGAAACAGTGTTTTTGTCTCAGTGCGTTTTCCAATACCATATGCAAAATTGAAAATCTACCTGAACTTCACTTATTCAGCTGCCACGTTTGAACATGCGTCAACCATTACCGATACAAAAGAAAGTGATGTTTGAATTTCTGTTCCACACGAAACAGTGTATATTTTTAAGATATATGTATATGGCTTTATTACAAAAAGCAGGAATATCCGAAGAAAATGACGATCTAGCATAGAATTTCTAAACATTTTTAAATATGAATGCATGCTACAATGTATAATTATATTATTCATTATTTTTTATGGGAATTGTTATTTGGGAGGTGTCACTATTTTTCAAGGAGTCGTTGCTTGCAATGCCTACTGTAGATAGTGTTACGTCTTTAATAGTACAATCCAGCAAACATTATTCCCTGTTGTTTTCAATCAGATGCTTTTTAATGGTGATTTTGAATTTTTATTTGTTGTTGTATGCCGTATACATGTAGATATATAGAAGGGACAGAACGATTGTTTTAACCATTTAGTGCAATTTTTATGTCTTCTCCTTAGGGTTTTCCCCATAGAAATCACTCCGAAATCGAATATCAGAATAGGCCCGGGGGATTTACTTACTATCGATAGGTTTTTCCGTCCACTACCAACGGAATTGCCGCCAGTAGCGGTAGTAAAACTGTCCAGATCATATCCCACGGGTCAGTCAGAGGGCCTGCGTACGTGGCTGAGCGCGTACCACGACAGATTTGAGACAAATACTTCCCTCTGTAAACATGCCGCACGACGCATGGTCAACTATTTATATTGGGTTATGGAAAAACACATGGTCAATACGTGCTTTTTATCGTAAATCGTATTTTTTTGCGTCTCCGCGTCGATTGGTTTTATTTGCACTGCTTTTGTCTTCAATGAAAATGCCGTGGCAATGTAGGTTTGGTTGTCGATTGAATGGTCGGCATTTTGCACTCGCGTATATTGAAAAGTAGCCCATCGATATATATAGATCGCGATTTTTTTTTCAATTTTTGAAGACTGATTTTGTTTTGTCTCACGTAAGAGATACCTATTTTATGAAAAGCACATCAGTGGCAAAATCACTGTGAAATTAAGGAAATGGTTTTCAAAAGTCATTTCGTACTTTGATGAAGTCGCCGATAGCATACGATTATTGTCTAAAGTAAGAACTCCAGCGGTGATTCGTCCCCGTTGACGTGTTCTTTATTGTTTGATATTCAGACTAGATGGTTGCACGAATAACTATATACATCATGGTATTTATAGATATGTATTGTGGGTTGAAATTGTCCAGCGTTTCTCAATTTTGCAACACACGTGCAGTAATTAATATTGCCCTATTGATCGTTCCAGGACGTACATGCAATAATTGATATTGCCCTATTGATCGTTCCAGGACGTACATGCAATAATTGATATTGCCCTATTGATCGTTCCAGGACGTATTCTACTCTAGAAAAAACTTCCTCCGCCCTGAGTTACAACACACTCTGCATAAGAGCTTCGAGGATGAGGTATGTCTCTGCGTGCTTGGCTGTTTTAACAAAGTTGGATGTGATTTATCAAGTATGTGTAGATGTTTTGATACATTACTTTACACATTTTTCCAGGTTTTGCTACTCGAGGAGATTTTTCAAAGTAAGATGATTACTTTCTCACGATTTCTATAGGGTTTTAAGTTTTCATTTAGTCATTGATTGGTAGAAGGTGTCAATTTCCCCTGTTTTGCAGTTTCGCAGTCGCTTTCGTTAAAAATATTCACATAGAACCCAATCTATTTACTTATGGTTTACGTAGGAATGAACAAAGTGGCATGAAAATATAAATTTTCCGGCTTTTCCTGTCAGAGTAGGCCCCTACTGGTAAGCTTCGTAGTTCATCAAAAATGCTGAGCTGACGAACTGATTTTCACGTTGCAGATGGCGGCACTGCGTATGCGCTTGGTCGTATCAACAAAGATTGCTGGTAGGGAAAAAACATTGCTGCAGATACATGTGAATTCCCCATTTGCTTAGGCTATATCCGCATTGCATAAAATTGTTATGTTTCATCGACTTTTGTCTCCGAACTTCAAGTCTTCGGTACTGGGTATTATGAATAAACTAAATTTTCTGATGAACTCACTATTAATTCCATGGAAAAAGTGTAGGGCCTATACTTAGTTATTTGGGGTTTTTTTATTCCAGGTATCTATACACAATCGATAATGTAGGCGTGATGCATCCCGATCAAACCTTGGAAATATCCTTTACGTTCAAGGTTAAAATATTACCAATCAAGATCTCTGAATTGTATTAATGTATGAAACTTAAAACACAGAATTGTTAGACTAAAACCAAAGCCAACTCGTGAACCCGTTCAGCATCAACTATATTATACTTTTATACATATACCAGAGACATATATTTATGATGTATAAAAAATATGTTATGATCTTCATCGCGATCATGTAAATAAGTACGACAAATTCACATGTTACCCTATGAGACATGATCTGATCCGTGGTGTTCGATTTGATATTGCTCAATTTGATGATCGACCTTGACATAGTTGTACATTTTAATGCAAGATCTCGATCAGGAGAAGATGGCGCTATTCCGCAAGGACGTATCCGGCTCAGCCAAAGATGCCACAGCGGTAACGTTATATACATACACCTACATACATGCGACATTGCAATTTCAAAGATCGGTGCATGAATGCATAAATATTTTCTGAATGGAATACATTTGTTTTCCATGCAATTTGCTGCGGACGCTTCAACCCGTTATGATTACTGTAAAAAAAAGGACTAATTTTGGCGGTTGTGAGCCCCACGTTGTTTGACAGAGATCTAATTTTGCGGTTTCAAAACCACATGTATTTCTTAACAAATATCTAGTTATTTTGGCGGACGATTTAATTTGGCGGTTTTCCTCGTACCGCCAAATCCGCCAAATAAATCGTCCGCCAAAATAAGTCGTTTTACAGTATGCGTTGGAGGATGCGTATTCAACCATGATATGAATTGGAATTTCAGAGATCGGGGATAGCCGATCTTATCCCTGGTGCGCGGATAGATGATTTCCTGTTCGAGCCGTGTGGCTACTCGATGAATGGGATTCTTCCAGATGTAAGTGTTATGATGTTACGCAATAATATATAAACGTATTTCATGTCAGTAAAGGTTCGAAAAAGGAAAATGTCATACTCACTGGTGTTATGTCTTCGGGGATATGAGAATGATGTTCCTTTATAAGTGGATATATTCTGTTGAGGTATTGTGTATGTGTGATTCTTGAGGGCATAATTAAGTAGTACTTGTTTAGGGTTGTCAGTTGAATTATATTTTCATAACCTGTCGTATTTACTAGTAATCTCTATATTTGGATGTTTTAGCCTATTTTAACCAGATATATCGTGTTCGGTTTTGTGGTTTGTATTGACATGGTAAAATTCTATTCATCAACATCATCATCCTTCTTCACCATCCCTCATCATAATAATCATATCCTCATCATTAAAACACAATGTTAACCCCTCCCCCACCCCTGTCCGGTACGTCATCAACCCATCGTTTCTTCAAAACATCATAATGGCCCTGGAATAGTCAACACACTTAATTCTACGTAACTGCTTCCGACATGAATTCAGTATACATGTAGTAGACTCAGTAAAAAACATAGTGCAGACAGTAGCCCTTCACGTCTCGATGTTTAGAAATCTATTTTGCAGGGCCAGTATTTCACGATCCACATCACACCAGAGGCACAGTACTCTTATGTCAGCTTCGAGACAAACGTGTCCATGGTAGGTGCTTCATAAAATTGCAACTTAATATTCACATTAAACTGTTTTTGCACCCGGAAAACATGTGTGTTGCAACTTATTCCTCTAAAGGAATCATACGATGAACTCATCCTGAAGATCGTCAACATTTTCAAGCCAGGGAAGTTCCTGATGACTGTCTTCACAAACGAGGTAGCTCCACGGATTGAGCTAGTGTTCCACCAATAGCATTCATGCATTCATGCCTCCTTTGTACAAATTATCCCAAATCTATTCTGTTCATCGGGGAAGTCAACTATCATCGGCAATGCTCTATTGAATCAACCTCCTCGTGTATCTAAAAAAGAAGGGTATTTCTTTTACAGGTATCGGAGTTTAAGGACCTACACAAGGAGTTACAAGTGTCTGGTGTTCAGAAACTGGGCGGGTACCAGCGCATGGACCACCAGTATTGTCAGTTGAAGAACTACCACCTTACCTACATGCGCTACTGTGAGGCCCAGAAGACCCGGCTAGCGCGAGTCATGAGTCTTGGGGATATCCCGGTCTTGGATCTCAAGTCAGTCCAGGCGAAGGCCTCGTTGGAGAGCGTGCCCTCGGAGTCGGCCGTGTCTTAGTGAACGCCGGGGCACTACCCGGTGTTATTGTATAGAACAAGTGTGATATTAGTGTATATCATTAGAATTGTAGTCAGTTCGTTCATTGGTCTGAGTCTGTGAGTTTAATTGAAGGAACTGAACTGCATGTGACGGCCCAAGTATCATACCATGCGCCTTAATACTACTCGTCCACTAAATGAATGCCATTGAATCCGTCTGTCACCTTTTCAATATAGAGGAAAGCAGTGTATGATACTTGGGCCCATGTGACGTAGGCCTACATGTGTTATGTTATAATATGAATAACTACTAGTATGCAAATTCATGGCTATGTTTTATAAATTATCAATCACGAAAGATTAATGTGATCTTTTCGTGCATTGAAATACAGCAATTCGTTGCATAAGAGAGTGTGTTGGTTTGTTTATGAACACCCCCATTATTCTGCTGGGAACGATACAACTCGATTCTGTAGTAATAAATTCCGTGGAATGAATAATCTGAAATGAACATTATGATTTCTAATAAAAAGTATGATACAAAAAGAGGTTATATTGACGGCATCCTGAAATTCTCCATTGTATAATGGTGTGATATAGTGTGATGGTAATCTTGTGTTTTGATTCCTATAACAAACCAGAAACATCAGCTTCAGATAATCATTTTATTCGAAATCATTCACTTGACGGCGTGAGCAAAACATCAGCACTGAGCGGCAGCAGTGGGTAGCTGTTCCTGGAAGGTAAAGTTCTGCCCTCATTCTGCATGGTGGCACTCCCGCAGGATGCAGTTGTACCTCTCTTTAAGCGTCTTATTGGCGCAGTACAGCGCTATGCAGTCGTAAGCCGTCGACTTGTATCGCTTGACCATCTCCTTCGTCTCGCTTACGTTGATTCCAAACGAGTCATCGTCATAGGCCTCGTCCTTGGACGTTTCGTCAGGACGCCTGCGCCAGTACGCGAGCATCCTATTCCGCTTGACCAGCGTGTTAATGGTGTTAGGTCGCCGGTTGATCCGGTCTTTGGCGGGGCGTTCTCCCGCGGCGACTTCTCTGGAGCTCACGATGTCCGGGCAAAGGACCCTGCTGCCAGTGGAGTCGCGGCAGACTGGAAGAGGTACCTCGCTCAGTTGGTTTCTGGGCGATTCGATGTAAGGGTCGTTGTTGTCGCGGAGACGTTGGCGATCATCCGCTCTAAGGTGGAGTTGCTCGAGGACATCCTGAAGGAGCTCGTCCCGCTGTCGCCTCCACTCGTCCGTGGCCTCGAGGCTGGGCAGTAACATCGACTCTCTGAAACAGTCAACTGCACAGATACACTACATGTATTGATAAACTGTTCATATAGGCCTATATTCACATATTGCGGTACGTCCATACAAATTCAAAGTGTTTAGACACACACTGCGAATTTTGTATTGGAATTTGACTCTTTCAATACTTATTAACGTCCCTTTCGCAAAGTGTCAAAGATTCGTTAAAATCTTCGACACTCAGACTGATTAATTACTTGGGAAACATAGTTATGAACAAATTTAGATTGGCAAATCAATTCAACTGACCGAGAGGGCAAAACCTGCATTAGTGTAACAAAACTCAACAACTTCAAACTTCTTAGAGTGCTTAGAATGTATGAAATTGATTGTTGTACAGTTCGAAGGAGTTTACAGCGACAAAGTCCACGACAAGTCTTTTGACAACATAAATATGTAAGATTTATCTATCAAGCTATTATTTCTTGATACAACAGGTATGTTCATCAATAATAAAAAAAAAATTACAACAGAAGCAGAAGTCGGTTATCCCGAAGTAATTATAATAATGAAAATTTGAATTTGCAATCGGACATGCTCCGTTGAACCCAATTTAATTACCTAAATTATTGAACTAGATGAACCTTTTTTCCAATTAGCCTTGCTTTTGTGGCCGATAAATCATATTTATAATTCCGGGACATCACTAATTGTCTTCATTGTCCGTAGCTACTGTACATGTTGTTACTACGTGAATTTCGGTCGTCCTGTCCTGTGACTTACGTATCAGACCATCATTTAAAGATTTATACATACCGAGCTTCCCTTTCAAAGTAAGAACTTGCTGCTGCATTTGATGTACGCGAGGCTGCCAGAAAAAAGTACAGTAATAAACTATATAGTTATTTGCATTTATATTCAGTTTATAGCATTTTTAGTCATTTTATGTTTTTTTAATCGTCCATCACCCATGTGCTTATATTTCATTTTAAAATATGAATTTTTAATATAATACGCTACTTGATTAAACTCAATACAGGGGTATTTTCAATATATGATAAAATGGCATCTGAATTATCTGTATTTACCCAAACAGAATGCAGTCACAGAGGCCAGTAGCACGAATAATGTTGACGTCATCACAATCTGCGTATTTTGTGTTCAATTTTCTTTCGTCGGTCCTTTATGTTATGTCTGGTGTTGTTCGTTGTGGTGGCTAGTAAAACTTTGTCGGCAAGTGAGTCGTCCTGAAATGACATTCTCATCATATAATGGAAAAACTGTATCACAATTATCAATATGCAACTCAAATGACTGTTTAAAATTCAAACGATTTTGAAATGAGGAAATGTATAAATACAAGAAGGCGTGATACATTAACGTTTGGCGTTTCACGTGTCCGATCAATTTCAGCTCATAACTTTTCAATTTCATATTCATATCCACACAAACCTATCGTTCTCACTAAGTTTAATCCAAACGCATCGGGTATAAAGATTCTGAGCTCTCGCATCATCAGATGACTCAAGCTTCGATTTTCTATTGGTCAGACATTAAACAATCGAACACATGCCAACAATCAAACATCGTACATGCACAGACCTGCATGTGTATGTAACGCTAAGCACATGGATCATGTTTTTTTGCAATTTCAAAAAAAAATCCAGTATACATTGCATGGAATGCTCCTACGCATTCCATATTCTATGCACATTAACATAAATTAATTAAATGAACAGACCAAGTAGTTTGTGTAGGAACGCACAATGAGATACTTTGAAACGAAGTGTTGTTTATTTGGGTGTAGTGGTTTTTATTGGGATCGCAGTTATCATTCTTATGCATAACCACTAGGTAAAGACTATCCTCATCAGAGCATCATTTGCTTGGTCAAGTCATGGTAATAATGTAACAATAATAATTGAACAACAGGAAATTTCCTCAATCGGTTATTAAAAATGAAAGCTGTATTCTCTTGCATTCAAAAGAACAATTCGTTTTTTAAGCATTATGATCATAAGAGATTATGAAGAAGTAAATGTCAATAATTTCATACGAACGAACGAGCCAAGGTAGAATTTTCTCGGGGAATACATGTGCGACGGCGCTAAAAAAAGAGTCAAATTTTGAAATCTCTGATTTTGTTTCCGAGATTTAATTTCAGGGTGGATTTTCATAATTTTCTAGCATTGTTTCTGCCGATGCGTAATCTCAATGACGAATTCCTCACATCACTTTGCAAGACAGGGAATGCGTAGCCACCATCCCACCCCATACTATGAATTTGCCTATTACAATTTGAGGGTTCAGGACTAACGACCAAAACGAATATTACAGTAAGACAAACAAAAAGTTGACTTACCTGTACTATGTATGCAGACTGACGCGTGAGCATGCAGAGAGTGTCATAAAAAAAGATGAAGAAAAATTAGACAATGTCCTTTAAAATTCCATGTTCTCGATTTCGTCACGTCAGAATTAATTCTACATCCGCAGTTTTCATTCGCGTACAGCGAGGATGACTTCCTTGCTTTTCTTATTTTTGGTGGAATGATGTCCACGCGGGGTGTCCACGTACATAACTTTCATTGTTGGCAAGTTATATACCCGGTTTTCAGTCCACTTCCCTGAATCCAAAATGTCCCATCCTCCCCATCCCCCACCTACCCTCCACCACCAACCCACCTCGTCCTGAATGTCCTGCCATTGTTGTCGATACCGCCCCCCCCCCCCCCCCCCCCCCCCCCCCCCGCTTCATCGTCTCCCCACCCTATATACCCCAGACCTCTACCACGGGACATCCCAGATTCGCCCGTGCACATACCTGAGCATATACTACACAATGTGTCCGGCCATTTCCGCTAATCTCCAGATAAAATAACAACGAGTGGACTGCCCTTGCACTATTAATACTCGTATATACTCAGTACTATGTGGGAATAGTTATTGTGAGTGGACAATCCACTGGTATGATAACATCCTGATGACTTCGAAACCGATTGCTGGGCCTATGTAGTGTTGTTTTCTCCTTTGCTATTCATAACAATGACGGTAGACGAGTGCAATTGTTTTATGTATTGATTTCGCTTTACCACATAAGAAAAGCGACCAATTAGGATCTTCCTGGCAGGATTGCATGTTATGGAGGTTCTTTTTACATATAAGTGCATTGTATTTTTTGCGTGAATATTGAGTTTCAAATATTAACCCAAAACAACATTGTGGGGTTGAATTGTGTCTAAAAAATACTTCCTTCTTGAGCTAGATCTACCATATCGCATTTATTTGACGTCAAGAAGTCTCAGAGGAAGTGGTTCAAGACATTTATGTAGGCCTACTATTTAAAAGCTGGTACTTGTTCAGACATGACTGAAATAGTGCGCAACTCGTATGTAGATGAGGAAATAATTTCTCCTTCCTTTTTTGTGTCGCCCCCATACAAATTGATCATTATGATAGTGCATTAAATTAAACACTGCCGAAACCACATATTTGCAGCTAGAACTGCGTATGTAGCCCACATAACATGTACGTGTTAGGTATTGATTCTTAAGCAGTCCGTGTTGCGTGTTGTTTCATTCATGATACATGAAGTGAATTGCAGTACAAACTCATGCAATTAGATCCAGGACGTATAGGTTAAAACGTGGTTATCAAAAAAGACGATCATATACGTTGAATCAACAGCTCGGTCCAGTTTACGAAACTTTAATTTCGACTACATCTATTGAATATGTGTCCTGTTTGCACGTCATTAGACAACACGCGCAGAAAAGTGTGATGTGTCTTCACAGTGCTTCCGATAACTAGACAAGAAAACCTCAATGGCTAGGAGTGAAGACGAACAGCTTTTCTTCTGATACACGAGCACACCCATTATTGTAATAGCATAGGAATTGAATTCTACATTAGACAACAAACAACCTATCTATCAGGGGTCTTGCTACGTACATAAATATTTTATATCGCTCGTGGGACGTGCGCCGTGCGATCCGATTCGCGATCACATTTCAAAATGCCAATGTTTGATGCCACGCAATTAAGGTGCTATAGGAAATCTGATAATGTTATGATCAAACGTTCGCCGTGCAATTTCACAAACTTGGAGACTGTTGTGTATGAATGTAAGGGGCATCCGATAAAGTCAGTGGTTAGACTACTGGAATGTGTTAATTTATTGAAATGTTTTTTGTAATAGGGAATATAACAACTCATTATACTTGTATTTTCACACTTGTGTGCAGGCCACAGCTTCATTTCAATATACATGAATATGTACATTCCGTATACGCGCACACTGTCAAATATCTTGACATCATCCGATGTTTTGAACATATGGCATTACATATTGCAGTGCCAAGGTTAAAGCTTTTTCGTTGTTTTTTTTTCTGACATCTTTGTCTTATATGATTTGTTTATGATAATTATGTAAATACAAGTGCCCGTATATGAACCATAAGAGTCGAGTATCACAGAAAACAGACAAGACGACCCCGCCAGGCGGCTTCAAAGTGAATAAAACATTACCCCCCACTCGCACGGTACTATTGCGGACCAACATTTGGTGACATGCAGCGTAAAACCGAAACGTGACAACGTTCATTTGTATCATTTCACCGTCAAGGTATCTCACATTGCTGACTTTAACGCTGCTTAGTACCTAGCGTATATTGCACATGTATATAGCACCTGGCAGATGTATATAGCACCATACTTAAAATGGTGAGTATACGAACATAAATATAACAATGTAATTAATTTTTGTATTAAGGAAAACAAAAAAATGAAAACAACTTGATTAATGTTGTTTTGATGTCAACTAAATTCGGTGATCATGCAGCTACAGGCAGGATATAAAAAAACATTCTGATGACGACAACAGTTTTCGTCTAGCCCCCGGAGGGCTGGCGAGACTGAGGGATGATGTTGTCCTGCGTCGGCGGCGGCGATGGTGATGGTGTTTCGTCGTTTTGGTTAAAGCTTTTGGTTGAGATTTTTCATGAACTTCTTTTACGAATTATTAAATTTCAATGAGTTTTTTATGAATTTCAATTTACCAGTCATTTCCCATAAAGTAAACATAACGTTTTTTGACATTAGGGCGTTGGGGGCGAAGCCCCCAACTCTCTACATGTCTATGTGCTGACTTTTTCATGGAGGTTTCATGTCAACCTATCGACGCCGATTTTGGCATGTAAACGTTTAGACACCTACTTCAAATGAGAATGTTCTTCGTCCTTGACCTAATTCTCTCGAATTGATGGCAAACTTTAAATATTCCACAAGTGTATAATGCATGAATTGATGTGTTAGGTTCAGACAATTACGCAAAATGCTGAGATTGTTTGGAAAGCGTCAAAATGGCGGAGCCGATGGAAATTGACGTTCCCAGAATGCAAAGCAAAATTTACCGCAATGACGCGTATTTTGGAGCACAGTGTGGAGCACACTGTACAGCAATTCGTGCTTGCATACATGTAAACTTGCGTTCGCCGTGTGGCTTTCTTCGCTGTTATGAAGTTGTGCTTTATTTTTTTTTTCTCGATGGTATCCCCATACTACCGAGCCCCTGAGGTGACATACCAGATATATTTATTAATCCGTGCGCACAATTAGTAAACCGTGGCCACGAATTAGTAAACCGTGCGCACGAATTAGTAAACCATGGCCACGAATTGGTAAACTGTGGCCACGAATTAGTAAACCGTGCGCACGAATTAGTAAACTGTGGCCATGAATTAGTAAATCGTGGCCACGAATTGGTAAACCGTGCGCACGGATTACCTTAACTAATCTGTGGGCATGATTTAACAATCCGTGGGCACGATTTACCAATTCGTGGGCACGAATTAGTATTTCATGCCCACGAATTAGTGAATCGTGCCCACGGATTGTTAATTCGTGGCCACGAATTGTTAAATTGTGTGCACGGTTTGGTAATTCGTGCGCACGGTTTGGTAAACCGTGCTCACGGATTGGTAAACCGTTCGCAAGGATTGGTAAACCGTGCGCACGGATTAATAAATATTTTCGGTATGTCACCTCAGGGGCTCCGTACCATACAGGGGCATAAGATAAAAAAAAAACAAGTGCTAAAAAGAGCTACAATCGGTACAAATATAATTGTGGCCAACCGAACACACAGGGTAATATGGAGACATAACATGATAAACAGATTGCATGACAAAAATGCAACAATACATATATATATATATATATATATATATATATATATATATATATATATATATATATATATATATATATATATATATATATATATATATATATATATATATATATATATATATATGTATATATTTATATATATATATATTTTTCCGCGTCCGCGTCCGCAGACACTTTCTTGTGAACGCGCTACAGGTTACAAATCTCAACCGATTCTAATAATTTTTAGGTTACCGGACCTTTGGTCCGATAACCTATTGCCGTGGCGTTGCGTCCGTCGTCCGTCGTCCGTCGTCCGTCGGTCCACATTTTTATCATTAAAGTTTACAGGCGAATATTTCTGAAATTTTGCACAAAAATACCTAAAAATATTTCCAGGAAAGTTTTTTTTTAGTTTTTTGATTTTCGCATTTTTTTCAAAATGGCGGCCGTTTTCGTCGAAAAATGGCCAATTTTGGACTTTGATGGTCGTTTTCTCAAAATCTGTTCAGTAACTTTTTTTCTTATTGATGCATGACACTCCTCCTATGTACCCCTATGACATGTATAAATTTCATTGCCCTTGAATCGCTCGAAGTGGGCCATTTTGGGCCCAAACTCGGCCCTAATGGGACTTTCCCATGTTAAATTCTCCTATGCTTTATAATGGGACACATTAAGCCTAATATCTCACTTAAAATTGAAATTAGAGACTAAGAATCAATTGTAGACATATAGGAAATGATATATGCTGAATATTCTCGTGACCTTGAATTTGACCTCTGACCTCGGTATCAAGGTCAGAGCGGCCGTTTTCATCTAAAAATGGCCCATTTTGGACTTTGATGGTCATTTTCTCAAAATCTGTTCAGTAACTTTTCTTCTTATTGATGCATAACACTCCTCATATGTACCCCTGTGACATGTATAAATTTCGTTGTGCTTGAATCGCTCGAAGTTGGCCATTTGGGCCCAAACTCGGCCCAAATGGGACTGTCCCATGTTAAATTCTCCTATGCTTTATAATGGGACACATTAAGCCTGATATCTCACTTAATATTGAGATTAGAGACTAGGAATCAATTGTGGACATATAGGAAATGATATATGCCGAATATTCGTGTGACCTTGAAGTTGACCTCTGACCTCGGTTTCAAGGTCAGAGCACAAAATGGCTAATATCTCGTTCATTATCGACTTAACAGCTTAGGAATCAATTGTGGACATATAGGAAATGATATATGCTGAATATTCTGATAACCTTGAATTTGACCTTTGATCTCATTTTCAAGGTCACAGGACAAAATGGCTAATATCTCACTTATTATCGATTTTACAGCTTAGGGATCAATTGTGGACATATAGGAAATGATATATGCTGAATATTCTCGTGACCTCAAATTTGACCTCCGACCTCAGTTTCAAGGTCAGAGCACAAACTGGCTAATATCTCGCTTATCATCGACTTTACAGCTTAGGAATCAATTGTGGACATATAGGAAACGATATATGCCAAATATTCTGATGACGTTGATTTTGACCTTTGACCTCATTTTCAAGGTCACAGGACAAAATGGCCAATATCACACTTATTATCGATTTTACAGCTAAGGGATCAATTGTGAACATATAGGAAATGATATATGCTGAATATTATCATGACCTTGAATTTGACCTCTGACCTCATTTTCAGGATCACAGGACAAAATGGCTAATATCACACTTATTATCGACTTTACAGCTTAGCAATCAATTGTGAACATATAGAAAATGATATATTCTGAACATTGTCATGACCTTGAACTTGACCTTTGACCTCATTTTCCATGTCGCAGGACAAAATTGCTAATATCTCGCTTATTATCAATTTTACAGCTTAGGAATCAATTATGAACATATAGGAAAAGATATATGCTGAATATTGCTATGACCTTGAATTTGACCTTTGACCTCATTTTCAAGGTCAGAGAACGAAATGGCTAATATCTCGCTTTTTATCGACTTTACAGCTCAGCAATCAATTGTGGACATATAGAAAATGATATATTCTGAACATTGTCATGACCCTGAACTCCACCTTAGACCTAATCACCAAGGTCACAGGACAAAATGGCTATTAGCTCGCTTATTATCGACTTCAGAGCTTATAAATCAATTATGAACGTATAGGAAATGATATAAGCTGAAATTTGCTATGACCTTGAATTCAACCTTTGACCTCATTTTCAAGGTCTCAGGACATGATGGCTAATATCTCGCTTATTATTGATTTTACAGCTTGAAAATCAGTTGTGGACATACTAGAAATGACATATGCCGAATATTATTGTGTCCTCGAATTGACCAATGACCTTATTTTCAAGGTCACGGGACAAACTACTAATATCTAGAATATGTATTGTCCGGTAACCTTTCTTAGCCCTTGGGCTAATTTTTATATATATATATATATATATATATATATATATATACATATATATATATATATATATATATATATATATATATATATATATATATATATATATATATATATATATGAGTACAGATGGAATTCGGAAACATATCTGATTAATCAGAAAACATCCTCAATTCGCTGAATCATTTTAGACAAGTTTTTCAACTTTTTTATGCTTACAGTACTGAACAGTTCATTCATTTTAAACGTGTTAGGATTCACACGATAGTACTTGCTAATATATCTATTGTGAACACAACGATTCGGCTGCGATGCAACGGCTACATTCACCATAATTTGACGTATTTCATATGCTAATGTTTTGGGTTTGCGAAACCTTCGGACAATCCTTTATATTTTAAACTGGTCTTTTCATTAGCCCAGTGGGAATATGTTATTGTATCCCCCGAACGAAGTTCGGCGGATACTATGGATTTGTCTTCGTCGCGCCGCCGCCGCCGCGTCCGCGCCCGCGTCCGCGTCCGCGTCCGCAGACACTTTCTTGTGAACGCGCTACAGGTTACAAATCTCAACCGATTCTAATAATTTTTTATACAGACACATCTTATGGTAAGATCCCGACACCAATCGATTTTGGTTGCCATAGCAACCAAATTAGCCGATTGGCAACACATTTTGTGCTCAAATTAGCCTGTTTAACACACATGGCTTGTGAACGCTCTACGAGTGGGAGTTTTCAATGAATGATGATGAAATCGCACAGACTCAGAGAGAAAGACCCTCCCACGAAACCTATCTTATTTCAGAATGATCGAATAAATAATAATTAGTTAGCGGACTAATTTATTAGGACCATTAAAATACCGACTTGAACATCTGTGATCAATCCAATACCCTGTACTATGAAAACAAATAGCACTGGATTCTTGTTCAGAATAAATAACTGATGTTTTTGGTGAAAACAGATCGATATTATCGAATAAGTTAACCTTAATTTTACTAGTTAAGTCTATTATTGACCACAATTAAAATAGTTAAGATGAGAAACATTTATTATTAAGCTCAACAAGGTGAAGGTTTTGTCCAGTACAGATTTCATGAGTGTAACCGAATAGGTTAACCTTATTATTACTAGTTAAGTCTATTATTGACCACAATAAAAATAGTTAAGACAAGAAATATTTATTATTGGCCTCAACAAGGTAAAGGTTCTGTCCAGAAGAGATTTTACGGCTGTAACCAAATAATTTAATATTATTTTTGCTAGTTAAATCTATCATTGACCTCAATAATAATAGTTAAGACGAGAAACATTTATTATTGAGCTCAACAAGGTAAATGTTTTGTCCAGTAAAGATATCTGGGTGTAACTGAATAAGTTAACATTATTTTCACTAAAACATTGATCTGGCTCGAATTTCATCATTTTGTGGCCTAAGATTTGACATTTTTCTGGTAATCTTCTCTATCCCTTGTTCTAGTTTTTCACACTTATTAGTAATATATTTGGGGCAAGAAGAATGAGAGTGCTACGGGGGATACACCCAAGCGGTCGTAGGCGACCGGATGCGTCTAGTTCATCATGATATCAGATGCAGATATTCCTTATAGTTTCAAATATTTTAAAGGATATTTTATTGAGGTTCAATATCATTTTAGCAGGCGTACAAATGTATCTGTTTCCTTGAGTTCAAAATGAATGTTTACTTATGAGGAATATGAATGGAGTCCTATGCTTTCATCATAATATACGGGAATATGGTAGCTTTTTGGGGGGGTGGGGGGTGGGGGGGGGGGGGTAACGTTGTGTAGAATACATTCAGCTGTCAGTGTGCTGATGATGTGCTCGAGCTCTAATGTCGACTCTCGCAGTTAGCTGCATTTTCTTGTTCTCGATTTTGATGAGTTTTGGGGGCTCTGGACTTTTCAGGATATTTGAACAATGATAAATGAACGGGGATTCGGTTAAAGTTTTTGGTTGAGATTTGTAAAACATGATAATGATTGATCTGGGGGAAAATTCAGGGTTTTTCATTTCACTTAATAAATTTCAGTTGGCTCAGGACTTGGATGTTTTCGGCTCATTCATCCATCGTTGAATGGATGGGGGTTTCAGTTTAAAAGGTTTTGAATCAAGCTTTCACATATTTCTATCATGAATTCATGATCAATAAATTAGTGTATCAGGAATTGACAGATTACCCATTGATATAAAGCGAAGATTGTATTATTTTATTTCAATTTTAGAGATTTTTCTACCTCTGAAATCGGGCAATTATTTTTCACCCTTTTTTGTGATTTCATGAGTCCTGATTGTGGTCTATCTATACAACATTTTACACCTGAAGTTTGTGATTATTCGCACATTTAGATCACCTAGCAACAAATCCGTGCTTATGTGCCATTCGTGAAAAAGTTCGAGAAATGTGCAATTCGAGAAAGAACTCGTGTGAATTGATTGTTTGATTGATTGAATTTATTCAGGAACTATACACATTCATACAAATGTACAGAATATTTTTTACAATGTTAAAATAATGAGATGTATAGCCCTGAGCTGTGGGGATAGAGTCTGTTAGACTGTAGACCTCAGTGGTAGGAAGTCATATTTACACGATAGGAGAGATGAAAAATATTAATAAACGAGGCACCCCACAGCTCTTCACGTAATGAACTGTTTGTTATATGTTGTTATTTATACATGCGAATATTTGTAATTTTGACAAAAATAAACATTTATACAAGGTTGTTAAGTGCTGTAAGCTGTATACCGCTATCTGTCCCCACTGCGCCGACACGCCCCCGCGCTCATGCTGAGTCCGAGTCTGCACGTCCCTAGCCGCGATAGCCCCGCAATGTCTCCCGCTTGAAGCGTGAGGAGAACGTTTTCTTACCAACTAATGTCTGGTGAATATTCATGTAGAGAGACAGGTTAAGTTTATTCCATATAATTGGGCCATTGTGCCTAATAGACCGACAGACAGCTTCGTTTTTATTATTTGTGGACTTCAATTTGAGGGTTGTGTAGGGCGAGAAGAGTTAGGTAACAAACGTGAACGTTTTGTGCTTCCAGATGGAACACATTTAATTTGAAGAACAATTTTGTTAAAACACTATTTTTGGATTGACAACCTTCTCGGGGGCGAGACAATTCGAACCGGGACTCACTTCGTATGCACACGCGTTCAATAACATGGGCCTATCCTGATTGAAGAATACACTTAAAATGAATCTCCATGAAATTAATATATTAGGGCATTTCAACACGAAATGTCCTCCTTGTTCTCATCATAATTTTTTTTTTCTCTTCTCTTCCTTTTCTCGACTGTAGGCCCTACTTATGGTGGACGGAAAAAACATATCAAAATGGTTGACTGTAGTGTTTTTGATTCCGTAGACTTTTCGGGCGTTATGACACATCATAATAATTTTCCAGTCAATGTTGAGCCTATATTTCACAATATAATATGCTTCGAATCAGCACATGTGCCCAAACTGAACAATATCATTACTATTATTATCACTATGGTTCAAACAAGTGTGAGATTACATTCCTTATATTCAAACTCAGTTGTCTTCAAACAAAGACAAAGAGCTTCAATCCACAGAATATCGTGCAGTTTATAGTTTAATATAACACATGCACAACATTAACAATAAATGGAGTTTGTAGATATCATATTTGCATATATATTTTTCAAGACGACCACAACAATGAAATTATAAAACTGCTTTGAAACTAGATACCAGAAACTGCAGACAGTCGAGACAAAACATAATTCTATCCACAGAATACCGTGTAGTTTAGATTTTAATAGAGCGTGCACAACATCAACAATTAATTGAGTCCGTAAATATCATGATTTGTGACAGAGATGTCCAGTGAAAAGGTTCGACTTCAAACGACGAGTTAAGATGCTGTCAGCGTCTTTATCTAGTAAACGTGAACGAACACAGTTGGCGTAGGATTCAAAAGGAAACTGACCTTGGCTCGTCAAGGTCAAGAAAGATGAAATTCTGTAAGTCTCCAGAACTAGAGAAACACGGACGGAAAAAGTTCATCCTTCGATTACTTGACTGGTGGTCAATGAGTATCATTGAGTACATGCCACTTTACTTAAAACTATCATTACAATTTTGCCAAAATTATCAATATTAACAACGTGTCTCTCAAGGATCGCTTTGCTGGAAATGCTTTGTGTCAAGCATGCATGTTCAAAATTAGCCCAAAGGCTGAGAAAGGTGACCTTGATAATAAGGTTACTGGTCAAATTCAAGAGTATATTCGAGTATATTCAGCATATATGCTGATATCATTTCCTCTCAATATGTAAAGTCGATAATATGTAAACGATATATATTGGCCATTTTGCCCTGTGACCTTGAAAATAAAATCAAAGTACACATTCAAGTTCATGACAATGATCAGCATATATCATTTCATGTATGTTCACAATTGATTCCTAAGCTGAAAAGTCGATAATAAGCAAGATATTACCCATTTTGTGATCTGGCCTTGAAAATAAGGTCAACAGTCAAGTTCAAGGTCATGAAAATTTTCAGAATATATCACTTCCTATATGTGAATAGTTGATTCCTAATCTGTCAGGTCGATAATATGCGATATATCAGCCATTTTGTGCTCTGCTCTCGAAAATAAAGTCAAGGTCAAGTTCAAAGTAATAAAAAAATATTCAGCATATGACATTTTCTATATGACTACAATTGATTCCTAAGCTGTAAAGTCGATATTAAGCAAGATTTTGTTCAACATATATTCAGCATATATTGTTTATTATATGATCACGATGTATTTTTGAGCTGTAGAGTCGATAATAGGCGAGATACTATCCATATTGTGCTCTGACCTTGAAAATAAGGTCAAAGGTCTAGTTCAAAGTCATGAGAATATTCAGCATAATATCATATCTTATATGTCCACAATTGATTCCTTAGCTTTAAAGTCATTAATAAGAGAGATATCAACCGTTTTGTTCTTTGACCTGGAAAATGAGGTCAAAGGTTAAATTCAGGATCACGAGAATATTCAGCATTTATCGTTTCATATATGTTAACTGTGATTTCTCAAACTGTAAAGTCGATAATAAGCTAGATATTAGCCATTTTTTGCTCTGACCTTGAAAATAAGGTCAAAGGTCAAGTTCAATGTCATCAGCATATATCATTTCCTATATGTCAACAATTGATTCCTAAGCTGTAAAATTGATGAGAAGCGAGATATTAGCCATTTTCTTCTCTGACTTCGAAAATGAGGTCAAAGGTCAAATTCAAGGTCAGGAGAATGAATATTCAGCATATCGTTTCCCATATACCCACAATTGATTCGTAATTTCTAATCTCAATATTAAGTGAGATATTGGGAATAATGTGTCCCATTTAAAGCATTGGAGAATTTAAAGTGTAATAATCGGTTTTTGGTTTTCCGATTGAACATAATCAGTAGTTGTCCCTAGAGCAGCTGTGCAGTGCAAAAGTTTCAATGCGCACAAGATTTCAAGCCGGCTCCCATCCAGATAATCATTGTAACCTATTTACATATGTGATAATACTGAATTATTGTGCTCGTGTCCGTTGTTGTTCACACCGGCTTATGATATCTATAAGGCAGAGTAGAGGTGTTTATGCTTTTTATATGCCTTCACCCCCGTGATAATTACGAACATGTCTCTTGACGATTCTTTGGCTGAAAATGATTTATGTCAAGTCATGCATGTTAATAACCACAAGAGCAATACTGTAAGCGACGAAGATTTCAAGTATGTCAATATTTGTCCTGATACGTGTTGATGGCATGATGTTGAATGTATTCCATGTGTACATGTATATCACATGTGACTGCCCATTCTACGGTAGGTGGAGGGGTAAAAAAGTAACGTTAGTGTCTGCTTCTCAGGAGCAGGCACCTTGCCAAAAGTTCAATAGCCATTCAACTTGAAGAAGTGTGATTCGGGTCCTTGACAGCAATATGTATAGATATTTGAAGAATAGTGTGGATAATACCATAATAGCACGATCAGTGTCGTGCGAAAACTATGTTTTTTACGTAAACATGTTCCATGGAAGTTTAATAAAAGAAGGAGAAATCGGCCCTTGACATATGTTAGTCATATGTCTAAGGGCTATTTAAAACAGGGATTAGCCCATGTAACGCACTATATTGTACTAATAATACTCCCCCACTTAATGGCATTTAATCCGTCTGGCACGCTTTTAATCTTCATTGAATTTAGGAGGAGTATCCTGCGATATTTGGGCCCAAAGATTTCTTCGGGATATTCATTACAGAAATATCCACAAACGGTGCATGAGTGAAGCTGCACCTTAATGGATCCATGCACTGGTGTAATGTAGCTCTTATCAAATGAGCAGTATGGTTTATCCCAAAACAACAATGTACATAATACGCCTGCTAATGGTCTACGGATATAAACCAGTGACCGGTCACTTAAGATTATCTAATCATGTACCTAGCTTTAGGCAGTAGCATGTAGTAATATTTATGTGAATGATATCAAATTGTAAATTCCAAGCAGATAGAGTGAAATGCAAAGAATATGCATATGCACATGTAAATCCAGTGAGCTTTGTCCTTGTGGAGAACTTGAGCAAACAATATGCATTTGGCCTTGCCTTGGCGGTCATAAGCAAGGTCACCTCTGTTTTCAGTGTGTAAAATTCCCCGGCGCAGATCCGTTCGGTTCGGTGACCGAATTAGCCCCCGTGGGAGAATGCTTAGCAGTCGGTGTTATTTTTGTGGCCAGTAGAGTTTAGATAAGCTCTTAGCTGGGTATATATCCCCTGGAGATATTGCACTGTGGATTACAGTATACGTACGATGGGCGGTGCACTTGGCACATGTGTATATTGGCTCGATAAATCTCGGTATTGATGGTACAGTTACTGCACTGTTATGTACTCTGAGTTCAACAAAAAAACACTATTGATGAATGATACTTTGCACTGATGCAGTGTGGGGGTAATGATATATGGATATAAGCATCTCTCAGTGCAACAGGCATGCGGATTTAACCGATCTCTAATTTAAAGGCGATGCAACTTCGGTGAGTAATGCTCATTATTATGTGCATAAAAGTGATATGTGCATTAAAGTGCATAAAAGTGATCGGTCCATATCACTTATATGTACCTCTCGTCAAAGAGCCATTCAAGTGCTTTTTTCATGTTTGTTTTTTTTCTGTTACTAGTATCGGGTATCCAGTGATATAGTGAATTGAATAAACTTGTGACAAATATAATTCCTCATTTGTTTGATTGTTCCTGAAATATTGACATCAAATTGAAATTTGAATACGTGACTTGCGCAGTACTCATTCGAATCAACACATGATAGTTTTGGATGTATTATGTTTATATCATAACATCCGTGTCATACATAAACTTTGCTTCAGTATTTGCGAGAACTTCCAAACTTTTCACATGTATTATATAATAAAACAAATATTAACTTTTGGTTTCGGTGAATACGTGAAAATGTGTACCTCTCGCAAAGGACATATTCACCGACCTCATCTCCAAAAGTCAATATTTGTATAATATTAAATATATGACTTGATACCGTAAATTGTAGGTTTGAAATGTATATATGATATGATACTTTGTAATGATTTAACCCCAGTATTTGTACCGAGATGTACTACTTCTCGAAAGGTTTTACATATCGATTACAAATATATAAGATGCAGACGCGAGTATTATGCTTACGTAAGCTACTCAAATCAACGACAATAACGATCTGCGATGAATAATCAACGATTTTCAGTGCTTTGTGTGTGGCCCATATACTTTATATCCGTTGGGGCCCAAGTATCATACACTGCGCCTCCTTCTATATTCAATAACGATTAAAAAGGTGGCAGACGGATTAAATGGCATTGATTTAGTGGACGAGTAGTATTAAGGCGCAGTGTATGATACTTGGGCCCTGGTTGGTTACCTATACTCTGATTTTTCTAACTTGTTTACACTGGTTTTTGACGATATCTTTGCTATGCTAAATGGTATCGTTCTATAATAGTATAATAGTATCTAGCATACTTCACCTCGGAGACAAACGGCAATTTTCTACCAAATTTCAGACTTCGATCGCAATAATTGAAGAAGTTGGCAATCTACCCCAATGTTAAATTTCAGCCAAAAACGGGATCTCGATAATCTGAGCTTATTCGAGGATTCGATCCTGTTTACATCCACCAGGATTCGAAGTATTGTTGTAATTTTAGACCAGATGATTCTACACAAACATGTTGATTTTGAAAGATTGCACTGCTACAAAACCGAGCAAATGCATAAAATTGTGTGCGGACCCAGAAATTAAATGACAGGGCTAATTTTAACATTGGGGCACATTGCCAACTTTTTCATTTTTCGTGATAGAAGTCTGAAATTCGGTAAATGATTGCCGTTTGCTTCCCAGGTGGAGTATGCCAAGTTATAGAACGATAGCATTTAGCAACGCAAAAATATCAGCGAAAAACTGTGTAAACGAGTTAGAAAAATCAGAGTATATGTTTTATTGCATACGTATTGAAAAGGAACCAGGCGGTCTGTGTTTAATATACGAACACGATCGTTGTAAGGAACTGCATATTTTTTTCTCGGTCAGATGTATAATCATTGTAACTTATCTAGGCGATAATCCCCAATTAACGTGTTCGATTGTGAAAGAATCAAAAATACGTGAACTCCACTCATATGGTTCTCGCAGTTTGGTCTATAGTTCTTCGATGCCAATCAATGCGTAGGTGATCACTGTCGATCAATACATAGGGTCATCTGAGGCAGCATCCAGGGTTTTACCAGTATGATGTGGGCAATGTCATTTAATATTGTTAAGGTTGTTAGAGTACAGGAATACAGAGGAACTGCGTGTTTGGGGAGTGAAATATTATTTCACTAAAGTTGAAAGGTTGCTTAGAGGATACCAGTGCAGCATTAAATAACAGACAATTTTGCATTTAATATAGACTTCGCATTTACAATTATACACTATATCTATCGCTGGGACATCAAAATATAATGCAGATTATGCAGTCCACGGAATGACACCTACTTTTCATGATAACCATCAGGTAGAATCGATATGGTAGTTAATGAACCTGCCAGGCGATGAATTACAGAGCTAGCATTGGTCCACCATCTCCGTAATAGGTGTTATCTTCGTTGAAATGTCACCTGCAAAACTATTGAAATTTGAATATATGTTGATGATTTAACTTTCGATCAATGAAAATCGACGAAGTACTTTTCAACTTTTTTTTCAGTTTTAATCAATAAAGATCAGTGTACATACAATACCTTTGCACATTGATAAATTATGTATCAATATAACTGGTAATAACATATTGAAAACCAACATTTGAAATGAATTTGGAAAAAAAAATACGGTAATGTAAAAAAAAGCAAAGAGACAATCACAATGCAAAACTGGTGAATAGAGATATAACTACACATCAATTATACTGATATTCGCGCATTGAGTAGGTGTTGAATGTATTCCATGTGTACACGTATATCACATGTGACTGCCCACTCTACGGTAAGTGAAGGGGTAAAAAAGTAACGCCAGTGTTTGCTCTCGTGACAAGGGACCTTGCTAATCTGAAGAAGTGTGATTCGGATCCTTGGCTGGAATATGTATAGATATTTGAAGAATAGTGTGGATATATACTATAATAGAACGGACAGTGTCGTGCGAAAAATTGTGACTATGTTTCTCAAGTAGATATGTTCTATGGAAGTTCAATAAAATAAGGAGAAATCGGTCATTGACTGGTCATATGTCTAAGGACTCTTTTATACAAAGATTGGTCCATGTAACGCACTATATTTCACTAATATTACCCCCCCCCCCTCCCCGCCTGAATGAATGACATTTAATCCGTCTGGCACGCCTCCAATCTTCTTTGAATTTAGAACAAGGAGTAGCCTGCGATATATGGGCCTAAAGATTTTTTCGGGATATTCATTACAAAAATATCCACAAACGGTGCATGGGTAGAGCTGCACCTTAATGGTTTCATGCACTGGTGTAATGTAGCTCCTAAGAAATGAGCAGTATGCTTTATCGCAAAACAACAATGTACATTACGCCTGCTAATGGTCTACGGATATGAACCAGTGACCGGTCACTTAAGATTATCTAATCATGTACGTAGCTTTAGGCAGTAGCATGTAGTGATATTTATGTGAATGATATCAAATTGTAAATCCCAAGCAGATAGAGTGAAATGCAAAGAATATGCATGTGCACATGTAAATCCAGTGAGCTTTGTCCTTGTGGAGAACTTGAGCAAACAATATGCATTTGGCCTTGCCTTGGCGGTCGTAAGCAAGGTCACCTCTGTTTTCAGTGTGTAAAATTCCCCGGCGCAGATCCGTTCGGTTCGGTGACCGAATTAGCCCCCGTGGGAGAATGCTTAGCAGTCGGTGTTATTTTTGTGGCCAGTAGAGTTTAGATAAGCTCTTAGCTGGGTATATATCCCCTGGAGATATTGCACTGTGGATTACAGTATACGTACGATGGGCGGTGCACTTGGCACATGTGTATATTGGCTCGATAAATCTCGGTATTGATGGTACAGTTACTGCACTGTTATGTACTCTGAGTTCAACAAAAAAACACTATTGATGAATGATACTTTGCACTGATGCAGTGGGGGGTAATGATATATGGATATAAGCATCTATCAGTGCAACAGGCATGCGGATTTAACCGATCTCTAATTTAAAGGCGATGCAACTTCGGTGAGTAATGCTCATTATTATGTGCATAAAAGTGATATGTGCATTAAAGTGCATAAAAGTGATCGGTCCATATCACTTATATGTACCTCTCGTCAAAGAGCCATTCAAGTGCTTTTTTCATGTTTGGTTTTTTTCTGTTACTAGTATCGGGTATCCAGTGATATAGTGAATTGAATAAACTTGTGACAAATATAATTCCTCATTTGTTTGATTGTTCCTGAAATATTGACATCAAATTGAAATTTGAATACGTGACTTGCGCAGTACTCATTCGAATCAACACATGATAGTTTTGGATGTATTATGTTTATATCATAACATCCGTGTCATACATAAACTTTGCTTCAGTATTTGCGAGAACTTCCAAACTTTTCACATGTATTATATAATAAAACAAATATTAACTTTTGGTTTCGGTGAATACGTGAAAATGTGTACCTCTCGCAAAGGACATATTCACCGACCTCATCTCCAAAAGTCAATATTTGTATAATATTAAATATATGACTTGATACCGTGCCATAAATTGTAGGTTTGAAATGTATATATGATATGATACTTTGTAATGATTTAACCCCAGTATTTGTACCGAGATGTACTACTTCTCGAAAGGTTTTACATATCGATTACAAATATATAAGATGCAGACGCGTGTATTATGCTTACGTAAGCTACTCAAATCAACGACAATAACGATCTGCGATGAATAATCAACGATTTTCAGTGCTTTGTGTGTGGCCCATATACTTTATATCCGTTGGGGCCCAAGTATCATACACTGCGCCTCCTTCTATATTCAATAACGATTAAAAAGGTGGCAGACGGATTAAATGGCATTGATTTAGTGGACGAGTAGTATTAAGGCGCAGTGTATGATACTTGGGCCCTGGTTGGTTACCTATACTCTGATTTTTCTAACTTGTTTTTTTCTAACACTGGTTTTTGACGATATCTTTGCTATGCTAAATGGTATCGTTCTATAATAGTATAATAGTATCTAGCATACTTCACCTCGGAGACAAACGGCAATTTTCTACCAAATTTCAGACTTCAATTGCAATAATTGAAGAAGTTGGCAATCTACCCCAATGTTAAATTTCAGCCAAAAACGGGATCTCGATAATCTGAGCTTATTCGAGGATTCGATCCTGTTTACATCCACCAGGATTCGAAGTATTGTTGTAATTTTAGACCAGATGATTCTACACAAACATGTTGATTTTGAAAGATTGCACTGCTACAAAACCGAGCAAATGCATAAAATTGTGTGCGGACCCAGAAATTAAATGACAGGGCTAATTTTAACATTGGGGCACATTGCCAACTTTTTCATTTTTCGTGATAGAAGTCTGAAATTCGGTAAATGATTGCCGTTTGCTTCCCAGGTGGAGTATGCCAAGTTATAGAACGATAGCATTTAGCAACGCAAAAATATCAGCGAAAAACTGTGTAAACGAGTTAGAAAAATCAGAGTATATGTTTTATTGCATACGTATTGAAAAGGAACCAGGCGGTCTGTGTTTAATATACGAACACGATCGTTGTAAGGAACTGCATATTTTTTTCTCGGTCAGATGTATAATCATTGTAACTTATCTAGGTGATAATCCCCAATTAACGTGTTCGATTGTGAAAGAATAAAAAATACGTGAACTCCACTCATATGGTTCTCGCAGTTTGGTCTATAGTTCTTCGATGCCAATCAATGCGTAGGTCATCACTGTCGATCAATACATAGGGTCATCTGAGGCAGCATCCAGGGTTTTACCAGTATGATGTGGGCAATGTCATTTAATATTGTTAAGGTTGTTAGAGTACAGGAATACAGAGGAACTGCGTGTTTGGGGAGTGAAATATTATTTCACTAAAGTTGAAAGGTTGCTTAGAGGATACCAGTGCAGCATTAAATAACAGACAATTTTGCATTTAATATAGACTTCGCATTTACAATTATACACTATATCTATCGCTGGGACATCAAAATATAATGCAGATTATGCAGTCCACGGAATGACACCTACTTTTCATGATAACCATCAGGTAGAATCGATATGGTAGTTAATGAACCTGCCAGGCGATGAATTACAGAGCTAGCATTGGTCCACCATCTCCGTAATAGGTGTTATCTTCGTTGAAATGTCACCTGCAAAACTATTGAAATTTGAATATATGTTGATGATTTAACTTTCGATCAATGAAAATCGATGAAGTACTTTTCAACTTTTTTTTCAGTTTTAATCAATAAAGATCAGTGTACATACAATACCTTTGCACATTGATAAATTATGTATCAATATAACTGGTAATAACATATTGAAAACCAACATTTGAAATGAATTTGGAAAAAAAAATACGGTAATGTAAAAAAAAGCAAAGAGACAATCACAATGCAAAACTGGTGAATAGAGATATAACTACACATCAATTATACTGATATTCGCGCATTGAGTAGGTGTTGAATGTATTCCATGTGTACACGTATATCACATGTGACTGCCCACTCTACGGTAAGTGAAGGGGTAAAAAAGTAACGCCAGTGTTTGCTCTCGTGACAAGGGACCTTGCTAATCTGAAGAAGTGTGATTCGGATCCTTGGCTGGAATATGTATAGATATTTGAAGAATAGTGTGGATATATACTATAATAGCACGGTCAGTGTCGTGCGAAAAATTGTGACTATGTTTCTCAAGTAGATATGTTCTATGGAAGTTCAATAAAATAAGGAGAAATCGGTCATTGACTGGTCATATGTCTAAGGACTCTTTTATACAAAGATTGGTCCATGTAACGCACTATATTTCACTAATATTACCCCCCCCCCCTCCCCGCCTGAATGAATGACATTTAATCCGTCTGGCACGCTTCCAATCTTCTTTGAATTTAGAACAAGGAGTAGCCTGCGATATATGGGCCTAAATATTTTTTCGGGATATTCATTACAAAAATATCCACAAACGGTGCATGGGTAGAGCTGCACCTTAATGGTTTCATGCACTGGTGTAATGTAGCTCCTAAGAAATCAGCAGTATGCTTTATCGCAAAACAACAATGTACATTACGCCTGCTAATGGTCTACGGATATGAACCAGTGACCGGTCACTTAAGATTATCTAATCATGTACGTAGCTTTAGGCAGTAGCATATAGTGATATTTATGTGAATGATATCAAATTGTAAATCCCAAGCAGATAGAGTGAAATGCAAAGAATATGCATGTGTACATGTAAATCCAGTGAGCTTTTGTAAAGTCTAGCCCTTTCAAATTGGGTCGTGTGCGCTGGGCTAGCTTCACAAATTAGTCCACTTTCAAACGCATTCCAAGTTCTTGCTCATTGAATCTGGTGGATAGCAAACTCGTGAAGTCCACGATGCAATCATCAGTTTTATTACTAAAGTAATCCAAAATCAATCGAAGAAAATCATTCCAATTTATCAGAGTACACAAGACTACTCTACAATTCATGTACATGATCAGGTATTGTCACACGTACCGACACAACACGTGCCGGCACGGCGGGCACAAGCCCTACGTGTCCGTTAACAACTTCCAATATTTCGTTCCTCTATGTGTAATCCGACTTCTCCTGCCTCTCCGGACAAAATGCGTGGAGTTTATATATCCCACAAGACAAAGGACAATAAAAACATGACATCATTCGGAAACTGCGTAGTAAGCAGAATCCTTCTGATAGTCAATACAGTAGCCTACAATGTCTGGCCAGCTACAGACCTGGAGAACTTTGTCTAACTCGGTGATGTTTACATTGCAATAAAATGAATCAGCAATACCAAAACAAGATGACGAAGTATACCTGCGCACGCCTGAGACACGTGGATAAAAGACAAGTTCGTTACTATAGCTATATCGGGGTCAAAGCCCAGTGACGGAATTATTGAACTTGTAACAAAGGTAACCAATTGGTCAAAAACAAAGCATCTTTGTTCTAACAACAACATCTAAATTATGCAATAACACATGCACCCCGATAACGCCTGTGACAACAATACCTGATGGTCAAAACTTATCAATGTACAAAAATAATTATGAAACACCAACCACGGAACACAATCAACATATTCACTTTAAATTTAAAACTTCCTGTGGTAATAATATTCATATTAATTACTCCGATTATCAATATATTTTTTACCAGTCAAAATGTGAGGACTTTACACTTTGTCCTTGTGGAGAACTTGAGCAAACAATATGCATTTGGCCTTGCCTTGGCGGTCATAAGCAAGGTCACCTCTGTTTTCAGTGTGTGAAATTCCCCGGCGCAGTTCCGTTCGGCTCGGTGACCGAATTTGCCCCCGTGGGAGAATGCTTAGCAGTCGGTGTTATTTTTATGGCCAGTAGAGTTTAGATAAGCTCTATCACCTGGGTATATATCCTCTAGAGATATTGCACTGTGGATTACAGTATACGTACGATGGGCGGTGCACTTGGCACATGTGTATATTGGCTCGATAAATCTCGGTATTGATGGTACAGTTACTGCACTGTTATGTACTCTGAGTTCAACAAAAAAAAAACACTATTGATGAATGATACTTTGCACTGGTGCAGTGTGGAGTAATGATATATGGATTAATAAGCATCTATCAGTGCAAAGGATGTGCAACAGGCATGCGGATTTAACCGATCTCTAATTTAAAGGCGATGCAACTTCGGTGAGTAATGCTCATTATTATGTACTACCAAGAATCCCCACGTTATCATTGGTTAAAAGCTGGTCACGTGTCTATGCATAAAAGTGCATGAAAGTGATCGGTCCAATTCACTTATATGTACCTCTCGTCAAAGAGCCATTCAAGTGCTTCTTCATGTTTGTTTTTTTTCTGTTGCTAGTATCGGGTATCCAGTGATATAGTGAATTGAATAAGCTTGTTTCAAATATCATTCTTCGTTTGTTCAATCGATCCTGAAATATTGACATCAAGTTGGAATTTGAAGGCGTGACTTGGGCAGTACTCATTCGAATCAACACATGATAGTTTTGGATGTATTATGTTTATATCATAACATCCACGTCATACATAAACTTTGCTCCAGTATTTGCATGAACTTCCAAACTTTTCACATGTATTATTTAATAAAACAAATATTAACTTTTGGTTTCGGTGAATGTAAGTATCAATCTATTACCACCAATACAGTGAGATTTTAATGATGCCAATAACAAACGAAAAATACAATATTTTGCAATAGAAACAAAGCCCGACCGAATATAGTTTATGAATACGTGAAAATATGTACCTCTCGCAAAATACATATTCACCGAGCTTATCTCCAAAAGTCAATATTTGTATAATATTAAATATATGACTTGGTACCGTGGCATAAATTGTAGGTTTGAAATGTATGATATGATACTTTGTAATGATTTAACCCCAGTATTTGTACAGAAATGTACTAACTCTCGAGAGGTTTCACATATCGATTACAAATATGTAAGATGCAGACGCGTGTATTATGCTTATGTAAGCTACTCAAAATAACGACAATAACGATCTGCAATGAATATTCAACGATTTTCAGTGCTTTGTGTGTGGCCCATATACGTTATATCCGTTGGGGCCCAAGTATCATACACTGCGCCTTCTTCTATATTCAATAAGGATTCAAAAGGTGACAGACGGATAAAATGGCATTCATTCAGTGGACGAGTAGTATTAAGGCGCAGTGTATGATACTTGGGCCCTTGTTGGTTAGCTATGCTTTATTGCATACGTATTGAAAAGGTGCCAGGCGATCTGTGTTTAATAGACGAATACGATCGTTGTAAAGAACTGCATATTTTATCTGGGTCAGATGTATAATCATTGTAACTTCTAGGTGATAGTCCCCAATTAACGTGCTCCATTGTGAAAGAGTGAAAAATACGTGCACTCCATTCAAATGGCTCTCGCAGTTTGGTCTGTATTTCTTCACTGTCGATCAATGCATAGGGTCATCGCTGTCGATCAATACATAGGGTCATCTGAGGCAGCATCCAGGGTTTTACCAGTATGATGTGGGCAATGTCATTTAATATGTTAACTTAAGGTTGTTCGAGTACAGGAATACATGGGAACTGCGTGTTTGGGGAGTGAAATATTATTTTAATAAAATTGAAATGTGGCTTGGAGGATACCAATGCAGCATTAAATAATAGACAATTTTGCATTTAATATATATTAGACTTCACATTTACAATTATACATTATATCTATCGCTGGGACATCAAAATATGATGGCAGATTATGCAGTCCACGGAATGACACCTACTGTTCATGATAACCATCAGGTAGAATCGATATGGTAGTGATGAACCTCCCAGGCGATGAATTACAGAGCTAGCATTGGTCCACCATCTCCGTAATAGGTGTTATCTTCGTTAAAATGTTACCTGCAAAACTATTGAAATTTGAATATATGTTGATGATTTAAGTTTCGATCAATGATAATCGATGAAGTACTTTTCAATTTTTTTTTTCAGTTTTAATCAATAAAGATCAGTGTACATACAGTTACCTTTGCACATTGATAAATTATGTATCAATATAACTGGTAATAACATATTGAAAACCAACATTTAAAATGAGTTTGAGAAAAAAACTACGGTAATGTAAAAAGCAAAGAGACAATCACAATGCAAAACTGGTGAATAGATATATAACTTACACATGAAATATATCGATATTCGCATAACGTCGCACATTCTGTCCTTGACCATATTTGATTTGCAAAGCCGACACACCCATTTCAGGACAGACTTCAGTAATAGCCCCGGCCATTCAAAGTAATGATAAAAAGCCCAAATTCAATTCTTCATAGCTCCGTCCCAGAAGGAGATAAACCTTAGCAGCTTACATAACAAGCTAGCTAATTCATCTACTCATCTCACCATAGTAAGGGAAATATAGGTTGAAAAATTAGACTTTTTGCTACAGCTCGAGTTCTGGGGATACCCCCTCAAATCGACTGATTTTCATGCCTGACAACCCATATATATCGTTCGTCGTCCGAGCCGTTCTATGCGTGCTGTGGTCTCGAAACTGTTCGTGTGCAATGCCAACCAGCTCGGGTTATCAACCAGCCATAGCAAAATATCTCCACCATTCTGCGGTGTATCAAGGGCATCCCCCGTTTTTAAAATAAGGAATTCTCTTACTGAAACGGATGTGACGTAATATGATTGGTGTTGTCATGCAATAACAAAAAATCAAGTTCTGTTTGCAAGCGAATTACCACATGGCTTTTTTTTATAAAGCCTTGTTCTGTTGGATAATACATGTACATAGATACAGGACGAATATCGTTGAGAGGTTATGTGCCTGATATCCTATGTCTATATACCTATCAGTATACAGTGCCATCCATTAATTTGGAGTCACTTTAGTCAGGTTTTGATAACCACAATTTGGTATTGCAATCACATGAATACGAGTGTATATTCTCAATTAATTTAAATAATTTATATTATGTAATTAATTGGTAGTCCAGAATCTCGGAATGTGGAAAAAATAAGGAACAAGTATATCATCCATCAATATCCCATTGGCTGAGCAACAGTTTGAAATGTGTCACTACTTTTTGGTGGCTCCGAATTAATGGATGGCACTGTATATTACCTGGTCATCTCACAGCTCTTCTCTGATCTGATGAAGAATCAACCAGAATGTATTCCAAAACTTTGTTGCTGGCCACGGGAAGATCGAACTGTCTTTACCATAGATTACTTGATCGTGTTTCGGGGTTGATACAACGTGAATACACAACGTCAAGATCGTTTGGAGTTGATACAACGTAAATACACAACGTCAAGATACATAATGTTGGTATTGTTGCAACTGGAGGCCACACACAAAAACAAAACAAAAACACACTAAAACCACAAACTCAATTCTCAATGGTGTTCTCTTTTGAAGAAAACCCTGGTTAATCATCATTAAATTTTATAGGATGGTCCTTTTATGACATATAATCAATAAATATAATATGGAACCAATACCCAATATTCCGAGCAAGCAAATCCAATTCTGTTGACCAATCAAATGTCATCCAGAATCAAGAAAATTTAATGGAACTTCATGAACGTCCAATTTGGTCATAAGCAGGTGAAATCAGGTTTTCCAGAAAGCGTGAGCATTTCCTGCACCTACATGTGGCACCGGGCATGAATTCCCTAAAATAAAATAAAAACAAGCGTTGTTGCAGAAGTGACACACATATTTGGGATACTTATCAACCAATTCGTGATTACGTCCATAGAATTCCTTAAACACGTGTGTCATCGTCCCCAAATCCAAATAGGTTCCTGTTAATGTGTGCAATATATATATTATAATTTTCAACATACAGGTTGAAGTTGTTGTATTGCTTGTATTATATTGTGAAAATGCGATGAGATACGTGTATTTAGAGCGTGTACTTGTGAACAAACTGAAATTGAACTTGAAATATACGTAGCATACACTAATATATATATATTATTCCATACATCCTGATGGTCCCATGCACTGGTAAATTTGTATCAAGTCTGCAGTATGGCTTATCGCAAAACCAACACTAGGTCATTTACACACCAGCGAAACCGACTAGCGGAACGCGCGTTCCCTCGATCAAAGATGGCGAGCGGTAGGTTTTGCTTCGATTTGTTTTGGCGAGGAACATGGAATATTTCGCGTTATTTGTATGGTTTATGTTGTATGTAGATGAAGCACATATTGCTCTGGACAGCAGACATCATAAACAGGTTGTATGCCACTTAAAATCGCATAAACAATGAATATTTCTTATCGCTGAAAACCCGCACTGATTAACGGAACGCAATACAATGATTTACGGAAAGCGGCAGACAATTTATGTCCTGATGAACGGAACGCGCAAAACCATGTTGCTTGAAATAAATGAATGAACCATGTGTGACTCAACAAATAGGTGGAAATTACTGTTATACACACATGTGTTTCTTTCATAATGTCAAAGATGATTCTCACTATAAAATTAGGATAATTATGGTGTTTTACTCATTTCTCAATTTAGGAAATGTATTGTGTTCGATTCCAACACGAATACCAATTTCCCCCCTGAAATACAAATATTGCAGGCCCAAAATTCCCAATAAAATGTGCCAGATTATGTAATATACTAGTATCAATAGTACAAGTAGGCCCTACCAAAAATTTTGCTGTTCCTAGTAATATTTAATTTGGGTGTTCGTTTTTGTTTTGTTTTTGACGTCATGCTGGTCAATTTTAAGCCGAGAAATTTCCACCTTCGGAAATTATTTTCTCAATCACTAATATCCCTATATGCCATATGTTTCGAAATGGTATATGGTTTGTATCATTCTTGAATATAGACCGAGAAGAGCATAAAATAACCAGAATGGTTTCCAGATCAGTACTTTAATGGTAGAAATAAGTATTATGAACGTATTGACAGTCATTACCCCCACTTTGACATCTGTGATCACTCCAATACCCCTTACTTATAAGCAAATGGAACTGGATTCTTGTTCAGGATACTAGTAGAGAATTGATGTTGATGGTGAAAACAAAACAATATTCTCGAATAAGATAACATTAGTTTTACTATATAAGTCTATTATTGACCACAATAAAAATAGTTAAGTGAGAAACATTTATTATTAAGCTCAACAAGGTAAAGGTTTCGTCAATACAGATTTCATGGCTGTAACCCAATACGGTAACATTATATTTACTAATTAAGTTTATTATTGACCACAAAAAGAATAGTTAGGACAAGAAATATTTATTATTATTGGGCTTAACAAGGTAAAGGTTCTGTCCAGTAGAGATTTTGTGGCTTTAACCAAATAAGTTAAGTTGGAACATATTTGGGGTGAAAATAGACCTTTTTGTGAAAACATTGATCTGGCTCCAATTTTGTCATCTTGAAACGCAGTTTTGGTCAACTTTTACTTTGAATTTCAACTTGAAACCACGTTTGGCACATATTATGAGTTAAAATATAACTTATGGTGAAAATTTTGACCTGGCTCAAATTTCGTCATCTTGAAATGCAGTTTTGGCCAACTTTCACTTTGAATTTCAATTTGAAACTAAGTATGGCACATATTATGTGTTAATATATAACTTATGGTGAAAAGTTCGATCTGGCTCCAGTTTCTTCAAATTTGAAGGCAGTTTTGGTCAATTTCAATTTTGAATTTCAACTTGGAATCAAGTTTGTCAAATATTCTGAGTTGAAATATAACCTGATTTCACCTCCTAATGGCCATTTTTGGGGGTTCATGAGTTTCCCTGTCATTTTTGTTTTCTCTCACTTCGTATGCCTGATATGACTTTCTGTCCCCGGACTATGAGATTGGATAACGGACCCTGTTTTGTTTGCTCGGAATACTTAATACTGGGTATTGATTCCACGTCTATTCAGGTAAAAAGTCGTTATTTTATCGAACATGTCGAACTGGAAATTTAATATGCAGTGATTTCAGTGGGGATCTTGAATTCGACCTTCAATAACCTTGAAAGATCAACAAAACAGTTGTGGCTCAAGATCTTATATTTCTGTGGTAATCTTTTTTAGCCCTTGCTCTAATTTTTTTTTCACAATTATCAGTAATATATTTGGGGCAACAGGGATGATAGGGCTACGGGGGATACACCCAAGCGGTCGTAGTCGACCGGAAGCGTCTAGTTGTCTTATTCCATTTCTCAGTGTACATCAAAGCACACTCTGGACATAATATTCTGAATGTACTTATCTGTTTGTAAGGTCCAGTTAGGATATTGTGACCATGTGTGGTACGGTATCAAATGAACATAGATAACATTACGAGATGTATAGCATGATGAATTGCATACAATTGTTCACCATCTGAATCCCCAAGCTATACATGACAAAAACTCATTCATGCTCATGTCAGTGATGTTTGCATACGATTACATAGGCCTGCATTTCATAGTCACGCACGCAACACCTCATTATTATATTCGTCTTAAATTTGATTTTTCATGTAATATGGGCCCACCTGGTGGATAACACTGTCGTCATGTCTGAAATATATCAAAATACCCTCAACACTTCAGTGAACAAACATGGATACAGTTTGGAAAATAAATTCTTAGCTGGAAATTTCATGTTCATAACTTCGCGTTCCGTAGGTCAATTCCTTGCGTTCCGTTAATCGTTTGAAAAGTTGATCTTCGCGTTCCGCTGATCTTTGTGTTTTCTTATCAGGTCATTATTGACGCGATACACCCATAGTATTATCTACAGCAGGTGCTTTACCTGACTAACCAATCCATAATTTTGTTTTATGTATAGATCACATGCAAATATTGCCCTTATTCGCTGCATCGGCCGGAAAATTTATCGAAGCAAAACCTACTGCTCGCCATCTTTGATCGAGGGAACGCGCGTTCCGTTAGTCGGTTTCGCTGGTGTGATTTATTTAGCTTCCAAAAGTATGTACTAATATCTGATAACGATACTGAATTATAAATCTCGATGTGCCATGTTACTAGATTCGGGTAACTATGCCTTGTGGGAAACTTGTGCACAACAGTGCTTTGTGAAAGATCACAGGGCCTTGCCTTGTTGGTCAATAGCAGGGTCACCTCTGTTTCCAGTGGTCAACTTTCCTGGCGCATTTATGTTCGGTGACTGACTTGGTCCCGTGGGATTAAGCTTAGGAGTCGGTTTTATTTTTGTATCCAGTATAGGTTAGATAAGATCTCAGCTGGGTATATATCCGCTGGAGATATTGCACTGTGGATTGCAGTATACGAACGATGGGCGGTGTACTTGGCACATGTGTATTCACCGTGCCTCGATAAATGTCGGTATTGATGGTACAGTTACTGCACTGTTATGTGCTTTGTGTTTAACACATCACTGATGGATAATACTTTGCACTGGTTCAGTGTGGGGTGATGGTATAGGGAGATATAAACATCTGTTATTGCAAAGGATGTGCAACAGGCATGCGGATTTAACCGATCTCTAGTTTAGAGGCAATGCAACTTCGGTGAGTAATTTCCACATATTAAATCTACCGTGCCATGAATTGTAGCTTTGAATTCATGATCCGATACTTTGCAATGATTTCAGCCCAGTATTTGTACCGAGATGTACTACTTCGAGAAATGTTTTATACACTTATTACGAGTATGTAAGATGCAGACGCGTGTATTATCATGCTTATGTATGCTGTTCAACATAAGGACAATAATAAATAATCAACGATTTTTAGTGCCTTTTGTGTGGCCCATGCACTGCATGGTCATCTATTTTTATTGCATACGTATTGAAAAGGTGCCAGGCGGCCTGTGTTTAAAAGACGAACACGATTGGTGTAAGGGAATGTATATTGTATACGGTTCAGATATATAATCATTGTAAATTATGTACATAGATGATAATACTGAATCATTGTGTGAAAGAGTGAAAAAAAGACGTGCACTCCGCTCATATGGCTCTAGCAGTTTGGTCTTTATTTCTTCACTGTCGATCAATGCATGGGGTCATCTGAGGCAGCATCCAGGGTTTTACCAGTATGGCGTGACCAATGCTATTTAATATGTTATGGTTGTGTGAGTACACGAATACAGGGGTACTGTGTGTTTGGGGAGTGAAATAGTATTTCAGTAAAATTGAGAGGTGGTTTGAAGGATACCAGTGCAGCATCAAATAACAGATATTTTATTCCAACCATCCATAGCGACACACAGCGCTGCATGCAGGTGAGTCCTCTATATGTCTCCATTGAATATATATAGCATATTACATATACATATTATAGGTTATTCCCTGTTTTCGATGAAAAAAAATTGAAACGACATCAAAATGTAATGCAGTCTTAACATTGACAACGACTTTATGATATCTATAATGTAAACGAGTCAACAGCCCATGTGGGAAGTGACTGAACAGCGCTAACTTTGTCTCGCCATTTAAAAATTGGTCTGTATTCTGTTTGATTATATGTTGATCAACATGATTTGAGTTTCACTCAATGAAAATTGATAAAGTCCAGCTCAAGTAACTTTTCTTTCAGATTTATTAGATAAAGGCCAATTAAACATGGTACCTATACATATTGTAGAATTATGTATCAAATAACATATTTGGGAAAATAATATTTCAAGAAATGAGATTGTAAAGAAAACCTTTGGCACTGAAAAATCAAATTAGAGACGTTATCAGTGCAAAACCGATGAATAATGATATAGCCATACACATATATGTATATTTGCAGTTTGAGTATAGTGTAATACATTTCGTCCTTGCCCATATTTATTCTTCAAAGCCGACTCACCCAGAACGCAAACTCAAATTTTGTTTGCAAGCGAAGTTCGATACCGTTTCATAAGCCCTGTTTTTTTGGAGCAATGTATGTACAGACGGACATATATTTCGATTAACGTTGGAAGGTTAGTGTGCTCTGATATACCCGTATCTATACTTTCCTTTGTATTTTTTTGGCCATCTGAGAGCTGATTCATGTGTTCTCTGATCCGTTAAACAATAAACCAGAATGTCTTATTCCAAAACTTTGCCCTGGTTGATTACTTGGTCGTTTTGGGGGTTGATACAATGTAATTTTACAACGTCAAGATAAATAATGTTGGTGTTGTTGCAGCACAAATTCATTTTTCAATGGTGAATGCTTTTGAAAAGACCAGTTCATTACCAGTCAATTTATTCGGATGGTAATTTCGTATCATGACATATACCGTATGGGTCCCAATAGTGGAACGTGCCCTAATAGTAGAGCGCTCCCCCCCCCCCCCCCTCTTTTCCCCTAAAATGTTCGATTTTTGTAAACTTGTAACTCATTTCATATCTTTCAAATAAGATCTTGGAGTGTTCCAATTCACATATTTATGTTATTTGAATCATAATCAAGGGATTAAAGGTTATAGGTATATTATTTTCTTAAATTTGACCTCAAGTTGACTTCAGTTTTGCGCGTGCTGGTGCAGGAGGTCTTGCTTTGGCTCGCCGTGCTACTATTAGGACCAATACAGTAATCATGGAACCAATACCGACGTATAAGGTATTCCAAGCAAGCAAAACCAATTGTGCTATCCAATCCTATGTCATCCAAAATCAAGAAAAATTCATGGAACTTCGTGAATCCCCAATATGGCCCATAATCATGTGAAATCAGGTTTTCCAGTAAGCGAGAGCATTTTCTGCACCTACATGTGGCACCCGTCATGAATTCCAGAAATATATATATATATTCATGAAAGATCACATGTGGGCCTTGCCTTGGTGGTCAATAACAGGGTCACCTCTGTTTCCAGTGCTAAAATTTCCTGGCGCAATTCCATTCGATGACGGACTTGGCCCCGTGGGAGAATGCTTAGCAGTCGGTGTTATTCTGTGGCCTGGAGAGTTTAGTTAAACTCTTAGATGGGGTTATATATATCGTCTGGAGATTTACACTACGTTCGATAGAGTCGGTGAAACGGTGCACTTGGCACGTGTGTATTTGATCAATATCGATATGGACTGTACCAATTACTGCACCGTTATGTACTTTGAGTTCAACACACCATTGATGAATGAGACTTTGCACTGGTGCAGTGTGGCGTGATGATATGGGGAGATATAAGCATCTGACACTTTAGCATAGGATGTGCAACAGTGCAACAGACATGCGGAATAAACTTGACATCTGTAGTGTGAAGGCAGGCAATGCGGTGAGTAATGTCCACATAATGATTACTACTTGACACTATGCCATGAATTGTAGATATAAATTTATAATCCGATACTTTATCGTGGTTTCACCTCAGTAATGCTCATTATGCTGATTGCATAATATACAGACGCGATTATTATGACACTTATGCATGCTATTCAATCAACGTGTATCCACAATAACGATCAACGATTTTCAGCGTCCCTTGTGTGAGCCATGTATGCTCAGTCTAGTACAATATTGATTGACAGCATATTTTCTCTCTGTCATATATTATAATCATTGCAATAGACATAGAATCAATACCCAGTATTAAGTATTCCGAGCGAACAAAACTGGGTCCGTTATCCAATCTATATACATGCACCAATACATTGGTGGTAATTCCAAATTTAACATAATACTATTATTTGCGGACTCCCAGTCAAAAAGTACTCAGAAGGATTCTAAAATTTGAAAATATGCTTTCAAATAATATAATATTGCGTGCGCTGTTTTAGACATATAAGGAGTTTTAATACGCGTATATAAACTTATATAAGTCATCCTCTTTCGTATGGTTCTAAGCAATATTACACGCACATGGCACGTGTGAATAGATGAACTAGTTCACTGTTTCAGTAGTTATTCTTTCGCTCGGCATTTTTTTTCTGGACAAAACAGTGCACTCCATTCATATGACTACTGAATTCTGGTATGTATTCTATTGATAGCAACTGAGAGGATCACTTTGCTAGCAAAACTTCCAGATACGAGAGAAAACCAACTAGATGTATGTGACTTCCAGATACGAGAGAAAACCAACTAGATGTATGTGGTATATATGCCTTTAGAATTAAAGAAGTACTCTCGCTGTGCCAATGCATCGTGTCAATCAAGGCAGCATACCGGGGTTTACTAATATAACGTGGACAATGCCTCTACGCCCATTCAACGCCATCTAGTATGCGACTATATACATGCAACAATAATGTTTTCATTGGAGTTGAGATATGGCTTGGAGCATATCAAACAATGGCAATATATGACAGGCAGGTTCAACGAAAAATTCGTCATCAGAAAGTGCCACACGAATGGACGAGTATATGTCTTCATCAAGTTCATCGAGTATATGTATATGGGACATCAAAATATAATGCAGTTCACGGACTGATACCGATTTATTACATATCCATCAGGTCAGATCGATGTAGTGGGACTATTGAGTCAACAATCCAGGTGATCAGTGTATTGAACAGAGCTACCCTTGTTCACCATTCCAAAATATGTTTGTATTATCCTTGACAAAATGCCAAGTGTAACTGTTGAAATTGTTGATTCAACACGAACGTGATTTAAGTCTCAATCGACGAGAGATGATGTGTTACCTTCCATATTTTTGAAGCTTTATTCAATAAAGATCAATGTACACATGGTACCTTTCCACCCTATTCGACCATGCTTCCAATATATTGAAAAACAATATTGATACAGAAATAAAACCTATAGCCAATACAAAAGGCAAATGAATAAATTGCAACAAGTGATGAATGGAAATATATAATACATTTCAATAAGTACACGCTTATTCACTTATAAGTGTTAAATATGTGGGATATATAACAAGCATGAAACGACAAATTTAGCTACAGACAGGCAGACAAATAGGCCATAGGAGAAAAACAAGAGTAAAACGCTACAGTGTGTTGATTGGTCTGTTGACCAACCTGCGATCACGCTCGTACTGTCGAAAGTGGTGATTGACCCACCAACGTAGATATACATGTATCCTCGTGCAGCGCATGGTTTTTGTTTAGGCCCACGCTGCGAAAAGCATATATACATAATATGTCAAGATTTCTTTTATTATCCTCATAGGATCGTGTTATTTTCACTGATTATACGGTTTACTGCGGAGCCGCTGAAAGGACATGGAAGAAATATCTTTTGACATATCGTTATTGCGTTCCCTCGCAATAATATTGCGTTCCCTCGCAATATTATTGCGTTCCCTCGCGATCTTATTGCGTTCCCTCGCGATATTATCGCATTCCTTCGCGATCTTATTGCGTTCCCTCGCGATATTATCGCGTTCCCTCGCATTCCGGATCGCGTTCCCTCACGATCTTGTAGAATAACCTTCTCAGAAGTCATCGGCGTCAGAGCACAATGCGAGGGAACGCGATCCAGAATGCGAGGGAACGCAATAAGATCGCGAGGGAACGCGATCCGGATTGTGAGGGAACGCGATAATATTGCGAGGGAACGCAATAACCATATGTCAAAAAATATTTCTTCCATGTCCTTTCAGCGGCTCCGTAGTTTTCTTTTTTTTTTCAAGAAAAGATATACTTTGAATAACATTGTGTGGCGCTACGCGGAGCTCACAACAAGTTTTGTTCTTGCCCTTCAGAAGATTATATGGATCTGAAAGACTACTAAGCAATCTAGGACACAGGGACAATATTTATTCATCATTGTATTCTACATGTGCGTGTGTAAACCACAGCATATGGTTTCGAATATCATGCGAAGCGGTCAGGTCATCATTTTGTAATCTGTATTCCACACGTGAGACCTATAATATAGGTTCGCAGGTCATGCAAATTGCTCAAATAAAATCTTAGTGGATATCCATAGCTTCGATGGAAGATCAACGGGGCGTATTTTTTGGTGTATTGAGCATGTATTGCTCTTATATTGTGCAAGAATATGCTGGCCATTTGATCTGTAGCAATTCCGAAACCTTCCTGCGCCACATTATTATAAATTAGTGAACCTATTTAGTGACCTCATGGTTGTTCCAATAATTTTGTGCTTATAGGCAGCTTCCACACCGAGGTCTGTCAGAAATTTTACTTCATATCAAAAGTTTCGGTGATTTTTGGCTGTGTACAGCACAAGTAAAGGGGTCAGAAAGTAGTACTTGTACATACTTCTCAGGGGAAATGATTATGCCCAAAATATGTTCCAACATATAGTGAACATTCCACTTCGGACAAAAAAATGATTTCTGAAGTTTAATGCTTTTAGAAAAGAGTTGTCTTGTACCACGGGCCCGTTTATACTTGACATAGACGACGGTATGGGCTATTGTTAGCTATTATTGGAGGTGCGATCCGCAGTAAAGAATGTTTTAGCATGGCAGGTGATGTACAGAAGTTCGATATTATTTGACAAACATCTTACTATAAAAATTCAATGAGCTTTAGCTTGTTGGAAACTTGTGCAAAAAGTATGCATTTGTGAGAAATCACACGGCCTTGCCGTGACCGACAGTAGCAAGATCACGTCTGCTTCAAGTGCGCAAAAAGCCCATCCTGGTACAATGCTTTGCAGCCAGTATTATTTTGTGGACAGAAGATCAGACTTAGCGATGGTTATATAACCTCTGGAAATATATATACATAGCTGGTGCACTTGGCGCACGTGTATTCATCGTGGCCCGATAAATCTCGATATGGACGGTACAGAAAATTACTGCACTGTTATGTACTTTGACTTCAACACATCATTGATTGAATGATATCTCGCACTGGTGCAATGTGGGGGTGATGTTGGGCTGATTATCCGCATCAAGAATTGCATAGGATATGAAACAGACACGCGGAATTAATTGTCATGTGTAGCTTGGAGGCAATCCAACTTCGGTGAGTAATCTCCACCACATGATTGTTAGATATGACTTGATATCGTGCCTTTAGCTTCTAGATATTTACGATCCAATATCTTGCAATGATATGTATGACCCCGGTACTCGTATCGAAATGTGATATATTCTCTAAAGAGTTTGCACACTGATTATGTAATGTGCAGACGCCTTTATTATGAAGCTTATATAATCATGTTATCCAACATCAACAATAGCGATCAGCGATTTTAGTTGCCCTTCCTGGGGTCCAGGTGTGTTATAAATACTACTTGATCATGATTATTTCCCTACTTTAGATAAGAATTAAACAGATGCCAAGAAACAAGTTATCGGTGCACGATTACAGTACCGGTAGTATTAACGTAGTCTGCTACAAACAGAGAGATAACCAAGAGTCAAAATTTAAAAGTTATTTCTTGAATATTATCTCTTCAAAATTACCCTTTTTATAGAGTAACTGATCAGCATCCTAATACTGAAAAGAAAATAGGGGGTCGCCGTGTCCGTTCGTGTGGAAAACACGATGCCACGATGCCTCTCCGTTTAGGATGCACCATGATATGTACACCCCTCGGGAGAGATATGGTGGCAAATGCTGACAGTTTCTAGCCATTTTAGGCCCTGAAAGCAAAGCATTTATGGACATTTTCATGCACTAGAAAAACGAAAACTTTTTTTTCACCAGCGCATGACTACGTAATAGGGTGCGTTTTTTGTGTACGGATCACAAACTTGATCCCGGATCAGGATCAGGTTTCTGATCCGTTCGCGAAAAACACTTCTAACCCCAAAATGTGACCATTTTGTACATGTAATATAGTTGCTTGGTAAAAACATAGTGAATGCAATACAAATCATTTCCAAAATGGAGGGAATAGTGCAACAGCAAATGCTGAGAGAAGGTAATAGATCTCTTCGATCTTTATGATGTTTCTGATCCCAGGTCCGTACGCTTCTTGTGGGATCAGGTTTTGTGATCCGGGATCAGGTTTGTGATCCATACACAAAAAACACACCCATAGTCAAAAGACCTTCGGTTGCCATGCGCGACACAGGTCAGTATGAAGGAGGTCAATACCGCAATATACCGGACCGATTGCACTCTGTGTAATCCAATGTAAAATATTCGTAGGCATAATGTAATAATTATAGGTAATTGACTGGATACAGTGTTTGAGGCCCGAGGTCGTGTCTGGGACGGACACATCGCATCGAACGGCATCGTCGGAGCCAGTCAACAGTCCAGTTGGTCAGGGTACTGAACGGAGGTAGCATTGCTTGCTGTTTCCAAAACAGGTTTGCATTATCCTCGTCAAAATGTCAACTGCAAAACTATTGGAATTTTAACTATTGAACTTCAACACGAACGTGATTTAAATCTCAATCGACAGAAGATGATGTGTTACTTTTCAGATTTTTAGAGCTCTATTCAATAGAGATCAATGTACACATGGTACCTTTTCATTCCGTTCGACCATGTTTCCAATGGCATATTGAAAAGCATTATAAGTACAGAAATAAAACCTATAGCCAATACAAAAGGCTACGAATATATTGCGACGAGTGATGAATGGGCGTATATATCATATCTCTATAAGTACACGCATATTCGTTTGAAAGTGTTGAATATGTGAGATATCACAAACATAAACGATCAATTTAGCTGCAGACAGGTGAACAAATATGACACACTATAGAAAAGTAAATCTCTGGTGTGTTGATTGATCTGTTGACCGACCTGGGATCGTGTTTAGACTCTTTAAGTGGTGACTGACCCACTAACGTATATCTACTATTGTGCGATGCAGGGTTGTGTCAGAGCCTACGCTGCATGTGTCATTATTTTGCCAAGGTTTTTTTTTATTATCATCATTGGATTGTATTATCTCATGCTCATTAACTGGGTTTTAATGATATTAGATATTAATGATGAATAGATTGGTAGCGTAACGTGGAGCTTACATAATAGTTTATGTACTTTGTATGATTATGTGGATCTGAGGGACTACTAAGTAATCTAGGAAACATGGACGATTTTCTATTCATCATTTTGTAAGCTGTATTCCACATGTGAGTGGCGACCTATAATATAGGTTTGTAGAACGTACAAATTTGTCACACAAAATCTCCGTGGACATTACAATCTATAGCTTAAATGCAAGATCACCAGGGCTCATTTTGGATTATATATCATCAAAAAAATGCTAGCCAATTGATCTATAGCAATTCCAAAATCTTATTATGCCACATTATTATGAAGTTGTTTAATACATATAGTGACATTTCTGGTTTTACAATAACTACTATGCTTAGGCAGCTTTCCCAGTTGACAATGACCACACAGAGAGCTGTCAGATATTTTATTTCATATGGATAGCTTCGGAGTTGCTACCGGTATGTAGTCTATAGCATATATGTAAACGGGTTAGAAAGTAGTGCTAGTATGCTTCTCATAAGCAATGACGATGCCCGAAAATGTATGAAAACATAACCTTGTTTGATTTCTGAAGTTGTCCTTGTACTGCGAGTGTAACTGTGTACTTGGAATAGACGACGGTATAGGCTATTGTTGAAGGTGCGAAACGTGGTACAAGAATTTTTACAAACATCATACTTTCTTAGAAAAGGGATAAGTTAATATCTCAATAACTGGTCATATGTGTCGAGGGATAGTGGTTCTTATAGTATACAATTAGTATTTTCTGGTTATCGAAACGAAAAGAGAACACTGTACATTGCACATGATAATGTTCTACACAAATAGATTAAAACAATTTCACACAATAAGATTGGAAAATTATATACCTATTTTTATATTCCGTTTTGATCATATGAGAAAATTGAATACGCGTATAATAGATCTATATACCACCTCTTCTTTAATATGGTTGTAGGCGATATTACACGCACGTGACACGTGTAAATAGATGAACTAGTTCACTGTATGCATTGCCACACATTCGATTCAGTTGTGATTCTTTCATTCGGCAATTTTCTCTGGACAAAACATTGCACTCCGTTCATACGACTCCTGCATTTTGGTCTGTATTGTTGATAGACTGGATAGGAATCGTCTGTTCTATCAGAAAGGCAAAACAGGAGACGGGAGAAACCCAACTAGATGGATATGGCCAATGCCCTTGGAATTAGAGAAGTACGTATTAAAGGCTGATCGAGGTTCAATATTAAATGAAGTCATTTGAGGCAGCATCCAGGGGCTTACCAGTGTAGTGTGGACAATGCTCTACTCAGCGCCGTATGTGTTATGGTTATACGACTATATCTATGCATGCACGGTTAGTACCAAATTGTATTTTTAGAGTTGAGATATGGTTTGACGTATATCAAAGCGACATCATATAATAGGCCGGTTCTACAAAAATCATGATCACACAGTGCCATATATGAATGGGCGCGTCCTAAATGTATCAATGAAGTATATGCCTATAAGTTATAACATATACATGTTTATGAGTAGGCTATAAATTGTCTGTCTGTATCGATCGCTAGGACATCAAACTACGTCTATAAAGCAGTCTACGGATTGACACTTGAGGTTAAATCAATGTAGTGAAACTAACCCAGTCAACAGCCGAGGGGTCACAATGTCAACTTCAAAACTATCGAAATTTGAATATATGTTGATTCAATGTCAACGTGATAAGTCGTGATTTAGAAACCAACGTAGTATTTTCAAATCAATAAATCTTAGAATCAATTTACACATGGTGTTTTCCACCCTGTTCGGTCTTTCCGATAACATAATGAAAACCAATATTAATAGAGTAATAAAACCTATAGCCAGTACATGTGCAGGAAAGCTAATAGGCCTAACAAGAATTGCGATTGCAAAGATGATGAATGGGAGTAATATAATACATCTATACAAGTCGCGCATATACGCATGTTAAATGTGTGCGATATAGAACAAGCATAGCTGCAGACAGCTAACGGGTGTTTGGGGATTGATTTTATTAGGGTTGTAGGGGCAGAAGTGAATCATGGTCATTGTTTCATCTCCCTAGTACTGGGGAGATGTACAGCCAAGGCTAAAACAATGACCAAGATTCACAACAATCTATTTTCCGTGTATTTCACATTGCACCACACGATGTGAAATTAATTGTATTATCAAATTTAAGTAATATATGAATGTGATTGTGAACTGTTACTAACGGTAAAATGTAAAATGTGTGACTGCAGCAAGTGAATTGTATGATTGTTGTGAATCTGAAATAAACTACTACTACTACTACTACTACTACTACGATACCAGTGTAAAACTCTTGATGATTGATCTGTTGACCGACCTGCGGTCATGCTCAGACTCTTTAAGTGGTGATTGACCCACTAGCTTAGATTTAATATCGTGCAGTGCGGGGTTTGTCTAGACCTACGCTCATTACGCTCATGATTTTTTTATTACCATCATTGAATTGAAATATTTTATTCATTATACGGGTTTTCCCCCAAGAAAAACAGTAGCGGATTTAGAGGGGGGGGGCGTTACTGGGGTCCCCCCACCCCCTCTGAAAAAAATACATGTTCATCAAAGCCTCCATAGGCGGAGGCAGGCCTCATGCCCGAAAACAATGATGTCCAATTATGTTTGAGAACAGGTTTGATCATAGTGACTTTGTTCGAAATGTATAATCAGGAGAGACCAATAAGCTACCACAGAAAATAAAGTGGGTTCTGGCTTCTGGTGCCCTTAAGCGGGCCCCAAACCCAGGGCCCGAATGTGCAGCTTGCCTTCTACATTTTTAGAAAAAAAATCTTTTCAGAACATAGTCATCAATGAATTTCTAAGTGCAATTTATACCCAGGAAAGGCCACTGAATTAATTCAAAACCATTAGTGGGCCCCAGAAGAAAAGAAGACTGTGGCTTCATGGTCTTATGAGTGGGCCACAGACCCCCCACTGGAACAGGCTCGCTTCACTCCGTATTTTTTTACAAATATACTAGGGACACGAAGTGGGATTTATACCAGGAGATACCAGGATCATGGGGCTCAGCTCAAGGGCCCCAGACCCCACGCCGTAAAATGTTCGAACACCGCTTTTCAAATTCCTGGATCCGCCCCTGGAAATGATATGTTTTGCATACCATGGTGTATAAAGTATGTTGTGAGCTTAAAATACCAGTGTGTCTTGTTATGTATTTCAGAGGATTATTAGTATATACATGTAGATCTGAGGGATTAATAAGCAAATCTAGGACACATTGGCAACTTTTAATCGTCAGGTGCATGCACGTGTACATGTAAGCCACAATCTATAATATATGTTCGCAGGTCCATTGAGGACATGCGAATGGGTCACACAAAAGATTGGTGGACATTCAAATCTATAGCCTCAATGCAAGGTCATCAGGCCCTATTTTGGATGATCCGTCGGTCTTATATCGTCAAAAATATGCTAGCCAATGGGGTACCTACGCCAATGGCAAATTCATTGAAGTCTTTCAGTAAAGACCCACGTTGCATTTAATGCCCTCTTCTGGGAAAACCTTCCATGCATAACAAAGTCAGTATTGTTGACAAACTTTAGTCGCCTTACTGGTCAACAGAGACCATGTCCTATGAATATCGATTAATTTTAGTCATGCATGATTAAACTGTGAAAATTGGAATGCCTTTATATGGCAACGTGGGTCTATTTACAGGAAGGCACAAATAATTTGTACCTATTGATAATGTACCCCATTGATCCGTAGCAAAAACCTTAATATCACTTTAATGTTTTGACTGTGAAAAATCATGCCCAAAACACGTGCATACTTTTCATCCGTCAGCATAGCAGCCTGGCGTTTGTTATTATTCGTCGATATAGGTTTCATGGTACGCTAACACTGCCAACCACGGATTAAGGTGTGACTGCACGTAACTTACCGGTGACTGCACTGAGGCACTTTTCCATTGACTTATAATGTGAAAGTAAAGGTAACAAAATCACCAAAACAATACAATCCCCTGACCTAAAACTTGGCTAGCACACACACAAATACGCATGGATGATGAACCGAGACATGGTTTCATAAATGATATCACGAAAGCTGTGCAATTTGATGATTAGATAAATCATTTTATACGTTTCACCAAAACGAAGATTCGAGTGTTCTGCTTGACAAGCACTGGCTGTTGCATATATTTATTCCTTGTTGTCGTCAAAATAATGAGAATATCTAGGGCTATACTTTCTGTGCGATGAATACAATGAGCTGAACATTCATAATCCCAAACACCTCGGTGCACCCGAGTGCATATCATCTGTGAGTTTTACTGGCCTCACTAGCCATTTGCTGCACAGCATAACCCTTCGCTCGCATTGTTGTGAGTGTTTTTTGTAGACTGAGAAATAGGTCGGAAAATGACATATGAAATCGATGAATTTAACAAATCTAACATTGCTCAGTAAGAAACAGAGTCTCGGTTAGTAATCCTCGATGGCTAACAATCAGAAAGGCAAAGTTTCACGTTGGTTGGAAGTGTGTAAAGTCATGAATTTGTTACCTTTATATTTACATTATAAGTGAATGGACAGCTGGTCACTGCCAGGTTCATGACGATCACATGCAATCAATCCTTAATTATGAGAGCGGGGGTCAATCTCCATGTCGCCATATTACTAATATATGGCTGGATAAAAAAAAATTAGCCCAAAGGCTAAGATAGGTTACCGGACAATTTTGGTTTGGCCATGGCAGCATTGGCAGGTAACAGACCTTGAGATTTACCAATCAAGGTTCGCAGTGTAAACATATGACCTTGAGATTTACCAATCAAGGTCATCCGTGTGAACTTCAATGTCACCATTACATGTATGTGTGCTGCATTTGATATCCTATATGTTCATAATACAAAGATATATCTGGGTGGAATCGTTTAGGCCGCTCAGGTCAATTTACACAACCCAAGTCAGACATTTGGCCCTCAAGGTCATCTGACGTCAAGTTCAAGGTCATCATTAGTGCCATATATGTCTTCCTATATGTTCATAATGCAAACATGAGCTCTATCTGCAAGCATTTCATCTATAGAGGCAAATCTGGGCATTTTTTCGACCCAAAAATGGCTGTTTTGACCTTTCAAGGTCATCGAAGGTCAAATTCAAGGTCACCACACAAGTCGCCATATATGACTTCCCATTTGAAAGTGCCAATTTCTAAGCTCTATCTTCAAGCGTTCTATGAGTACAGTCCGGACAGCTCCCATTATGAAGGAAAAAAGTGCCGAAAATTTTTTAAGTCCAAAAATTTTTCAAAGGGTGAAAAATTTTTTTTGCCCTAGAAATGGCCCATAATGGATAGTAATGCGATTTGGGGCGAAAAAAAATTTCGCCGACCCGCCAAAAATTCAAACTGCCCGCCACACGGAAACCGGCGAATTTAGGGCAACCAAACTTATACATATCAGAGATGTATATGAGGGGAATCTTTTGAAACCAAAAACTCAAAACTGATCAGACAGTTTTTGAGAAAATGGCCGTCAAAGTCCAAAATTGAACGTTTTTCGACAAAAACGGCCGCCATTTTGAAAAAATGCGAAAATCAAAAAACAAAAAAATACCTCCTTCTCAAAATATTTTTAGGCATTTTTCTGCAAAATTTCAGAAAGATTCGATCGTTAACTTTAAAGATAAAAATGTTAACGCCGGACGGACGGACGGACGGACGGACGACGGACGCAACGCCATGCCAATAGGTTATCGGACCAAAGGTCCGGTAACCTAAAAAGGGAACATCCGAAGCTGGTCTGACGAATGCCGACGAATCTGTTTTCGTTAGACCACCTCGATCGCACTATGATAGCAAGCTATGTTCATTGCAGGGTAGGTAGAAGCTAAACAGGTACTTTTTTTCCTAACCCCTTTACAGACGTTTTTCGTCAGTAGCTATTTCGATGACACTGAAAGTTACTTCGATACTTCACCTGGGACTCTAACAGCAACCTAACAGAAAAGTTTTATATTTCGAGCTCGAGACCGTGAAAATTTGACAATTCACCCCAATGTTAATTAACCACTGTTAACATCACAAAACTTTTAGCAAAAAAAAAAAGGTTTAAAAGAGTTTTTTTTTCTCAATTTAGCGGCTGAAGGGTAGGTTTGATATCAGGGGTATACAGTTGTGAATATACCAATAATGTGATCTGGTTAGTGCGTAATGATCATTTAAGCATGTCAGAGTTCATTTATGCCCGAGCGAATTTCGATGAACAAATTTCAAATAATGTCTGTATCGCTCTGATTGAGTGCTGTTCAAAATGTTTTGATAGTCAGTTTATCGATATTTGTGTAAATATGAGTAATGATACTTTATAATTTCGGTGTTCGTTACAAGATCAGGTGTGGTTACATCATTACATTATGTGCGTTATTTTGTTGTTTATAGCTGGATATATATGCAGACCTATTTCTCGGCCCAGGCCATTAATTGTTATGAACTACATCTAGCGTACAAACGGTTGCTTAACTCAAAGTTGTGTGGAGTTTGAACTACTTCTAAGAACAATGAAAAGGTATGAGTCATTGCATTCATTGTTATACATACATGTACATGTAATGTCAAAGTCAGAGGCATGTGATTATTTGCACTTGAAACCCGCGAACATTGGACTTCAATATACATATTTAAGTAGGCCTACTACTACTAAATTCCACATGTGACATGAGATTTATTTACACATGAAAGACCCATGATCGGTGATTGTCGGAGACAATTAAGGTTTCGCATGTGACCTTTGGAGGGAGTACGCTATAATAAACACTCAAGAAAAATAAAACTTTTCGAAATCTAGGCCACTTAACTCAGCTTTTTCAATCCATCTTCTTGGCGGGGGTTGCTAGTTATAAAGAACACACAAAAAATATATATACATGCACAAATATCTACTAAAAAAAAGCAAATTTATATCTCTCAACGTCACTTCCGTCAAAAATGAAAAAAAATGAAAGCCCCTCTTAGAACTTAAATGATCATGTGCGTGTTCCCTGATATTCCGGTTGAAGATATACCCTCTAGGCTACCTTTTCATATTAGCCTACTTATTCCACTGCCACGTTTAAAGCTATAATCACTTTTAGAATTGACAAAATTTATTCATTCTGTGGTAGCTTTATATTGTCTATAGAATGAGATATCGTACAAATTTGGGTCTGAAAATGTGTATTACGTGCCTGAATTGAGTTGCCAAATCAAGATTCAAATCATTTTTTTCCTCAAAGCGGCCCGCCTTGCTAGCGATTTCTACACACAGTCTCATGACGTCATTGGTATTTGTCTAGATACTGTGGCAACCGGCAATGTAGACAGGCCGATCATTCTCTATCCACTGTTTTCATGCACGATTAACGGCAATTTTCTGAGTATCTGTTGTCGAACTGTGCATATTTTCTATATATTCCTGACTCTCTCGAGATGTAGTTTCAAGTTTGCGTGACAAACAAGAACGCTAAATTTGGCTGATTTTAAAATTGATTCCAACTTTAATCGGAGCGTAAACATAGTTATAGCCCCCCCCCCCCCCTCCCGATAGTACATTTCGCCTTTCTGATTGTAGCATTACCAGTTAGGCGTACATAACCCAATATCGGAGGTAACCCATATATTCCGCCGCATATTTATTGTTAACCATGGTTCAATATTTTTCTCACCCCAAGGTGTTAAGCGTGAATAACTCTTTGTTCTATAACAATAGGCGACAGTGGTGTAGGTCTAGGCCCCTATTGTTCACGATGCACACGGTACACATGCCTACATCAAGATGAGGCTTGACTGTAATGCGGCTGTTGAATCTACACTGTGAATATTTCGTTGATTCATCTCTGCTATTTGCTTTTCAGGATATGAACTGACACACGGGGAAGGACCAAACCACGTGACTGGCGAACAATCGACGCGTTAATCACGTGACGGGATATGCAGACGACACCATGTCCGAACAAAATGGACACGCACTGGTACTCGTGGTCGAACCTACAGAAAAACAAAAACTACAGGAAGCCGAAAGGGAAGGAGATATTCCAGATAAAACATTTGACGGCCTCCTAGTGAATCACATCGGACAGTTCGGGCGCTATCAGGGCTTTCTCTTCGTTTCTTTGTCGCTTGTCTCTGCGGTGGTCATATGGCACAACTTAATCCACGTGTTTACCGGCGCCGTGCCTGGATTTACCTGCATAGCAACAGCCAATCAGCGACGAGATCCAAACTCATGGCGCGGTAATGACTACCTCAATACCTCTGGACTCGAAGATGAAACTCTACCACCCACCGATCTCATATTTTATGATGACTCCTGCTGGCTTTCAAATAATGGAAGTGATGAAGACGATATCGAGAGCTGTACTGAATGGCTCTATGATACGAGTCAATACGGGTCTTCCATAGTAACAGAAGTAAGTGCATGGTATATAGTGTACATACTATAGTATACATGTATCTGTATTTATATCTGTATTAGCCTTGACGTTGCATTTGTCATTGCAATAGCCACGTACATCGTGAGGTGAACAGGCCAGTATACCATAGATCTGGGTTCTGAGAATGGCATGTACGGTGGATCTGTGACCAAAGAATGAAGAATCTTTCGATAATGTTACCCTCGCCCCCTCCCCTCCCACGCCCTTCTCATTAAGATTCCATCCTCGATCTTAACATCTTTGTATGTGTGTCTCGAAACTGCATAGATCTATTGTCGACTGTTCCTCTTGCAAATTAATAACAGTGAAGCTCTTTCAATGATATGTTGTACCTCAACTTGACTTCCATTGTCGAAATTTTTCCAACGATCAGTGGAATTTAGTGTGCAGTCAGAAATGGCTGGTGTCCTTCGTCCAATCTCTTCACATGATGGGCTGCATGGCGGGATCTATTGCATTCGGAGCGCTTTCTGACAGGTATGTCTTTCTCGAATAAATATAGCTGTACGTCTATATAGGCCTACAAACTTACATTTACAACTAGGCCTACCGGTATAAGCCTGTATCTTGAAACATAGCCCATATAAACATCATTTTGGCAGATATGGCAGACGAACCGTTCTGTTGGCATCAAGTTTACTGGTGGCTGTCGTCGGAATTTCAACAACATTCTGCTCGAATTTTCCTTTATATGCATGTCTGCGTTTTCTCGTCGGGATGGGTGTTGCTGCCCAGTTCAATTGCGCCTATATCATAGGTAATTTCCCATGGATACTATCAGGATAATATTAACAACAAATATTTGCATCCCTTCAAAAGATACAATTTTGAAAAAAAAATTTGTTGAAATCATAGCGCATTTGATTGATTGATTGATTGATTGATTGATTGATTGATTGATTGATTGACTGATTGAATTGCAGCGATGGAGCTAGTCGGTCCGAAGTGGCGAGGCCTGGCCGGTATGGGGATGATGTGTATCACTTCGCTCTCGATCATGGTCATGTCTGGGATGGCGTACGCCCTACGTGAGTGGAGGCATCTACAGTTTGCCACCTCGGCACCAGCAGTCATATTCCTTATGTACTTTTTGTAAGTTTGATCAGTTGTGTTCAGCGCTCATTGCTTCCAAATTTAACGGTTATGCATGCCCGATGAATTATATAAAATTTAGGAATCAAAAATCTTTCTCTTGCAGTATCGCCCCAGAATCACCGCGATGGCTTCTCACTCACAGCAAATTCAAAACAGCCCGGAGACTAATAGATAAAATGGCTAAATACAATGGGAGGACTCTACCTGCGGACTATATACAATGGCTCACTCGAGAAAAGGTACGGTACAAAGGCATCGAAGTCATTCTGGACTGTTACTGTGATATACACGCCTATGCTTTCTAAGATTGTGAACATCTTTGGAGGGGAGGGGGTGAACTAGAAATGTGTGATTCTTCTGGTTCAGTAGTAGCGTTTTGTTATGTATTGTTGCAATAATATGATCTCGTAACCCATCGCTCGTCTTTTCTTTGTGCGGACTAGGAAGAAAAATGTGTTGAGAAAGAACATTCCATACTTGACATAGTTCGGTATCCTAGAATCAGAATTCGGACGTTGACTTTGTGGTTTATGTGGTGGGTAAGAAATACGTTTCTTAATTTTCGAACTGTTACGAATTGTGACAAATTAATGTGAATTATCTGTTTTATGAGTTCACTCCGAATGCATCCATTACATTTCAATAACTGCAGGTTTACTGTGTCAGTGACATACTACGGCCTCTGTCTCTACACTTCTAACCTCGGTGGGAATGATTACATAAACTTCTTCCTCTCCGGCGCCGTGGAGCTACCGGCCTACGCGTTCGGCTCGTGGTGTCTCTGCCGGTTTGGCCGACGGCTCCCCCTCGGAATCTCCATGGCGTTGTCAGGGGTATTCCTCCTTCTGACCAGTCCACTCAGTCAGGGTCAGTACACGTGAGTTTTGTTTGTTTTGATTGTTATATTTGGTCAGTTGCATTGGATTTCAAAACGAAATTTACTATATATGAGTATATCATCAATATACCCAATTTACATTAGAATTTTTGTTAATGAGCACATATCTCGGAACAACATCCTGAGGTTGAGACCACATGCAGATATCCTAAGGGTCATTTCATAGTGAATGAATGATGAATATTCATATGATGCGTTGTGATGAGAGACCCATCGTTACTTAAGACCATACTCGGTGCAAGTTTCCCGAGACACTTTAGTAAAGAAAATTCACTGTACAATATACGAGGTCAACAACTATCCTCTTCATGTCCCACCTTTCATACAGACCAGGCTGTCATACGTGTGGTTTTATCGATGATGGGCAAGATGTGCATCTCAGTGTCGTTCGTCATAAGTTACCCGTTCTCCGCGGAAATGTTCCCCACCGTGGTTAGAAGTAACGGCCTGGGCTTTGTGACCACAGGCGCTAGGGTTGGAGGGTTCATGGCACCGTACATCTTACTGTTGGTAGGTACAGTACCAAGTCTTATAAAAATTAATGATACATTCTACTGCTGAAATTAATATTTCAAATAAAAGATATATATAGTTTCCTTGTTAATATTTGAAACAGTCTCTAAAAAATGGAAATCAACAAAAGGTCTACAATTATTTAGTATAAAAAAATTGCCGTTTTCGGGAATTGTTTTCATCTTTACTAATTTCAGGGAGAATTCAATACCGCAATGCCTTTGATTGTGTGTGGTGCTTTTGCATTCTTTGGTGGCATTTTTGCCATGATGCTTCCTGAAACTCAGGGAAAAGAGCTTCCAGAAACGATAGAGGATGGTGAACGGATGAAAAATAACTCTCTCAGGAATATGTTAACGAAGTAATAATTCATTATTGTAATCAAATAAATAATTAATGGAGATACTATTTCATTGACAACGTAAATTAATAGATGTGCATATATGATTTGTGCCTAAAAAGTAATTTACATTAAAACTGTATGTATAATTTCGTGGCATGATACAATTTATTTACTGCAAAAAGACTAATTTTGACGGGTGTTTTATTTAGCGGATTTGATAGTAAGGAAAAAAAAAACAGATTATATCCTGTGCCAAAAAAAAATTTGTTTAAAGAAGATAATATGGTTGTGAAACCGTCCAATTAATTTTTCGGCAAATTAAGTCGGGTTACAACAGCCAAATTCAATAATCGTCAATACTATTTTCTTTGTACAATATTCTTGTTCTCGTACAACTTCCAGGTTACGACTGATTAGCTACATTTATATTTTTTGTAGAATGTGCAATCGTGAGAAAGACAAAGCCGAAGGAGACAAAGTGATCGAGGAAAAGCAAATCGAGTCGCTGCTATCGTCAAAAGTGTCAATAAAAGCATAGCGTTCAAAATAAATACTTCAAAAGGAAATATATCAGTAGATTTATGCTATTTACGTGTATCGTAACTATACTGAGAGAAGTGCTTGTATTGAAATGTATTTATACTTGTATCATTTCCTCTATATGCAATACATATCTATGCTCATGTTTATTCATCGCAGTTCAGGTTCCACATGAATGATTATCTGCTCAATTTTTTAAGAAAAATGTTTGTTTCGTTGAAACATGTTGCAAAACATACACGTAAAATGCCTGTGATAAATCAAATTGAGCTTTTATATTTTATTTTACTATTATTTATACAGAATAATAATGTTATTGGTTGACTGTAAAATGTTATGCATGTATGTGATGATTAACAGTATTCGCTTAAGGGGTATGAATTTCTGCATTTGCTCATGAAACGTAATACATATAAAACAAAATACCAAACTATCTGTTGTTTTTTTTGCCCGTTTTTAGGTTACCGGACCCATGGTCCGATAACCTATTGCCATGGCGTTGCGTCCGTCCGTCCGTCGTCGTCGTCCGTCCACATTTCTATCTTTAAAGTGTATGGTCCAATCTCTCTGAAAATTTGTGAAAAGATACCTTAAAATATTGCGAGAAGGAGGTATTTTTTTTATTTTCATTTTTTTTTTCGAAATGGCAGCCGTTTTCATCGAAAAATGGCCAATTTTGGACATTGGCGGCCATTTTCTCAAAAACTGTCTGATTAGATTTGAGATTTTTGTTTCAAAAGATGATGTGTATAAGTGATGTGTATAAGTTTGGTTGCCCTTGAATCGCCGGTCTCCGTGTGGCGGCCATTTTTAATTTTTGACAAGTCAGCGAAAAAAAAATTTTCGCCCCAGATCACATAACTATCCATTTTGGGCCATTTCTAGGCAAAAAAATTATTTCACCCTTTGAAAAAAAAATTGGACTTTTTTGGACTAGCCACATCCTTCCTTCATAATGGGAGCTGCAAGGACTATACTCATAGAACGCTTGAAGATAGAGCTTAGAAATTGGCACTTTCAAATGGGAAGTCGTTTATGGCGCTTTGTGAAGTGACCTTGAATTTGACCTTTGACGACCTTGAAAGGTCAAAACAGCCATTTTGGGGTCAAAAAATGCACAAATTTGCCTCTACAGATGATATGCTTGTAGATAGAGCTTAAGATTGCATTATGAGCATATAGGAATTATATATGGAACAACTGGTGATGACCTTGAGCTTGACCTTGGATGACCTTCAGTGCTAAATGTCTGATGTGAAATGTGTAAATTAGCCACTGAGGCTTAAACACTTGCACATACAGGTTAAGATTGTGTATAAGGTTACATGAGGTCACGTATTTATAGCACATCTTTTGGTAACCTCGAATTTGACCTTATATGTGACCTTGAAGGCCAAATCTCACAATCTGGCCTGACCTGACATGTGTAAATTGACCTCTACAGACAAAATACTTGTTGATAGAGCTTTTATGTTTGTATTATGAAGTCATATGCAGGATACCTAATGATGACATTGCAGTTCACAAACATGACCTTGATTGGTAAATATCAAGTTCATATGTCAGTAATGTCACCTGCAATGCTTAAACTAAAATTGTCCGGTAACCTGACTTAGCCCTTGGGCTTATTTTTTAGGTTACCGACCCGTTGTTCCGATAACCTATTGCCGTGGCGTTGCGTCCGTCGTCGTCGTCCTTCTACATTTTTATCTTCAAAGTTTACAATCGAATCTTTCTGAAATTGTGCACTAAAATGCCCAAAAATATTTCAAGAGGGAGGCATTTTTTATTTTCGCGATTTTCCCAGAATTTTTCGTCAAAAAAGGCCATTTATTGGACATTTATTGGACTTTAACGGTCGTTTCTCCAAATCTCTTGAGTAACTTTTTTTATGCATAACACTCTTCATATATACCCCTGTGACGTTTAAAATGTTTCGCACTTGAATCGCTCACCCAAAGTTCACTCAACATACCCCTAGGACATGTTTGTCTAGTGCCATGAGTCGGAGAATAACGTCCGTTTCACTATACGAAGCACCGTTTCCGAGATATGGCCCAAAATGAAAAATGCCGACTCAGCAAAAAAAATTTGGACCAAGGCCAAGGTCACCCAACATACCCATAAAACACATTTGTCTAGTGTCAAAAGTCCGAAAATAACATTCGTTTTGCTCAACGAACGCACCGTTTCCGAGATATGCAATGATTCACCAAAATTGATTTCCGCCCCTGGGTCAAAGGTCATTTGAGGGATTGACCCCATAATCAACAGGGTTGATCATCCGGAAACCATTTGACACAAAATTCATCCTCATGGACTATCCGGACCTCAGAGCCGGCTCCAAAACAATAGGGTTCATCTACGTAATATATGTGATAACTGGTGAAAAGTTCTCGGAGATTCGTAAGGCGTTCTTGATTTATCGTCCGTAAACCGAAAAGTGAAAAAAAAAAAAATTCTATTCTATATTCTGACAAAACCATAAGGACATTTCGTGCCGAAATGCCCTAATTACTGCGTCATATTTGAACGTTTTAATTGCAACGGGTTCAATGTACAAGTGTTACTTATCCACAACAATGAAGTCGCACTAGACGTTAAGTCTCACAAACCTTTCATTGCAACCGGCTCCTGGTAGAGCAGGCTATAATCACTTTTTCTACAACGTTAATATGCTGATATTTTTTACAAAAACTAAATGGCATCGTCTAATAACTTGGCAAACTTCGTATGTACCAAATTTCAGACTTAGTGTAATCATTGTATATGCCAGAAAAACATATATAGTTCGGTTCAGTTATGACAAACATGAATTTCACAATGGTGAGTTAGTTTACAGCACGCATATTTGAACTAGCTAGGTTAATATGCTAGGTTTCTTTGTAATTTGAAAATATGTGATATTTCGATATCATTACGATATACTAGTACTTATATTACGATCGACCTACTGTATATAACACACAACTGCAAGGTTTAATACCCATGGGGGCAAGTTTACAAAGCTAGCAGATGCTCCGCCGTCGCATGGGAATCTATTTTGACGATCGAAATAGCGACCCTACATGTAAATCGGTATGTTGACTTCCCAAATTGGCAGACAGATGAAAGGTATTCTGGTTCATCGGAATCCGTGGCGGTCTGACATAATAATTGATTATCTGGCTTCTGTGCGGCTATGTTATGAGAGGCAGTCAAGACTTCTGAACCACCCGGAGCAGCTGATGGTTTTGATACATAGGTGTTGAGACAATCAAGGGGTCGTCGAACTGTTGCGTTGTGGCCAACTATACGTAATCGTGACCACATCATGTGAAAACTGATGATTTACGTGAGCTGTTCTGAAATAGGCCATTTTGTGATGGATAATTGCATGAGAACAATACTAGTACACACGCTCACCAATATCTCAAATCATTCTGTGCTACATGCATTTCACCATATTCACACTCGAATTTGATCCAACAAAGGGTAACTTTAAACTTCCAAAATCACAGAAGTCTCACTCATTTCGATTGAGCGGAGAGGGGGGGGGGGGGGGGGGGGGGGGGGGTAACACAAATCATCGTCAATTATTACATGAGCTAGTTGTATTGAGGATTCCACGATATAACTGAAACAAAACATCAAAACCTATTTCGAGTGGCTTTGAAGAGGACTCTATGTACGGTGGCTCCTACATGACATAATTTAATTGTTTTATTTAGGATGTCCTAAATAAAAAATTATTATTTTGTCATAGGCCTATATGAGCCAACGCACAAGAAAAATTTGTGCTTTTATTCTGTTTCCACAAACTTCACAAGTCTGTATTTCTGTCCAGGCCGGACTGGCCAAAGACAAGCGGCATGGGTTCTGTGTTTGGAGATAGACAACAACGATGTGGATACCAGTAATTTGAAGCCAAATCCAAAATGTGTTCACTGATATCCTTGCTGGCATATATTATGTACACAGGGCAACGAGCTAATTAATTGGATCCTGACTCCTCCCCTGTCCATGGACATTGAATAAACAACACACTGTGACTGCAGTCCCCTGGCGGGACTCGACATCGTAATCAAGATCCAAAACAGCAGGGTTTGGAGTGAAAACACCCACACCTACACCTACATTTGTACCTTACACGCAAAAGCAGTTGGCCTAACCTGTTTACATTTTCTGATAATAATTATCGAACATTTTGAACTGAACAATAATTACTATAATGTTGATCTTACATATAATTTGGAGGGTATGTGTTCGTGCTCCACAACTATACTACCGGACCTATACTTACTCTGCTGCGGAGGCTTGTTTCTAGCTGAGATAAAATTAAAGCTACCAGATGCTCCACTGATCCATGGGGACTTATCTGATGTTGATGCAATAGGTTTCAAACATCTGGATAGCTAAAAGTTATTTTCGTTTATCGGAATCAGTGGCGGTCTTTGATCGAAACACTATACCAATTAATGGTTTGACAGTTCACAACGTTATTATAACTTTGAAAGTCTGGAGCAGGTGATGACTTTCATGCATGTTGTCTGTATTCACATATGGGTCTTTCAGCTGCGTTGTAGCAGAAATGCATACATAGGTCTCTCGTTGTGTATTTTGGTCGTAGCCAATTGAACGGTGAAATTAATACAAACAGGGGCATGTAAAAAATTATTTTAAAAAATTAGCCCAATGGCTAAAATAAGTTACCGGACCATTTTGGTTTTAAGCATTGCAGGTGACACATAAGACCTTGAGATTTACAAATCAAGGTCATCTTTGTGAACTGTCATCATAGGTAGTGCTGCATATGACTTTATATATGTTCACAATACAAACATATAAGACCTATCAATAAGCATTTTGTCTTCAGATGCCAATTTACACATGCCAAGTCAGGCAAGATTTTGAAATTAAGTTTTCAAAGTCGTCTAACGTCAAGTTCAAGGTCACCAAAAGTTCCAGGTCACCATATGACTTCTCATAAGCTTATACACAATCTTAACCTGTATGTGCAAGTGTTTAAGCCTCAGACGCCAATTTCTATCGCATCAGACATATAGCATTCAAGGTCATCCGAGGTCAAACTCAAGGTCATCATTAGTTGCTCCATATATGACTTCCTATATGCTCATAATGCAAACGTAAGCTCTACCTACAGGCATTTCATCTTTGGAGGCAAATTTGTGCATTTTTGACCCAAAAATGGCTGTTTTGACCTTTAAAGGTCATCGAAGGTCAAATTCAAGGTCACCACACAAATCGCCATATATGACTCTCTATTTGAAAGTGCCAATATGTAAGCTCTATCTCAGGCATTCTATGAGTACAGTGGTGGCAGCTCCCATTATAAATTTTAAAAAATGCAAACAAATTTTTGTCCAATTTTTTTTTCAAACGGTTAATACCTAAAAAAAATATATGCAGAAAAAAGGTTTTCTTAAAGTTTTCTTATTTCGCATTTTGTTTTCAAAAGCCAGCCATTTTTAAGAATGCTCAAATTAGGACTTTGATGACAATTTTCTCAAGCACATTTTCTCAAAAAAATTCTCAAAACTTTTGAAACAAAATCTGATATTTTTGTTTCAAAACATGCTAATTGAGGTCCTTGACATTGTGTACAAAGTTGGAATTCCTTGAGTCATTCAGTTTTTTGGCTGTTTCCTCGGTAACTCTCTGATCAGTTTCACATTGGGGTGCTTAACATTGTGTATGAAAATGGTATGCCTTGAAACGCTCGAAAGGCCTGAAATCTAGGCTCAAAAGGCCTAAAAAGGCCCGAAATTATGTCTCGGCTGTTTTCTCAAAAATATCTGATCAGATCTGGGATTTTCGATTCAAAACATGCTCTTTTGGGTCTTTGACATTGTATATAAACATAGAGTGCCTTGAATTGATCAATAGACCCAAAACCTAGGCTCAAAAGTTTTTGGGTGTTTTCACAAAATCTATCTGATCAGTTTTGATATTTTTGATTCGAAACATGCGAATGGGTTCTTTGACATTGTTTCTAAAGATGTAGGGAATTGAGTTAATGGCGCATCCTTTGGTGAACTTGAGGTTGACCTCAAACGACCTTGGAGGTTAAATGTCAATGTCACGGGGACCAGAAATGTGTAAATGGGCCTCAACAGACAAAATGCTTGTAGATGGAGCTTATGTTTATATTATGAGTATTTAGGGAGTCGTATCAACACATCTTTTGGTGACCTTGAATTTGACCTCAGATGACATTGAGTGCTAAGACCCTGACACTAAAATGTGAGAATTGGTCACTGGGGCCCAAATACTTGCACATACAGCTTAGGAATGCATAGTATAACCATATCAGAATTAATTATGGTACATCTTTTGGTGAGGTTGACCTCCGACAACCTTGGAGTCTAAATCTCAAGGTCACGCCTGACCCGAAATAAAATTTGCCTCCACAGAGAAAATACTTGTAGATAGAGCTTATATTTGTACTGTGAACATATACAGTAGAACGTCATATGCAGGACGCTTAATGGTGGCATTGAAGTTCACAAAGATGACCTCGGTTGGTGAATCTCAATGTCATATCTCACATGTGGTGCTTAAAGAGTCATGTTAAACCAAAATTGTCCCATAACCTATCTTAACCCTTGGGCTAATTTTACATGCTCATGATAAATTTTCTATCTGTGATAATAGAAGTCTATCTACGGCAGTAATGTCTGCACAGACCAACTTAGTCAGACGTGACCTTGAGATTTATCACTCAAGGTCATTTGAGGTCAATTTCAATGTCGTCAAAGTTAAGACTTCATATATGCTCATAATACAAACCCTAGCAAGATCTATAAGCATTTTGTCTGCAGAGGCCATTTGGCAAATTTCAGGTTAGACAGGACCTTGAGACTTGCGATCAATATCATTATCCAGGTCACCGTCACCAATAATCCACCATAAATGACTTCCTATATGCAGAAATTATATTCCTAAGCTTTATATTCTTATTCTGTCCCCAGACCAATTTGTCCAATTTGGCAAAATATATCACATTAGAACAAAATATATCACATGGATTTTGACAAAATTATTTTTGAAGTTTGAAACTGTGTGAAATTGGCCATTATCGGCACAAAAAGGACTGCCAAATGGCCAAAAACGATTTAATAGAATTTTTTTTAAAATGTCTCCATCAAGCACCACTCAAATGAACTATAGCCGCAAGTGGACTTCTATGAGCTATTCAAACCTAAGGCAGCCAGCGCACCACACTTCGATACAGTTCTACAAATACACTCCCACCATTATCGTCCATGTTTGTAGTAAAAACTACCCCTTTTTCAATATCATCGCACTGATTGGCCAAAAAATAAGAGCACATTCTTTCAATGCCCAGTCTGTCACTGTATTTCTGCAAGAAACACCGAAGGCCATGCAATATTTGTGTGGATTTATTGAAGCAACAACAATATAAATCATTTGTGACTTGTTTGAACTCACATCTTTCAGATAACTTTCACTTCGACCTCAATTTCACACTCTCGCCTTACTCTCTATTAAATAGCAATGGATGGAATGCTGATGTAGATGCCTATTGTAAGTATTAAACAAACTCCAGTATCGGGAATGTATCACATGGACGGCACCGAATCACACCTGTTTGTATAATATGTATAAACATATAAAGCATGTTGAATACTGAGTTTGCAAGAGGAGAAAATAACAATGGACTGTTAGATATATAAATAAGAAAATATTACGTATGGAGAACAATCTACAACCACCTGGTTTAATATTGATTTTCACAGAGACTGAATAGTTTTTAAACTGAAATATAACATACCATATACACTATGAGTAATGAGCATAGCATTAGCAAGGCTACTATACTGGAGTTTTTATCTGGACTCGCCATCACTGAACGTGCAGACAAGGATAGATGTACATATAACACATTCAACTAAGGCAGGAGATCATAACGTTTGCATACTATTGTTTTAACTGAATTAATTGAAAGCATCATGAGGTTGCATGTAGTTTATGAATTCTGAAGGCGTTTTTGAAGAACAGTACCATTGGAAACCAGCCTTTTATAAAAGGTTTTCAGCAAATACAAGTTTTGATTTTTTCTGCTCCGTGGTATAAAAGTACCTTGCTATAGGAACCTGGGTCTAGTGCAGCATTATAGGCACAGGCAATAAGTTCAATGCATAGGGAACCGTAAGGCATGGTACAATTACACAGGCGCCAACAGAAAGACTAATACCGGTAAATAGGAAACTCAAATATGACAAGCTAAATGAACCATTCATGCAAAACACGCATTCAACATGGACCATCTAGTGATGACGAAATGATGACAAATTTGTACAGAACTCAGAGTGTGACGACAGGGCTGTGATTGTAATACTGAAAACAATGCATACATAATATAGTACAAGCGAGCTGTAATGAATAGGTTGTAGTCCCACACGCCTTTTATAACTTTTTGTGCCTCACATTTATATACAAGTACTTTACAGACAGGCCACGTGAACTTATCACCCAATTGCAACACGTATGACTAACCATGTACAAATATCTATGTACATATTTTAAGATGAATTTGGATGAAAATATGACTAAAGTAACCAAATTGCGTTTGACAGCTTTATCACTGTAGCCTCGGTCAACAATGTTCAACCAAAGTACACGTATATACACAGAAACACAAAAAACACAGACAGCAAGTTAATTTATATAATAATAACAGTAGCACATAAATTAACATCGCTAAAAACTATTAAATAAATATCACAATTTGAAGCCAATTTGATTCAACTCAGTCATAATTGTGGTGGATTTCAGTCAAATGACATATGATTCTGTTACACTGAATATCAATAATGCAAAAAAAAGAGACAAACTCAGAAATATTAAAGGCAATTTCTGCCTAGAATTTCTTTCTACACCAGTATATTTTGTTCTTGCTGTCAAACTTTGCAACACTTGAAACAAGGAAACATGTCATCGCGTTGAACAGAATGATTTTGTACATTTTGAAAGTACACTTGCTGAACCCAAAAACTACACTGGTCCATTACTTGCATTCATATTCTGCATATTTCTCTCATAACAAAGTTCTCTCACAGGTTGACATATTTTCCTACCAGTATAGGCTTCATGTATCTATCTATGTGTAAATACAATGTGCATACTTCAGTTTGGCAAAACGTTTGTCTTAAGACTTGTGAGAACAGATCACAGAATATATAGATACATAATATGTCAACACAAGTGTTTTTTCCACATGGAAATTGCCCTTGCAGACTTGTTTTTACAGCATACCCGTGCTGAGGGTATGCACAGTTCTTTTTTTATCTCATGGATTTTGATTGGTCCACTGAATATTCCAGCTGATCACATGACTATGATTTCAACACTTGATCATGTGACTACTTTGCATCAGGACGGATGGTCGAGCGGTTCAAAATCTGACTGGTGCGATTCAATTCGCTCGAGAAGTTGGCCGGCGACCGGACTGAATTCCGACTCCCAGATTTCATGGTATATGTCGCGAAGCTCTGGGTCGCAACCTTCCATGGCCGTTTCTTCATCTGCAAGAAGAAATCACAGTCTTTTTATCACCACATTTCATTGCATATAGGCACTTTAAATTTTGTCCATGATTTCAATATGTTCCCTAGTGTTGCTGTAACCGAAAATCCCTTCCGTTGTCACAAAAATTTTGGCTTCATGAATGGCCAGAGCAATCTGCTGGCCTACATAGGAAGACGCAAACTACGACGCAACATAGACGCAAATGTGCTATATGAGATCTATCATGTCAATCTGGAAAGAGTTTTAGAATGACAAATCATCAATGCGAATTCAACCTTCCGCTTTATGCCACCCCGAATAATTCATTAGGACCCACCTAGATACGCATCTAGAACTTCAGCTAGCTCCTGGCCTTCCCGTTCACCGAACATGTCGTTGGTACTCGTGATCTTTCCGCTGTAGTTCCACAGAGTCTGGCAAACCATGCAAGCAAGGTTCCAGTCACTGCGTCCAAAGTAGCGTAGCACATCTACCAGCCTGCAACGTTCAAGTGAAAATCGAAATAGTTCCGACTTGATACAGCCACGGTGCATCAAGCATTACACTTCTATTTTTAGACTGATCTTGCACTCATTATTGTGTATTACATTATTGCCACAACAACTTCGCAATGTCAATGACAGTACAGTAACAGTACGGTATGGTATGGTACAGTAATTTCTGGTCAATACAGCTACACAAATCATCATTATTTTCACTTCCATTCAGAGCTGATTCACCACATATCAATCAGTCCCACGTACACCCACCCCCGCCCCTCACAACAAAGACTCCGTACTTGGCTATGCCGCCGTGTCGCTGCAATAGTTTGCGTCGCTCTGTGTCGGCCATCAAGTTGATGAGCACGCCGACGGCTGTGTACACGACTTCCTGCTGACCGGCGTCCAGCAACGCAACCATAAACTCGTCCACTGCGGGCAGAGTGCGGGATATGTATGAGATTATAAAGAATCGTGAACGATGAAGAAAACAGTATGGTACATGTATCAGCTGGTATACATGATATATAGATAATGGAATGACCACACATATATATTCTTGCGCATGTCTTCACAGTTGGCATTCAAACCACAAAGATGTTGACAACACAACCCTTTTTTTTATAAAGAAATCATGATTCACAAATGACTGAAGGACCCGCAGCCCCACCTACCGCGCCAAAGATCAGGAACCTACCTTTCTCCTTGACGAGGAAGTCTCTGACCTCTCTCTCACGTGACAGGTTGCCATAGACACGAGTCGCCTCACTCAGGCCCTCCATGTGATTGTGGTCCAAGAATTTCATCAGACCTGATGTGGAAATTCATCACTCAGGTATTGGAGTTGCATGCGCAAAAAAAAAGTGACCTTCCCAGTATTTAGGTGACATTTCCTAGTTTTCGAAATGAAACCGACTACTAAACCATAAATTGCCAACAAATGTTTCAAATAATTTCTTCGAAGGTGTAGAATTTAGACAGATGAGTTTAATATTGAATTGCTCTTCCAAAATGAGAAATGCTCATATTCTCGAAGTTACAAATTTCGGAAGATAATATTACAGCATTGTAGTTGCTATCAGGTCATCTGACCTGTTTCCAAGTGAACTTACATCTAGCAAGGGGCATCTGTCGCTGAGTTATACCACTGTTCTTCACGTTGTAGTACGAGAGGTTGTTGATGGTTGCCAAGGTGTTCAAGACTAGTTCTTCATTCTGCTGTAAGTTCTTGTTCTCTGAAACAGCAGGAAAGATTTGTTTTTGATACAAGTTTGTCAATGATGGGCTAACACAGATTTTGTCCTTCATCAGAAAAACATTCTTTTCAGACTGGAAAACCTCCATTCATAGAAGAAATATTAGATTCGCATATTAGCTTGTACAGGCGCTCACCTAATATTTGTATCAAATGCTGCACACATTGACTTGAGCTGGCCAGCTTTGGCCCGATGTCTTCACATATTGACAAGTTCGCTATCACTCTGACAACTTTAATCAGTACATCCTCCAACTTGTTAGTTGGTTTTTCTGATTCAGCTTTGCTTCCATTTACTGGGATTTGCTGGAATGGAAAACATAAAAACGTCAAAACATAATTTTTTTCGAATACATACAATTAAATGAAACTTTATTACTATTTCAAGGAATATTTTGCCATGTACATATACATAAACAGCATGCAAAACATTTTCAAGGACCTATACTGTACTGGTATACCTTCGAATCTAGATCACAGTAATACTTGAAGATATGCAGTAACGTCTCGAGTGCTTTTGGTTGCTCAAAGAGCATTCGTCTTGAAGAATCACTGCGTGCCGTCAGATTCCCCAGAACGTAACTGATTCGGACGACAAGGTCCTGTGAATATGAAGCAGGAAATTTATTGCAAAATATTAGGATGCAAACATTGGATGAGGGGGATATATGCTCCATGATATACGCTCAACAACTTTACATCTGTATTCAATACCTTTTCTCATATCAATTCATTTGTATTTGTAATGCATGGATCACATATGTTACTATATTTTCTAACCAAAAGCTATACTATGGCCAAGTGGGCCAAATCATTATAATACCCAGGAATTCGACTAAATACCTCTTTCTTGTGGTACTTGTTCAACATCTGCAGGAAAATCCGGAAGTTTGAAGCCTGGCTCGCCAACACCTTGCAGCAGTCGTTGTGAACAGTCAGCTTACTGAACGGGGCAGAAAGAAGTTAGCAATTTGGTTCTAACGCATGATATATACCAGTCATGTACATATTCTTGCACTCACAGGGACCAAAAATAAAGAGTGAAAATAATTCTGAAAATCTTTAGGGGATCGTGCGCCCCAATAATCGGCATGCAAACAGTACTGAGGTGATTGGATGATTGGAAGCGAATAATTCAATGAACAGTAAAACCGATGTTTCAAGTGCCTAAAATTCTCACCTGAAAATCCGTACGATATTCAGCGTGAGATCTGCATCACCCCTATACAAGTCAGCCACTTTGCACAGTTCATCCAACAAGTTCAGCGCGAGGATTTGTGACCGGGAGCCGCCGACCTCAGCCAGGCATCGAACAGTAGCCGTCAGTTGGACAAGCACGTGGCCATACTGCTCGGATATACGGCCACTCTCCGTGGTCTGCACAATACATACAAGAAGATGTTAGGTCACATATAGCTTTACATATATTATATTCAAGACTATTGAATAAACATTATTCCATATGCCCATAATGTCTGGATACATATTTTGTTTTTGGAGTAGATGGATTTCACAGCATTCCTTCTCCCCACAAATTATAACCACCCACACAATGTAAACTTCTTGAAGAAGATATATTTAAGATAGGATTTCTGTTCAGTTGCTGTATGGTTACCATCTCCCCTCCCAACCCCCGCCACCCCCCAGTAAATATATCTACAGACTGTATAGTGTAGTTCAGTCTCAATATATTTTATGAACCGCTATATTCCTGTTCTACACACCAGCTTGTTGATGGTGACTAGAAGCTTGGCTAACACGTCATAGCAATGCTTCTTGACGAGATGTTTGACGACCGTGTGATTTGACGATAGGAACTTGAGGGAACCGACGCAGTATACCATGGCGTCAGCGGACGCTACCAGATCGGCCGTCCGCACCGTGTCGATTAACAGATCTGTGGGGGAGAAATATTTTATCAAAGCTCAAAGTTACTGTATGTCAAGTCAACTGAGTTCCGAATCAAATGTCTTTTGCATTCCGATAAAATTTTTTATACAGATCTAAATAATTTCAAGTATATTTCGGATGTTTTTTCATCACAAGATGCATCGGTTACTCACCAAGGATATTGCCTTCCAGGAAGTAAACATCGTTCTTCTCATCCCGCGAAACTTTGAAGACTAATTTGCAAACATTGAGGAGGTTGTTCCCACCAACTTTCAGCTGCGAAAGGTTGAAAAATATCCCATGAAAAAGCATTTTTTTTTTTTTCTCGTAATAGCTCACTAATTCCTCTGATAATATAATTCCTGGGTTGTCAACCAGTTTAGAAGTACAAGTTCAACTCACAGCCAATATAAGTCGAGCCAATCTCAAAAGGAGGCTTGGAGATTCCAGATCTAGAAGTTTGAAGACGGTTTTCAGAATTCCCGACCGTCGCTTGCATGCTTTCCCGAGAAGACCGTTCTCTTCCAGAGCGGTGTAGAGGTGATCAGCCAACTCCGCCAGCCTTTCTGGGTTCTTCTCTGAAAATTCAAGAACAAATGATCAGAATCCAACTGAGAGAGACACTTTAACTTAAAACTCCAATGATTTGTGATGAAATGAAGAAATTTTATGCATGAATCTTTGGAACAGTATCTTGTAGTACTGTAACAAATGTCTAGATATAGAAGACTTGCCCTTTATGTGTTTAGCCATCTCATCAACAATCGGACCAATCTTTGTGTTGTAGAGGTAGGCTTCTTCTGGAGTTTCATCCTCCCTCCGTCCTGCACTACCTGTTGCCGGAGGAAGAATGCTTGGTCACCTATCAATTCAATACTACAGTAATACCAGAGTCCCAGTACGTCCAAAATTATCAGTCATATATTGTAAAGGTAGGTACATAAAAATGTCTGTCTTTATTGGCATTTGCGATCAGAATATTTCTAAAACCAATTTTATCTTAATACACATGATTGTGTAAATGGACACCCCTGACTATTTCAGCAAATATCAATACGCTATCATAATACACAAAATATTTCAAACAACTTGTACGCTGAATCAACTATTTGTTCTACTGTGAAGTTGACAGTTACATCCATGCATTGGAATTTTCCTGATAGATTTGAATGCAGTGACATACTGACCTGGTTTGCCAGCACTTGAAGCCCGCTGTGACCCTGCACTGCCCTCACGCTGTGAAGTGTCACGCGATGTGCCATTCTCTATGCTGGCATCACTTTCCCGTCGGTCTCTACTGCGTCGCCTGAATATATCATGTATACTGAATCAGTCAACAATGTGGAAATATTTTATGGAAAACTTAGCGCTAATACAAAATGTGTGTATGTGTCGGTGAGATAACATCTCTCAAAAAATGTAGTAAAATGATAAAATGTACCCTAAATTTTCCATGAAATTTCCATAAAAGCAGAACTAAAATGCATGAGCAAATAGTGCTATTTCCGTACCTCTTGCCACTGTCTGCCCTTGGCGGTGTCACTGAGATGCCATTGTCCCCTTTTTCGCTTGACGCACTCTTCGGTCGTTCCTTTGGGCCACTGCGCACCCGCCTCGGAGGCTCGGTGCTGTCTGGCTTCGTGGATGAAGAAGCATTCTCTGAAACTGAGCACAAACCACAACGATTTTATTTAATTTCATCGGCTGATTGCAACCGTGGTTGTTACAACTCACTGGTTCTTGCAATGCCAATCTCCAATTCATATCATTCTGAACATTTCATGGTTTCAAAATAAAATTTAAAATACATCTTATTTCAAAAGGTAAACCCACTCGGATGCCTACCATCAGTGAGGGAGCCTGTTTTGGATCGGATCAAGTTTTCTGCGACAGTAGAGCCCTGTGACTCCACGCTGAGCTGCTGCTGTAGTTTGTGCCTGGAGCTTGTACGTCGCACCACTCTGTTCGGATCGGCAGGCGGCTTCGGTGCAACAGTAGCATCAGGATCAGACAGTCGAGGCTTTTGCTGGGAAGGAGATATGACGTTGGAGATTCATTAGGTAACAAATTACCTGGATTGTTCCCAAATTTTACATAAAACTTCACCTGATTCCAAAGTAACTTACATATTCAAGAGGTGTGAGTCTGGTGCCAGACACAGGACGTGATTCACTGTCAAAATGTCTGGATCCCAAGCTGAAAGGAAAACAGATACATAATTATTACCTCCAGAGGAATTTGGTCTAATAAATGTAATGTCATTGCAGAAACTTATGTTAACAGCAGTTTGTTTGGCAGACTAGTATCTCAAAATATCACCCATACATGTGTATGCTGAATGTTTACCTGAAGGCGCTCGGAGGTCGATTCGTCGGATCCCTTGTGCTCTGTTCCCCAAATAACTTGCGGCCACTCTCCAATGGTGTCTCAGGTCTCCTGGTGTTGATCGGTCTCAACTGAGGCCTCTGCAAGGATTCTTTTGCATCTTGAATGATTTGTGCACTTGTCTTGACGTTTTCAGGCGGCTGATAGAAAGGAAGGTCCTTGGGCTTGCGATTGGGGGAGCCTTCCATGGTTTTCTTCCTCCCTTGGCTTGGGTTCATGTAGAAACCACCCGTGGTTCAATACTTACGCAATGATGATGTTCATGTGTTGATATCTGGAGATCGAGTGCACGAAATTCATGATGACAATCTACCTAGGTTTGAATACCACAATAAATTTTAATTTAAAGTGAACACTCATGAGCAGTTGATGATTGGGGGCCAACTTATCAAATCGAGCAAATTAAATCGCTCTGGACAGCGTGTCAATCAAAATTCATCCAAAGAGAAAGTTGTGACTGAACTCACTTCTCTTGACTTCAGTCAAAAGAAGTGAGGTGGTGAGACTGGTTCTGGCTCTGGCTGATTACGTGTGTGAGATATGGAAAGCCGGCGAGGACATGCATGGGGAATTGTGTATTGGACATTCCGCAATATTAAACTATGGCTTACTACGGAATAGCCCATAGATCTATATAGCCTACGATAGAGACTTGGGAATTGGGTATAGGGAATTCCGTAGTGAACCATGGTTTGATAGGCCTACTCAGGCTACTGCGGAGTTCCCGATACCCAGCGATTCCCATGTCCCCACCGGGCTTTCCGTAGTGAGACTCTATTCGAGCAAACAATGCCAACACCAGAATACTAGGCCTAGTAGTATACACATGCCATGAGACGTGACAATTATATTTAAGACTAGAGACAAGTCAAGTGTCAAGTTGAGCCAAGTAGGCCTACTGAGTGATTGAAGCCCTTCAAGCAGCATGCAGCCTTTGCAGGGTGCTGGACGACTCACCAACAAAATCGGAATCGGCTTTCCTGTGATGTCAATTTCAATCCCATCAACAAGCATGTGTATTCCTATTGCAATTCAATGGCCAGATAAACCATTATTTCGGTCAAACTCGCTGGTAAAATTGCCACAAAATTTTTGACAGGACGAAGCCAAAACTTTGGCAACCACCTCGCGCATGCGCACTGACCAGTTCTCGCGAGATTTTCTCTCAGATAAAAATGGACGCAACATTTTGAAGAGGTCTGATTTCAAGTGTAATTTACGGTAAATTACCCACACGTCTACGAATACGCTCTCATTTCATGATGCAAAATGAATATGAAACTATATAGATTGAGCTGATGAGATTATTTCTTAGAGAAATTGGTAGTTTTAAAAATATTTGACGTTTAAACATCGTCATTGTAAACACGCTTGTGATCTTCGGCGTGAATTCTCGTTCATGATTCTAATTTACGCCATGGAGGCTGGATACCGTGTTATCGCGCGTATAAGCGTAATTATTTCTATGAGGATAAATTCTCACATACAGGTTGTCGTTCATGTGTGTGTGGTATTAAAAAACCAAAAAAATCTTTGTTCTCAATCCACATTGACAACAAAAGTGCCTGACAAAAGTATATTTAAAATTGTGTTTTATTGAAAATACAGGTTTTGAGTCATGAGTGTTCATTTTCTTTTCATTAGCAGGAATTATCTTCACCAGAGTTTGGTCCAAAGAGCCAAAGCGGAACATCATCGTAAGATCCCAGTAATAATGGCAGTCCTGGGAGTACAATTGGTGGTTAGCATGGTGCTGGCAAGTGTCCTCTCAAAAGTTTCGCCAAGGTATTCTTTCGCTCGATGGATCCTGACAACTGGTCTCGTCCGATATCTCTACCCATCTGAGGATGAGCTTCGCAAAATGTGTGGAATTCCACATCCAAACTCCAAGCACAATAAGTCTAAGAAAGATGACAAGAAAGGAAAAGACGATGGGCTGACTGTTCCGAAAAATCTCGAGTTGAGTCTCGATTCAGCACCGGTGACTGTTGCAGACATCATGCCCTTGAATTTCTACACCGAGTTTCAATGGCTGCTGGATTTTTCACTGTGCTCCATCTTTGTTTTCGCTCTTACCGAGCTTTACTATGCCCTGTTGCAACCAGCCGAATTCAATCTCAGCATGATGTGGGCTCTGCTCGTCTTAGGATTCTCCATCAAGATCCTGTTCTCCCTGACCGCGATCTATTTCCGGACTGAAGATGGTGGAGAAAGAATCATGTGCATCATGTTTGGGTTCTACTTCCTGGTCTTCGCCATGGGAGTGCTCATCATCAACGAGGACAATTTGGAGTTCGGCTTGGAATCGGCATACTACAACTTCTCACAAGGAGCCAAAGAATTCCTCAACAAACAGGAACTGACCTCAGCTGGACCTGCAAGCTTTCTCACCTTTAGAATCATCTTGGCATTTTTTTGTGCATTCATCGGTGCTTTCCTGACATTTCCCGGTCTGCGCCTAGCAAAAATGCACACGGACAGTCTCAAATATGCCCAGGAGAGTCCACTCTACCAGATGATGTTGCACCTGAATATCGTCTTCCCGCTCGTTATCTCACTCATGTGGCTCAAACCATTGTTCCGAGATTTCCTCGTGGCCAGAAGCGGCAAAGTCATATCGGACGACATGTTCGACTCGATGCGTCTAATTACAGTCCTCATGTTCTGCTTTATGAGATTCTCCCTCGTCTGGACGCACTTGCAAGCTCATCTCAACCTCGCGTGGGAGAAAGTCAGCAAACTCCGAAAAGAAGCCGGAAGAATCAAAGCCGTTGAACTCCAGAAGATGATCATCAGCGTCTTCTACTATCTCTGCGTAGTTGCTCTTCAATACCTCGCACCAATCATCCTCTTGCTCTTCTGTACGTTGATGTGGAAGAGTTTGGGTGACGTCTCGTTGCTGAGTCCATTTGGATTGAAAATTAAAAGTTTCGGGCCAATTGTCAGACCGGAATCCCCATCGACTGCACAAGACGTGATTTCAGAAACTTCTGCTCAGTTTGCGCTGACCCTGAGTAGTTTCAGGATGGTCTTCACGCCTGTTTTCTTCCGCGCTGTTTTCTCGTTCCTGTCTTGGTGGATTTGCACGACATGGTTCACAACCAGCGCCTTTGGGCTCATATACTACTCATACTTTGAGTCAAACCTGAGTTAGTTATGAATGTTTGTGAAGTGATGTTCTGTGTTTGTTGGGTGGGAAGTGTTTGTGAGGAGTTGATAAGTGATACAAATGAGTGATGATATCAAAAAGTATGATTGTCATCACCATGATCAAAGGTTTTGAACCTGTTTGGTGTGATTTGTTAAGGCCTACCAAGTGATTTATTTGTAAATTATTACACAATCAATTCTATTTATTAATCGATTGAGTGAGTGTATAATCATGTCAGATTGTCGGCTTCTGGTTTTAGCAATGAAGAAATAAACATCAATGTCAGCATCTCAGTTTTGAGATAATTTCATGTCCAGTGCAAATTAGGATAGTAGTAGTAGTTTATTGACATAAAATAACAAAATTTTTGCACATACGATATGTAAACATATCACGGGTAAGGCAAACAAAGACAAAATTTAATTTATGTCTAATGTATATAAAATATACTTTTAATTGTTCTTTAGATTGCACATTGTATGTGTACACACATAGTTTTGATCTCATTGTTCCCCATTTCACAGTGCAAATTTTAGTTTCAGCCACAAAATTATTTATTGGGTACATGATAGATGATGTTGATTGTGTTAATAATTACTATAAATGGAGAAGAGAATTGCGATACCATCAATGGGGCATGAGCAGAAAAATGCCTATTCGCCAGCTGGCAGCACTGTTTTAGTGGTAAAATACGTCATAACGTTATTTATTATCAGGATACCATGGTATTACTCCAAACATACGGAATTTTCGCACCAAATGCCATGTGCATGGTTCACAACAGACGACATTCCGTAGTGATTTGGCGCCAAATTTACCACTATTACAATGCTGCCGCCTATCGAATGAGCTTTGCCCAAGCCCCATTTACACTACATGTACTGAAGAGGCAAAATGTTTTGTACCGGTAAGCATGTTTGGAAGTTTTGTCTAATTTGGCATCTATCTGTATTGTTTGGAATCTTTGTTCAAGTCTTACACAAAGAATCATGAGTTTGTATTTACATCAATGCTTGAATATTTGAAGCTATTGAAGGTGCTAGCATATACTATGTCAATATAGTTTGAACAACTTTGTTTTCCATGTGTGTGTGTGTGTGTGATTATGTGTTCACGTCTTTGTCAACATTCTGGATTTCTTTGCAATACTCTGTAACGGCTGTATTTCTATATAACTACTAATAATTTTGATGCTAGTTGTCAGCATTGTTTCCATGCCTGCTATTATCTGAAGATTGTTTCTGTTTCACATACATGTATATCTTCAACCAGAAAACCGGTATTATTAACTGCTTTAACTACTCTTATGCAGTAGAATGGTATTTCTTGAAGGAAGTAACCATTTTCCTTTCATAAGAATGATGAACACTTGTTTTGGTTCTTGTATTTCTATCCCCGAATCATCTGTAGTTACATAAAATTAACTTTTGAAATTTTCTGCGAAAATTCTTGAAATTTTTCCACTGATCTGTATTGAATTGTGTGTCTGTCTACGCGTATCCATAGAAATTATCACGGTTTTTAGGTTACCGGACCTATGGTCCGATAACCTATTGCCGTCACGTTGCGTCCGTCGTCCGTCCGTCGTCCGTCCACATTTTTATCTTTAAAGTTTACAGGCGGATTTTCCTGAAATTTTGCACAAAGTTGCCTAAAAATATTTCAAGAGGGGGTTATTTTTTAGTTTTTTGATTTTCGCATTTTTCTCAAAATGCCGGCCATTTTTGACGAAAAATGGCCAATTTTGGACTTTGGCGGCCATTTTCTCAAAAACTGTCTGATCAGTTTTGAGATTTTTGTTTCAAAAGATTCCCCTTATGTACCTTTATGATGTGTATAAGTTTTGTTGCCCTTGAATCGCCAGTCTCCGTGTGGCGGCCATTTTGAATTTTTGACGGGTCGGCGAAAAAAATTTTATTTGTCCCAAATCGCGTTACTATCCATTTTGGGTCATTTCTAGACAAAAAAAATTTTTTCACCCTTTGAAAAAAATTTTGGACTTGGAAAATTTTCGGCACTTTTTTCCTTCATAATGAGAGCTGCTTGGACTGTACTCATAGAACGCTTGAAGATAGAGCTTAGATATTGGCACTTTCAAATGGAAAGTCATATATGGCGACTTGTGTGGTGACCTTGAATTTGACCTTGGATGACCTTGAAAGGTCAAAACAGCCATTTTTGGGTCGAGAAATGCTCAAATTTGCACCTGGCCTGTCTTTTCTCGAAAACTGTCTGATCAGTTTTGAGATTATTGTTTCAAAATATTCCCCTTATGTACCTTTATGATGTTTATAAGTTTTGTTGCCCTTGAATCGCCAGTCTCCGTGTGGCGGCCATTTTGAATTTTTGACGGGTCGGCGAAAAAAAAATTTTGTTTGCCCCAAATCGCGTTACTATTCATTTTGGGTCATTTCTAGACAAAAAAAAAATTTTCACCCTTTGAAAAAAATTTTGGACTTGGAAAATTTTCGGCACTTTTTTCCTTCATAATGGGAGCTGCCAGGACTGTACTCATAGTACGCTTGAAGATAGAGCTTAGATATTGGCACTTTCAAATAGGAAGTCATATATAGCGAGTTGGGAGGTGACCTTGAATTTGACCTTTGATGACCTTGAAAGGTCAAAACAGCCATTTTTGGGTGAAAAAATGCCCAAATTTGCCTCTATAGATGAAATGCATGTAGATAGAGCTTCAGTTTGCATTATGAACATATAGGAAGTCATATATGAAACAACTGATGATGACCTTGATTTTGACCTTGAGTGCTAAATGTCTGACTTGAAATCTTGAAAGTGGCCTCTGAAGCATAAACTTTTGCACATACAGGTTAGGATTGTGTATAAGCCTGTAAAAGAGTCATGTATAAATGGCACATTTTTTGGTGACCTTGACCTTAAAGACCTTGAAGGGCGAATCTCAAAATGTGAAATTGGCCTCTACACACGAAATACTTGTTGATAAAACTTTTTTTTTTGCCGACTCGGCACTTCCTGTTTGGCCGTATCTCGGAAACTGTGAGTCGTAGAGCGAAACGGAGCTCAATTCCGGCCTTCTGTATTATGAACATACGAAGTCATATGCAGCATACCTGATGGTGACATTGAGATTCACAAAGATGACCTTGACTGGTAAATCTCAAAATCACATGTCACCTACAATGCTTGAAACCAAAATTGTCCGGTAACCTATCTTAGCCCTTGGGCTAATTTTTTTTTAGATGTTTGCCACCAACTGGTTTGTGTAATGTGTGTGTTCATTGTAGAAATCACATCTTCACATTTTTTACCTCCATTGCTTGTTTTGAATAAAAAGTTGTTAAAAACTGAATAGAAACTGAATTTATTTTCCTGGTTTGATTACTGAAGCCCACAGCATCGAATATAATTCAAACAAAGCATACTTTCTCAAGTCTTTTATTTTGTACAAAAATAGTTTTTTGTTGATTTTACCTGAGTGGTGACCCAGAAATGATTCAGATTTGGATGACAACACTCGGTCATCCCCAAAAACATGTCACAAACAGATTACTGATTTATGGCAGCACAGAACACATTCAAAACAATACAATTCCAACTGTATGTGTACAGTTTGCTTCACTTCCAGTTGGAAAGAGATCATACCTAGTTCGCCCATTGCCAATATTCTGTATATATCAAACAATATGGCGAACTTTTATACAAACGACAGGAAAGCGAGAAACCATCTGTATTACTAGTATCTTAACATTCTGTTCAAGAATTTGAGAAGAATAAATGACTCCTTTGACTGAGGTCAAAATTGGACTTTGCACAAAATGAACCATATAATTTTCCAGACATCATTAAAGGGGACATTTGAAAGTTACCACCTGATATGAATTGTAAGCAAAAAGATACATTTTTCACAGAAAAAAAAGTAACTTGCCCAGAACATAACCAAATCTTTTGATAAACTACAGTTCACATTTGATTTCCCCATTTCCAAAATTCCATCACTTTTTTGTACGATAGTTTGTAGAATGAAAACGACCATAGAAGTATCCCAAAATACTTTAGTATGCAAATTATGAATCGAACACCGGTATCTTTCTGGAATTATGAACATATAGGAGCAATAAGGTTATGCAAGTTCGAGGTATGGAGGACAGTTCACATTCAACAAATATTCTCAAAAGCGCACATGCGATAAATTGGAACAAATGAGAACGAAACCAGCAACAAAATTTCAAATGTACCATTCATTTTACATATGCATGAAATGAGTATGTACAAGCGAATACTATACAATGTAGGTACAAGACGGTTTTAAAGAAACATAACATGCAGAAGTTCCAACTTCAGATTACCATTAATCTGGACGGATGCTCGAATGAAATTATGTTTGGCAAAGCAAAATTGCAAATGACCAAAAGTGCACAAAGCAGATGGTAATTTTTGTTTTACCATTATTGTTTTCTCCCAAAGTGTAGAGTTTGTTCACCCACAATACATCGATGGACATTAATCGATAAATTACAACTTTACCAATAATTATGATGCAAGTAGTCTGCAGATTATCAAAGATCTACATGTATCAAAGGTACATTGATGTTGTACAGCAATTTGCAAGGGTGGATTTACCCTGAACTGAAAATATCATTATTTCAAGTAAACCCTGACAAAACACCATGACATACATACAACACCATTTCACACCCAGACTCTGGGAAGTTTTGATTATCGTCATTCGGGTTCTAGTACGAGTACGGTATATTTATTTATTTATATAATGTACACAGACAGTTCCTGAGACTCACACAGCCTTGGAATCAAGGAAGTTACCATGGAAACCTCACATCTTTAGAGCTCTATTTATAAGTTGATCATCACTTATGATCACACACAAACAAACAAGGAATCACATTCCATATCACGAATAATGAATGATGTAAAAGCACTGGCAGTTCATGAAGCATTGTTTTAAATATCGACGACGAGAAATCTTGAAAGACCTGCAGTTTATTCTATGTTCCTCCTTTGGAAGAACTCCAAACCAATACTGCTACTGAACACAAGTATCACAAAACGAGATACAAAACGACGACACCATATGCGAAATGGGACCATCAGCTGAATATTCCTCTCGCTCTAGCAGTCAGCTTTCTCACTCTCCCCCGACTGCTTATCGTAGTTCTCTCGTCCCCTGAATTAGCCTCGTTTTCATCACTTTCCTCATGATATTGTACAGTCCTTTGTCCGCGATTCCTCGTACTGTATCGACTGAAACGATCGTATACAAAATCGTCGTCCATTGTCCGTCGACTCTGCATTGATGAACGACTAGAAGCTGGTCGTCTTGCCGTAGATCTCGTACTTCTCGGTGCTACCTCCTCCTCTTCAGAATAATCCTCCGTGTCTGAGTTGGATTTCTCACTTTCAGACCCAGATGCCATTTCCTTTGAATGGTTGGAAGCTGCTTCCACCTCAGTGTCACTATCGTCACTACCGCTATGCTTGCCCGCAGATTCCTCACTGCTATCATGGTTATAGTTGGGCGGTAATCCCCGAGTTCGGGATTTCCGAGTGGGGACTTCCGCCTCAGAGTTTGACTTTTCCTCCTGTTCCTCCTGTTCCTCTTCTTCCTCTTCTTCATCTTCTTCTTCATCATCCTCCGATTCAGATTCTGACTTGATAACATTCCGCGGTTTTGACTTCCCCTTGGGCACGGGAGGTGGTCTCGTTTTACGCGGTGGAGACGATCGTTTTGGTGATTCCGTTTCCGACTCAGAAGTGTCACTACTTTGCTCGTCACTTTCCTCTCTCTGCTGTTCACCAAATTCCTCGGAGAAGACCCGATTGTAGTTTTTCCTCTTGATGCTTCCTGTTTGACAGCGTGTACTGTACCGTGTACTGTTCCCATTGACAAGCGACTTCTTTCCACCTGACGAAAAATAACAGATCAGAATGTTTGAATGAAATAAAGTGATCCGATAATGACTGATCTTTTCTTCACACCACAAAGTGTAACAGATCATGATACATGAATAAACTCACCTTTCCCTTTCCCAGGTGCCCCCTTTTTCTTGAGTGGCACCTTTGACCTTGCCGGACGACTCCTACTCGTTGATACTTCGTAATCTGAGTCATTGTCCTGGTCATTGAAGGAGACGTGATTCCTCCCGTCCTCCTCTCCCTCTTCACCATCCTCCTCCTCCTCATCCTCATCTGCAAACCGAGCGGTGTGGCGGTTTTTCGTCCGTAGAGTTGACCAGCGCAATGGGGAGGTCTCATCTTCACTCTCGTTGTCGTCACTGTCCAGGATTCGTCGTTTTGCTGCAAATCAAGATATTCAACTTTTAATTGCTTCTGGGTTATTTCATGTATTGGTTAGACACTTGCACGACTCATCCATCATGCTGTCTTTCAAGTGAGGTTAAGGGTTGCAAAGATTCGTCAACTATTTTCAATGATGAGGCACAGTCCTATTGCATGTAAATTTCGGTAGATATTAGATTGCCAGGAACTACCGTACCGTATGGTAATATTTTTTCAGTTCTAACATTGTCCACAACTTAACATGCTAAGGCAGGAAACAGCCAAGGAAAATACTGCTTTCACACAAAAGATTACTCACATCTAGCTGGCCGTAGCCTGGACATTGCCCTTCCAGTGCCCGGCCCAGACGAGGCCCCAGAGCTCTGGCCCTGGAGGAAGGAGCCCCCACTGCTCCCAGGGGTCGAGGCCGAGGTCGAACTGTGCGGGGAGAATCGGTTCTTGGAGGTCGTTGCTCGGGACCGCGACCGGCCTTTCCTGTATGGGTGAACAATTTGAAATAAATGTGACTTTTTTGTTAACCCACCAACTGAAATTGAACTCTGTTCTTCCCAATTAAACTTAGCAGTTTCGATACTTTTGTTTTTTTGTATCGGCCTTTCCTGTATGGGTGAACAATTTGAAATACATGTGACTTTTTTGTTAACCCACCAACTGAAATTGAACTCTGTTCTTCCCAATTAAACTTAGCAGTTCGATACTTTTGTTTAACAAAACTCTTGAAACTTTTGTGTCAAACTTACAACAGATACAGTACTGTCTTCATCTGTCTATATAACTTCTTTTATCGACTAAAAACATCAACTTTTTTATGTATTACCACTTACGCTGATGGTTGAGGTCTTCTGTTGGTCTGACGAGTTTTTGCGGAGGTTTTCCAGCTGCCGATAATGTCTTTTATCTGGTCTTCAAACATGGCTGATAATCGTAGAGTCATGGCATATATCTGCAAATATTGGAGTAATTCTTTGATATGATAAATGGTATGTGCCCAGGACATGATATTGATTTTCTGGGATTTTTTCAGTTTTATTTTTCACAGATCAAAACGTACAATCAGATTTTCGGGATTTACATTTTCCAAGTGCAATCAAAGTTTTCAGTACCTTCAGGGTCATCTGATAGGCATGAAAGAAAAAGTTATTGCCAAATAGGTGCAGAGAATTTGGAACCGCATCCGTTACTATCATATATTCTAGCTTTCGACATTTTCAGGAAATTTATTGTGGCCAAGAACTAGTTATGAACTACTTTCAAGAAGTAGTTATTTATTTTTTTCATCCACCTCCGTTTTAATGCGAATTTGTACTTGGGAATCAAAACTTACCCTGGAGCGTTTATTGGTGTTGTATATCTTGGAGTTGTTGAAGACAAGTCTGACATCCTTTGCAAAATAGACGGGTGTTTCATAATCATCACACTGAAGGTGTTCCTTGATTGTGCCTAGGTCCATTGGATGGTCAACAATCTCATAGTAATCCTGGAATGAAATGGCAAGAAAAGTGTTGCAACTGACCACTTTGAATACTCGGCTGAATAACATTCTGCATTATTGTAATGTTGAATGACCGAAATATTTTCCCTAACAAATTTGCTAATGTACGAGGATTCAGTTGCTTTGTACATTTACACATGCTGGTAAATCAATGACCTCCATCCCGTAAGCTTTCCTATGCCCTACCTCATACCAACTCACCGGATATTTGATAGGATCGACAGGGTTTCGAAACACTTCCGAATCCTCACAGTCGAACATGATCTCCAGCAGCTGTGCACACTGAGCCTTCCATGCACCCGGGGCGGTCCGCACCTCAACACGACGACGCTTCGGCTGACTGCGAATCTGTACAGAGCAAGACAAACGATGCCTTAGTCTACACAATGTATGCAATGTAACATCACTCAAAAGTTTAACTAAAGAGCTATAAAATGGCCAGAAAAACTTTCAATCCACCGGTTGTCATTTGAGACCAAATTATTGGATAGATTCCGTGTGAAAGTTGATGTGATTTTGCCTACGGTTGGCTAAATAACGATGAACAATTTTCATAAAATTTACAATTTTGATTTTCAAATACTGGTATTTGACCCACCCTGCTGGAAGACGGTCCATGTGATGAAGCGCCATCGTCCTCTCCCGAATGGTTACTCTCTCGGCCACGCTTGCGTTCAGACCGCGAAGGTTTCAGCGAGAACTCTGCATCCTTCGCAAGTTCATTGTAGATGGGCATGATGTCGAAGCATTCGGTGTCACTGGGAGAAAGCAGTCAATTGTTTAGTTGCATTTATTGCTCTATGCCCAGCACTCCATACAGATGATTTTATTTGAAACTACTACTAAAACGAATATACTGGCACACAGATTTTATATTGTAGTTACAAATTTTCAATTAAAAACTCCAAATGGAAAGGTCTCGAAGGGGATCCGAGCATTCATACCTGATAACACGAAGGCAGAGCTCTGTCAGCTGTTTGGCTAGCTTGACAATCTTGCTTGTCGCTACATTGAACAGGACCGTGTTGCTTTCTATGTGTCGCACATCGTACTGTATGGCTTGTACACGTCTGAATAGAAACAGCATAGTAACATTTCTATGAGATTTTATACCAGTAGAGTGATATATAATGTCTCAGATATATTGGAATGTCTTTTTTTTTCTAAAATAATTTAGCTGACATCTTTATTACACTGGTATTATCAACAGCTTGACAATGGAATTTTGACAGCAAAAATAAGTTGAAATTTGAAAGCAACAGCTACGTGTATTGTAAACTGTTCAAACACGCCGCTCCATTTTACCTATAAAACCTATTTTCCAATCTCTCTCTGATCAAGTTGAGATCGACTGGATACGCTATGATCATTGCGTAGACAGGAAACGCGTTTAGATCCACCGGTGCGAGAAAATGCTCGGCTATCGAGAGTTCCATGATCGAGTCCAGACATCTGCTAATTCGTCGACATTCCGTCTCTCGCCCTGCCTCTGGCCAATCACATGCCTTCGGCACATACAGCAAGGCAATTCTCTCACTCTCGGTCATTGGAAGACTGGCGTCTCGATTCCTAGGCATGCCTGGTGGGTAAAATGGGGCATGCATCTTGCATTATGAGCCATTGTATGACAACCTAATTCGTGTAGATCTTACTAGGAATTCCAGCTTTCTCACGCTTAAATCAGCTACTATGCCCATCCCATGATAAACTTACGTCCTTCTGTGAGAGGTTCCAAATCCCATGGACTCATTTTCTCAATTTCGCCATTGGCCCAGCTGAAAGTAACAACATGGAATCGTCATATAGTCATGTGAATTTTTTAAGGCTCTTTTACAGAAAACTTCTGTGTGGCAGAGACCAACATTGATGAAAATACGAACATACTGGACTAGGAAACACTGAAATAAGCTGTCTGGATGCATCTCATCGAGCGGTGACTGTGCTTCGATCTTTCCAAACCACCAAGCGTCATCGATCAGACTTCGGAACTGGTCACCTAAAGCACGAAGGTATCGTTAGTAAAGTTCAATCATTGAAATGATCATTCACGAATCGATATGTTGAATGTTCAACGAAGTATTTCACTCACCGACTTTCCAGTTCCTTGCTTTTGCTATGTCGTACGTATGCTTGAGAACGATGAAATCTATGACATCAGCCATGTCATGGTACCTGCGATAAAAAAGCTTTGATCATTAAATAAGAATGATGGAAGAGTTAACTTTCTCATACATTTCATTACAGCTAAGACTTCTTTTGCAGTAATCGAGTTTGGGGATTCCTTACTTGACAGTGAAGCGGCCACTGCCCAGTTTGCCGGTCTCTGTGTCAATCATGGCCAGTTTGAGGCACACAAGCCGTGGGGGCTTGACTTCATACTTCAAACCTACAACCTTCACGAGTTCTGCCTCCTGAAAAATCAAGACGGTAGGTTTTATGACAAGAACAGTAAAGTTTTTATGACAAGAACAGATAAATCCAATCTTCTCCAGCAGCTAATATCAATTCCTCTACTGCCTCAAACATTGATTATGTGCATCTATCGAAAGACAAATTTTTGGTGTTTACTCACCCTGAGGTTGGGTATTTTGTGCCAGGGTTGGTTCCTTGAAATATCACATTTGTATGCTTTTCTTTCTTTTACAGCTTTGAGGTAGAGTTCATGGCCCTGTCGGAAGTAAATAACTTCATCGCCAATTTGTGGGAAGTATGGGAATTTCCGAGGTTTGACTTCAGTCAGCCATTCGGGAGGTTTGAAGGCTTCCGGAAGTTCACGAATTTCACTCTGTTGACCGAGCAGTTTCATTTTCTTCTGTTGTTGCTGAAAGTGGTTGAGAAATTTGATTTAATACGCCAGTGAAGTAGGAATATGCATTAAACATCTCAGAGGCAAATATTATATCAAATATGTACCTTTTTTTCGGAATGCATAGTAATATACCAATGAATAATTGAAGAGAAAACAAGACCACTATATGCACCTGTCTCTCTCGCTTTGCCTGCTTCACAGATATCTTCTTGGCCGCTGGTTTCACTTTCGCTCTGGCTGGTTTTCTACTACTACATGTAGGACGGGAATCCCCAATATCACTTTCTGAATCAGATTTGTCCTCTCCATCTTCCTCCCGTTCCTCCGAGTCCTCTGACGATGAGAACCTCCGACGTTTGGGTTGCCGTGCCGACCGTCGCTTCGGGGGCTGGAGAGTTACGCCCGTGTCCTCCACCCAATCAGAATAGTCACTGGATTCACTGTGGGAATAATAACGGGAAATTTTTACTGGGCTCTAGCATGATGTAAGTGTGAGTGTCTTTGCCTAGATGATCTTCTTTCAAAATGAGCAATTAGTTTTAGGGGCGATTCTTAGGCTCGGAGAGGAATAAAATGCATTTTCCCTCTTCAAGTTAATTTATATCGATAATTGTAATATCTCGAAAGTTAGTACCTATCACTGCTTGATTTCCACATGTGGTCACTCTCGTCCAACTGGTTAGATTCTTCAATGTCCTCTAGTTCCTCAGTGGCACCACCAGGTGTCTCTTCCTGTACATACATCGAGTTCTTTTCAAAACAAAGTTAGAAAAGATGATGTGATGTCAGGGACGGGTAAAGACACAGGTGGGAATGCAGATAGATGGAAAAGAAAGGTGCATATAGATTGGATTAATTGGTGGAAAGAAGCCTTTTAATAAATAGTATAAGTGGTCACCCCGGGAGGTGGATGATTTTTTATATACAACGAAATAAAATGTACCAAGCAGGAACCTTATCTACAAAAGTTTGAGGGTCATAAAATGTATTCGCATATAAATTTGGTGCAATGAAGGATAAGCAAATGAGAGTTTACCAGTATATACAAGACGAGAAACGATGATTGCA